>ML685779.1:12449649-12574764 GCA_007922175.1 Pelusios castaneus
AGTGCAGACAAGCCCCAAGTTTGGACCTAAAACTACTTGCATCCCTTTTAACTTGACTTTTTCCCCTCTTTCACTTATTTGGAAAGATCTTCTTCCGCTAACTTGTTTTCTTTTACTTGATTCTCAGACTATCATCTGTGATTTGATTTTACTCACTCTTAAATATTATTTGGTTCACATATATGGGACTGTTATCTAAATACATCTGGAATTTGGACCTCTTCATATTTCTGACTCTAAATGTTTAAAAAGAACGCACACTCTAAAAAAATCACAATTGACTTTAAGATCACAAGACTTAAGAAAATAATAAATTTGAGTTCTTGTTATTTGCTTCATGATTTCTGAGCCTTTAACATGCACTTGGCCCATGTTTCTAAACTTTTCTTTACAGCCATGAAGGATAAAAAGTTATTTTTCTTTGTAATGAAAGATGAAGACTTTCACAATATCAGTCGTTCGGGGGAGCTGGGTCTTTGAATAAAATAGTCTAAAAGTTTCATGATAAAGTTGCAAGAGTTGGCAATTGAGTATCTTTTTAACTTACCAGAGTAATAATTTGGGAGGTTTGAAATGAAGAGAAATCTTTTCCCTATTTTACATTTGAGATTTTTCAGCTTTTTTTCTCTGTAGAATGTAGATTTATATGTTGCTGTGTCTTCTCTATAAATATGGAAAATTAGTCTTTTAAAAGCTTAACCGTCACAAGAAGAATGCATTTTTACTGCCTGAATTTTCATCTTCCCTCCCCCTCTCCCTCCCAATGTATTTTTTCTTTTCTTTTGTTTTTCCTTAATACTCTTTTGACCTACGTCTTGGGCTTGCTCCCATTAATGTCAGTGTCAAAATTCCCTTTGACCTTAGTAGGTCAAAGTTAGGCTTCTATGAGTAAAACTGTTGAAACAGCAGTTGGTGCAAATATTTGTTTTGAGCTAGAAGAGCATGCTTAGAAGAGAACTGCAGTAGGCTTTCTTCCACTGCAGCTTATTGAAGAGCTGCTGCAGAGAGAGGATTGGGTGTCACTTACAGCTGCTAAGTTTTGATGAATTGGGACTGAGAGTTTTGTTTACTTTGTAGAGACAGTGAGGAGAAAAAAGAAACTAGACTTGAGGGAATAGTTCAGTAATAATGAGAGAACAACATTCTCCGGCTCTTGCCTTTTTTTCCACAAAAGCTTCAAGGATCCCATCCTTTTTATATCAGAAATATTAATCACTAGTGGCTATTAGAGATAGCATGGGGTCCTCAGAAGTTCACGTAGAATGCTCCAGCATACTAATTGTTGCATCTTGTTCTTTAAGCAACTGTTGTGAAATATCTATGGTCTTAAGGAATTCTCTTTATAGTCTAAATATGATGTTCTTTGTGCTTTCCGGGATAAATCTGATTACAATGTGCTCAACTTGAATATGTTTTTCTGTTTTAAGAGGATAGTGATGCCTTCACAGCTCATAACAGATATTTCCAAGGTAATCACACACAGAGACAATTCACATAGAAATTCTTTATAACATGATACATTTAAATTTCACAGATCTTGTTCAATTACAATTTTAGCTTTTATGTTTTATTTCTCATCACTATCATTGATTCACATTGTAAATATACCTAGTTTATTCTATCTACAGATTCAGGCATATTGCAAAATCCTGTTTGTCCCGCTTAACACTGCCACTTCTCATCATATATCTGAGCATCTTCATATCTGATCCATAGCAATAGCGAGCTCCCTAATGAACTTCATGGAGTCTCTGGCTATCGTCCCTTTTTAAGGAAAAATATTCTGGCTGTTTGCTGGTGTTTTGGGTTGGTTGTTTTGATTTGTTTGTTACATATTTTTATTTTTTGTGGGAGATACTTGAGTAGATAGGGAAGCAGAGTGTCAATGTTGTGAGTCATTCTCTCCATCAGTGTTTATGAATTTGGCAATATACTCAAATTTATATCTTCCCCAGCTGTAACAGTAGATTTTTTTATCCTTTGTTTTGCTTATAGTAACAAATATATTTTTTCTGCCTATCTCAATATGGACACAAAACTCCTCAGTTTCTGGTCCCTTGAACAAAAAATACTGTTTGGGTGACTAATTACCTTACAGTTTAGGCAAACCTTTATCATTACATGTTCAATTATTTCATAACTAAACTAATGTAGAATTGCTTTGGTTCATTTTGTTTCAGCAATTTTTAAAAAACATATGTATTCATTTTTGAGAGCTATATTGTAAGAGTATAGATTTTTTTTTACTATAGATATACTTTTCTTTCATATATTTTAATTACTTAATAGAAAGATGAGTATATTATTTTAGTGATCCTTTTAAATTCTAATTTTTTCTGTGCTAACTTAACATTTATTTAGATTACCGAGTTTTTTATCTTTTGGATATTTTCATTGTGCTTTTTTTTAGGCAAGATTTGTTACATTCACAGTACTAATATTCTCAGTATGTTTTCCTTTGTTACTATCCTTATATTAAGACTATCGAAAAGATTTTTATTTTTTTTTAATCAGAAGGCTCAACATCCATGCCTCATAGGACAGAGTGAAAGCTGTGTTTTTGTAGATTTGCTCTTTTCTGCTAGAATGGGCTCTTCCATGTCAGCTCCTTTGGCACTGGCTTTCTTGCTCTCAGCAGGAGGAAACTGAAAGACATGCCTTTGATGCAACATGATGTGGTGGTGTCGCAGAGCAACAAATCAAAGTCCTATTGTTTAGACCAGAATTCTTATTGAGCTCTGTTAAGTCGGTTAAGTCTTCAAAGTCAGCACTTTCTGTGATTCTCTCATTTGATTGCTTTTTTACTTTTTATCAGTCAGGCTGATGAGACTTCATTGAAGATTCACGAGTGTTATATTGCAGTTTGGTCTTTCCTTTTTCATCCTCCGTTCTCCCCATGAAACTCTACTGAGCTGCTTTTAGAGCCCATTATGTTCATAACCTTCCCTTCCACCGTGATATACACATAGGTCACCTTGCACAGTCTTTTGATAAGAAAGATTCACAATCATCCACCTTTTGAAAAGATTTTTAGTAACTTTGCTATTGCTTCTCAAGGTCTTTCTCCTCATTTTTCTAGCACAACAGTTCAGACATATTATTCCTCTTCCTCAATCTAAGAAAATGCACAGATTCAATTTTTGGGTTGTTAGAGATTGTATGGTAGGTAGAAAATAATCAATTATTTTTGTCAAATTCTTTTTAAAAGTTATTGTAGAATTTTTGAAAATTATGAATAAACCCTTTCAGATGCAGTTTATGGGTATGCTGTAGATTTTTTCAAATGACGTTGATTTGTATATGTTTTATATCTAAGTATTTTATGGTTGTAACTCGAACGAGGAAAGACTTGTTAAGTCTAAAATAAAATAATGATCATTATTTTTAATCAGAAAAATGAGTCCCTGACTGTTTGTTACATTAATGTAATGTAATGTTTTCATACAGGTGCTTCTGAGCTACATTAGTTGTACCCAAGAGTAACCACATCAGAATCATTTAACAAAAATGAAGATAGATGTTCCTAGATCCATTGTGTGGGGAGGAGAGAATCAAGCTGACTTATCTGAAAACAGTTTGGATCTCAAATATGACTATCCAACAAGGCAAAAATGCAGGGTTTTTCTGTGAACAAAGTTAATTCTTAACATTAAGATGTGTATGCACACATGCATATTTCTCCTTTTTTAAAGGGCAGTTTGCTGATCTGATTTGACTTCAGGTATGATTGGAATACCCTGTCAGAGGCTCAAGTTAAAAGTTGGTTTCCCTCCTCACTAGATGGCAGCAGTTCCTTTTACCACATTTTCATGAGGGCATATGCAGAGCTATGTGCATGCTTTGCCTCCCAAATTGCAAGCTGTCACGCAAAATAATTTAGCAAAGTAACAAACTGAGCAAGCAAATCATCCATTTCTTTTGCTCTTCAATAGAGTATACAACTGAGAAGGGAGGGCAGTGCCAGTCTGTGGTTCCAGGATTTTTAAGTTCGGGTTGGCAGTCTTTTCAGTGACTAGTGTACAACTGAATTTCATTTGTCGGAACCTTGTGTGTCCTTGTCCTGGCTGCTGGCAATAAATTTTTTCTAAACGTGCTTGGATCACAATTACTATAGTAAAAAATATTTTACTCAAAATGATTCTAATTGTGTTATCAAGACTTGTTCCAAGAGAGGCAACAGAGAGTAAAGAAAAAACACCAGTGTTTTAGATCTTTCTGGAATGTCAGCATGGGCCACAAAGAGTGTAAAATAATAAAAATATAAGGAGGGGGTGGAAGCGCTGTATTGATCTCGTCCTTCCTGTGAACTGGTTCCATGCTGCAGTAGTCTGATGGAAGCTGTGACATCACAGCAAGGCTCATATTAATGGATCATATTGGAGTATTTTCTGGCCAGCTGCCCTGAGTGAAGTAGGATACCCTTTATGCTTAACAAATAATAAATTATTAATGCAAATAAAATATATCTTTAGTTAATAGTGTGCTGGATGTCCATCTTGACCTATTGGGGACTTTCAGCATGTACTGAAATTGAACTTTTTGCAGGACACCAGGCGTTCCCATAGATTTCTACATAAGAAAATAATTGGCAAATAAGTTTCTCTATTCACATAAGTTCCAGAAGGGAGCCGTGTTGCATCTGACGAAGTGGGTTGCAGCCCACGAAAGCTTAAGCCTGAAGAAATGTGTTAGTCTTTAGTGTGCCACAGAACTTTTATTATTTCTACTCACATAAGAAATGTGACTTTATATGCCACGTACAGTTGGCCTCTAGCACCATTCATCTCTCTAACTAAGATGACACCAGCTTTAGTGATATGCAGAGGCATACAGGGGCACATCATCTCCGCCACTCTCCCAGTCCAATCCTTGGATTCCCTCTCCAAACCTGTCCTCCCCACTTTCTGTCTATGTGGGAGTCGGGCTGAGCACAGCTGAAGGGATGCACCTGGGAAAAGCGTTGCAGCTAGCAGTCTCGCCGAACCCCACTACATAGTGCCCATAGCTGGGAAGCCAGGCTGGCAGCACATCTGTGCCAGAAGGAGCACAGGAAAGCCTGTTGAATCCTACCCCTTCTGTGTAACCTCCAGTAAGTGTTTAGAACTCATCTGGGGAGTGCAGAAGGGAGCTTGGGACAATGGGAGAGGATTCCAGGGGAGATGGGGGGGGGGGGGTAGGGGGGGGCACCAGGGGGCTTGGGGGGAGCAGTGTTTAAAATGCCACCCCCCCAAAGTTAGACTACTCTAAGTAGTTAGACTTAAATCCGCATGAACACTCCTGACACGATTTAGCAATAGAGAGGATCAGTAACTTTCCAAAACGGACAGTCCCAAAGCTAATTTACATAGTCTGTTTGTTAGCGAGAGGCATGTTCCTCTATACTGCCTATGACCTATGCTGATTTGGGTCCCGAGTCAGGTCTCCCACATAACATTACTGCTGTTATATTACTGGGTTGGGCTTTTATTAGGTTTTACAAAAAGAGCCAGCGATACAGCCTAGCTTTGAGTTCTTTTCATGGTTGTTATTGGTATGACACACTCCATCAAAAAAACTTGCTGCTAAACCTTCAGATTTTTTTTCATCTTACAGTCCACATTCTCTGAAGTTTTGCTACACAAACTGGACCTAATTTGCTTTTAGGTTGGCACCAAAAAAAAAAAAACCGATTAGAGCAGTGGTTTTCAAAGTATGGGTTGAGATCCAGTACTGGGTCACAGACTCTCAAGTACTGGGTTGTGGTGCCCCCTGCCTCCGCTGCCGCAAGACCAGAATGCATTGGTCAATTGTTGGGTCGCGGGCATAAATGACCTTTTTCAATTGGGTCCCGAAAAAAGGAGTTTGAAAAATCACTGCATTAGAGTATAACATGAGTTATATGGAATCATACCACACCCATATATTAAGCCAATTTTTCTCCTAAAGAACCATACTGTATGCATTTCTCATTATTACTCCTTGGCAGAATTGTTACTTGTGGGTTGAATTAGAGCTTATTGAACCAGCACTAGGGTAGAAAATGTAGCCAGCCTTAGGTCATGTTTGGCTCTTTGCAAGACAAGCATTTTAGGTTCATAGCATTCTGCTACAAAACAGTTTTGTCTCTCTTTTCCTCACGAAGAGATTCTGAAATGCATATGCCTTTGTTGTCTTCAGCTTGCATGCCTGGCTCTCTAGCCACCTAAACATTTCCCCTTATCTTGTTTTGTCCTGTATGGTGCTTGATTACTTCTCAGTATGGAGACATATTAAGCTCTTTGCTATTGGTTTGATAACCCTTTAAAATGTTTCCTTAAAAAGAAATTACAAAGGCCTTTTTGCCTTCTTAATCTATGTCGTATATCTGAGGCTTTATGCAACCTGTGTACCCTAGTCTGTAGTAATACATACTGCAGTCTCTCAGAAGAGCCTTTGGGGATATTTACCTTTTGTAAAAGGAAATTTACCTAGGCATAACTGGAGTGTTCTTACGGTAATAATTAGCAAGTTGGACTTCTGGTTAAGAATATCTTGTTTAAAAAAAAAATGTTTAGGTACAATGAAACGTCTATTTCCCCCTTTGCTTCATAAGATCAGGTGCAAAATTTGATCCTTTCCTAAAAGCTCCCGAATCCTGTTTATGAGAACAGGTGAGCCAAAAATGGGATTTTATGGAGGATAATCCCTTTAGAGTATGCCATCAGCATTAGCGTACCAGCAGGCACGTGTTTTCTTTCTTAACCAGCTTCCCCCTTCAGTTACTAATAATTTTCAGTTTCTTAGGATCTGATTCTTTCTTCTGATAGTTTTGCTCAGTGTCCATTAAAGTGTGCAAATAGCTGAGAGCAAATAAGGTGCAGAGTGTGTTCGAGTCTCATTGAAGTCAGTTAGGATGCTCAGCTACTTGCAGGAATGGGTGCTTATTTTACCTTATTGGGTTGGGTTTTTTTTAACTTTCTAATAACACTAAAGGAAAGCTCTCTTATTAGTTGCAAATATTGGTTAAAGTTCTCTTCCCCCTCCCATTCTCTCTGGTATCCATCTGTTACACTGAAAGGAAAACTTTATTCAGTATGGGATTCACAGTGTAATGAGTCCCTCCATAGGAATACTGCTGTCTTCACTGGAGACAATATTTAATGCAATAAAAGCTGAACTAAAGGTGGTTGGGTTGGATTTGATTTGGTTGGGGTTTTTTTGACGGGGAGGGCAGGAAAGCTGTTTGGTGTTTCAGAGCGGGGATGATCTCTATTCACATAGCATTTATCACAATGGATCCTTATTGGGGCTTTGAACACAATGCAAATAAATTATCATAGAAAATCAAATATATTTTACTTTTTTTTTGTCAATTGCACATCAGATTTAATGTACCTGTGTCACAGTATTAATCTTAACTTTTTGTCTCTTAATTTCCTATTTTTGTTCTCTTACCTAGTTTCTTTTTAACCTCTGTTGGTTTTCTGTCTTTTTTGTTCTTTTTCATCTCTCTTTTTTTTAGGGGTTCTTCAATTTAATTTGTGGTGTTTTCTTATATTTGGTTATCTATCTTTCTCACTGTGTCATCTGTTAGAGCTACCATTAGAAAAGCCAAGTTAATTCTTCTGTACTATTTGTAAATTAGGAATTATTATATTTCCATAACAACTCTGTACTTAAACCTTAGATGAATTTCTATTCTAAACCCTTGTTTTCAGTTACTAATAAATTCCTACAATTTTTTTTTTGGCCTTCTAGACCAACCATATGCTATAATTTTAAAGATGAATTAGTTACACATTTTTACCATTGTGATTATGCCTATGTATATATATTTATTTCTCTCTGTCAAAAAACACATGATTTTATAAACTTAAGAACAGCCATATTGGTTCAGACCAATGGTCCTTCTAGCCCAGTGTCCTATTTTCTGACATGAGTAAAGGAAGAAGAGAATTTAGAGATTTAAATTCCTACTTGCTTTCTCCAGTGAATATGCTAATATGTTTTAAGAGATGCCACATAGACCATAGGCAACAGTATATATTGATAACTGTAACAACAAAATTTAATAATGTTTTATTATGATTCTAGGTTCGATGGTTCCCTTTTCGATGCGGATTTTACATGCTGAACTTCAGCAGTACCTCGGAAATCCCCAAGAGTCGCTTGATAGACTGCATAGCATGAAAACAATCTGCACAAAGGTAAAAGCTTCTCTAGTCCAGAGGTTGCCAAGCTTCTTCGTTGTGCCTTCTTCTCCATGGGAGTACATAAGGCCCCTTCCCAACTCCTGCTTGTCTAAAGCAGAAAATGACTCACTGAGAGGAACAGGTGATACAGGACCATGAGATCTGCAGGAGCCAGTGGTCGTGTGGAGCAGAGCAAAGGAGACAGGGGTGCCTCATCCTCCTTCTCCATGCCAACAGATTCCTGCTTCTGTAGGCTCCAGAGGGTTTCAGATACATTCAGCTGCAGCTGGCCAGGTGTCTGGGCTGCAGCATGGCAGTACATGAGAGAGGTCAGAGGGAGTCCCCAGCAGTCGGAGGTGAGGAGGAGGAGAATAGCAGGCTGCTGCTGGGCGGGGCTGTGCCCCGATAATCTCATCATGCCCCCCTCCCCGTGCTCATCCCAGTTTGAAAAACCTGTGCTCTGGACAATAGAATCTCTCACTGTTTATGCAGGTATATTTCACTAGCTTTACCCAAAGCATCAGGAATAGGATCAGACTGAGCCTTTAGGCTAGCTCCGACTAGCCTCAGGCCCCAGCCACAGCCCCATTCCTGGCCCCAGCTCCCAACCACCGCTGGGGGTTAATGGAGGGTGCAGATAAGGGTAAGGGGGCCAGAAGGTAAAAGTTTGCGGACCACTGTGATAGGGAGTGTGCAGGGTGAGTAGGAGGGTACAGCTGCATGAAACTAGAACATAGTATAGCTCTGGAAGTCTCGTCTCCCCTTTACAAGATAGTAGTGCTCCGGATAACTGAGGGTGGAAGTGACAAGGTGGGTGAAGGAGTATCTTGTATTGGACCCACTTCACTTGGTGAGAGAGACAAGCTTTTGAGCTTACACAAAAGAGTTCTGTGTAACTTGAAAGCTTGTCTCTCTCACCAACATAAGTGGGTCCAATACAAGATAGTACCATACCTGCCTTGTCTCTCTAATATCCTGGAACCAACATGGCTACACCTACGCTGCGTGCAAAGGTGGAGGTGAGACGCATTTAGAAATTCTAATCAAGTACTTTTAAAAGATTTTGATTTAGTACAGTGTTAGTTCCTGGTTTTAGGACAGGTCTACACTACGGTGCTAAATTGGCGAAAGATACATAATCTGCATACTGCAGAATACGTACCTCCCATTGACTTAGTTAAGTCTACTTACTGTGGCGTCCTCACTGGGCTTCGTCAACCTATAGCGCTCTCTGGTCGACGCAGACTTACTCCACTTGAGGAGGTGGAGTAATTACACTGACTGGAGAACACTTCTGGATCAACTGAGCAGATCTAGACTACCCGCCCAGTCAATCCCACTCCTTCGATCCTCCCAGATCAACAGTTTTTTGCGTGTAGATTAAGCCTTAGTAAGGGCTTTTTCAGTGCTGAAGTTAGAATAGTGCTGTTGTGGAAACTACCCACATCTAGTCTGTTGGGTCATACACCCCATACACAAATATGGAAAAAGTTTCCCTTTACAAAGTTTACAACAAATATCTTTTCTAGCATCTCAAATTAAGAGATGCTGTTTTTATTGCTGTAAACACTATTGTAAATTCCAGATTCGCTCTTTAAAGAAATAGTGTTCCATACAGTTGTGATACTGAAAAGTTTTGCAACTCTTCCAAAGATAAATAGATATGATTACCTCAGTGTCTGTCGTATTTCCTTGTAATTCACTATATTTACGCTCAGAAATACCTTGAATAATACAAATGCTGAAGTTAGGTATGTTCTAATATTATTTAAGACTATTGGCAAGTTTTACTATGTTCTTAATCAAACAAACATAGAAGAAATTATTCGTATTTTAAACAAAAAGCAGAACTTCATTCTGTCTGTTGTGAGGGTGTAGCAGGTTTACAGCACTCACTGTGGGACTGCACTCTTCCTGGTTGTCTGAGGATTTGGATTACCTTCAAGCCAACACCCATGTCTCAGTCTGCTCACTGTCACTCTTCCTTCCAGTTCTGCTGTGGTCCTTCTCACTGTTAGAACACGCAGCATCTTCGTGACTTGGTTCTCTGGCCAAGCCACAATCCATATTCCCTCCTAAGTTTGGCTCCTCAGGAGTCCAGCCACTTTCTCTAATGGCTACTGCAATATCTCATTTGACACTTCCTCAGTGGCGCTTGCAGCAACTTATTCTGCCTCTTCCCAAGTGGTGAGTTGTAGACGGGTAGGGGAAAGGAATTGGGCCTCCCACTACTTGGGTACCAGCCCAGGGACCCTGTAGATCGCAGCCTCCTGCTGCGCCTCAGAATCTTCTCCCTGCTGCTGTCTCCCTGGGCTACTTCCCCAGCCCTCACACTTTCTCAGTCCATCCCGAGGGACTGCCACCACCCATTCCCAGCAGTAACACTGTCTCAGGTGCCATAGGGGTCTCAGCCTGTGAAAGACACGTCCATCCCTCTTCAAGCTGTGGGCAGTGACTGCTCCGTTCTGCCCTGCAGCTCCTTTTATATTGGCCTGCTAGCTTTTCATTGGCTGTTCCTCCCAGCCACTCTCCTGTTGTCTGTCTCCCACACAAATAGGGCTGCTTTTAACTCATTAGCTCTGCTATTTACCCCTTAAGCACCAGTGTGGGGCAAATGCCCCATCAGAGCGGGGAAGAGATGAACAGGCTTTGCCAGATGAAGGGTTCTTCGCTCTTTCCATGGTGTTAGAAGGAAGAACTGTTTGGAAACGTGTATGGGGTTGTACAGAGTTTAGCAATTGGGAGGAAGTTCTTTTGGGGAAGCTTTTCATCGTTTTACAGAGTTTATCCACTGTTGTTGGGTTTAGTGTGTGGGTAGGGGTGGTGGCCTTTGATCTGTCTATCGGTCCCTTTTGTCCTTAAGCTCTGACTCGCTGTAACTCTAACTTTCTGACCCACTGGCCTTACATTCTGCCTCTTCTCTTACTTTTTTTCACTTGCTGTTCTTTATCTTAAACTCACTTTTTTCACTTGCTGTTCTTTATCTTAAACTCACATCCTAACTGCTTCTGAGCTCGGCATCAGCATAGTACCTTCATATTGAATTTTGCATACATTGGCATGCAGTCTGTCATAGCATTTCAACTCCTGATCTGGTGCTACCCAGTATTTGAGTTGCCACACTTTTTGGCATGTGTCAGAACTTGCACTATTCACTGAGGAGGTATCGCTGTAGCCCAGCTTATTTAAGTGATCTCTGAGCCCCTTTAACATAGGGGCCTGCAGTGGAAAAGTGTTGTGGTTGAGAATGAATTAGTGGCAAGAAGTGGATGTTTATCAGCCAGTTGGCTGGCTACATAGAAGCAGACAAATCCCAGTTGAGACATAATTATCTAGGCCTCCCTGCCAGAACAAAAATGTCTGGTCAACCTTGGGATGAAAAGGTTTACATCTCCTCCTTTTACTTTCCTTTCTAAAGGAGATATTCCTGTTCAGTTATTTTAAAGGCCTTACAACCATATGGATTTAGTTGTCTGCCATCAAGATATTTTTTTTTTCTTTTGGTGCAGTTCTAAGACAGGAATTGCACAAACAGGTGTAAAATGAGAGGAGAGAATAAAGGGTAGCATAAACAGTACAATTGAGTTTATAGAGTTGGTAATTTACCACCTCAAAATTTGATTTTTTTTTTTAAATGACTAAATTTGACATTTCTGTATATGTTATTGGTTCACAAAGCTATTAATCAGGACCTTGTCTGTTATGTTCACAAGTAGAACGCATTCTTCAAATTAAAAGTCAAGACACAACAAGAAAAATAACATTAAAAATAAGGGAATAATGACGGGAGCTTTGCAGTCAAATCACTAATGTTTGATTTTGTTACTTTAAAAGTGAAGGAGGAATATTTTGAAATCTTTAGCCCTTTTCATTTACATAGGTGTGGGTACCCATTATGTAAATAAGATGATCTTAGACTTGCAAAAGCTAGGAGGGAAGAGATCTACTAGCTAGCTTACCTTCTAGCTCCCTGTCAGTGCATGTTTGTTTTCTAATGATTAATCTAGTTTTTAATGAGCCAGCCTATGAGGTTGATGCCACTTCCCTTGGGAAACTATTCCAGTCAAATATAATATAGTCTCACTGTAAAAAATTATTTCCTCATATTCTGTTTTTCTTTAATTAATTTCATTCCATTACCGCTAACTTAAAATTGTCTGTATCATCCTAAATATTACCTCTCACTCCTTGGTATTTGCACCATGTAGAGACCTGTAGACATCACTTTACCCTATCTGTGCATTTAACTCATTCAATCTTCTCTTAACTCAGGCCTGGTCTATGCTGTCACCAGCAGTTTAGGAGATACACACTCTACATAAGGTAGATTACTTATGTTGCTGCACAGCATCGATTTAAGACGCCCTGCAGTCGACACAGCCTTAATCCTTCTGTGGGGGTGGATTAATGGCATCAACTGGAGAGCACTTCCAGGATCGGTCAAGCAGATCTCCACGACTGACTCAATCAGTCCCTAGGAAGCTGGCAGTGTAGACAAACTCTGTCTCTCCAGGCCCGGGATCATTTTACTCTTATCTGAACTCCCTCATATTTGCCAGCATGTTTCTGTCAGGTATACACAGTTGTACTCAATGTTCATGATGTGGTCTGATGTTGCACCCAAAACTTCAGTATAAAAGGAGCATGAAGTCATCTCTAAGGCCCAGCCAGCCAGATTTAGGCAGTAAATACTTAGTCATGCTACAATATAAACTGTAGCCAGATGAGCAGGTTCTATTCAAGAACGCCCCAGGACTAGCATAACCAGAGCTGTTCAAGTCAATACAAGGGACTTAATCAAAGGTTATATGGTCAGTGAATACATCTCCTGCCTACATAAGCCTTATTAAGATTATACTATTAGTATTATGAAGTATTATAATTCTCCCATTGTGATAAACATCAAATTCACACAGAAAAACAAAGGTTACCCTAACCAGGGTCATGCATAACTAGAGTTTTGTTATGCATTCCTTACGCAGACAGTTGAATGGAAACTTTTCCCAGAATCCAGTTTTATTTCATAAGACGTAAAGCTGTAGATACCTCAAGGAGGAGTTTTAGATCCTGTACATTTTTCTGCTGAATTCAAATACAGCTATGTGTATAACTAGTGTGGGGGGAGGAATCACAGGAAATGCAGAATTTCATGTCTTACAATTTGTCTCATTGCAAATTCTGCCTTTTTCTGTAGAACTTATACTTGGTGTTTTAGGGCAGGAGAACAGGGTGGAAATTGCTAGTTCACTGTGTGATACCAGTAGCTTTCTCTGCATAAATCAATATGCTGTTGCCCTGTTAAGCCAGCATTACAGAGAACTGTCTCCAGACAAACAGTAGAACCAGCAATAAAGGTATGGCCTGTTTCTTCCATTCACCTCAGTGACGTGTTCACTTGAAAAATCTAACTGTACCCACTTAAATGCTAACCCTACTGTGAAAGAAACTCTAAAAACACTCACCTAGGGACAAACATTTAAAAAGAAAAGGCTACCTTGGATTAAAATCATCCCTGGTGTAACCAGGTTGAAATCAGTGGAATTACTCCAGAGTTGCATTTAATCCATGATTCTCTTCTATTGAAAAATAAACCTTTTCTCTTGCCTACCTGTTGACTAAAAGGGCCGTGTTTGTTTGTTTGTTTTTTAAACGTTGCTGAGGAGGTTATGGTTGTTCCTGCTCCTTTCACACATTATTTTTCTACCTTTAATGTGACACCTTGGTTTCAGTATCAGACAGAATAAGTGAGCCTAATAAAAAAAAAAAAAAAAAAAAAAAAAAAAATCACACAGATTAACTGGTATCATTTGCTGTGTGTGCGTGTGACAGACTGATAGCACAGGACCCACCCAACGAGCACCTCCTGGTGGTGTTCTTGGGGATTAGTACAAGTGGTCCCCACCAAATGCTCAGTGCTCCATCTCTCACTATTAGGATCTCAGCCCTCTGGCTACACAACTCTCTGGCTGCATGCCTTAGTCCATTCACCACCACCACCCACCACCCCTCTTCCAAGGGGGGGGGGCAAGTTCCCCTCCCTGGTCCTGGCCACTAATCACATTCTCAGCAGCCCGGGAGTCCAGTTCAGTCCATGCCCTCACCTCTGGGCCACTCCTACTGTCTGGTCCTGCTTCCAAGCCAGAACCTCTGCAGCCACCTGTCCCACACCAGCCCTTCACCTCTGGGCTGTGTCAGGACCTCCACTGCCTTCCACGCCTTCAGAGCCTCCAGGCTCCTGGTTAGCTCCCAGTGACACATTGTGAGCTCTCCAGGGTGCTGACTTCCTCAGCCAGCCAGAGGGACATCCTTCCTCTCTGAGGTCCTCAGGCTAACTAACTTAGGGGGCCCTGCAGCTCCTTTTTCTACAGGGCTGCTGGCCCCTGATTGGCTCTCTCCTGGTCACTGCCCATTGGCTGCAGCTCCCTGGCCCTTATTTAACCCCATAAAAGCCAGTGCGGGGCAACTGCCCCGTCACAGTGACACATCAAGATCTACATCCTCTGGATACTTAGCTGAGTTCTTTGTAATGCCCATCCTCATGCAGGTATGAGATGGGTAAGAAAACATCCAGACGTTAACTTGTCTCCTGCATGTTTCAGGATTTTAATTTACTATAGAAATATATGACATTTAGGTCAGGGCTTCAAATATTTAGCAGACACTTGTCTTCTAAGGACTGAACCAGTCATAACCAAAGATGACATTTCCATAACAAACTCCAGAATCAGCATCTTGGTGGGAAGCTCAGTGCATCACCTTCTGCCTTCTGGGTGACGAGAGCTTCCCCTCACCCCATTTACCCTTAATCCACATGGCTGTTGAAGGGGTGAATTCTTTCTTGGCCTGCTGCCCACAGGAGGACCAACTTTCAAACACTCTGAGGGCAGTATAGGACTCTGTACTTTCATTCAGTTAAGAACCTAGTTTATCATCTGGTGGAACATGTGGCCACTGCCTAAGGAACTCAAAGATTTCACTAACAGGTCTTTTTTCTTTCTCAATCACAAATCGAAATACAAGGTTGCAATGCAGGAGAACTGAATTCGATGGCCTGCCCCAGACATTAAGGAACATGAGTAAAATTTTCAAAAAACCTAAGTAATTTAAGGCCATATTGTAAGGATATTTAGGTGCTGAAAGATGAAGCAAGACAGCTATTGGGATTTTCAAAAATGTTAAACTCTAGTTAGGAGTCAGTTGCGTAGGTGTTTCTGAAAACCCCTTTAGGCTCGTAACTTCATATTTTGGCACCTAGGCATGTTTAAAAAACTGTTCCTTAGGTTCCTAAATCCTGTTTTCAAAAGGCCCTTAAGTGTCTAAGACACTTTTGAAAATGGAATTTAAACTCTGGAGTCATTTGATCTCTTTTGAAAATTGTACATTATTTCTTTTTGTTTGTTTGTTTGGAAAGCACAATACCATATTGTGAGTGTTACAGGACCCCTTGTTGTGTTGAACTGTAAATAACCTCTTTTTAAACTGGCCAGAGCTGAAAGCACTATGTAGGCAGTGCACTCAGCCCCCAGGAGACAGAGTCCCTCCTATGTTGCTGATAAACCTAAACCCAGCAGCTAATTAAAAAGTAAGTGGCTTAACAGGCTCTGGAGGGAATCCCATTCAATCTACTGTGACCAAAAAGATGAAACTGAAATGCAGTGATTTATGAGGGGATGGGAGGCTGCAAAAATAGGGCGATCTTCAGGAGTCGGAGAGACATTCAGAGACAACATTGGGAATGGAGAAATACAATTGGCTTACATTACAAATAAAACCATAGGTGTGTATTTTCCAAGTACAGGTATCTTAAACCAAAAGCTCCATTAGTTATACATGTTCATTCTCCACCTAATGACAATTATCTTACTCTGTAGTTTACATTATTTAAAATCTCTAATAAATAAAAAACAGCAACAAAATCCCAACTTTGGGAACGAAATGGGGTGAGAGTTAGACATATCAATATTTAACTAAGAACAGAAAAGGCAAATTCTGTTTAAAACCAGAGCTTAAAAAAACACTTTTCTTTTCTGGAATCAGCTTGAGATCTGTGTAAGAGCTAATGACAATTCTCTTCTGGAGCATATTTGATATTTTGCTTAACAAAATTCCTATGTCCCTGATATATGCTGTCTTGTAATGTTTTGTGAGAATCACAAACCTGAACTCTAACATCAGCACTACAGTACAAAGGCTCTCTGTTTATGATTGCCTTAATGATAGTAATAATCTGTGGCTTTGAAATGTGTCCATGTGAAACACTCTTGTTTGAATTCATTCACATATAGACTATGACAAACTTGCATATAATACAAAATGCTGCCTAATTTCAGAATGCCTGTTTAAATTCATGTTAGTTTAAAACAATTTACTACAGATACTAGAAAATTTGGAACAAGGCTTAGCAGAAGATGGAAGCATGACTAACATTACACCAGAGAACAGACAAGGTAGGTATTATTTAAATCTTTTTACACTGTTTTTATCACTTGCCCAGGTAGGTCAGAAATTTTCACAACACTGCCCCAATGCTGTTAAAACAGTCCTTTTGTAATTATAGGCTGTTCAGCCTCTGAAATGATACACCTGGCACTTGTATTTGCTAGAATTCATTTCACAGTTTCACCTTTTATTTCCATCAAATTGGTGCATTAAATCAAATCTCCTTTGTCGTGTGAAGAAACAAAGAACATGGCTGCCATTCTGTAGTGATAGGTGTACTAGTAAATCAATGCATTGCTGAGGCACTGGACAGAGAGCAGATGGGCATTCTGTGTTAAGATTCGGCTCATTGCCTCCATCAGTCTTCTCCCCTGAAATCTGAGAAACTTCTTTACATCCAAATTTTCCCTTCCCAGCTGGTGGTATTAGCAAATTATGTTCACTTGGAAGGTCTTTTGCTCTGTATTACCTATTCTGATTTTACATTTATGGGAGAGATTTTCTTTTTTCCTTTTTATTTTAATGAACTTATTTATTCAAGATCATGGGGCAGGCAGGAAGAGAGGGGATTGAGTCGGGAGCTGCTATTTTTGAGAATCCTGACAAGAAGAACATTACTTTCTCCAGATAATCTTAATTTTTTGCAGCGCTGTAGTAACAACTTTATACAGGTGGGGTGGGAAAGAAGGGAGGAAAAAGAAAACAGGTAAGCATGGGAGATAACATTTCTGCTATAAAAGCTCCCCTAGACACAAACGTTTTTGCCTCTGTGCATATGCACAACACCTACCTCATGGCATCCAGGTGCCTAACCTCCAGCAAGATCCTCAAATCAGGGGACGATAGGCAGGGACATACCTGTCGCTCCTTCTGGGAGAGCATGCATGTTTGGATTGGGGACGATTCTGAATCCAGTTGGAGGAAGGGGAAGTGTTGATGGTGTTGTCATCCTTTATAACATTTAGCACAATGGTAACAGTACTCGCCTTGGTATGTGGGAGACCTGGGTTCAATCCCTGTCTGCGTAACAGGAATGAATACTGGATTTAAACCGGAGTCTAACCACTGAACTATGGGATATTAATGCCCTCAGTCTCTCCAGCTGAACCTGGATGAAGAGTGATTGGAGCAAGAGGGCTGCACCGTGGTTCACCCAAATCCCAGGTGGCACCCTAACAACCAGCCTATAGTCTCATTCTCACTGACACCATGACTTTGTAAATATTTAAACACAGTGGAACAGCTTCAACAGGAGAGACTGAGAGAGCCCCGCCACAGAATATCCTATAACCCCGTGGTTAAGATAGTCTTCTGAGAGGTGAGCGGCCTCTGCTCAAATCATCAGGCAGGGGGAGGATTTGAATCCAGGCCTTCCACATCCTGGGTAAGTTTGGGCTAAAACCACTGGGCTGAAAGTTATAAGGGAGGGACCAGAACCGCCTCGTCTAGCATTTCTTGCAAGGACCTGACTAGACTCCTAAACTGTCTGATATCAAGAGAGGATTGCAAACAGATACAGGTGCCTCCCTGTCTTGGGGTAGGGCTTAGGACACTCCCCCCTCATCAGCCTCTCCCATTGACTAGCTTAGATGGCTCTCTACCATCTACCTAACATTCTGGCTTTGTGTACCCCATTCTTAGGTGCCTTTCTCGCCTCTTGTATTATATAGGGGTCCTACGTGCCTAACTCAGACTCTTGGGATTTTCAGAGTCGCTACAAGTTAGGCATCGCAATGCCGGCTGTTGCAACACCTTCGTGGATCCAGGCTTACATCACTTTTTTGCCACCTATCCAGGACCATTTTCCTAGCATCACCCTTTTTCTGAGTTAGCTGGTCCAAAAAAATCTGCAAGGGTGCTTAGTACACACTGCCTGCTTTCAAGTTTTATGGGCTGAGGATCATCCAGGATGTGCCAGATTTTTTGCACCTCAAAAGTGGCAACCCTGTGTCCCATTTTTAGGGTGACTAGGCACCTATGTCATTTAAGTGCTCTTGAAAATTTTGTGACATTTTACACTTTGTAATGGGGTAGATGAATCCCGACAATGCCTAGCAAACTAGGGGTTAAAACCTCTATCACAGGATGCCAGAAACCTTTCTGCCACTTCCAATCATCTATGAGTTAACCTGGTTAACTTTGCTCCAGGAAACTGTTCCTCTAGAGGGTCTAGGTAATTGGCGTCTGCCATTAGGGTGGGAGGAGAATAAATCAGTTTTAGTTGCCAACCAATGTGAAATTTTGCTTTAGACAATTCTCTCTATAAACAGTGCTTGTTAGGGAGAAAGGGTGCTGTGCAAGCACCTAGCAGTCAGACACTGATATACATATCCTGATGAATATTAAACATACTTCCTTCTGAGAAAAACAAGATAAAAAAGTAGAGAATGTACTTGACCATTTGCGCAGCAGTACCCCCCATTTTCTCAGATTATTTGAATAAACAAAGCTCTATCTCTTTCTCCCTGGCTTCCCTTTCTTCTGTTCCCTCCCCATACCTGGCTTCCTGCATGGGGTTTCCCTTTTCCACCCCTTGACTTTCTCCCATGTGTATTCCCTCCTCATTTTCCCCATGCCTTCTTGCCATTCCCCTTGAGACTGACTGCTTTTGGTCACATACACCGAGACTTCTCTCCTAGCTTCTTCGTAACCCCGGCCCCTCACCTGCAGCAGGTAACTGGCTTCTTGCTTTACTGTGGGGTGTCTGTAACGTCTGAACTCACCTCAGCAGGCAGCAGAAATATAAAAGAGGCTGTCAACAGGAACCAGGGCGGGGGGAGCTACTGAGCATCTGGGAGAGCTGCTGCCATGCTTGAAATACAGCCGCCCAAATGCCTGACACTGCCAGAGGTCCCTGGGGATGGTTGTGGGGACTGTTAGCTGCTCTTGCTTAAAGGATCAGCTGGCTCTGCTCCTTATGTGCTGGCCCAGTGCTGCACTTTGAGCTGCAGGAAGCTTTATATTTGTGTGCAAAATCTAGCTGAAACAAACCTTAGTAACTGTGGCTGAAGAAGACAACCTTAATTCATTATGGGGATTATGTGTGGGGAGTAATTTCCTTATTGCCGGTCTGAGTAGGTGCTGCACCAACCAGCCCATCCCATGCATCTCCACTAGTGTGAAGCAGAACATCTCATTTTCCAGTTGTTCAGTAGGAGGAGAGATTTAGCACTGCACCATTTGCCTGGCAGCAAGCTTGTTTTCTGTAAGGAACCAAGTCTGCAGCTGCACCACACGCAGAACTCCCGTTGAAATGAATGGCAGTTCAGAGCATAGAGCCACTGTGCAATTAAATTACTAAATTAATAACCATTAAGAAGGAATGTACAGATGGGAAGTGTGGCAGCAAGGGCTTGCAAGGTGAGTTACTGTCATTTCGACTACAGGGTTACAGATAATAATCATCAGGTATTGGGTTTCTGGTTTTTGTTTTCCTGTGTCGTTCTTTAACCCCTGGCTGCCAGCAATAAGAATCTCTCCAGAGTATCCTTTTAATACATCTCATTTCTGTGTTCAGCCGTAGGACATACTGGGCCAGTGGTGTACCCTGGATCTCCAGCGCCATGGGAAGGGAGGGGGATAACGTTTGTGCTCTCCCTCCCCCACGGACGCCTTGCACAGAGCAGTAATGGTCCCTGACTCCCACCAGATGGTGCCAGCCCCAGCCACCCCAGGGAGCAGGGGGGTCTAGTGTGGGAAGGGTGGAACATGCCATATTCCTTCTCCTGCTCCACAGGGACTTTCTAGCACTCACAGCAGTAGAGCCTGGCTCTGGCTGGGCTCCGCTGCACCCCTCTCCACTTGCCCTTACCTGCTGTGTGGTGGCCACCTCCTGTGCCCCCTGCATATCATGAAGAGTCTGACTGGTTCCCTTTCTCCCCCCCCTCAGCTGGCTCTCCGGGGGCCTGGACCCTCTCTGCAGTGCCCCCTGCATCCCATTAGTGCCCCACTGTGCTCGGCCTGAGCCTGTAACTGCTCCACCTGCAAAACTGCCATTGTCTTCTGTGTATTTAGCATCTATAGAAATGCATGGAGTCATCTAGGTGACATTTTCCATTATATCTGAAAGTTTTGCTGTTTTTACTTTACCCTGCGCATCCTGGCTACCACATATATATCGTAACAATGCTAGCTATAACAGAAGGTGTTCTTTATAACCAAGCAATGCAAAACACAAAACAATAAAGTAGAATCAAAAGCATTTTGTTTTTTAAACACATCACAAAAAGCGTGAAATATGGCATGAGCTACATAATAAATGATTCAGAGGGGGAGCCATGTTAGTCTGTTCCGGCAAAACCAAAACAAAGGAGTTCTCTGGCACTTTGACTAAATTTGTTAGTCTTTAAAAGTGCCACTGAGCTCCCTTTTTTTGTTTGTCAGTCAGCTAACTTGAACTCAGACCAGTGTAAACCCAGATTTTTTTAACAATATTTAGAGACTCAACAGAAGCACAAAAACATTAAGAAATAGGCCTGGCAACCTAAAACTGCTTCAAAAATGGAATGGTGACATCATTGGAAATAATAAAGAGGAGTTATTTAACACTGCCCCGTTGCTGCCATAGGCTCAGAAAGAAAGAAAAGGTAGAGAACGTGGGAGTAGAATGTCTTCTCATTGTATGGAAGGCGCTCTCCGGTAATAGCAATATAAGTTTTACGTAAGTTGGGGTGGGAAATAATCTAAAAAATGACTTCATAGTGCTGAATGATAGCAAAAGCCTATGACTAAGGACATTATTATAAATTAAATACCAGGTCCAGTCTTGGAGACAAAACTTCTCTCAATTGTTAATATGTCTAGAACAGAAAGTAATATTTTTGTGCCAAGCTTTTTCACTTGTAATGGCATTTGTAAATCATTTTTAAAAAATAATTCCCTGCAACCTGGTTTTTATGGTGGAGCACTTTATTGCCACACAAGAACAAAGAGTTATCACTGTTCTTCTGCACCCCCCCCCCTCTTTTTTTCCTGTCTCTCTAACCCCAATGCAGTGACCTTGAGAGTTGATTGTTGGAGGCGAGATATAATATTTGGTTTCAAATAAATAATTCACTATCAATCAGGAGCCAAATTAATATCCCTAATGTCCATTTTGAACAGAGGACTAATTTTATTTCTAGTTTTGATCTGTGGTCCCTGTAACGGTGGATAAATAAGGATGTATATGAACCATTCTCTTACAGCATCATGAGTCTGTCTCAGACCAAGGGAGTGAGAAATCTGCTGCTGCAGCTTTAAAGCCTGCAGTCTCCAGGAGCAGAGAGAAGACAGACAGGCACGGCAGATTTTTCCACCATATCACTAAGCCAGAGGCAAACACAAATAGTCCCAGACTCACTGAGTTCTGACCCTGCATGTTCTGGCTTTGAGATAAGATATTTAGCTGTATTTAGGTTTCAGTTGATCAAATGTAATCCCATAAATTACACAATTGTATGCTGATGGTCATACTTATTTACATTGTTCCTTGTATATCTTGTTCTGATATTAGAAAACATATATCTTTTTTTAGTATTGAATATGTTGCCTGAACTAAAAGCTGAGAGGTTGTCAGTAGCTTTTGCATTGTTGCATCATTTATGCAAATATTCTATTACAGAACCACTCGAACTAGTCACTTTGAGAGAGGCAGTGTTTTCTGTCTGACAGTGCGGCATGGGAAAGAATTAAAAATTCTAGGCTAAAACCAAATGGTGTTAACAAGGGGGATCTTTTAAATCAGAATTCATAGGATCTAGAATTGATGGCTAGAAGGAACGTCTAATTTATTTGTGCACATTCACAAGCTGCTCTTATTTTGCAGCCTCTGTTCAGCTGTGGAGGTCACGTCTGGGCCGGGTGATGTACTCCATGGCAAACTGTCTGCTAATGATGAAGGTACGTGGGTGGCAATAACTGCAGAGTTACCGTATATACTAGAATAGAATGTCAGAGAAAGTGCAAGAGAATTATTGGGGCATAGATAGGGGAAGACTACCTGACTGTACAAGATTTAGCTTAGTGAAGAATTAATTAGACTCAGTAATTGCTTATTTAATAGATAACCACTGGCAGCAATGTTCTTCAGGACCATATCTGCACTTATTTCTCCTGAAATCATTTCAGAGCTCATGCAATAACAATACAGAATTTGCATTTTTAAATTGAATTTTTCAAACACTTAACTAAATACTGTCATTAAAACCAATTATATGCTTTCTGTGTCTTTTTCAAACTATGTACTAGGAATGTTACTCTAGTTGCACACAGTGTGATACTGTAGGCTTTGTGTGTGTCAGAGACTCGAAGCGTCCAAATACATCTTCTCCCTTGTCCGTGTGGCTGTGCAACAAGATTCTGATCCTAGAGGATGTTGTGAAGGCCAAAAGTATATCTGGGTTCAAAAAAGAATTAGATAAGTTCGTGGAGGATACGTCCATCAATGACTATTACCCAGAATGGTCAGGGATTTAACCCTGTCCTCTGGGTATCCCTAGCTTCTGACTGCCAGAATCCGGGAGTGAACAATGAGATGAAACCTTAACAATTGCCTGTTCTGTTCATTCCTTCTGAAGTATCTGGCATTGGCCACTCTCAGAAGGAAGGATACTGGGCTAGAGATGGCCATTCTTATCATCCTAGTTGCCCCACATCATTCCTGAATCTGGCTAAATAAGCTACTTGCTAGACATGTTTTCTTGATGTTTTTAACACTGAAATAATATCTCACATAGTGTACAGTTATGAAAGCATCAGTTGCCTTAGTACTGCTTAAAATGCAGCATTCTCTTCTTATGAGCATCCCAAGAGATAGAAGTGCTATATTTACAATAGCTAGGGTGAGGTCAGCACGGTTCCCTCTTACATACTATAACAGCAGAGCATGTCAGGGTGGTCAGAAGGATGCATCATTTAACACAGATGAGTCTTTGTTTTGAATCAGATTTCTGAGACAGACAGTTTTCAGGAAACTCCCCTTTTATGAAATGCAGGTGAAAAAAATTAAACACTGAGTCTCCATCTGAAACTTAAAACTGAGATGGAGTATTTTTATACTTCGTATTTTATATTTCCAGTTAAGGAAGTATAGTTAATAAATGTTGCAGGCTTCCATATAGTTACAGTAGCTTTTCTTTTTACTATGCTGGTGTTTTTCCCCTAAATTCCTCATATCTCCCTTAGCCACTTCTGCTCACCTCTTCTGCTTCTGTTCCCCTTTCGCCCTTTTCATGCAGTTTTCTTCTCACTTCAGTAGAGGCATGAATGCCGACTTCTAAGCCAGTCATCAGTATTTCTGACAATGTTGCTTCAAGAGCACTGTATGTAACTCATTCCCCTCCCTGCATTTCTCAAAACCAAGTGTATTACCAGTCTGTGTCATCTCTCTCAAGCTGGGAAACTAGAATGTAAAGATTATTTCCAGAACTCAGTTTTCACACATGATAATGCCATTGAACCCCAGTATCTGTATTAAGCTCATCTTTTAATATGTTGCATGTGCCTTCCTATGGTGCACATAACTATCAAGAACAGCCTTATAAGAGTCAGAATCTTTTAAGAGCACCTTTCAAACACTGTCATATTGCAGTTAAAATCAGGACAAAATGTAAAGATAATCTGTACTGTATATGCCACAAACCTTCTGACAAAGTAAATTGCCTTCATACTTTATATTTTCCCAAATGATAAAACAGTCTCAATAGGAAACAATATTCAGATATGCATCTCTGCCTTCTGCTTTAATTGATCAATTATTGCTTCATATAATGATTTTTAAACATGTGTCTTGAGGATAAGTGGTTTTTGAGTAAATTAATTATACAAAGATTCAGGTATCTGTAAGAGATCTCAGTTGTATGCAATATAATTCTAGAGGAATATTTTTCATATTTTTATTCATTGTAAAATATATCATTCAGTTTGTTGAAGCTTTTTGTTTTCCAGGCTAATGAATAAACAAACAAATTCTGGGTTACTCCTGTACTGAGTCAGTGCCATCTATTGCCATCTACTGACATCATATTGTATTGCTATATAATCCTGGGTTGATTCTCAAGTACAGTTTAAAAACTTTAAATCATTTGTGCTTTTGGGAAGAGTGGTGATAATACTAAGAGTTATTTACTGATCTATAATAATATTCCCTGTATCATTGGTGTGGAAAAAAAGACTCATTTCCATCTGTAATTTTTATTCACTTTTACCCTTGGCCAAAAAAGTTAACTAGTATTTGTTAAAATATAATCCGGGATTATTTTTAAAGCTAAGATTGTCAAAAGATCCTTAAATAGTTTCCATGGGAGTTGGGTGCTTCCCACTTTTAGGCTCTTTTAACAATCCCAGCCTTAAAGGTTAAACCCAGTAAATTCCCCTCAACGTCATTCTTGACAATCCTGACTGAGAAATTTACATGACCCATGGAATTCTTGTACTTACATGGCCTCATTGCAATATATGAGCACCTCATTTACACCCCTATTAATTAGAAAAGAATACTATGTTACAGGTGGTAATCCGAGGCACAAAGAAGTCACACAGGAAACCTGTGATGGAACAGAGAATTGAACATTACGTGATCCAACTCTAGTCCTCTGCCTAATCACTTGACCATCTTTCCTCAGATATGGAATTATCTTTCTTCTGTCTTCAACATACCTACGCTGCCCTAGTATGAGGGAGCATTCATTCCAGATCCAACTAATAATGTGCATTCTCGTGTCAACACTCTGATGAATTTCAAAAAATATCTGCATTTCATTTTTGCTAATTCACCCTGAGATATTTTAATTTTTAAAAAGTTTTTGTGCATCGCCAACTGAAATTACTTTTGCAATGTCTTACAAATTTTTAACTCACTGAAAAATAAACTCTTAAATAACATCCCTATGTATGATGCAGATGCATTCTAAGCAAAAGCACATGCTGCATCTTAAAAATATATGTGTGTAGTCAGAATTGTTCACACTTTTGCATAACTTGCTGCTAATAGAACCAAAACTAAAAGAGCTTCCCCCCCCCCCCCCCCCCCCCCAAATATCTGGGTCTACTGCAATTAAAGCAATGTGGGGGAGGAAGAGAAGACAGCAGTCTGTACTAGTGACGCAAGAGTCTGATGTCTAAGGACTCTCTTCTGATTTGGATTCTGTTCTGATTTAAAACAGAGAGACAGCATAAATTGTCCTCTGTCTTGCTTTAATTATGCTGCAGCACTACCTTCTGGATACACAACACTGTGAAACGCTATTTTCACAGCCACTACACAAGTATTACAGAGAGGGGAAAGGACAATTTGTTCTTTTAAAAAAAGTTATTCCTGTCCTCCTTTGTCATACCCTAATCTTAATAGCCCGATTAGGGTGCAAAAAAATAAAAAAAATAAATTGTGATTATTAGTCTCTACTTTCTGTATCTGGTCCCAGCATACCACTGAGCATGAATATCTATCTGTTCCTACCTCCAGTGAATTAAAAATCATATATAAATTACTTTGGGTTTAAAATAAATCACATATTTAAAAGAAATAATCTGATGCAAAGTTTATTTAATATAAATAAAGATGCATTTAAGTACAAGAAACATATTTTGCTTTTCTTCTTCACTCAACTGTCCCCATTGGCTTCAGTGGGACTATTTACATGAGTAAGTCTGTCTGACTTTAGGTCTAAGTAGGGCTTAATTCAAAAGTTATTAAAATTTAACACAATGTTGACCATTCTCATAAACAGAGCACGAGTAATGCAAATTTATCCCCAGATGCAGGCAGTCTCATGATGATGCAAAAATCTGCAGCCTTTGTGTGATTTTTTTTGAATTTTTATTTTTAAATAAGGAAGCGATGGGGGGGGGGGGGGAAGAACTCCGTACTTGCGTTTTGTAGCTTAATGGAAGATGCTTGAAACTTTTAAGCCCCAAGTCCACGAGTCCTAGTACTAAAGCTTCCAGTGATGGCTGGAACCTTTCAGCCCTTTTTGTGAACTAAGATTTCATACCTTGGGGGAGGAATGACTGTCCTACACCATTTTCACTGATAAATGGAAGCTTACACAAGCCCGCTTTAGGCAGAGCTGGGGTTGAAATACAGGTCTCTAATATCACAGAGCTAAGTTTATCCACTTTGCAGCATAGTCAGAAGGAGGAAGGAACTGTCAAATGAGATGCTTGTGTAACTAATCCAACTGTAGTGTGGCTGAATGTCACACTCTTGTGGGTAAGCCACACAGATTTATGACTCTACTACTGCATCCATGCAAAGAGGTGTGGTTCTTTAATTGAACTGGTAGAGGCGTTCACCCTTTTACATCCAGACTACCAATATATGTATGTCCCAAGCAGGGGCATTGTTTCAGTAAATTATGCTGTCCGTAACTGCTACACAGCAGTCTGCTCCCAGAGTCAGGAATAGAAACCAATTACTCTGATGTTCAGCTTTCCACTTCTGTAACCCCCTGACTGTATGTGTATGGTGTCTCCTTATGTGGGCTAGTCCACATACGGAAAAAAGCACGCTTTCCCCCTACCGCTTACTCTTGTCACTGAAGTGGAGGAGGCCTGTGCTTTGGATCTGAAGACTGTGGTTTCAAACCCTGCTGCTACCCATGTAGGGGTGAAAAACTAATATATGTATAAAAATACGCATATGTATTTATATGTATAAGAATTCCAGAGTAATTATTGGAATTATTTTGTACTGTAAAACATTGTATTTGAGTGAATTTGGATGTTATGCTATTTGTTTTACACTTGCATTTTTGTTACGTGTAATTGCCCCTTTAGACATAAAAGGATGTGGCAGGCCTGCTTTGTGTCTTCACTGAAGAGTTAACTCAAGTTCTGTACCCAAGTTATTCCTCTCAAGTTAGCCTAACACAAGGTGGAGCAGCCACACCGCAAAATAAAACTCAAGAAGCTGTGTTCACACTGATAGTGCACTCATATGTTGCACAAAGACTTCTGGGCATGCATCCTGTGGTTCTTAGTACTGCAGCAAGTTGAGCTGCTCTGTGAATTCTTTCCCACTGATTTGTGGGAGGATTTTTCTGCCCTGTCTTCGTAACGGCAGGGGGAGCATTGTTGGAAGGCAACAGAGATCTAGCAGCACTCGAATGGTGTCAGCCTGTTTCCATGCTATAGAATGGCCATGTTAACAGCTGACAAGTTGTATTCACTCGAGTTTTAGCACATGCCATCTCTTGGGCCAGCCACAGGAGTTACGGACTCTACCATGCACGAGCTAAGGAGTTTCTATATGGATGGCTCTCAAGTTATATCTCAAATTAACTTAAATAAATAAATAAAATAGCCTTTAATGTGTGTTTACAAACAGTGTTTAGGAGATTTTGCCTGTGTCCAGAGTGGAAGAACCTGATGGCATACACTCCCAAAGATCAGAATTTGATTTAATAAACTTACTTTTCTAGAGAGCAAGCCTTGTTTTCAAAGGTGTAACATGAATGCTTATAGAAACATCTCAGGGCACTGCTAAAGAGCTATAGAGCCTTTCACCTGTAGATCACCAATTTGAATCATGCCTTTAGCTCAACAGGGATTAAAAGCTGTTCCTACTTAATACTAGTTTGGTGGGCCTTATATGAGATGAATTTGGTGAGTCCCAGTTCCAGCTCCCACATCACAAAGTCATTACCACACTTTGCACTAGACTGCAAGCTCTTCCACACAGATACTGTCTCTTACCATGTGTTTTTTATTGAGTGCCTAGCACAATGAGATCTTGGTTGGGTTCTCTAGTAAAATTCCCCATAGCGGAGGCCAAAATCACCTTACTCATCATAAATTTGGGAGCCTTCTCAACAGTGTAAATGTCACCCTTACATTGATAGAAGGCAAGGAATTCAAAAGAAGACAGACCAAATATGGTCTGTTGTATTTTGAACTTCTGAAGTAATCAATATTGATACTATAACATTTTGTGCGAGATGGTATATCAGCGTGAAAACAATGCGTTTTAAATATCAATTATTAAAAATTATACCTTTATCATTATTGTTAATGAATCATAGTCACTTTGCAAATTACTTGCAATTGAAGACCTCTGATTTTTGTTACGGCAAAATTGGAATATTACAGGTTGTGATCTGGGCACAGCTTAGTAATTTTAAATATAGCCTTAAGAAAACATAATACTCAATGCACATTTTTTCTATCAGTTATGGGGTAGAGGAGAAGGCAGAAGAAATGCCTGCAGCATTTGTTCCCAGTAAGTTAGGGAAAAGTAAGTGACCCCTATTGCTTTTCATCATTAAAACATGCAGAGATCAAAGCACCTTCAAGAGGCAACATGAAACAAAATGGTAAGCTACTAGCAGAGTGTATATAATCTATATAAACTAGTCTGAGGGGCTGTGTGTGTTTGGTCAAACCATTCCCCAAATAGCTTCATCCAAAAGTCAAATGAGAATTTCCTTGCCTTCCTTCTGCCATGACATTATTTCCATGGTGGAAAGAAAAGCCAGAATGTACAATGAGTGTGCACATGGCTCTGTGTGTGTAGATATGTAGATATTTATATAATCTTGAAATGGTTGTTTCTCATATAATTTTGATTCTGAGCACCCCACTAGAAGTTCTTGTATTACAACATACACCTGGAATTTTCAGAAGTCCCTCAGTCACGTAAGTGCATAGCTCCCACTGCCTTACATTAAATAGCATTTGTACTGCTGAATCACTCAGGTGTTTTTGAAAATGCCGTGCTAAATCATTATTGGAAGCTGAAGAGTAAATGGTCAGATGTCCTTTGGTAATTTTGCTAAGGAGAGACGTGATCCTGTTGGAAAAAGACATTTAAAGAAAAATCTGTCACTTTATCACTGGCTATAGCATACATTTCCAATAGAACTCAATAGCCAGCAGCTGTCACAACCATCCCAGAGGATATTCCATTAACATTTTTTAAATTGCAAAGATTTTAATTCTATACTTGCTCTCATATGTTTACTACCTGCATACTTGAAAACATCATATACAAAACAGCCAATGAATGCTGAGCTGAAAAATCTATTCATGTGCTTTTTTTTCCCCTTAGGACTATGTTCTTGCTGTCGATGCATATCACACCGTCATCATATTTTACCCAGAACAGGAACCTCAGTTGTTGAGTGGGATTGGAAGGATTTTTCTTCAGGTATATACATTACTCTGAATATGCAAAGTAACGTTGTTGACAGTAAAGTAATCAATAATTGCTGTCTTTAAAACGCTATTTTTGTTCTCATTAGGCATGTGAAACCTAAACATACACGGGGTTTTTAAAAAATAAGATAAAACAGTTTCCACTGTGAAATATTTTACTAGATTAGAAAATGTAAAGTATATACAGTGGTGAATTACATTATCTCACTTAATTACATTATTTAACAAAGATGACATTATGTAAATTATACCTAGTAATGTTATCAGTTCAAAGGGGATCTTGGTCCCTCTAGAATCTACAGCAAAACTCCAACAGGCTTTCATGGGGCCAGACTTTCACCCCAAATCTAATTTCCCTCCTCTTCAAACCACTCTGACAGGCTTTGTGTGTTTGGTCAAACCATTTCCCAAATAGCTTAATCCAAAAGTCATGTGAGAATTTCCTCACCTTCCTTCTACTGTGGAGAGAAAATGTGTACAAAAAGTGTGCATATGGCTGTATAGATGACATCCATTAAATATTGTTTCACAGCAGTGCTTCACAGTTGTCTTATGAAATTTTAAGTCCTAATATTTAGTATCCAGCAAATCCATAAAGAATGGTTTTGTAACATTTCCTACTGTTAAACACTACAGACTTTCCCTTTTTTAATAAAGAAAAATATTAGTGCTTAAATGGTGTAATTATTTACAATCTCTCTTCTTGGCTGTGATGCTAAGGCTATAAAGTTAGTCTGTTTGGGATTTCTTTTTACTTGGACTAAAGATAATTACATTATTATTAGTTTGAAACCATAAATTGTCATTCAGACAAATCCAATTATGGATTTTTCAGTGCTTGTAGAAAGTTTTGTTTCAGTTAGTTGATTATTCAGCTGAAATGTGATGGTTGTTATATGATGGTCCTTTTCTGAATCAAAATTGATCTAAATGTTTAAGTGAAATTTCTATACTATTGAGAAATATGAAATACATTAATTATAACCTAAATAGACAGTTAGGTATAATTGAAGGGTTTTTAATTTTGTTTTTAAATATACAAACTAGTGTGCGTGAGGCTTGTGTTTTGATTTTTAACTGTGTCCTTCACTGTCCAACTGTCACTTATTTTTAATTCATTTTGAGCTTCTTCGTGCAGAGATCATGTCTTTCTATGTATTCATAGAATACATAGCTCAGTGGAACCCTGATCTTGAATGAGACCTTTAGTAGCTACCATCATATCAATACTAAATGAGAGGAGAGATTAGGAAAAAAATAGAAAAGGATGTAGTCTATCCCAGGACTACTTTAAGAGGTAATGTGAGTAAATCTGTCAGCAACCATGTGAGACACATGAGAGACAGAAATTCAGACTCATCGGTGAGGGGAAACAGAAGATGGTTTGAACTTCAGTATTTCATTGTATGTTCCTAAAATATTCTGAATCTGCTTGTTAGCCACTATGTGAATAACACCATCAGAGGACTGGAAAAGTGAAATTTACAAATCAGTGCTCTTATGTTATTCTGTGATTACTTTAACCCCAGTCTCTGCAATAGATTGCAACAAAGGGAACTTAAAAATAGCCCCTAAAAAAATTCTGAAAAATAATCCTGGTTTTCAGGCTGACAGAAACCAGTCAGTCAGTGTAAGAGGAATATTAACAGAATTTTATTATTGGAGGATAACAAGAGGATTTTCATATTAATTTGGAAGCACTGATAATGAAAATAGTTAAATTAGTTCAGAAAAACTGATCGCAATTCCTAAATTAATTAACTAAAATACAGTGTCAAGAAAGTAATTGTAAATGGTTAAAATTCCAGGATTAATTTATACTAAATCTTATATATTGTATATCCAAGAAAAGCAAAACAGATAAATATTTTCCATTTGTGTAATGGAACAAAGATGCTTACAAATGAATAGCTTATATATTTCAATTGCATATTTTTCAGAGAATTAAGTTCTGAGATACCGTTAAGAAATAAGAATTGTTCACTATGCAATTCGATTCCCTGCTCATGCTGACCACACATACCCCCCAAAAAATCAGTTCTGTTTTCTGACCTCAGAAAGTCAATCACTCCTTCCACCTATTCATTTCTTTCATCATTTGACCCAATACTTCTGGATCTACCACATAACTTCTCCCCCAGTATCCTCACTGAGACTTTCCAAAGTGGCTTCTTTATCGGTATATTTCTTTAGCAGCTGTGGTGTGGGTTATCTCTGGCTTTGGAGCTCCTGGCTTTAAGATAGAATTGTGATTCCAGTTCCTTTAATATTTCATACGTTTTCACATTCTCATTCTTTGTAGAAGGATATCCTATGAAGATATCATTTGGATGGGTCTTTCTCATGCATTGTCCTAATTTTTTTGTGATTTTTGTCCTCCAGATTGGAGATATAAAAACTGCAGAAAAATATTTTCAAGATGTTGAGAAAATGACACAGAAATTGGATGGACAGCAGCACCAAACTATGGTGTTAATGAACAGGTAGATAATTTAAGAGCTGAATGAAATTTACAAGTATGATTTTGCCAAGTGTGCATTGTGAGTTTTAAAGTACCCTTGAGAGTATCTCTTTCTCTTTCTCGCTCTCTTTTATGTAACTACATCTGTCAGAAGTGAGACTGAATGGCATGGACACCCATGAGATTTGTATAACTTAGTGCAGTCACATTATCCTGCCTTAAAACTCTTTAGTTGTACAAGTTATTTTACACAGTTATTTCTCATTCTTTAAAGGATTGCATATCTTACCCTATATTTTCAGTATATACATTTAGGAACAAAGAGCCTCTTTTGGATTCTGATCCTGCAAACAGATTAGCTACTGCAGACCCAGCACTTGTTAGCTTCAGACGGCTGCCAGGATATGCACTAGTAAATCAGATTGTATGATGGAGTCCTCAGTTTGTGGTGTTTATCATATTGGCTAAGTATGTTTTGACAAGTAAAATACTACTACAAGTATGTTCTGGAAACAGATATAGCTTCATAGAGAAATTATTTTAGGAAGACTCACTGCATTTTAATAGCGAAATATAGACAAGCATTGCTTTGGTGGCAGAATATCTAAAGTGGCTAATGATCTGAAGTGTCACTTCATTTGTCTGTAAAGCAGTGTCTCACAGCTGGTTCATAATTACACTGGGAAGAGCAAATGTCAAAAACTCTCACATCTGTAATAGGGAAAATAAAAATGGTGTCGGTTCCGTTTGAAATGTTATCACCTTGGGTTTTTCAGGATAACTGACGTGCTTGTCACTTATTTTCTAGAGCATTTCTCCACCTGGGTCAGAATAACTTTGCAGAAGCTCACAGAGCCTTCACAGAAATTTTAAGGATTGACCCAGCAAATGCCGTGGTAAGGCTCCTGCTTTGTTATAATGAATTGACACCAGAGCGGCTCCTGTAATGTCTTATCCCTTAGATTTAGAGAGCGGCCAAAGTGTGGTTGGAGCTTCATAGAAAAATGAGATATGGTCCATGCTCTTTCACTGTGCATACAGATAAGATACAAAAGAAAACAGGTGATTTGGGGAAGGCGGGACCTGTTTACATGAAGAGCATGATTATTTACTGCGCACATTGTAATGGATTACATTTTAAAGGGGACTTTTATGTTTTTTTCTTTTTTTGTTAAAGGCACATATTGGAAAATAAAATGGCAACTGCCAACATATGGGGGATATAACTTTTCGTCATCTAATATTAATGGGACATTATCAGGTTGGGGAAAAAAATCACCCTTTTTAACATGTTTTAATTACTATTTTGAGGTCCTGCAACTTCATCTGTGCATGCACATGGGTCTGCCCATATAGAGCCAGCTGTAAATTAGATCATAGAACCTTAGGGTTGGAAGGGACCTCACGAGGTCATCTAGTCCAACCCCCTGCTAAAAGCTGGACCTCTCCCACTAAATCATCCCAGCCAGGGATTTGTCTAACCAGGCTTTAAAGATTTCCAAAGATGGAGATTCCACCACCTTCCAAGATAACGCATTCCAGTGTTATACCATCCTCCTAGTGAGAGAGTTTTTCCTCATATCCAACCTCAACCTCCCCAGCTGCAACTTGAAACCATTGCTCCTTGTTCTGTCCTCTGTCACTACTGAGAATAGCCCAGCTCCCTCCTCAAATTCTTATAACTGAAAGACATTACTGAGTAATTTTTTCAGCTTGTTTACTTGTATATTTGACAGCTTTCTGCATATAAGGATGTAATAATATGCTGATCCTTGGGCACAAGTTTATATCCACAGTGCCATCTTCCAAGGCCCCTTTAAGATTGATACAATCAAATTCAGGAAGCACGTGTCTGGAGCCAGGTGACTGCAGGTTGCAAATGCCACTTGCTGTAAACAGAGGCAGCTGACTCTTAGTTGTGGGGGACCTGGGTGAAGATCCCCTTCCTAGCAGGGGAAGAGGGTTGTGTCCTTCCCCATCCCCAGCTTTCAGAAAATGTGAAAGTCTCCATTGCTAAGCATTTCCTATTATTTTGTCTCTTTTGTACCATGTTTTATTTAATAACTTCTATTCTGATTAACAGAATATGGATATGATGAGCATTTGGGATCTATCTGAACTGCCCAGACTCCTGAATTATACCTATTGACTTAAAAATCAGTTTCAGATGCCACAGTACAGTAAATCAATGCTCCCTGTTTGCATGCAAGTTTCATGTAGCCTGCAGGGGAGGGAAGGACTTTTTAAAAATAGGAAAATGTAATTGGAACACTAGATTAACTGGTAGGGAAGAGGACTCAAGGACAAGCAGTGTCTGAAACCACTTTCTGCTTCCTTTTAGTGTTGTATGTTGAGTCCCTCAGCCCAACTGGATTCCATTTTGGATTCTTCTGTCATTTAGAATTTCAGCTGTGGGCAGTCAGCCAGTTTCTTGTTATAGGTTAGACCAGTTTTAGCCAAACTTACTGACCCTTGGAGCCAGATACTATAATCTTAAGAAGTTCGAGAGGTGCAAGACGTGCACAATCTTTACACATGCATTTTTAAAATATTAACATCCTAAGTTAGAGGCCTTGTGGGTCTTCATCCTGGTCATAAGTCTTCTATCCTATGGTGAGGAGGGTGGTTTTGAGGCTTCACCTCATAGAAGGCACCTGCCAGGTCCTATCTTATAACTCATATAAGCCCTGAACCCTAACAGGCGTCTCCCACAAGGCAGAAGCCCCAACCTCTCCCTACCACAGGATGGAAGACCTGAAACTCCCCTCCCCTCTCCCAGGCTGGTATGTGGAGAATGGAGGGGGTAATAGGAGGGGACTCCATGACCTGCACTTGAGCTGTCAAAGAGCTTCCTGCAGCTCACAAGCTGTGGTTTGACCACCTCTGGGTTAGACCCTGAAGGTAACCAAGCTCCCAATGCCAGGAATGAAAGAATTGGATTGTAGGATAGGTAATACATTTCAACAGTTGCAACTTTTTGCAAAAATATGTATTGATTCTAAAGACATTATACCTGGTCTGATTCCAGACTCAGTATATTTTATATATATTATAATCTTTTTCTCTAGGCTAATAACAATGCAGCTGTTTGTTTGCTTTATCTGGGAAAATTGAAGGACTCCCTCCGGCAGTTGGAAGGAATGGTTCAGCAGGACCCTAAACATTACCTACACGAGAGTGTTCTTTTCAACTTGACAACTATGTATGAATTGGAATCATCCCGCAGTATGCAGAAGAAGCAGGCACTGCTTGAGGCTGTAGCTGTCAAAGAGGGTGATAGTTTTAACACTCAGTGTCTCAAGTTAGGATAACTTGTTCTCGTCTACTGGGGATTTTTTATTTTCCCGAAAGGCTAATGTTTAAAATTGTACATACTCTTGCTAATATGTAAATGTTCCTCTTGTGAATTAAATGAAATAAAAGTTTCTTTAATTATGAACATATGGCAGAATTACCTCAGTATCTACATGGTCTGTACCAATAATCTTTTACTGTCACTACTGGGATTTTATGCTGATCTATAGCCAGCTTCATCTCTGCTGCTCTGTTACAATTTACAGTTATTCCTTACTGTAGTATTCCCAAACAATCACATTTACTCAGATGGATTCCTTTCTTTAGGAGTCACATTTGAGCTAATTTGTCTTGATGGTTTTTGTTATAAAAATCTTCAGCCGTTAGGGGAGGAAACAGGACCTTAGCTAGTCTCATAACATGACTAACGGTTCAGAAGAATGTATAAGTAGTGTTTATCATAAAAGTTCAATTCTGAACACAGATTCGCTTTCAGCTTCTTCTAGAGTGTGTGTCCCACCCTCCCAAGTCACTGAACTGAATTCCTCATATTTGTGCACTCAGGTCACTTGTTTTGTTTTTTAATCCAGTATTTAAAACTCTGAAGAACCAATATCATCTTTTAATTTTTCCCTATTTTATAGCGAATCAATCCAGATGCTCTATTAATCTGTTAGTCGAAGTAGGACAAATAGAGACTACACTGTGCTCAAACAGTAACAGTCAGAAGTAAGATTCAGAAAGATGCTCTTATAGCAGTAGGAGTAGCCTATCATCATTAATTACTGCTTTGGGATAATGTGCAGCCCTGAGCTACAGTGGTTCCACACCATTTCTTCTATTCAGCTTTTTACACTGAACCCCTCGCTCCCTGTAAACAGTACAGGCCTACATTTTTAAAAAGAGCTAGCAGAGTTCTCTTAGCTGGCCCACTTGAGGTACCTTAAAGGGACCTGGTTTTCAGAAAGTTCTGAGTGTTCATCTCTAAAACTCAGGCCTCTTTGAGGTGTTGCAAGTTGGGCACCCAAACACAGAGTTATCTATAATCCCTGGTCACTTTTGCAAACATAGGCCTGACAAAGTATTTTGGCCCATTGCAGAATACTGTTACGTTTCCTATAAGGTATTGGTGGGCTGCCAAAAGATTTCTGTGCTTGGGGTTCGTGTTCCAGAGCTGAATCTCACCATACTAGTCCAAGAAGCACATGCATTCAGTTACATTGGTTGTAAGATATCGCAGCTGGCACTTAAAATTTCCTCAGTATACTGGATTTAAGTGCCACCAAGAGTTTTTTTGGCAAGTATTTTAGCACAGTGACATAAAACAAACTCTAGGTAGTATATCTTTTTGATAAACAACATATTGCTATAATTTTAGATGTGGCATAAAGACAGTGGCTCAAAGCCTCAACTTGAATATACTGTCGTTTCTCAATTGAAGTCAATTTGCTTTACAGCAGATGAGGATCAGGAGCAAAATATTATCCAGTGAAACTCGAGACAATACAGTTTTCATCATAATTTACTATGTGCACAGTCTTCCCTTCCTGATTCCCTTTTCTCATGCTTAATATTTCTTAATATTACAGTTGTGTAGCCAGGATATATTTCTACCACACATTGTGCTTGTAGACATGGAAAATAGCAGAAAGCAATTCCAATTAAATAGCTCAGTTTACAACGTAATGTAAACAACATTATTGTGGGACACAGCTTCTCTTGACATTTTAAGTCAGATCAAGTGTAGTGTCAGTTTAATATCTGATACGCTCTCTTGTGTAACTATAATTGCACTTTCAGTAGGCCTGCATAGGTCTTTGTTTATCTCCAGCTGCTGTGGACCAGATTCACCCGCAGCATGCACTTTGTCATCGTCTTTTCTGCGAGTGTAAATCGGGAGTAAATGGCTACCATCCTGATTTGGTAGCATCTTAGAGTCATTTGGCTCTAGTGTAAAGGACCACAACAAGCTGCAAAGGGGCAACAGAGAATAGGATTCTCATTCTACTTGGAGAATCAAACTTCAAAAGACCAAAACACAAAGCTCTTTCAAGCATATGATGAACGGCCTGCAAAATGTTTTGTTTTCTCATTACCCAGCTTTTCTTTTTCTAATTATGTAACCAGAGACCCCGCTAAATAAATCACTTTAAACGCAGATACACTGCGTATCGCACAAATGCCATTTCAGCATGTTTTCTATGCTTTTTATTACCAAAAGTCTTTATTCCAATAACAGGGTTATTAAGAAAACTTGGACTGAATGACCTCTAAACTCAATGAGCCATTAAACAAATAATATTGTTGGTAACTTACAGAATTTTTAATTAAAAAATGTAGAAGGTGGATTTAATTATTACTGCAGAATCTGTTTAAATTGTTAACTGATTATAAAATGCAAGAAATTGTCAGTGTTGCAATATGGTTGAAATTTTACATACATATAGCTTAGTAGCTTCATAGTTCCTCATATCTCAGATGTACAGCACACATCTAGGCTTTTTAATAGCTATATATGGTGTTAACTTTAATGCCTTATGATCAAAGTTTAGCTCTTCATGAAATCCGAGCAATCCTGAGATTTCTTGGGTATAAATGGGGAAAGAATTTAGCTCTTACTCTAGCATTGTATGTGTCATCTGGCCAAGTTCAGGAGGATATAGAAAGTGTAGCTTGGAATGAATTGACTTTTATGTCAAACATAACATTGCTTTAACATCAATTTTTAAGCACGCTTTGATTATTTAACACATTAAAATAAACACATTATGCATGGAATATCCTTCCTGAACACATCAAAGTTTCTGTAAATTCCTCCTTCAAATCTCTCTTCTACACCCACTTTTTCCATGAGGTCTACAGCCTTTTCCTATTGTCCATCCAAAAATGGATAGGTTGAATGGCAATCAAGTGTATTATTTGTATTACAGTAACTCCTAGAAACCCCTATGCTAAGGCCCCATTTTTATGTTCTGAACAAACATAAAAAGAAGATCCTTGAGCTAAACTGTTTACAATCTAAATCCCCCAAAATAAAGGCATAAATCCTGTGTAAACTAAGAGGTGGGCTCTCTGGATAGGAGTGAACTTAACTCAAAGGGTATAGCTGCACTTGAATTTTTAGTTGTGATTTTATACAAGCTAACTAACATGATTGTGAACAATACTGTATACCTTGTGTAAAGATTTGTTCCTGGACCCACAATTTTTCCCAGTCATATTTAACCCTAGCTATAGCCATAAACTTGTGTCCTGTCTCTTCTAGATCAGTGTGTTAAAACATGACTAAAAATTCAAATATACACATATCTGAAGGTAGGTGGCAACATATGGGTCAGTGTGTCTATGCATCTCAAGCTGCTATTGCCTCTTCCGCTGTTATCCAAGCTGTTAGGAAGAGCTCTTGGGATGACTGACTGGAAAAGTAGTTGTGATAGGACATGAGTTAATAAATAAAAGAGCAATCTGCTATAATGGCCTACTGGAAGATAGTGCTCTTCACCCTTACATAGAAATCAGTGATTGGGAATGCAGTACTGAAGGAGCAGGAAACTTGCAGCTTTACATAGTAGTAGTATGATTATTAAAATAGATGTAGCAATTCAGCAGCAGTGAATGAAAACTAGATCCAGGGCAGGCTAACTTTCAGGTAATTATAGTAGAAAGCTGATTTCCTATTCAGGACTTAAAGTCAGTTTGAGGATTACAAGCTTAGAGATTCTTATCTCTAAGGAATGAGTGAAATGGTCAAAATCATATTAGAGAAGGATTAAAAGGAAAAAAAGGAGGAGGTCTGATTGTTGCATTATCCAGGATATTCTGGATCAACACTTGATCCAGCCAGAGCTGTGTGCAATCATTTGCAGATGTTCCAGTGTTACAAATGAAAGTCACTGTCAATAACATGATCCATTCTAAAACCATCAAGTATGGATTGTAAATTACCCCCAAAAATGGAGGGGCAATGTGGAAACTAGTTCTAGGAGAAGAAAAATGTCCTCTGGCTTTAAAAAAAGAAAAAAAATTAAAACTATCAAACTTAAAATGAAAGCAGTAAAGTTAAAAGCTGCAGAATATAATTCCTAAAGCATTTTTTAAAATCCATTGTTTGACCACCGGCTCTGAACACACACTTCAACAGCCGTTGCACACTCTAGTGGCAAACTTCAGAACTTACTCCCTCAGATACAAACCAGGCCTGCTGTACCTCGTCTTTGTAATTTATCCCCTTGACTATATTTATAGTTAGTATATCCATCACGTAATAACTTCCCTTTTTTCCCCACTCCCTTTTAGGATATAGTCAGGTTGTAACTGCTAACATCATCTGAGTTAGTGGTAAGGATGTGCATGAAATGGGACCTAAACTAATACGTAGTTCCAGTAAGTGCTGGTCAAATAAAACAGTTATTTCTTGTCATCTAGGATGAGAACATGCAAAATAATAAAATAAAACCTGGCATTTCTGAATAACATCAGTATCCCAGAGAAAAGTACTGCAGGGGAAGCAAGCATTAAAGAACGAAACAAAACAAAAACCCTACTGCATCTTGTCCCACAGTTCTTTTTCAGAGTCATTTAATAATTAGATTAACCCTAAAAACAAGGGTTTGGAGTCAGTGGGAACATTATAAAAAAGTGTTCCCCAAAATAGTGGTTTGCAAACTAAAGCCAATGCATCACTAGAGACCTTCCTACCAGTGCTCAGATTAAATCATTTTTTGAACCAACCAGTGAAGGAACGGCTCACAATAATAGCCAGCATTGTCTGGTAAGTTGGACACGGAACTTTGAACCAGGAACTCCCAAACTGTGAGCTTGGGCCTTGACACGCTGAATTGATATGTTCTGGGAATGTTTAAAAAGAAGTAAAACCACCACCATAGGCATGGATTTTTTTCCCTCCCCCCACAATAAAGAAACGTATCACTTATCATTTCTATTTTAGTAGCATTCAGGGATCCTAACGCCCCATTGTACAAGATCATGTGCAAACAAACGACATACTCTGCCCCAGAAAGTTCACAATGTAGGATTTAGACAGAGGATGTGCAAGAGACAAATAAACAGAGCAAGGTTGGGGGATAAAGGTAAGCAGTTGTAGGTGGCTGCCAGCTACCCAAATATTTGCCTTTCTAGAAAAGGCAGTTGTGCCATTCTAATCTAAATTTATTTTTCTGGACTTCATCTTATTTTCCAATAAGATCCCCCGCCCCCCACAACTTGAGTTTGGGTGGTTTTAAAGTGTCTCATACCATGTTTATTCTTCTGGATTTACATCTAAAAATCAACTAACCCTGTATTATCAATCTAATTTGAAATGTCCCTCATAACAGGTAGGAACTGTTTGGATGAGTCTCTCACGGAACTATAGTATAATTCAGAGTAAGAAAACAGTTATTAAAAAATATCAATTTTTTGCTGCCAAAACTGTAAAAAAATAAGAATATTTGTATTACATTAAGCTTCCACAGGCCTCAATCAACTGACTGGTTGAGGCACTATATATTCACATCCTGAGAGATTGCCAGCTCTGCATATCTAAATCAACCAGACAGAAAAAAGGTAAGAGGGGAAAACAGAGGCAAAGCAAGAAAGAGATGAAGTAACATATTCAGGGTCACTAGAGCTCTGTGTGGATACAAATATGTGGAGCTGCATCTGATCTGCGTCTGGAAGAAATGGTCCACGGATATCCACGTTGTAGCCACAGATGTAGATATTCACAGATATCCGCAGCTTTGATAGGCCAGCCCTGCACGGATACAAATATGTGAATCTGTATCTGATCTGCATCAGCAAGAAATTGGCTACAGATATCTGCATTGTATCGGCGGGATATAATGTGGATATCTGCAGATTTGCAGGATGCTAAGGGGTCACACAGCAGGCCATGGCAATCTGGAATTAGAACTCATTACCACCCTATCCATCAGCATCACACTAAATCCGCATGCAGAATGAGTCTTCTGAGCCTGATTTTTGGAACTAAAACTACCTGACTCTGTACTAAAAGAAACCAAGGTTGATCTAGTATAAGCGCTGATCCCCAAACAGCATTCAGCGATTTAAATCATCAGGTAGGAACCTTGATTAAAATAATAATCTTGGTTTACATTTATTTTTTTTAGTTATTTTCCTAAAGAAAGGTTTGTTCTCATTAGTTGGTAACCATTAAACCAAACAAAATAGAGCCTTTCCTCTAAACTTGGTGCTTTTTGCTAACCAGGAGGATATGCACTATATGGATACACATATATTTAAGCCTTTATATAGGTCAAGATACATGTATTCAGATTCTTCTTTTGTACATTTTTTTCAGATTCTTCTTTTGTACATTTTTTTTAGGTGGTAAAGGATGTATTTTTTTATTTACTAGATGGTCATTTTTACTTATTATTTGTACCAAGCTGCATTTGGATGGAAATTGGAATTCAACTAAAAATACACAAAAACAGCATTGTAACATTATTAGTTAAATGAAACGACATTAAATATGCTGGATGCATAAGAAAAATAGGTTATCAAAACATATTCTGCATTTAAAGCCAGTCATTAAACAAGAAGAGTGGGGGGGGGGAAGATAACAGTTTTCAAGTACATAAAAGGTTGTTACAAGGAGGTGAGTGAAAAATTGTTCTCCTTAACCTCTGAGGATAAGACAAGAAACAGTGAGCTTAGACTGTAGTAAGGGAGGTTTAGGTTGGACATTCTGAAAAACTGCCTACTTTTCAGTGTAATTAAGCACTGGAACAAATTGCTTGGGGTGGGGATGGACTCTCTGTCACTGGAGGTTTTTAAGAACAAGTCACACAAGCACCTGCCAGGAATGGTATAAATATTGTTTCCTCCTGCCTTGAGTGCAGGGACCTGAACTAGATGATCCACTGATGTCCTTTCCTGTCCTACACTTCTACGATTCTATGAAGTATTCTCTGGAATCAGTGAATGGACAGAGGAGTGTTTTTAGTCACTAGGGCTATGTCTACGCTAGACTTAAAGTCGAATTAACTTTTCTAGTGTAGACATGGCCCCTTGCTGACCTTATTAAGTCGACTTAACGTTTTAAGTCAACTTAATAAGGTCGATTTAGGCACTAATCCCCATCCACGCTGGCTTTAAGTCAATTTAAGGAGGTGATTTAAGGCTTAAGTCGACCTAAAACGAGGTGTTATTAAGTCATCTTAAGATGTCCGTTAGTCGACTGAAGGAAATACTTAAGTCGACTTAATAAAAGCCCTGTGTGGACGCGGCTTTGTTTTTAGGTCGACTTAAGCCTCCTTAAGTTGACCTAAGTTACCAGTGTAGACGCACCCCATGAGCCATATATTTGCCAACATATTTAAATGCCAAAACATACAGGTAGGCACCTAGAGGACTTTTCTAAAGTGCCTAAACAGATTAGGTACCTAGCTCGGATTGAAATTAATACTAGTTAGAGGCTAGATTCACAAAGGTACAGAGGCACCTAAAGCCAACATTACTGCACCACAGATATTCTCAGAATTGTTGCTCCGACTGGGGCTGGGACCAGGGTGGTGGCAGCTGGAGCCAACAAACCGACCAGGGCCAGCACTTGGGGCTGGCGGTGGCTTGGGCTGGTGAGCCAGCTAGGGGTTGGGGCCAGCGAGCCTGATTGGAGCTGGATCAGGTCTGGGGCCCAGATCGGGGCTGGGAGTTGCCCCAAACATTTGGGGGGGGGCAGCAACGCCCCTGGTTGCTCAGCTGCTGCCTAACCCTTTATGCATCTAGATTACCCCAATAGAGATGTGCAAACTGTCTGAGACTGCATGTCACCCCACAGCTAATAAGCTGGCTGAATACCTAGTTTGAGACTCCTGCTAAATTCAGGTGTGAGTGAGAGCACCAAGCAGCTTGAACAATTTTTTTTGTCAAAAGAAATTGTGCTTCTCATTTGAGAAAATGTGTGATCTGACTAGCTCTGGAGGTGGTTGAAAAAACTATAAAAGTTTTTTTTTTTTTTTTAAATACAATTTTCTGCCCCACTTGCCTTGGTCCCATGAAGTCTTTTGTAGCCATAAAATCAGTACGCTGGCCCCAGATTACTTTTATTCCTGGCTGACAAAAACATTTTGGGAGACCAAAGCTTTCGCCTTTGGAAGAAACCTCCCACAACCTGCATATATTTATTAAACACCCCCTAGCCACTGCCTGCCATCAGCAGCAGAATGCACCATGCTGTAAACATGGTGAATGATCCTAAGTGCCTTGTTCTTGACAGCAGAGAGAGAGAGAGATGGGTGCCATACTGTGCTGTACCACAGCTGTAAATATTCATCTGTGGATGGAACACAACAAGGAGGCTCACCACTTCTGTTTCCAGTATTGTAGTGTGTCATGACAGTGAGATTTTGACAGCAACCGCTATGGACCTGACAACTGGGAGGAAAGGGGAGGGAATAGATAGGAAAGGGAAAGACATCACTTAATAGCATTAGCCCATAGGTTACATTAGCCTCTGCTATCACAGTGAGAGCTCCCCAGCCAATCCCAAGGACACTGAGCAAGAAATGTGATCTCAAGAGCTGAGCTCAGAACTTCCACTTCCCTCCCTGTAGACAGTTATAAAGAGGAGAGAAGGGAAACAGAAGGGGCACAGGAAAAATAGAAGCACAGGCCAGCCTCATCCTGCCTTCTGGTAAAAACAGCAACAAAACCCTGGGAACATGCTGCACTTGATTCTATGCCCAAGCGTAACTGATCTACTAGTGGTACTAGAGCAAGACAGCTCTCCTAGTTTACAGTGTGAACTCTAATAGTGTTCTTTTGGGGGGGACACATGGGGGGCGGTGTTATAATCCAAGGAAACTACCTTGCCTCTGGGAACAGTCATCCTCGTGTCTTAGTGATAGTTCCCAGAAGCTCCAGTCAGCACTAGGTGATGTCTGAACACAAAAGGACATTGTCTCAGCCTCAGCACCCCGGATCACCCCCTAGTGGTGCTGCCTCAATACTCCCTTGGGACTTCAGGCGGCTGGCAGTGCGATGGTGTGATCCTGCTGCAGGTAACGTTCTAATTGGGCCCCTTCCAGGGTAGCACCTGAAATCCTCAGAGTCACCTCAGCTGGCAAATTACACACATCATCGACTCAAATGGCTTCTGCCCCTCCCGGGCTCTCTTCAGTCCTCCTCTCTCCACCAAGCAGTGGCAAACAAAAAAAATACCTCCAGGCCCAGTGTTTCCATGTATTTCACTATGCACATACGTATTCTGAACCACACTGCAAACTTGTACCTAAGTATTTGAATAGTCTAGACCTAGTATTTGTATTAACTAACATTTTAAAGTACTTACGTTTTAAGTAACATTTAAAAATCTGCAAGTAATTTTTCAAAATAGTTTTTGGGAACAATCATATCTCTCCCACTTGTTCCTGATTCCGGCTGGCCCCCAAAACCCACTGTCACAGCTTGTTCAGGCCCTAAGTACCAGCTGCCAAGGCTTTCTTCTATTGGCCCCACTCTTCTTCTGCCCCCTTCTCTTCTGATTGGCCACTGCAACCACTAGCAGGGAGTTTTGATTCCCACTCCAGGAGAAGCAGGGAGACTGCTGAGAAGGAAGCGATCTAGTTGCTGTTATTGAAATGCCCATCTCAAGGAATGATGCTGGACGTACGTAGTATCATTACAAATATAAAACGGAAAGGAAATGTATAAATGTATTTACAGTTATGAGGAAAGGTTTTTTTTCATTATTATTCTAGGCTCACTTGTAAATGAGTAAAATGTCAGTTGCTTTTTCTTTCTCTTCCACTATGTGTTTATACAATTTAGCAAGTAGTCCACATATTGAGAAGACTAGTGCAGGGAATATGAGTTGAGAGTACTTATATCCATACTGTAACTTGTAAATACATACAGTTTCCATGGCTTACCTGGGCTTTAGTACTATTGTAATGGTGTACTTGGCCCTGATGCTTATCTGTGCTTATTGCAGCCCCAGCCAGACACCCCCACACTTGCAAGGGTTGAGATTTCTGTCTCTTTTCTTATTCATTTGGTCATCCATCCTATTCTCAGGATTGCTGCTCCCCTCATTTTTGCCCGTTCCAGGAGCCCATCATAGGAGGTAATGTTCTCCTGCACTATTTCTGAATCTCTTCATCCCAGATTCTTGCCAGTCCTTTCCTTTCAGGATTAAATCCAAAACATCTTCAGCCGAGGGCATTCTCTGCTTGATTGCTTTGCACTCCATGCTTTTAATTTTCCTCTCAGTCTACCACGTCCTTTCCAGGTGCAGGTGGTAAAGTTAATGGCATTAACTAGAGCGAGAAAGCTCTACTTAACCTTTTCATGACCTGTATGGGGTTTACATACCCCATCACATGAAGTAGGATGGTAAGTGACATACAGAACATTGAGGCCATTTCTATATACATTTGTGATTTTTAAATACTACAGCTTTTCTTCAAAGCCGCTACTTCATTTTCAGAAACATTTAAGGGATTAAAAACAGCAAGTCTTTATAAATACACAGACTGCAATATGATAAAAACATTATCACTTTCTTAAGAAAGGGGACTCAGGATTGTGGCAACTGGAAGAATCTTTTTAAGGTGGGCAGAATCAACCTAATCCAATACCTATATGATGATGACTCATAGGGCATGTCCAGATAGAGGTAAAAAAAAATCTGGCTGGCTCAGGTCAACTGAGCTGGGCTTGTGGGGCTCAAAAATTGCTGTGTAGACATTCAAGTTTGGGCAGTAGCCAAGTTCTGGGACCTTGTGCGGACAGCAGATCCCAGAGTTCAGGCTCCAGATTGTCTACACAGCAATTTTTAACCCCGTAACCTGATCCCCACCAGATTGAGTCAGCTGACCCAGGCCAGCCACAGCTGTGCCACAGGGCATTTATCCCCTTGTTGATGTACCCATATAGGCCCTGGGCCTTTAATTCCACTATCTTGGGCTATGTCTACACTTACAAAAGCTAGTTCGAATTATTTAATTTGAATTAATTCGAACTAATTTTAGTTAGTTTGAATTAACTTAATTTGAACTAGCATGGCCCCACTAGAATGCTAGTTCAAACTAGCCATGTCCATGCAGGGAACTTGCTTAGTTCGAATTAGTCAATTGCAGGAAGGTCAATCTGCCGATTGCTTAGTTCGAACTAATATGGCCACATTGACTTAAATCAAACTATTTAGAATTAAGGGTTAGTTCGAACTAAGCAATTGAATTTATTAGTTCAAATTAAGGAAGTCCTTAATTCGAACTAATGAAAGCCTAGTGTGGCCAAGGCTTAAGTTAGTTCGAATTAAGCTTCCTTAATTCAAACTAACTTGCAAGTGTAGACATAGCCACATAGAGTCATAGAATCATAGAATAATAGGGATGGAAGGGACCTCACGAGGTCATCTAGTCCAACCCCCTGCTAAAAAGCAGGACCACTCCTACTAAATCATCCCAGCCAGGGTTTTGTCTAACCGGGCCTTAAATATCTCCAAAGATGGAGATTCCACCACCTCCCTAGGTAGCCCATTCCAATGCATCTCCACCCTCCTAGTGAGAAAGATTTTCCTAATATCCAACCTCGACCTCCCCAGCTGTAATTTGAAACCATTGCTCCTTGTTCTGTCCCGTTACCATCGAGAACGGCCTAGCTCCCTCCTCTTTGGAGCACCCCATCAAGTGGTTGAAGGTTGCTATCAAATCTCCCCTCAGTCTTCTCTTCTGCAGACTAAATAAGCCTAGTCATTTATCCTTGTGCAAACTGGGTTTAAAATGTTACTAATTTGGAAGGTATCCGTTTATATTGGCACACTGTGCCCAGCCGTGAAGAATTTGTATGCCTTGATCTCTACTCCAATTACAACTTCACCGGGAGACTGAGCAGGTCATAATATTCTGCACTGTAGGCAAACTTCCCTTTTAAAGCAAACATTTAGACCAAATATTGCCATTTTTTTACATTGCTGACAAGGCTTATTTCATTAATACTCCTGCAATTACGCAGTGTCTAAGGATGTCAAAAGACTGGACTGAGGTAGGTAACTCTACTTACCTCCATTTTATAATGGGGAAATTAAGGCAGAGTTAATGATTTGTCCATGTTAAAAAGCAAGTCAGTGGCAGAGCTAATAACAGGACACAGTTAACACAGTCACAGAAACATTACTGTCCAACAGGGTCTTAGAGACAGGACGTGAAAATAGCTAGAAGACATTTAAAGGCAGAAAATCATTTTATTCAAATTCTATAACAGTAAATCACTACAATTCATTATAACAGTCATGGCCATTTGTACCAGGCCAGCGCTAGGTAAGCTGCATACGAAGGTCCTGATTATGTGAATTCATCTTGTACAGATTCTTTGAAAGAATGCAGCAGGTTTTTAATTAAATACAATCATCTTAAATAATTTGATAGCATCATTTCAGAATAGGATGAACATTAAATGCTGTCCACTACTCCTCATTCACCCTCTCACAATTAGAGTCAGAGAAGTGCATTTGAACAAGGGAAAGAGAACACATCCTACAGAGAGTAATACCAATTGATGTACAAGATTCCCAGTTTACATTCTGCTCAGCCTTGAGGACGTTCCACGTATTAGACTTCAGAGAGCATTACTGTGCCACTGGTGCCAAAAACTGCAGGTACTGTCCCCTAGCAGGAAAGTGATCCGCTGGCCGGTTATACGCTGTCCAGACTGGCTCTCCAACAAACAGCCTCATTGCTTTCACATAGTTCTGCGGAAGGAAAAGGAAATTGCAAATAGTGTAACAGCTCCTTTTGGAGGGATCTGAAGTATACGGTTTACAACTCCTGTTGAGGTTTATTTGCACTTCTGTAGCATCTTTCAAAGCATATCAAGGTGCTTTTAAGAGCTTCACATCACCTACCTATGAGTTCTATCACTATTTTGCTTCAGTGTTCCTCGCAGCAAGGCCATTGTACTAGTAACTGTACTTAGCATTGATATACTGGTTTACAAACTTCAATGGCTCCTCAGTAGCCCTGTGTCAAGCAGATAAAGTATTACCTCATTTCACAGATGGGGAAAATTCACGACCTTGATCTAGTCGCTAAGGTTTTTTCTATTCGGGGACACAGGGCTTGCTGTAGCTGCATATGAAGACATATAATGCTGAGGTTTGCACCAAGTGAGCAGAGCTCTGTCTACGTTTAGGAGTCAGCACTACATTGAGTGCTGATTCAACATTATGCCCACAGGCGGCGAAGGCCTTAGGGCTCTCTTACACCATATAACCCCTCTCAGCAGGTCAGAGAGCAAGTCAATGGCAGAGCTGGGAATTAATCTAGGATTCCTGACGGCCAGTTGTGGTTCTCTACTGGCGAGTTTAGTACCCAAGACAAGTATGCTCCAGTTATTCACAGAAGTACAAAGGAGAGACAATTCAAGCTTCCCTATGGAACTCTGCCCTCCACCTAAAGAAACAGTCTTCATGTCGCAGCCAGCTGTGATGGCAGTTTGTGTGACGGACAGTATAGAAGCTGGACTCAGACCATACGCTGATTTCACACAAGATACAGAATGGGTGATTGCAGTCAGTACTGACGAGCTGCATATTAACTGCCAATTTAGAGATGAAAGCTCAGATTCTGCAAATTATTTTGTATCCTTCATGTTCTCAGGTTAGTGAACTACAGATCTTAAATAGTGTATTTATTCACTAATATGTAATAAATCTTCATACACTTGTCTGTCAATACATATACCTAGAAGTGTAATATGTAAAGCAATATACAAACATTTTCATCCAGTGTAAATCGGTGATATATGCCGGCAGGAAGAGTTATCATGTCTCCCTTTTCCATAAAAATCCGGATCCACTTGTCATCTTTGTCTCGAACATCAAAGTAGCCACTTCCCTCAAGGATGTAGCGAATTTCATCATCCAAATGCAAATGTTCTTCATAAAATATTTTTATCTAGGGTAGGAAGGAGATGTTATGTTTTGTTTGGGGGGGTTTTTTTTGTTTTTTTTTTAAAGTTTGTTAAACATAGAAATACATCTAAGGACAATGGCACATGGAGATATTCCCCCAGTGTCTGGGAGACATTTTACAAAGGACTCCATAAAGATATAAAAGTCTGAACAACGCACTTTTAGAGTTGTTAACTACACATGAAACCAGGTCTATGTTTGGCTGAGTAACATTCATCTACATTTGTACATTTATCTGGGATGAATATGACAGAGCTGAAATCTCCTGTCACTTTACATTGGAGTAAGTCAAACAACTCCACTGCCTACTGTATCTAATCACCTACATGAGAACAATAAAAGTAATTAATGCCAAATAGGTTGCCCAGTGCATAGTGTTTCATACTACTAAAAAGGCCAGAGTCCCAGATCCAAGGCCTTGCTTCTCAAAACATTGGAGAAAATATTCTCTCAGCCTTTAGGGTATGATGAATACTTTGCAGGGACTCTTTCAGACAATTTAGAAGCAATAATGCCAGGCTCTGAAGGAGTCCCATGAGGATTTGTCAGGAGGGGAAAAAAACTACTGAAATCCCATGGGTATTGAAGGAAGTGATAAAAGAGATGTTCCTCAAATATTGAAGATGGATATGTAGAAACCCCACCATCATAGAATCTGGAAGGGACCATGACAACTCATCGAGTCCAGTTCCCTGCACTCATGCCAGGACCAAGTACCCCCATTAAACCATCCCTGACAGGTGTTTGTCTAACCTGCTCTTAAAAACTTCCAAAGGAAGAGATTCCACAACTTGCTGAGACAACTTATTCCAGTGTTTAATCACCCTGACAGTTAGGAATTTTTTCTTAATGTCTAGGCTGAACCTCCCTTGCTGTAATTTAAGCCCATTGCTTCTCGTCCTATCACCTGTGATTAAGGAGAATATTTTTTCTTCTTCTTTCTCATAACAACCTTTTAGGTATTAGAAAACTGTTATCATATCCCTTCTCAGTCTGCTTTTTTCTAGACTAAACAAACCCAGCTCTTTCAATCTTCCCTCATAGGTCAAATGTTCCAGTCCTCTAATCATTTTTGTTGTCCTTCTCTGGACTTTTTCCAGTTTCTCCACATCCTTTTTGAAAAGAGGTGCCCAAAACTGGACACAGTACTCAAGTGGAGGCCTAATCAGCGCAGAGTAGAGTGGGAGAATCGCTTCTCGTGTCTTACTCACAATACTCCTGTTAATACACCCCAGAATGGCGTTTGCTTTTTTTCCCAACAGTATTGCACTGCTGACTCATATTTAGCTTGTGGTCCACTATTACACCCAGATCCCTTTCTGTAGTACTCCTTCCTAGGCAGTATTGCCCACTTTGTATGTGTGCAATGGGTTTTCAACTCTAAGTGGAGTACCTGGCACTTATCTTTATTGAATTTCATTCTATTTATCTCAGACCGTTTCACCAGTTTGTCCAAATCATTTTGAATTGTGACCATATCCTTCAAAGCACTCGCAACCTCTCCCAGTTTGGTATCATCTGCAAACTTTATAATTTTGCTCTCTACGCCATCATCTACGTCACTGATAAAAATGTTGAACAAAACCGAACGAAGGAGAGATCCCTGTGGCACCCCACTCGTCATGTCCTTCCAGCCTGAATGTGAACTGTTGATAACTACTCTCTGGGAGCAGTTTTCAGCACTGAACTACTGAGTTACTGTATCATTTATATTCAGTTGTAGTGGCACTTCTGTACACTTAATTGGTGAGGAAGGAGTTTCATTATAAATGCTTAACTGAGAACTTGACCTGTTCTGAAGCAGCCAGGACATTAGTTCCCCAAATTAAAACATTTCTCAATTGGGGAACTGCACAAATCCTTCATACCCTCAAGTTTTTAGCACATTCTAGATTTTAAAAAAGTTAACTAGAGAACAAAAGAACTAATTACAAACTAATACATTTTGAAAGCTGCCAGTCCCCGAAGTGCATATAGCTGTAGGCATGTTTCAGCTTTCAAAACTGTCAGGTGAGCATGTGCACAAGTACTTTTAAATATATGGGAGGTCGCAAATGCCCATCATCAAAATGAATTTGGCAGATATTCCAATTCCCTCCTATGGAGTATGTTAAAATATTCTTAGCACCTAAAATCAATCATCTTGATAACCAGGCCAAGAGAAGGAACAGTGGCCTCCTTTTCCTGAGAGCACAGAAATTATTTATGACAGTACTGAGGGATTTGTTATTGTTGATTAAAATTACCATGTCCTAGGGCAGCAGTGACCAAGCTCAGGTCTTGCTGCTCTGAACTTCACCAGGCAAAGATTTTGCCAAAGCCCCAACTTGCAACGGCCTGACCTTAATTTAGATGATAATCTAATAATGTCTGCATGGCTCTAGGAACTGCTGTGCAGATCTCAACGTGACAAATGAGAGCTACTCTTATTAATAGAAACCTTTCTAAAAGGAAACAGATGTAAGATACGAAGGGGAAAACAACAACAGAAAAAACAAAACCCTCTTGTTTTAAAAATGGAATCTACGCTGCCATGTGGAAAGCTAAAAACTGCAGAATGTGATTTTTTAAAATGGGGAATAATCCATTGTTCAAAGAGCAGAATATTGGCGTGCACTTCAAAAGCTGGTGCACACTCTAGTGGCACACTTCAGAACTTACTCCCTTCCCAGATTCAAACCAGGGCAGCTTTACCTTGTCTTGATAATTTGGCAGCTTATCTTTATGTATCGTTATTATATCCATCCAAGAATAGTTTCTCTCTGTCCGAATCCTTGATAGCTCTGGGTCAGTCTCATAGTTGTCAGCATCCAACTGTGTGATTTTTTTTGGCAGATGAGAGCGGGTGGGGAAGAGAAAGGGAAGAAGGAATTAAAAACAAACAAACATCCATGAGAGACAACCAGAGTACCCAGACATTCACTTCTAAGACCAAAAGTGCAGCCAGTTAGTGTAATTAACATTTCAAGTTATATACTAGGTAATAAGTCCAGTAAGGTTATTTATTTGTGTAGTCTAAAGGGAGAAAAGGGATTATAAAAAAAGCTAGCCTTTCAGAGTCCGTGTGGATCTCCCAGAGGACAACTGGGGGAGTAAACTCAATCTGCCTTCAGACACTGCTCCCATGGAGTCTGTTTCTCATTCCAGACCCAGACTCCCAGTGTTAGAGCAAAGCGTATCTTGTCCTCTCTCACAAAGAAAACAGCTGGGAGTCCCTCATGACTAATCAGCAAGATTGCCATTGTCCCTGCAGTTTCTGAAGTTTGGAGTACCAGGAGGAACATTGTCATTGTTTGTAGTTACTCCACGACCTGTTTCCCACCAGGAAGCCTTCCAACCTGGCAAGGCATGCTTCAAAACAAATTAGCCGTACTAGGAGAAGCAGTTGCAGCAGCAAAAGCATGACAGAAAAAATAAATAACATTCAGTTGAAAGTTAGCAACAACTATTGGAGGCGGCGGCGGGAGGGGGGTTCCTTTATCAGTTATTTTTAAATTACCTTAAACTTTCTTTTCTCAGTATCTATTATTGTTCCACCTTCCTGGATGTGGGAAACATTTTAATAACTCAAATAAAAGAGGTTATTTGAGCATCAACATTCTCAGTTCTAATGCTGTTTTTGGGTAGGAATTAACAATACACTCAGATACTTGTTACTGATATGTCTACATTTCATGCAATAAATAGCATGCTATAACAACTTTTAGAAGTCTGACTATAGGTACATATCATAGCCTCAAAAGAATCTCTTATATCAGGCTTACAAGAATCTCTTATACATGCTACTCACTCGAGTCAACCCAGCATGAGACTGGGAGACAGAAACTATTGAATTCTATCTTTGTGTACCTATAAGGGACACAGTTTACAATACAAGAATGTCTGGAGTGTAGTCTACATGCCAGAATTGCTCAGTTATGCAGTTCTTCCTTCTGACCACCCACAAAATGACACTTGCTCCATAAATGCAGCCCAGTAATTACAGAGCATCGCCGATGTATGTGTGCATCACTTTAGGAATCCCTTTTGAATTAGCCTGTCAGAAGAAGAGACCATGATTAGCTGCCCAAATACCTAGCGGTAGAACTTACATCATATTTTTGTTTGCCTTTACTAACCTCACCCATCAACCCTCATCTAAAAATCACTTTTCTACTGCAGGACCGTAATATGCTTTGCACTTAGGCAAAATCTGTTACCTGCTCCCCACCATTTCATTGCTAGACAATCTAAAAACTAGACCAAGTGCCTGATTCATGAAAGCATTTGAAAAAGAATGATAAAAATGTATGATCAGAGACGCATGTACATACACCTGACTTACATTGAGAGTCAAGAGTCAGGAAGAAAAATCAAAAAAGGAATCTGTCCCTAGACCTTAGAACTTGTTCTACTAGTGTAGGTGTAATAGACCCAATTCTCTATGCCATGCACCTTATATGCAATCTCTTCAGCAAAACACTGAAGCGTTTGCTTAAGTTCACCGAAGTCAACACAATTTACACACCCGCTTAAGTGCTTCGCTGTATCAGGGCTACAGTCATGCACTTACACAAGCAAGTGTAAAATGCTACTCATCATTTACACCTGTATCAAATGTAAATGCAAACACAAGATGCTGAATAGCTGAGATTCAGCTCCGGCACAACCTTGCAGAGCACCACAATGAAATTTTGTGGGTGGTGAAAGATGTTACACAGAGTACAAGGATTTTCATTTTAGGTTCTGTGAACATTTGTTTCAGAACTGTGATAAATACCAGCATAATTTAAACACAGCTGGCAGCAAACTATAGTTCCTCTGACCAATGTGGAAAGGAAGTCACAACTCGCTACCTAAAGCTGGGCCGTCATGTATACAACCCACAGGCTAGATCCAGCCTCTTTGATGCATTTATGTGGCTTACATGACAAATTCAGATTTACTTTAAAAATAAACTAACAAACCTGTATTTTCTAGCCCTCACAGCTGTGAAGAGATGGCTTTCCAAACATGATCCTAATATCTGTGGACAGCCTGAAACAAAGACTCCGAGTGCACAAATCCAAGGCTTAAAACATTTAGCCCTTCCACACCATAAAAGAAAATCTTGTTTGACCAGCTGACTCCCTTCCATACTAGCTATAGAAGAGTAGATTGGGGGTGGAGAGGGATTTTCAAACCTGCATTAAGGAACCCAAGTCTCATATTGAAACGTGACAGACCTTATCTACACTGCAGACAATACAGCAGCACAAATACCGCACTGCAACTGTGCTGGTCTAGTGCCGAAATATAAAACACATTCCACAGCAAGAGAAGGGCTTTTTCCATTGCTGTAATTAATTCACCTCTTTGAGAGGCAGTAGCTAGGCTACCGAAAGAATTCATCTGTCAACACTGCCATATCTACACCAGGGGTTAGATCAACCTAAATTCATGCTCAGGGATATACATTTTTCACGGCTCTGAGAGACATAGCTAAATCCCATCTCATTTTCCAGTGTAAACTAATGTCGGACACCCAAAATCCTAACACCTCATCTATATAGAGTTTTTAAGACCTAGCCTACACGAAGTTTTTGTACCAGTATAGCTATGTTGGTTAGGATGCATGTTTTTACTGAAAGTCAAACCAGTGCAACCCCTAATGCATATGCAGTTGTAGCTGTAAAAATGAAGTGGTATCAGTAGGCCTTGTTCCCTTTCCTCTATGGCAGGGATGTCAAACATATGGCCAGTAGGCCGGATATGTCCCAGGAACCTCTTCCATTCGGCCCGTGACTGCACTCCATGGGTGCGTCTACACTTGTAAATTAAGTCGACTTAAGCTTGCTTAAGTCAACTTAATTTACTCTGCGTCTACACTACATTTTCCTTAAGTCGACATAAGCAGCTGCTTAAGTCGACTTAAGGAAAAATTAAGTCGACTTTGTTAAACCTACTTTTAAGCCGACTTTCTGCTTAAGTCGACTTTCTAAAGTCAACTTAAGCCAGTGTGGACGCTGAGTAGCCCTAGGTCGACTCTAAGTCAACTTAGGGCTCTCCAGGACTTCCTCGCTGCCCTCCCTGCCAGGGGGCTGGCACAGGGAGAGCCTGACATGCCCCCCCACAGGGCAGTGCAGAGCCCTGCCCACCCTGCCCCTATGCCCTGCCATGGTCCCTGTCCCCCTTTGCCCCATTGTACCTGAGTACAATGGGGCAAAGGCTGAGCCCCCCGCCACCATAGACCATTCCCAGGTCCACCTAGCCCCTAGAAGTCGACCTAGGTGTCCAGTGTGGACGCTCTAGATTGACTTTGTAGGGTCCCCCCTAAGTCAACTTAAAATTTAGGTGTGGATATGCTAAGTCGACCTAAATTAACAAGTGTAGACACAGCCCACGAGACTACACTCTCTCCCTAACAGAGTGTGTGTGTGTGTGTGTGTGTGGTCTCGCAGTACCGCAGAGTGCAGTCTCGCATAAACAGTGATCTATGGTGCTCCGAGAGCGTAGGCCCTAGTATTTCGATTCGTGGTATGTAGAGACCACTTATAGTACATTCAAGTCAAATCTGGCCTGCCATAGCAAATGAGTTTGACATCCCTGCTCTATGGGAATGAATATGAGCACATTTCTACCAATATAACTCCACCCACATTGGGGTGAGGGTTTCTGCTTTAGCTATATGGGGATGGGTAAAGCAGTACAACTCTGGCATTTAGATAAGGCCCCAGTCTCGATGAAAAGCACTTTTGAAAAGTGGAGACTTAAGAGGCTAAACCACTTGCACACTTTTTGTCCCATGCTCATTAAACCCCACACTAGGCTGGAAAGCATATGAGCCCACCTTTAAGTTTAAATGTGTTCACCCCATTTGCATCGCCACAGAGATCTTAGTTTTCTCACTTCTACTTTTAAAAAGCCTCAAATCATTATTTTTAAACTACAGGGACAAAATACGGACACTCTTTGGGCCCTACCAGCGCTGGGATTTGATGCCTTATTAGCACCTTTTCTTCTACCAAGAACCATGACTGGGCCCAGACAGGCTTTTTGGACCATCTGATACATTTACATTTCCTTTGTCACAGCTTCTGACCCACTGGTCCCTGAAGACTGGTCCCCGCCACCCCCAACGTTGAGACAACGCGAGCCATGTGGATGTGCAAAGTGCAGGGGTTTCAGGGACAATCCAGGGGAGCATCCAACAGCTGTGGGGTGGTTGCCAGCGCTGGCTGGAGCACACACTCTTGGCAAATGCAGTTTAGCTGAAAAACAAAGGGGAAGTGGCTCAGGCAGAAGAGGGGTCCCAGTAACCACCCCCCCTGGGAGCGGGTTCAAAGCCCAGAGAGGGTCCCCAATTTTGCTCCATCCTGGCCGCTGCAGCTGGGGGTGACCGGGAGCAGGGGAGGGGCGGCTGCACCGCAGGGCGGCCTGAGATCTGACCCAAGTTTGCGGGCGAGACTCAGCCCCGCACTGAGCAAGCGACTGCCGCCCGCAACACCGAGTCTGCAGCGTGCAGCAGGCGCGCGCCGTCCCAGGGGCCCTGGCCGCCCGCTCCGCCGCCTACTTTCCAGTGGAAGACGCCGAGCTGGCGCAGCTGCTCCAGGCTGACGGGCCGGTGCGGCTCCAGCCGGTGCGGGGCCCTCTGGTCCTCTCCGGACTCGTCCATGTACCAGGCTTCCACCATCCTGCTGCCGAGCGAGCCAGCGCTGCCCGGCCCGGCCCCAGCGCGCCGGCCCGGCGCCAAGCCAGCCAATCGGGCCCAGCGCCACGGCCCGCTCCCTCTGCACAGGCGGGCCTCCAGCACCCTCCCTGCAGCGAGGGGCACCACGCGGCAGGCTCAGCTCCATGGAGGAAGTGGATGGACCCCGGGACTAGTGCACGGACAGGCTCCACGCCTCGTGCAAATAAGTTCTAACTTAGCCTTCTCCGCGTGTTCCCGGGGAAAAGGAATCCTGCACTTGGCCGCGACATTACACCGGTATCGATCTCCCCGCAGGATTAGTGCACCCGGGCTGCACCACAACGCCATTTCCTGCAGTGCTGGGCAGGAGGCTGAACTAAGCTGGAAGGATTGGATTTGTACTGGTCAACGTCAGTTTCACTGTACACTCAAAGGGGAGGAAAGCATTTAGCAGGTTCCCTAATTACCAGCTTTTTTAAAGATAGGCGGAATAAGGGAAATGCTGATCGGAATTTACAGCGTTTGATTTAAGGGTTTTTACAGTGTGTATATTGATAGGTGATGTTGACAAGTTTTGTAGAAAATTAGGGCTGGAGTGGAAGGGACCTCATGAGGTCATCTAGTCCAGTGGTTTTCAAACCATGGGTCAGGACCCAGTACTGGGTTGCAGCGTCCCATCACCGAAAGACTGGAATGCATTGCTCAAAGTGTCTGACGAAGTGGGATTTTCTCCCATGAAAGCTCGTGAGATAAATAAATCTGTCAGTCTTTAAAAGTGCCACAGGACTCTGTTGTTTTGCTCAAAGATGTAACTGTTGGATCGCAGCCATAAATTATTTTTTTCAACTGGGTCCTGAGGAAAAAAAGTTTGAAAACCACTGATCTAGTCCAACTCCCTGTTAACGGTTATAAAGCTTTGACTTTTTTCAGTCTTAGCATAGACTGTGATTTCCTCCCCCCATTATTTCCCACAAGTGTGCACTTTAAGTCAATGACAATATTTTTTAAATTGCTTTAAAAGACCCATTCATATTATCTGTCAAATGATTTTTTTTAAAAAATCAGTCAAATTCTGCCAAGCATCATTACACTGTAGCATGGTTGTCTGGCACAGACAGAAGCATCAGAGTTGTGCCATGTCATTTTCTTGCTGGAGTGAACAGGACACTGCTGTTCTATAATAATGTTAAAGAACTGTTACAACCTACATCAAGAGCTAGTAGAAACTTAAAAAGAGTTAGAATGCAAAATCCTATAACTGTGCTACAGAACAATTAACCTTGGAGCGAGGACAGGGGTTGAATTGAATGTTACACAAAAATAATCATGTTTAAACACAGTTGTGAAACATGGTTGGGGCCCAGGTACATTAAATAATCATTCCTTTCTGCTTCTGTGGACAGAAAAGAAAAATATGCTGTGGAGCCATGATTTAACCTTGAACCATAGTCATCATATGGCCATCTAACATCTTGACAGAGGAACAGGAATAAAATGAAGTCAGTCAGTCAGAGGTGCCTGGCAGTAGTATAGGAGAAGAGACCAATGTGCAAGCGCCAGACTTTCCCACAGTGGCTGCAAGTCTGCTCACCAACTGGAGGCTGGAACAAACTTTTGCTTCCTGGCTTGCCTCTGAGCCTCAGCCTGGGCTCTCTGATGACTCACCACAACGGCTGCAGCAGCTTTGACCCGGCTTCTCCAGACTGAGGCCTTGTACACACGATCACTTTATCGCACATTAACAATCATTACCACGCGATACCAACAACAGCGTACACACGTGCAATAGGGCTGTTGCGCGTTAACTGCCTTGTTGTAGCGCAATACAAAAACCACCTCGACGAGGGTGGTAGCAGTTAACGCGGAACAGCTGTTGCGCCTTTCCACTCGTGTGTACGCTTACCGCGCAATGATTGGACTCCGGAACTGTCCCAGCATTCCAAAGTCGTCCTCTCTGGTCTTCCCCCCACTCGCTCTGACGAAACAGTCCCCGCCCTGATCAGATTCCCGGGATTTTCGAATTTCTTGTCTGTTTCACTTCCTGTTCTCTTCCTCGTGGAGTGGAGTGCAGCTCCGATCATCAGTAGCAATGGCGGCCCGTCGTGGAAGACGCGCACCCCTTTGGAGCACGGCAGAGGTGCTGGACCTGATCAGCATCTGGGGAGAGTCCGCTGTGCAGGCGCAGCTACGCGGCAGCAGGCAAAATTATGATACATTTGGCATAATTTCTCGGGCCACGTCAGAGAGAGGTTATGATAGAGACACTGTGCAGTGCAGATCAAAGGTGAAGGAGCTAAGAATAACCTATCACCGAGCAACGGAGGCAAACCGCCATTCTGGATCAGCGCCTGCTACATGCAGGTACTATAACGAGATAGAAGCCATCCTCAGTGGGGACCCCACGACCACTGCAAAGAGTCCCGTGGACACTTCGGTCCCCCCTCATCCAGTGAATGCCAGACCTGAGCAGGATGAGGACGTGAGCGATGAGGAGGAGGAGATGGAGGATGACCTGGAGGAAAGCGCAACGTGTAGCCAGGAGCTCTTCTGCACCCCCGCTGAGACGTCCACCCAAGACATGAATTGCAGCGTGTCCTCTGAGGCGGCAGAGGGGGGTTCCGGTAAGTTTCTTTTTCATGCAGCTATGGCTCCTGCTAAAATATCATTGTCCGGGGTGGGGGTGCTTGCTGTCTCGGTCCCCGCTGTGCACGCTCTTTACTCTGCATTCATTAGAAGTGCATCAACACAAGCAGTGATTGTCAAAAAATCATCTGTATTTAGGTCAGTAAAGGTTTCCTCGATGTACCTCCAGAGCTTACTACTCAGGTTAGATGGGAGAGCGTTTGTGTCTACGCTCCCAAAGATGGATACGCTGCCTCGCCAGCTGCAAAGCACAGCCCTGGGAACCATGGCAGCACACAGTGCAGCAGCATACGGTCCTGGCTTGCAACCGGTGGCATGTAGGACATGTATTCTAGCTGGCAGGGGCACTCTGAGGAGAGAGATATCGGGTTCCAGCTGTGTGCCCTGTGCAGAATGTTATCCCCCAGTAAGCTTTCTATTAGGATGTACCTTGTCCGCTTCAGCGAAGCATAGGATGTTGACTGCCCTGCACCTTCCAGTGGAATGTGCTACTGGAAGGTTACATTGGTTATCTAGGCTGTCTGTTAACAATAGCTTTATTATTATATTTTTTTTAGATTTGACCTTCACAAGGCCGGTGTCTACCCCAGCTGACCGCATGAGAAACATTCAGCGGCGTGCTCGAAGAAACAGGGAGGATATGTTTCAGGACCTGCTGAAAACAGCACAGGAATCCGCGAGAGAGAATCGAGCCTGGAGAGAGGAATCCCAACAGAGGAGGCAGAAACACAGGGACGAAACTGATAAGCGTGATGAAGGAGCAAACAGAACTGCTCAAGAGCATGATTGCTTTGCAGACCCAGGCGATTAATGTACGGGATCCACTCCATACAGTTCAGCCGTGTCTGCCTCCCACACCCCGTAATCCTTCAAAGAATTTCTTTGACGGCCACCCATCCCCCTGGTACACTGCAACATCCAGTCCCCCCCCAGAGCTACTTTTTAGAGACCCGCAGCTACACCCACCTGTAACCCACCCCCCCTTTAGGTTTTAATAATAACAGTGACAAATAATTTGAAGACTGCCTTTATTTGTACACATTGAAAATCTCATAAGGTGCACCTGATGCATCCTGAAAGTTAACTAGGGGAGGGCATCATTGAAATGGTCCCTGAGTGCCTCCCTTATGTGAGCAGCTTCTCCTTGGGCCCCCCTAATACTCCTAGTGGCTGGCTGTTCATATGCTTCCTTGAGGCGCTGTGCCTCCATAGCCCACCCCAGGGAAAACTTTTCTCCCCTACTTTCACAAATGTTATGAAGGAAACAGCACGACGCAATCACAGCAGGGATGTTGTCCTCCGCCAAGTCCAGCCTCCCATACAAACATCACCAGCGCCCTTTTAAACTCCCAAAGGCACACTCCACAGTCATTCTGCAGCGGCTCAATCTGTAATTGAACCACTCCTTGCTGCAATCTAGGTTCCCGGTGTACGGCTTCATGAGCCATGGTATCAGAGGGTATGCTGGGTCTCCGAGGATGACTATGGGCATCTCCACATCCCCCACAGTAATTTTTTGATCTGGGAAGAAGGTACCCCCTTGCAGCTTCCAGTACAGACCAGTGTTCCTGAAAATGCAGGCATCATGCACCTTTCCCGACCACCCTGCATTCATGTTCGTAAAACGCCCCTTGTGATCCACGAGTGCTTGCAGCACCATGGAGAAGTAGCCCTTCCTGTTGATATACTCGGTCGCGAGATGGTCTGGAGCCAAAATAGGGATGTGTGTGCTGTCTATGGCTCCCCCGCAGTTAGGGAATCCCGTGGCAGCAAAGCCGTCCACAATCTCATGAACATTGCCCAACGTCACCGTCCTCCATAGCAGAACACGATTGATGGTTTGGCAGACTTGTGAGAGGGCTAATCCGACGGTGGACCTCCCGACTCCAAACTGGTTTGCAACCGACCGGTAGCAGTCAGGAGTCGCCATCTTCCAGACAGCAATTGCAACACGCTTCTCCACGGTTAGGGCTGACCTCATGTTGGTGTCTTTACGTCGCAGGGCAGGGGCCAACTCTGAACACAGTTCCAGAAAGATTGCTTTCCGCATTCAAAAGTTCTGTACCCACTGCTCGTCATCCCACAGCTGCATAACAATGCGATCCCACCACTCGGTGCTTATCTCTCGCGACCAGAAATGGTGTTGCACCGTGTGCAGATGATCGGTGAAGGAGCTGAGCAACGCGGTGCTGTTGCTCTGCATGGCATCGATCAGCCCCTGCTCCTCAGTGTCCTCGTCTGACTCGGAGCTCATTGCATACTGAGCAACCAGCCAAGATGTATTTAGAATGCTGAAAGCGACAGTGGAGATCAGAGCAGGATCCATGCTGTCGCTGTTGTGATTGCTCACAAGTAGTGCGTCACTGCACTGTTGAAAACAGGCGCGAGTTGCTATTGGCAACGAGGAAGACGCAAGGGGAACACAGTGCACCACGGGAAACTGAGATTTTACCCATGGCGCTTTGCGTTCCTTTCCTTCATCCCATGATTCCAAGTGCAGATTGAGGGAAAATTGAACTGTGGGATAGGTGCCCAGAATTCATTGCGCTACACCGCGATATTGCAAAGAATTCTGTTGCGTTACAAGGAGCAACGTGTGTACGCGCTATCCCGCAATAAAGGTCACGTGTTTTTTATAGCGCGATTGCCATGTTGTGCTTTAACCTGATCATGTGTACATAGCCTGAGAGACTGTAGCAGGGCACTCCCAGTTGTCAGTGGGAATGCTGAATTTCTTGAGATCTTGCTTGACCTTTTAACTGTATTGGAACTTTGGCTTTCCTTTGCATCACAGGTAGTTCTTGGGTTGGCCATGGAGCACAAGCTTTGACAGACAATCTTCAGCCAGCAAAGCTTGGGTGTGTCCAGCATAGTGAGAGCATACGCTGTCTCTCTCAAGGAGCCATTGGTCCAAAGTGACTTTTTCTGAGACAGCGAAGGTGGAAACTGTTTAACCTCTACTCCCGCTTGGAGTACATGACCCAGATTTCACAGCTCTAAAGGAGGGTACTGAGGACACAAGCCTGATAAACAATGGGCCACATCCTTATTTCACAAGTTTGTTGAAACCTGATAATTTAAGGGGTTGGACAGTTTGGTTCCTGGGTCCTCATTTTGTAAACAGTGTACAAGTCTGAGCTATGTCTGTTTTTATGTCTCCTTATACTTTGCAGGGGTGCTCGCCCCCTATAACTTTCACCAAAAAAACAAGGAGTCCTGTGGCACTTTTAAAGACTAACCAATTTATTTATCACATGCGCTTACGTGGGAGAAAATCCCACTTTGTCAGTCTGATTTTCTCCCACGAAAGCTCATGCGATAAATAAATGGGTTAGTCTTTAAAAGTGCCACAGGACTCCTTGTTTGTTTTGCTGAATTAAACTAACATGGGTACCCCGCTGGAACTTTCACCAGACAGGCAGTGACACAATCCCTTACTGATCTGAGCTGAATCCCAAAACATCCCACTTAGCATTACATAGACCTTCATGTCCAAAGCATAGTTCCCCTGACTTCTGTTTACAGCTCAGATCAGGCCCCAGGGTCTTAAGGTGGACACCCACAAAATGAGGAACATGATTAGTGAGCCCCTCTGTACCATTCAGTTTAAGTGACTTGCCCAGCATGGTCTAGGAATTGGCAGGACCAGCATAGAATCCAGTTCTCCAGAACAGCATTCCACTGCCTTAACCGCAAGGTCAGCTTTTCCCTGTATATAGTCCACGGCCTCAGTCACTAAAACACCTTCCAATTTCTACAATATATGAAACGGATCATACAGACAATAGTTCACTAAACAACCCTGATTCATCCCCAGAGCACGGTGACTCCTCTGCACTGTATCAGGCAGGTGATCTGTGGAAAAAATACTGTATGATGATGTAATTAGAGACTATGGTGAATAATGCATATGACCATAGGAAGCCAAATTAACCTCGATTTTGTCATTTCTTAACTTTTGAGTGCTTGACTTTCCAACTTCAGTGCTCTTAACAGTGTCATTTCCTAGATTTTTGAAAAGTCAAATTGAAAAAACAAATTCCTTTATCTGGCATCATATTGACACGCCTGATTCACCAGCATTTCTGTTCAGCTAAGTTTCTAAACGTGTTTAGCTCTAGCTTTGAGCAAGGCATCGGTGGTGTTCCTCCATCCTCTTTGTCCAAACATTTCACCCGGGGCCAGTTTACAATTTGCAGAGTACAAGCTACTAGAAAACAAGCTGTAAGGCACTTGCTTCTCCATTTCCACTGCCAGAGCACAAAGATCTGTGTTCCAGGCTCCCTGCCACAGTGGGGGTAGGCCTATTCCTTTTGTTCTTCAGCCAGAGGGGAAACTCAAGTGGAAGGTTGCCACAAGTTTGGAGCTGCTTTTGGAGAAGGAAGTGGAAGAGGTATTATCTTCTTTGGACTTCAGGAGAAGACGGGCGGGGGGTGGGATGACTGCAAGTCTGTGCAGGACCTGAACCAATTTCTTATTCTTAAGTCTGGACTCACATATACAAATATGTTAAAACCTTAAAGTTTTCCTTGAGTAGACAGACTGCAGCAAAAGCCAGAAGAAATGTTGTGATTCTTGTTTTCTTCCATTATTTTTAACCCATTTTCTCTCTTTTGTTCATGCTCTCACCGTATATGCTCAGAATAGCCTGATGAGCATCAAATTATTTTTACTTGCTCATGTATCTAAAACTGACAAAGGGAAAGATCAGAAAGTGATCAGCAGGATTTGGCTAAAGCATATGCCCTGACTAATGCCTGGAGGCCTGCATCTTCTTCAGCTCCCTCTGTGCTGTTGGAAATTCAGTTCATGAAATGCTTGAGCAAATCAATTGTGAATCAAATGCTCCACACAGTATCCTTTGCTCCCTCAAGACAAAACTGGGGGAATTTCTTCTACACTAAGCAAGCTGGAGGGCTGTCTGGAAAAGACAGATAGGCATAGAGAAGAAATGCTCTAAGGTACAAGGAATGGAAGATTATTTTAAATCAGCTCAGGTTTCCTGGGAGAAGATCACTGGTTGACATCAGGCCATCTGATTTTTAGGCTTTAGGTTTTGTTACAGTCATTTTAAGAAAATAAAGGAGTTCCAGATTAAAAATCTTATTTTTGGAATTCAGTTTTTCTCTGTATTTTTATAAAAGGTGATCATTTCTGCATGAGATTTTTAAAAGCCAACACGCTCAATCCTAACTGGAACAAGTTGACATGCTTCATCAGGTACATTTTCAGTGCATGTTCTAGAATGATGCTTCGTTCAGCAACTGCACTCTTTTTTTCAGCAGCCATATTCACCCAGTGCAGGAGCTGAAGCAGTCCTTTTATTTAATGGTGGTGATAGAGTTGAGTGGTGAGTGGCCAAGCATTCCTTTTACTTCTTGGCTGGCTGAGACACAGTACTGAAAATATGAGTTCCTGTCTTTCTGATTAGTTAGTGAAACTCAATAAGCAACAAACAACCCAAATAAACCATGACTGCCCCTGCAGAGAAATTTTTTAAAATCCTCCTCACCCGTGTGCTAGGGTAGCTGAAGTGCATCATCCCGGCAGGGCTGCCCCAAGGGTTTTTGGTGCCATACGCGAACTGACTTTTGCACCTCCATCAGAGTGCAATGCTTTCATTTATAAGAGATAATATATTAATATAGTTTTTAAATTGAAAAAAAAAATCACTTCCATGTAGTTTGGCACCCCTTAAAGCCTGGTGCCCTAGCAACTGCCTAGTTAACCTGGATAGTTAGGCTGGCCCAGCATCCTGGACTTGCCTGACTAGCATTTCTGCAGTCTGAACAGCTGGTGGCAGAGTCTGGATGGAGCTGAGATGTGGAGTACAGAACAGGTGGAGCAGGCCCCAGCAACCACTCTCCAGTCACAGGATTGCAGAAGTCCCTTTTCTTCAGGAGACAAAGTTTCATTTCTCCGCAACACCACAAGCTGACCTTATCAGCCCTGTCCCTTCTCCCTGACCCAAGTCTTCTCCTGGGAACCCATATACTTCCTACAGCATTACACTCCACAGAACATCTAGTTGGGAGTTCAAACAGATCTCACCTTCCTCTGTGTGCTGTTCCCCAGTGTTTGAATCCCAACACCTATTCTGATTTGCTGTTATAGCCTCACCTGATCCTATGTCATACACTTCCCTGCATTTAATCTCCTTCCACTCCGTAAATTCCCCATCTTCAAGCATCTGATGAAGTGGGATTTTCTCCCACGAAAACTCATGTGATAAATGTTAGTCTTTAAAAGTGCCACAGGGCTCTGTTTGTTTGGCTGAACTAGACTAACACGGCTACCCCTTTGGTACTTATAAAACTGAGTTATTTTCCCTGATCCAGGCACTCCGATAGAAGCCTTCTTACACTTCATAGGTCTTGCCTGTTTCCAGGCTTCCCCTGAGTTGCGCTCTCTTCTATAGTCCCCCAACAGGCAGTCAATGACTGGTCCACACTTCAAACTTAAGTTGACAGAAGCCATCTTACATTGATCTAATAATGTGTACTTCTACACTAGCAGGTCCCTTCCGCTGAATCAACTCACCTGTAACATCGACTTAATTATTCCATCTCCACAAGAGGTATAGCACTTTAACTGGTCTTGATAGGTTGGCAAAGAGGCAGCATAGTTGCTGTATTGTGTAAGTTGACTGAATTGGCCTCCAGCAGGTGTCCCACAATGCTCCGCTGTGACTTCTCTGGAGATCATTTTCAACTCTGCTGCAGAGTAGCCAGATACACAGGAAAGAGACCTTCCCTATAAAAGCCTCAGGAAATTTTGAATTCCCATTTCCTGTTTGATCATCATGGAGAGCTCACCAGTTCATGTTCATTCAACACCTCAAATATGCTCCATCTTGGGGCACACAGGAGGTGGTGGAATCTCCATACTTAGTGGTTTTTAAGTTGTGGCTTGACAAAGCCCTGGCTGGGATGATGTAGTTGGAGTTCAGCCTGCTTTGAGCAGGGTGTTAGACTAGATAACTTCCTGAGGTCCCTTTCAACCCTACTCACGTATGATTCTGTGACCATGTCTGTACTAAGACACTTTACCCTCAGGAGACTAATGTCAAATAGCATCACTGAGGGAAGACAGTGAACGTTCTCATTACAAATGCCAATACCATAAGAGTAGAGCATGTGATTCTCTCTATCCATGGTGATTTCTAGGTCCCTCAAACACAGTTTCCCTAACATGCTAATTGGCATGTTGGATGGCAGAGATAAGACTTGACTTCAGAATCTGCAAGTCCAGGCTGTGATGTTCCCTCCTGCAATCTGGACTGCTGTGTAGCTGTGTCACTCCGATCCCTCACTCCAGGGTCCTAACTTACCCTGCTTTGCTGTGTGAACCACCAACTCCTGGGTCAGCCCACACCTAGCCTACTGTAAATGATCGGTCCCTGACCTAGGGAAGGAGCGCTTCTGGCAAGCTACTCAAGGGATTGACCCCCAGCAAACAGCCCCATTCCCAGATGCAACTCTGGGAACTGCCCTCTTACAGGGTTCAGTACTGTACACTGCAAGCTCATTACATTAATCTGCCAATTTGTCAAAGACATTGGTGAGCACCAGCTCTGTCACTCCCAATGACACCGCTACACATACTCAACCCACATGTACTACTTTAGTTAGAACAAACTAGTAGGTGTGATTACAGCAAGATTTTAAATAAGCCAGAAAAGTATGAATCAAAGTTTGATCACAAGTAAAAGACAAATCACATTCTAAACAAAACTTGATATTTCAGTAGCTTTACAATCTGATATTTTACCACACAGGCTAACTTCAATCTTTCATCCAGCCTCTCCCCCACACCCTGTGGGCAATCTGTCACTTGTTGCTTCATAGATGGATTCCAAGGGAGAGCTCCTAAAACCAAGATGCCTCTGACTTCAACATTTCCTCATCACACCCTGGAATCAGGTGATTAGCCATACCTGACAATGGGCGTGATTTCCTCCACTTGAGTCAAATGAGCATTGCCTTATCAGGTCCCCAGGTGAGGCACAGTGGCCATGTTTCATATTAACATGTGCACAGCATGTCCTCAGCCAAGCTAGGCACAGCCCATGTCATTTGCAGAAAAATACAAAATGTGAATAATTAGGAATGTAGGATTTTAAAGAGATAGCTATCCTAACAGACCAAAATTTTAGTACATATATAAATGCTGGCATAGAGGAGGTGGATTTGAGGTGGGGAAAGATCAAAGCTACAGCGCAGAGAAGTTGTAGCTGTAAAGGAACTCCATGCTTTTGGAAGAACAAAAATGTTAAAAAAGTCTGCATGTCACACGGTGAGGAGGAATGACCTATGCCAAAGAAAGGAGGCAAGATTCAGAGCTGGTCAAGTGAGTGACCACATTGGCAGGAGGTGTCCATATCCTATTGAATGTCAGAAGTAAAGGAGGGGGAAAGCTTTAGGGTCAAAGCATCAAACTGAAATGTGAATAGCACAGGATAACAGGGCAAATGTAGAGGGGAGAGTCAGGAAGTGAAGCTAGGATTAGATGGAAGATTCCACCAGGAGGGAAGGGAAGAGCATCTATACTTAAGTGTGCAAAACTGGCAAGGGAAGGGACTGGAAACAGGAGCCAACTGCATATTACAAGGCAAGGTATATGCACACACACACACAAAAAAAAAAAAAACCTGCCACAAAAGCAGAGCTGAAGGTAGAGCAATATATTAAAAGATTATGAGCAGTGAACTAAGTTTGGATGTGTCAAACCATAGTAAACAGGACACTGACCAGTATGAAAGTGATCAGAATGCACATGGATTCATGTGTGAAATAATCACCACCAGTGAACAGGAAGATGGACTTCTGATTGACAATAGCTAACTGAAGGCCAGTGAGTGGTTCCCTCAGGAAGAAAAAAAGCTGGAAGCAAAGTTAACTGGGGACCTGGAGTTCAAGTAGCTGAAGAAGAAGCCCGTTTAATATTTTACTCCACTCTGGCTTGTTAACAGTTACCACTTCAAGTGTGCATTAACACTTCACCGTGGCTTAAATACAGATGCTCTTACAAGCTAAAAGTAAGAAATACTTGTTAGCATTTGGAGAGGTGCAGGAGGGAAAGTTGTGTTTTATAGCATTATGCAGTTGAAATGTATGTCACGGAACTTTGGTAATTTCTCTATTCTTTGCTTAGAAACAACCACCACCTTCTGAAGTTTAAATTTAATTTCAAAACTCTTGGTAAAGGGAAAATAAAATATTTATCTAGCAAACAGATTGCTATGCATCTTTTCTGGAACAATCATATTTTGTAAAACCAGAAGTTTAATCTCAGTTAAGAATTTTTTAAGACGTTCCATAAGAGGCAATGGCACCAAAGAGTCTTAACCACTGAACCTTATTTTGACCAATATTTGAATGTTCAGTTAACTGTTAAACAAGGCAGTGATTAACTAAGTAATCAGAACACCCTAGAAAAGTACATTTGTTTGTAGGGAGTGTATATTTAAAATTTTTAACCAAAAAAAGGTAAATATAGTTTCAATGAAGTTTATATTAACTTATTTTGAACAATTCCAACAGGAAGTTTTCATGCTGAAAAGATGATCTTTTTGTCTTTACGGCTCTAACAGTCTTTAGTTAGCAAGAATGATGTTTTCTAGTCTTGACAGCAGTTTTGTTTTCCAGCTCCTTCTCTTGCAAGTCTATCAGCCTCTTCATTTCCTTTAAAGCCAGCATGACCAGGAACATGCATCTGTTGAGAGAAGTCTAAAGTTAATTAGCTCTTAACACACTACAAAGATTCAATCATCAAGAGAAACCACACCGAATACATGAGACATGACCACATGGTTCATCTTTATAAATCCCAAGTGTAACAGCACCTCCCTAGCACACTATGATTGCTTTTGCGTATAGGAGGACTTCACCAGGGCTTGACAAAACTGGGAGCCAGGTTGCCATGGTGACTAGAGTTTGTAGCCAGGCTCCTAGCTCTGCTGTGGAAATGCAGCAGAGGAGTGCCCTCTGGTGACCAAAAATAAAATTGCCGGCACCTAGCTGGGAGCCAGTTTTGTTGAGCCCTGGGCTTCACACAGCTATGAGTATTTTAACGGTTTCCTCTCTCAGTCAGAGCCTAATTTTATTTATTAAAATTTAGATGAGCCTCAGTAAGCATACCCAATGCTCGGACGGCCTACTCCTTACATTACTAATGCAAAAATATCATTAATATGCATCAGTAACTGAAAAATCCAAATCTTTCCAACTCTAAACCATTTCCCTCCCCAAAAGTTTGAAGACGGGGATGGGGTAGAGAGAGAACGGACTCTACATTTTGTCCAGAAGTTACACCCAGGTTCTGGCAGTAGAATAAAAAGAGAAGCAGTTCCAAAATCAAGGACCCATCATGAACACTCAGCGGCCTCCATCAGTTTATAGAAGGAGTTCAACTAAAGACAACACTAGGAGTATTTTAAGTAACCTTTTAGGGCTTTACTAGCTAAAAATCAATACCCTGAATGCCGTGCAGAAGTCTGCTGAAAGCTAGAATTAAATCCTGGAGCACTGGATGCACATTCTCTCATCTAGGTTGGATATTACTGAAAAAAAATATTTTTTTCCCCAAGTAATGTGGTGAAGCACTGGAATGGCTTAGCTAGGAAGGTGGTAGAATCTCAATCCTTAGAAGTTTTTAATGTGTGGCTTGACAAAGCCCTGGCTGGGATGGTTTTGCTGAGATTGGTCCTGCTTTGAGCAGGAGGGGAGGGGAAGGGGTTGGATTAGATGACTTTACAATTTAATCTAGGATTCTCAAGTGAGTCACCTCCCTTACCTTGGCCAACTTGGAACGCTGATGACGTAATGCTCATAGATGCAGGACATGAATGACACTTGACAAACTGAAGTGCAACTGAACTGCTGACCAAAGGGGAGAGCATGGCTGAAGGTTCCTAGGTTTGCATCTGGGACTGGAAGTATTGGCTGGGGTCATTCTGTTGCACAATCCAAAAAGTGGCTGGCTAGAAACACTCACTCATTTAGCTGGGAGCATGCTGGAGGTTCTGCAGGAACTGCCCAGGAGTGGGTGTTCTCACAGAAGAGCAGAGTAAGACACACTCTGGGGCAGGTGGCGGAGGGAGGGGGGAGAGAAATGTAGCAAATACTCCTATCCAGATTGCACTTCTATAAAATTGAGTGCTAACATGCCTATTTTAAGCACCTCCACATTCATGATTCCAATATTCTTGGAAAAAACTTGAATGCACCACAGAAAACTGAGTTGATAATTTGCTTTATTCCCTGCTAGCTACTGACACATTTCAGTTCAGCTAAAGTTAGAAGTTTTACAGTCCCAAATCACACATCCTGAAGATTGATTAATTTAAGAATTCTTTTCTTAGCTGATACATTCTAATAGATCTTTTAGCGTATACTTCTTAAATTAAAGACTTGATAATAGAATCTTGCTGATTATTTCTAATCGAACTATTGAGTTTCCTGATACTTATGAGAGTGTATGGTAGTTTTTTGTTTATGGAAATTCCTTATGATTTGTGAAAACATAAAATATTTTTAGAGGAAAAAAGTGATTAAATTAGTAGGGCTAATTCAGTTACAATTAAAATAATACCGTTTCTTACCCACTGAATATCGATTCCCCCTGAAAGCTTATCAAGTCTTTCAAAGTCTTCTTTATTTATTACATCTTTTCCTGAGCTTGTTCTCCAGCCATTACTTTTCCAGTTGTCTACCCAGCTTGTTATACCTATGGAAAAAACAATTTTACAAATTGCAATTGTCCGATAAAGTGTTACTACAAATTGTAACTAACAGGATATAATTTTTAAAATTCAATCAGAATGTAAATAATGTATCTACTGCATAGGAGGGGTATCTATATTCATGCTTTTAAAATACTTTAAGAAGTTTTAACAGGTTTACAATCCTTTCCATGTACGTAACAGGACCAAATACTAATCAAAAATTCACTGTTATGACGGTTAGAGAAACAGTAATAAAATCATGGTATCATATTACACTGTTAGCATCTTTATACGCCCATATGTCATTTACAGTGATTTTATTCACCTGCATGAAATCTGATTACCTATTTAACCAACCACTCTGATTACATATTTAACCAATCAAATGTTGTCCAATTTTTAAAAATTGGACAGGTGTGCTTTTTTGTAGGTGAATGCACTTCAATTCCCATGGCCATTTTCATATTTGTTATCCCCATAACGTGCTTTGTATTAACTCTAGAGTTTCTCTATAGACTATGGACATGGCCTCATTCCCACTGACTTCAATGCTGCAAAGACCAACCCCACATTGCTATTAGTTACTAACTTTCTACACAATTGCATTGAAGACAGGTGGCTGTCTGTGAAATATGCTGTTTTGTTCACTGATGCCTAAGATTTGGGACAAAATTTTTGTAAACAATTGCAGGTGTGCTACAGTGCGCACTCAAGATTCCATTTCTAAAAGCTTCAGATATGCTATTGGTAATAAAATATAAAACCGTGTAACATAATGCACTAATTATAGAAGTGAATTAATTAATATTTTCTTTCATCGCTATTAATTGGCATACTTAGTGCCGAACCTAATTTTGTATTTGTCCATCATAAAAAAGTGATTTTTCTTCTGAAAAATATATTTTAAGTTTGGAAGGTTCCTGACAATGTAATTTGTTTCTCTTCCCAAAGGGAAGGGAAAATAAAACATTGTTTTTTCCTTTTCCTTTGCTTCTTGGCAGTAGCCTGATGATATGAGTCTACTTCCATTTGCCAGAAGTGGGGTGCAGCAACTCAGAAGAGTGCAAGAGGAGCAACAGGGTATCTATCACCTACTTCTTTCTTCTGACTGGATCAATACTCAGCAGAAGCTGAAAAGATAGCCAGTGCAATTTCCATTTTCATACGAACTGGGAAAGGAACTGCTCAGTAGGAATTGTTGGGAGATGGCTGCCCTCAGTAGGGCCATTGAATGGAAAGAAACAGTTTACTTAATGAATCTTTCCCACAGACTCACTCATTCAACTCTGCCCCCTAACAGGTTTGAATTCCCTGTTCCACTGCGCCCTGGCTTAGCAATTCCTCAACTTCTGAGGCCAATGACATTAAGAACCTCCACTCCACTTTCTCCCATTTAGAAGTGGGAGCTATCAGCATTTGGGACAGTGGGCAAGCAGAAGAACTCCCATACCGCTTGTTCCACCCAAGCATCCACTTTCCCTATCCCTTGACGTCTCCAGGGGTGTGAGCATCCGCTCCTAAAGGAGGCATCGGATTCCGATTACTTCCAGGTCATTTACCCTCTGAGCTGCTGGCTCAGTTTCAGGATGGAAAAAGCTAAACTTCTCATCCCCAAGGCAAAAGTCATTAAACAGCTTAAGCACCTTCCTAATTTTGGAAAAGTAATTAGGGATAAAAACCAATTAATTACACAAATCTCACTCCATTTACCTGATCAACAAGGAAGCCTGACCCGATAAGGCTCCCAAGTCAGGAAGCATATACAACCTTTGTCTTGAAAGCACTTAAAATTTATCAATTCATCCCAAAAAGCCAGCCATCAGCATTCATATTATACAATGGGAGAAACTGACTTGCCAAAGACAAAATGATAGTTTACTAGATCTCAGAAGTTCCCAACAAGAGCTTGTGTTCGGCCAAATTTTAAAAGTACGTTAAAAGTGACCTACAAACACCACACTGCAACTGTGCACTTTTTGTTTCTTTGTTATATATAAAAGATCTAAATCCACACACACTCCCTCCCCATTACCTTTTTTTCATGTTAGAAATTCAGGATATAGCCATAATCTGAAATTATAAATCACAATGGACTAAAAGCTGACCAATTAAGAAGCAGAGAAATGGGGGTTCAGTTTATTAGAGAACATATTAATTCCACCATCTACCATGTATAGGAAGTGTCTTAAAAATTCAACATCCTAACCCTACTAAGGTGAAACCTCACAATGCACCTTAGGAGACACCACCCGCTAGAAGTGGTCCATTTAAACCAGAAATAACTAGATTTGGATGGCATTTCTACAGGTCAAGATTATTCTACTCATTTTTAAGTGTTTCAGATTCTGCGAATTGAAGCAAAAAGAGAGCACAGTCATTTTCCTAAAAACACATTGCTGGTCTCTTTTCAGACAGAAAGCACTAAAATCTACAGGTTTACAAAGTTCAGTAGGAAAATTCATACACCATTTATCTATTCTGTCAAAAAGCACATCGTGTAATGTTTTATTATAAATATTTGATATTTTTAAATATTCCCTACACTCCTTTCACCCTAGAATAGTTATCTAGGTATCTTGTCTAAAGAGTGGATACGATTTTGGCAAGCAATGCAATGTGTTCTTGGAATTCTCTTCCCTGCTATTACCGGGAATTGAAATGAGTTCTGCATAATCCCTTTCCTGCACAATCCCCATCTCAAAAAACCCCAAACTATTTTACAGAAGTAGATTTGTAGGGCTTATAAAATTAAGTTATGTGTTCTATAGCCAATGCACAGCAGAGGTGAAATTGTTAACTTACCATTTATAGTGAACTTGCTATCAGTATAAATAACCAGTTTCTTGATGTTTTGACTCTTTGCTTGCTCTATTGCTTTACAGGCTGCCTAGAAGAAGTGTTTTAATAACCATAATTCAGAAGATTCTGAACATAGTACATATAGAAGAAATACAGCCACCATGAATTTCATTTGAAGACAGACACATAAGAACTACAGTAATATATTAGATGTTCCCCAGTCTGTCTCAGACAAGATAAAACAAACTTCACTTAGTAGCCAATTACAGAATAACGAACTAGTCCATAGAAAAAACTTCTTCATCCTTCCAGCTAATGATTGGCTCATGCCTTCAAGCAAGAGGGCTTATATCCCAGGTATTTTCCTCTAATAGATCAATGGTTATATCCTAATTATCCAAATACATATCTAATGCTGTTCTGAACCTTCAGATCGTGTCAAGGATATTTTGTTGTTCCAAAAGTCAATCAGTTGTGTTAAAATGCATTTCTTTGTATCAGTTCTGAATGTCACTTTTCAATTTCATTGGATAATCCTTGAGCACCCATTTTATCTTCATTACAACAGAGATTGTTCTGTAGACCTCCATCATGCCTGCTGTTACTCATTTCCTATCTAAACTGAACAGTCCTAATGTTCTCTTTCACATGAAAGTCTTGCCATCATTTGTCTCTGAATAGCTCTTGACTTCTGTGCTACCTTCCTTGAGACAGACAGAGTCCTGTGGCACTTTTAAAGACTAACAGATTTATTTATCGCATGAGCTTTCGTGGGAGAAAATCCCACTTCGTCAGACGCTTTGAAGATTCCTTGAGACAGGATGAACAGAACTAAGTAAAAGTATTTGGAAATGGAAACCCTAAGAACAGAGAACTAGCCAATGTGAGTTCCAGAAAGCAGCAACTCTGTCAACTCGCATGCAGAGATGACATTAGTGGAATCAGAAGCTTCTTTCTTTACTTGAATCATTGCTAAATCCCTCACAGCAGAGCCCAACTAAAACTGAATTGAATGTCTGAAAATAACTAAGAACTTTAGCAGTTGATTATGTGTGGAGTCATAGGGCTCAATTCCCCACGCCACACAAACTTCACAACTTACATGTATTTCAGCTCTTTGGTTGGTCTGCCGTCCAGAAAGCCTATCACTAGTATTTCTGTTTTAAAAATCCACACAAAATAATTAGTGGTTTACATTACTGCATTAAATTACTGTACAGTCATAGATTACATAGAATTGCAACATAAAAACTTCAGTCCCTCTGAAGGGGAGATTTTAGTTAAGTGGCAACTAATCTAAACTTTGGGCATGCTTAGCCCTGATCCTGCTGAAGGTGCTACCTCCAGGTTGAGGGCAATCCGTTATTTTACTATCATTCTATATCAACTTGTGACCCCAGTTACATGACAGCCTATATTAAATCTTCCCCAAAATATTATCTTCTGTTTCCCCTGTCTGAGTCTTGTTATACTTTGCCTGCACTTCTAACCTCCAGAAGAACCTTTATTTCTGCCCTCAATAATGACTATGATTCACTATTCCAATTTAATAACCAAGTTTGCTCTTTTATCTCATTATTTATGCAATTTGGTGACATTATTAAACAAAGTCTCAGTCACAAGTTGGGTTTTGCATTCCGAAGTTGCTGAATTTAGAGGTCATACAACTGAAGTGATGAATTACACAAGACCAACATTACTAAGCTTTTGTACAGCAAGTGATCCAACTATGACCTCAAAATACTTACAAAGGGTGGCCTGGTCCCCAGTAGACACCCACTCCAGCACGTGGGTTATGACGCCCATTACTTGAGCAGCAGCCATCCGTATAAACAACTACAGAGTCACCTGCAATAGATTAATACATGCAATCTATTTATATGTCACAAAACCTTCAGAACATTGTTCAAAGGCATAAGCCTCTTTAAAATATACAATATTGTTTGCTAATAGATTTATATTTCCTCCAATAGTGCTCTGGCAACTTCTACACAGATGCTGCATATAATATTTTGCACTGCTGTAGAATCCATAAAAATTTTTTGGCTCTTCACCTTCTGTCAAGAGCTTTATGCCCCCACTCCAGGCGCTACCTTATTTTTTCTAGGATGGCCATCAACTTCAAGGAAAATATTTTTAAACATGTATTTTAACTCAAGTCTATTTAGTCAGGGCCCTGACATGATTCTCTATCAGTTAAAACATGATTTCACCTGACAACAGTGATCAGATCAAGCCATGTAATAACAGCTATTGACATATAGTCAAAATATGCTTTAAAAATCAGATTACTTAAAATGTATTGTTCAGAAGGCACTCTAAGCATCACTAGAATGCTGGAACTGTGATGCTTGCATTCACATCTCCCGTTTCCCCACGAACAAAATAAACTTCCTCTAGCACCCTACTAAGTTACCCATAAGGAAGGACTAGGGGCCAAATGTCTGCAAGAAGACAATCTTCCAAGGTTACCAGATCTACATCATTAAGCTAAGCAGCATTTCTAGAGTTGATAGCATTGCACAGAGAAAGACATGCAAAAGCTCTTCCACGCTTGCCTTCTAATTCTGGCAGCCAATAACTTCAAAATAAATTTTAAATTAATGTTTTATACTAATTTAAATATGGAATTCCAAGTTGTTGGATGATGCCAATTGGTTCTACCTCTGGCAGGCTGAAATTGCAGCTACTAATGAAAGAATTAAGAAGAAAGTAAGAGTCACGATGATTTGGAAGTCCAGTAAGTCATTCATCTGTGCATTCATATAGCATCTACTACAGCACAGACCTGTCCTGATTAATAACTAGAGTGCCAGGAACTAAAAATGAAGTGTTTTCAAATTCTCTGGTTTTAGTGGTAGGTAGAGAAATTGTTTTTAGCCCGCAGAGGTAAAAATCTCAGACCTTTGAGACCAAGATCAGCGAAGTCAGTCCCTGTTTGAAACAAACATTCCAAATCTCTTTGCCTAGTGTACCTCACTAGACAGGCAATTTTCAATATTGATTCACAAGACTTGTTGCTAAAAGCAAATTTCAATCACTTGGAGTTAATATTCCAAGTTTAGGCCAGCCTTGAAATTGTTACTGGTCACAAATGGCCTTTGTATTTGGATTTTTAAAATGACCCAGAACACGACCCTGCTAATAGCATAGGAAGCAATTCAGAAGAAAGGCGATTTTAAAAAAAACTAAATCCTGATATCTGACAGATGTCCATGTAAACACTCCTAGAACAGACTTCATCTGGACCAAGTTTTGGCTATTAGTGTGTATGTCTACACTTGCTAAAATTAGTTCGAATTAGTTAGTTCGAACTAACTAATTCGAACTAATTTTAGTTAGTTCGAATTAGCTTAATTCGAACTAGCATGGCCACACTGGAATGTTAGTTTGAACTAAGCAAGCACTTGCTTAGTTCGAATTAGCGATCCCCATTCATTTCAATGGCCGGTTAATTCGAACTAAGAAATTAGTTTGAATTAACATGGCCACACTGGTTAATTCGAACTAGTTAATTCGAATTAAGCCCTTAATTCGAACTAACTAAAGCCTAGTATAGCCATGGCTTTAGTTAGTTCGAATTAAGCCTCCTTAATTCAAACTAACTTGCCAGTGTAGACATAGCCAGTGAGAGCAGCAATGTTACGGATTTGTTAAATACAGTGTTTTAAATACTTCACTTTCACTCAATGTATTTCAATAAATTGTAGTCCCACCCAATAGGCTTACCCATATATGAGAATTTATCTTTGCTAACAGAAGGTGTCGAGTGGGTCTCACTGTATTTTACATATTTTCTATTAGGTTCTTCCTCTGAAGGCTGCTCATATTGTCTCTTACATGTGCTGCAACTTGGACTTGCTGTTTCCACTTCATTCCAGTAACGATCAGTTTTCTGACTTACATTAGATATGCCACTAGTACCTTAGGGGGAGAAGACAAGGAATATTATACACAAATATAAAATTTAAAGTTATAATATGCAGGCCTAATTGTAGTAGTACAAGCAGCTACTTGTTAAGCTACTAGGAAAACATGCTGACAAAAATACCAAGTTAAATCTCACACCATTCTTTTAATCTCAAAATTTCTTTTTTTAAAAAAAAAAAGAACAAAAATAAATGTACACACCACTGTTAACATTATGTTAAATTACAATTCAGGACAAGCAGACAAAAAGGTTCATAAATTAAGTTGGCCATGTTGCACAAATGCAAAATTTTCTATATTGTGTTTAGCTAAGCATAACTTGATGGTTTAATGTTAAAAGATATGCAAAAAACAAAAATCTGTGGGAGTATTTTAAACAGTAGTACATATATTAAAATAGCTTCTTCATTTCCAGTTGCCAGTAGCATCATGAAATTAAACTTTAGAAATGGAGATCAATATTAAGATTGAGCCTTAAAGTTGCATAGTAAAGAATACCTCAACAGAACCAACCTAAAGCCCTGATTTTCCCCCCACATCTTGTGTATTTTACTAGATGCAGAAGATACATGAGCTCAGTGCAGGATTTTCAACATTGCCTTAAATCTGCTACCATTTAAAGCCAGTGCTGGGCCCTTTTGAAAATGCCACCCTGTGACAGAGAGCTGGCAACAGCACCTATTTAATCTCATCTGAAAGCCCTCCCCTACCTAAAGGGAGGAGCTACTAGACACAGGATTAAAATGAAAGCAGGACACAACAAATGATAAAATGAGAATGAGCCTAAGGGATATAGGTTCAAAAATCAGGAATCCAGAAGGCGACACTAAGCAAAGAACTTGAGACAGTCTCCACTGGTCCTCCAAGGTGCCTAGGGAACCAGCAGACATGGCCCAGAGGAACTCTACCTGTATGCATGATTGAAGAGAGCACAGATCCCCAAACTGTAGGGTACAGCCCCCAAGGGGGGAGGGCAGAAAAGAATGTGGGGGAGAGGAAGCATAGGAGGGACTGCAGCTAGACCTCATGGAGGGACAGGAAAGGAGCACCATCCAGACCCACTTTGCCCCAAACCCTGCTCCAGCCCTACCTCCAGTTGCAGCTCCATCCTGGCCCTAGCTCTGACCTTGGCCCCCACCGGCTCCCAGCATCACCCCCACCTCAGTTTGGATACGGCCATGGTCCCCCTTCTGGTCTGCACCGAGCCCCAGCCCTGACTCATGAGGAGCCAGGGCATCTGGGGGAAGGGAGGAGGCACACAGACAGGGATAGGGAGGAGAGTGAGCAGCATAAAAAGTTTCAGAACCACTGGTATAGTGGAACAGAAATAGTTACCCACAGCCACACAACACCTTCCCATCCAACATCCTCCTCTTGGTGTTATAGATGGCCACCTTGACCAGCACCAGGAGATCAGCAAGGTCACACAACTTTGTAGAGCCACAAAAAGGGTGTGTGTAGATCAGGAGGTGCAAGGGAAAATGCAGCAAGAGCCTAAGAAAAAGGTTCTGGAAGACATTTGCCTGGGTCTCCCGGAGATAAATAATAAACCTCACAGTGTTTACAAGCAAAGAGTATCCATATGGTCTCTGTGTACAGAGGAAGACAAGAGCAAAGGGTGAGCCCTGTTACACACCCTTTCTACTCTAGCATTAAATAGAAATTTTATGTAAATATTTTATAGTTAACTTCATGATAAAGAGTTTGACAATACTTCATCTGTGCCTTTACCAAGAACAGTAACTGATCTACATTCTATTATAAGATGCAAAATGTAATATGTACTACGCAACACGGTATGGTTTACAGACACACATAGTAGGAAGGGAGTTGTGTACACATCTGTACCTCAGAAAAAACGGACCAATACATTCTACTTTTACTTGCTCTTGGTTTGAAAGCAACATCCACCAGTTCTGGAACAGCCTCCCAAGTGTAGTGAAGGCAAGAAACCTAGCTGTTTCTCAAGATGAAACTTTGGTGTGCTGAGGCCACTGCTTCCCATGGTGATCTATACCATCTCATCGTTTCCTTGTTATCCCCATCTTCCTGTGTCCCTGTCTCTCGTCAGATACTATAAATATCTCCACACTACTGCAGCTCAGCTGTGGTGCTGCAGCTGTGCCCCTGTGTAAGTGCTTCCTACACTAAAAAGAAGAGATTTTTCCTTTCTATGTAGCTAACCCACCTCTCAGAGATGGTATCTAGGGCAAGGGAAGAATTCTGCCACTGATGTAGATGTGGCTACACAGGTGTTCCACTCCAGGTGTGAAATTTTTCCACAGCCTTCAGGGACGTGGCTACATCAACCCAATTTTTAAGTGTCGCTCAAGCCCTTGAGCAGCAATGGATGTGCCGTCAAGCCTGAACAGGTGTGCTGCAGAATTTTTTGAAACACTTCTCCAAGAGTTCTGGATTGGCTCATGCGTTAATCTGTAGACTACCTGGTGGGGTGCCTCAAAAGAATTAAGGGTATCAAGGCGGGGCCAGCACAGAGAAGAGGTTGGGAACCACTGCCCTGGAGCACACGTTGTTTGGGTGCAGGAGCTGTCACACCACCATGCAAATACCCGTTTCCCCTAAAATAAGACCTACCCATAAAATAAGCCCTAGAAGGATTTCTAAGCATTTGCACAATACAAGCCCTACCCTGAAAATGAGACCTAGTGATGGGCGTGGCTATGCAGCGTATCTGCACAACCCATGCATTTCGGCGTGTAAGACATCCCCTGAAAATAAGCCCTAGGGTGTCTTCTTGAGGAAAAATTAAAGACCCTGTCTTATTTTCGGGGAAACACTACTCCCAACAATAAGGACGGATACGCGACACTGTGGCCTGCAGGGCACCGGACTCGATATCCCCAGAAGCCCCGCTGGGTATATGCTCCTGTGCCCCACGCAGGGAAGGTCGGAGGGGCTCCCTGGGGCGGTACCTGCTGAACGGCAGGAGGACAGCCGACCCTCACTGCCCACAAAGGACCAGGCATCTTCCTCGGTGGCGAATTTCTTGAAGCTGGCGGCCGGATATTTGTTCACCTGCTCCCGGCACTCCTCCCTGCAACACAGCAGCGACAGGCAGGCCGTCAGCGCGGAGCGGGGCGGCTCCCCGGCCAGCAGGCCCCGCGGCCTGCAGAGGATACAGCGCCCGGCCTGGAGGGCGGAAGGACCCAGCCAGGCCAACATGAGCAGGGGAATCTCAGCCGGTGCCCGGCCTTGGCCCGTACGGGGAGGCGCTCCCAGCCGGCGTGAGAGCGGGTACTGCCCCTCCCGTCCCGTCCGCCGGGCCCGCCCTCACCAGGTCTCATAGACCCCGGTCCTCCTGCCTCTGCGCACCGCGTAGAACATGCCGCCGCCGCCGCCGCCGCCCCTGGGGACGAAAAAGGAATGAATACGCGCCGCGAGCACCCACAGCCGCGGCAGCATGGCGGCGCTGCCGCCGCCCGGCTCCCCCCCGCCGGCCCTCAGCCTCGAACCTGCGTCGCGCACGAATCTGCCTCCGCCCACAGCGACGCCGAAGAAGTCGTCACTTTGCCCTACGGCGGCTGAGGAGGCCGTAGGCGCTCGCCATCGCGCACGCGCACAGTAGGGGGCACGTGGCTTAGACAGAGGCAGCACTCGGCCAATCAGAGAGCTAGAGAGCTTCCCCCTGCTTTTTGAGTAGGGTAGGGGGGTGGGGCGGGGTTCTGGAGCCAATGGCTTTGGTCCAGGCAGACTTTACTTAAAAAAAAAACCACCCAAGGAGTCCTGTGGCACTTTTAAAAGAGTAACAAATTTATTTATCACATGAGCTTTCGTGGGAGAAAATCCCACTTTGTCAGATGTTTTAGTTCCCCCTCTTCAAAGCGTCTGACGAAGTGGGATTTTTCTCCCACGAAAGCTCATGTGATAAATAAATTTGTTAGTCTTGAAAAGTACCACAGGACTACTTGTTTGTTTGGCTGACCTAGGCTAACACGGCTACCCCTTTGGAACTTGTATTGAAAAAGTGGCTTGGCCAGTTGGCCAACTGGCCGCTTGGGCCAAGGTGGGACTTCCATTGGTATAGAGGGTGATCAAGATTAAATGATTCTCCATTCTTAGCCCTGTGTCCCCACTCACTTCATCCACCCCTTGGAATTTCATTCCAAGATGGAGGTAAAAAGACAGAGGACAAAGACTATTCTTACCATCAAAATGGAGTCAAATTCCAAAGGGGTAGCCGTGTTTGTCTATTGTAGAAAGACAACAGAGTCCTGTGGCACTTTTAAAGACTAACAGATTTATTTATTGCATGAGCTTTTGTGGGAGAAAATCCACATTCAAAATCTCAGCTAGAATCCATATGTTACCTGGACTGATCCCTCAAATTGTCACATTGATTATAAACTGGCTCTTCCATTTTACTTCTAGCTGTCAGGAGGAAATGCAAATATCTTGGCCAGACAAAGATGAAATTATGTATTCCTGGCCACAGTCTGGGAATCCAAGGACATCCATGAGTCTAGTAATACAAAGAATATGGACCATTCTGACATCAATTTTGCTTTCAGCTGAGGAAGGAGTTATAGATTTTAACCAATTCTTAATATGCTTGCCAATCAGCACTAACATTTTCTTACCCAAGTTAAGGTATTTATATTGGTATTTGATTGGGTGAAAGGATAACTGATTTGGTCTGAGTTCATGAAAATAGAACTATTACCCTTTTTAAAATTTCAGACAGTTTATTTGTGAAACTCCATATTACACGCATTCAGAAAATGCCTGGTTCCACTTTTATCATATAAGCCTTATTTACTTTAATTTTCATTAAAATATTAACACAAGGTTTTTACTGAGATATACAGAGCATTTTTTACGGTTTGTATTTGCAGCATATTGTGCATGACTGCCCTTAGTTAGCTTTTTCTTTAATTAAAGGCCGGCTACAGCAAGATTTCACATTCATTATAGGTTTAGACATTCATTTTATGTATATTCTCTTTTGGCAATAGATAATAAAAGAGCAACCAGCAGTAAAAGGAGAGAGAAAAGACCTGTTAAATTCATCTAATCAATTCTTGGGTTCAACAGGCAGGTCCACAAATTCAGTTTACATGTGAGAACTGATAAGTAACTCTCCTGCTGTCATGACAGACATCCTGAACTCAGATTCAAAGAGAGAGTAAAATAACTTTGAGATGGATTGAATGCCATCTGCATTCACCTTTGTTCCTTTCTGTCAATAAAACTGAAGCTGCATGTGATCAAATAATTCATCACTTTTCTTACCATTGTTGTATTGCTGCAGTGACAGAAAGTGGGAGTGCTAATGTAGACTGATCGCTGGTATTTCCACTAGTGTGTTGTCTGGCACTGCTGGGTAGAAGGTAAAAATGCCGGCAGTCGGTCTACATCAGCTTTCCCATGATTGTCACCCGCTTGGATTTGTGGGTTTGCAGAAGCTCAGTGTTGTGGAGGCAATCCAGAGGAGGCATTATAAGCAAGGCTATATAACTCACACTTTTCTATTAAGTGACAGGATTTACAGAGAAGGGTAATAGGAATCATTTAGTCCCCATCTACACCTGAATGTATGACAAAATTAGGGGAGTTATAGCTGTGTCGGTCCCAGGATATTAGAGAGACTAGGCGGGTGAGTTAATATCTTTCACTGGACCAAATTCTGTTGGTGAGAGAAACAAGCTTTTTAGCTACTGTACCTGCTTGAATGATCCCTTTTAGAATATTTGCTAATTACTTATGCTAAATAATCTGTACCACTTTGCATTTAGCTATGATGCTTGAAGTACCTTTCCCAGATGTGAAGAAGAGCTCTGTGTGGCTAGAAAGCTTGTCTTTTTCACCAACACATGTTGGTCAAATAAAAGAGATAACCTCACCCACCTTCTCTCTCTAAAGTCAGAGGAGCCAATTACCAGAGTTACAGCATAGTTTTAGTTTGTAATGTAGATAACAGACTGTAACGCCCATGAAAGCTTATGCGATAAATACATTTGTTAAGTCTGTAAAAGTGCCACAGGACTCCTTGTTTGTTCTGAAAGCTTGTAATTGATGCAGTTACAATTGCAATGTGAAAGCAGTCTTAGTCCAGTGATGATAATTATATGCAAATCCATTGTTTTTGCCAGAAATGGTATACGTGGCTCCCCAGTTTAAGGTATTTAACAAAGTATGGGAAGTACAGAACTTTCTTACCACTGTTTTGTTGTCTAACCCTGGTCTTGAGATCAGTGTGGCAACCAGTCTACTCTTACACCTTCCAGAGTTGATACACCATCTCTAATGCAACCATGAGAAATTTTCATAAAAGTGTCAGTGCTCAACAGGTTATATTGAGATGAATTGAGGCATGGGAGGTGGAGGTTACACCTTTTTTACTGCTGTAATTTGTCTGGGGACAGTTTTCTACAAAGCACTAGTATTACTTTCTTTACATTGTTTTAAATGAAAAAGGTCAAATATTACAGAAGTCTCTAAAACTGAGGGATCTGCATTTCTTTTCATTCAAATGATTTTCTACTAGTTCTAGGCATAACCTTCTTCAGCTGTGAAAGCCCCAATATATGTCATTAGACTTTCAAATACCTGTCAAAGATCCCAAATGTGGGATACAGGGAAAACAAAAGCTATAAAATAGATCAGAGCTTTTATACACACTTCTCAGCTTTCTCCCATCTATCATCAGAGTGTAACAGAAAAAGTTTTGCAGATACTGAAACAACTATATCAATAAAAGAAGACACACACATAGAGATTAGGGACTAGAATCTCCTGAAACAGCTTCATAAAAGCTGCTATTATTTGTTCTAAAAGAGAACTCCTTTATCTCATGATAGAAGCAGCAGGTTATTTATCCTCTCTGTGAAGCAACCACTAGATTGCAACATTACATGCTCACTCATTCACACACAGGCAGGAGCCCTATTGGCTTCAATGGGGCTTCAGAAGGATGCAGCAGTCCACCTTCACAGATCTCATTGCAATATCAAGGTCAAAGCCTTTCCCTAGTTAGATGAAGCTCATCCTGAGCTTCTGTGGTTCACAATAGTTCAGGGATTTAGCATCAATCTACAATGAATCCATATGCTACATAAAACAGACACTCTTACTATCTATCTATACAGATATATTCCAAAGGGGTAGTTATGTTAGTCTATTGCAGAGAAGCAAACAGAGTCCTGTGGCACTTTTAAAGACTAACAGATTTATTTATCACATGAGCTTTCATGGGAGAAAATTCCACATATAGATAGATAGATAGATATCTCACAGAGTCTTCCTGTAGAGGAAGGACTAAACCTCTGGTGCTTAAGTCCCCTGTACTCAGGCTTCTATTACTTGAGGAAAATAACTTTTTTTTTTTATGTAGTAGCAGTTGCTGCTAATGTATTTGAGCAGTAGGCTATTCATTAGTGATAGAGTTGATCAGAAAAGATTTATTCTCAAAGTTATCTTAATATAAAACTAGGGCAAAATTAAAGCAAAATTTTCACACAGATGCAAAAATTATCCTGTATCTCCAGAATCTGCTGTATTGTTTCTCTCACGGAGATCCACAAAGATCTGACCCAGTGAAATTTAAACACATGCTTAACTTCATGCATTGTGAGTAGTCCCATTGAAGTTAATTAGACAAGTCACAGGGCTAAAGCCAAGCACATGTGTATGCCTTTGCAGGCTCAGGGCCAAAGCCAGTATATTAAAAATGGTGATGAGAGAAAATCAGCACATTAAAAAGTTAATTTTCAAGTGGGAAGAGTGTGATTGCAGGACCCCACCACTATAAATTCAGCCATATTTTACTTCCCCCTTTTCAGTCAAACTCTCTTTAAACAACACTGTTTAGTTTAGTTGAGCCTTGGTTTTACATTAGGTAAGTTTACAAAACCTTTTTCTTAAGTCTTCTTCTTACTTAAACTTACATCGACAAGCTAATTTTTTTTTATTCTATTTCATTTTAATTAAATTATATTTGTTTTTCTTTTACTGGAAGCCTAGAGAAAGAATAAAGTTTTCATATAGCTGAGTGAATGTTGTGGGGAAAGGAGAGAACCGGGTGGGGAAAAAAATGATGGTGAGTGGCTAATTTTGAGGTTCTGTTTTTAGGGGGCTTTTTTTTTTTCTGCAATACAAAAATAAATTGATTGTAAATGCTATTTATGCATCTTATTTTGTCACTCAGTAACTAGGTAGTCTCTTACCACCTCAGGGCTCTCACTTAGTATCTTGCAGAGTAGTTCTGCATGTATAATTATTTGTTTACTATGATGATAAGGGCTCTATCATTACTCAAAAAAATGAAAAACTGAGGAAAAGTCTACTATATTTACCCACTTCTGGTGACACCCTTATCAGAAATATTCCAAAAGAAAAGGTTTACTAGTATTGAATTTTCAATGAGATAACTAATGTGCATCATGTAGCTTATGGGAGCAACTGCAACCACTGTAACACTTAATTGTCTTTTAAAGAGCTATGTACTGGTGGGCTCTGATTCTCTTGCATGGCAAATAGTACCGTCATGTGATCATGGAAGGTTATTCTGGGACTCTTGTTACCAAAGAGGTAGTGGTCCTTGGTGGAATAAGCATAGGACTTGGGAGCTAGAACTAACCTGAATTCTATCATTTCTGTAATTAATTTATTGACATCAAGAAGTCATTTGACTCTATAGCCCAGTAATTAAAGTATTCAGCTAGTTTGCTGGAGATCATGTTTAAGTTCACTGTTCTGTTGGGCTTTTCAACAAGAAAAATCTGGATTCTGGCTGCTGAGTAGTTAACCTGACTTTTATGTGCCTGCTTCCAGAAGAGAGCATTCAGATGCCTGAGTAGGAGGTGCCTGTTTTTTGCCTGTTGATAACATACACCTTGGATTAGTAGGAGTTGAGTTGAACATAAATCCTTTTTAGGATTAGGGCTTAAATTGTGCTCCTTCTCTGTTTTAACTTCAGGCTAGTTTAGACAACTCTCTGTCTGCTGGTTTTTAAGGATCCTTTACTTAAGTATGTAATCCTGGTCTGAAGAGTCCCTTGTGTGGCAGAGTGCCTATATGCAGAACTAAAATTTATATGCAAATTTGTCTCAGTTGCCTTGGGGTTAAACAGGGACTACAGATTTTTCTTTCATTACAACAGGCGATTTGACCTCACTTTCCTCTATCTGCTGTTCCCTAGTGTTTGAATCCTAACATCTATTTTGATTTGCTGTTACAGCCTGGCCTGACCCTATGTCATACATTTCCCTGCATTTAATTTCCTCCTATTCTGTAAGTTTCTCATCTTCAAAGCATCTGATGAAGTGGGATTTTCTTCCATGAAAGCTCATGTGATAAATAAACCTGTGAGTCTTTAAAAGTGCCACAGGACTTTTTTTTATGTGCAAGGTGTAGTGCTTAAGTATCTCTATGGATCTGGACCCCTTGGAAGACTAACTGGGTGAAGGCCAACCTATAAGTTTTGTAGATGTGAGTGAAAGCTTTTATACCTCCTCAAGGGGGAAGAGGCTTTTTTCCACTCTTCCATAACTCAATCCTCTCAAGATGAAAAAAAAAACTTATTCCAGCCTGTAGAGTTGGAATGTGAAACAGACTTCAATTAACATAGTTTTTAGAAGAAACTTAAATCTGCTGGAGGACCAGAAAAAACAAGCATAGCACAGGCGTGGCAGGGCCCTGGGTAGCACCTGCAAAACGGCCCGTGAATACCGAAAAGAGCCCCCTCCCCGCCCACAAACTCGTCTTCTACATCCAACTATTTGCGAACACTAGAAGAGACTCCACTCTGAAATGGCACTTGCGCTCTGCCAACTTAGCGCTAGGGTAAAGCGACTGCGCATGCGCCATTCTGCACTGCTGTCTCCTTTCCCTTGCTTCCTAAAGCTACTACTTTCCCTATGACAACAGGCCTCGGCGCCCGTGCCAGTAGCAGAATCCCTCCTCCGGCTTCATTAGGGCGGAAGTGGCTCGGGACTCTATTGGTCAGATTACCCCTCTTCCGGGTTTGGCTTCAGGTCTGTGGGCGGGGCGAATCTTTCCCGGGGACGTGAGCGGTTCTCGCGAGAGTTCTCCCTCTTCCTAGGCCGGCGCTGAGAGAGGTAGGTGGTGGGGCCAGCTCAGGCCTCTGGGGTAGCGTCGCCTTTCGCCCGCTGGTCCCCTAATACCGCGCCGAGCAGGCAGCGGCCCCGCCAGCCGGAGGAGTGGGCTGGGGATGCGTCCGATTAGCCGTCTCCTGCGGCTCGATGGCTGCCGGGGGAGCCGCGCCAGGATTCGGGCACCCGGCACCGCGGAGCGTGTCGCCTCCGGGCAGAGCCGGGCTCTCTAGCAGCGCAGTGCACTGCTCGGCTGTAGGGTGCCCGGCTCTGGGGCTCCTGCTGGGAGCCCTGCAAATCCCCAAGCAACCCCGGCCGCCTTCAGCGGTGCTCGGCCACCCGCGGGGGGCTCGCCCTGCCCGGCCCTGCCGAGAGGAGCTGGCGGCCTCTGCTCGGGGCTGGGATCCACGCGGCTCGCTCGTGCAGAGGCCGCCCCCCAAAATGAGTTCAGCGCGAGGGTGGGGTCGGGCAGAGGGGGAGGGGAGCACCCTTCGAGCAAGCCGTGCTCCTGTGGCGCATTGCTGCTGACCCCGATGTGGGGCTAAGGGGAGAGACTGCTTCTGGCAGGAGCCTGGCCCCAAAGAAATCTGGCTTCTGTGACTCCAGTGCTCACTTTTCACCCATGTGCCTACTCTCCGAGGCAATTGAATTGTGCATGGCTTTTTGGGAAGCATCTCGCCTCTCCTCACAGTCTGACACAGAAGATGAGTTGTCTAGGCAGACAGATGGAGGGCCTGAAACAGCTGTGTCCAACTAACATAAAGCCCCTTTCACTGCCTTGTGACCCGTGGTTGTGTTTCTGCTGACAGTTGAGATGTTTCTGTTCTTTGGGTTGTAGAAAGGCCATGTTCAGTTCTAGCGCGAAGATTGTGAAGCCCAATGGTGAGAAGCCAGATGAGTTCGAGTCTGGTATTTCCCAGGTATGTGTCTCTACCTCCACTGTCATCTTCTACTTCAAACTAGAAAAACTAATGATGGCACAGGTGGTATCAGCAAATTTCAAAACTGGTGATAATTTTTATTCAAATCTGAAGTTAAATTACCTACATTAATCTACACTTCCTAAGGAATATTGGAATTGCAGTGTTAATGACTTTGGCTTCATCTGCTGTATCTTATGGTAACAAATACCACATATGTCATAGGGAAGGGCAAGAACTAGCCAATGAATGATTAACAATGTTTGTGTCCATTTATTCTTTGGCGCAGAGACTGTCCTGTTTGTCCAATATATAATATGAATAACAAATCACAGCTTCAAAGAGAAACTGCAGAACTCAAATTTATATGCAAATTTGACTCAGTTGTCTTGGGGTTAAACAGGGACTATGGATTTTTCTCGCATTACAACAAGTGATTTGACCTCCCCCTCCTCTATGTGCTGTTCCCCAGTGTTTAAATCCTAACACCTATTTTGATTTGCTGTTACAGCCTGACCTGATCCTATGTCATACACTCCCTTGCATTTAATTTCCTCCCATTCTGTAAATTTCCCATCTCCAAAGCGTCTGACGAAGTGGGATTTTCTCCCACGAAAGCTCATGCGTTAAAGAAATCTGTTAGTCTTTAAAAGTGCCACAGGACTCTGTTGCCAATGAATGATGTATGCCTTTTCGGTGGTGAGGATTACGGTGTTTGTCCTGACATCATGGATCAGTTTATTCCTGGTAACAAATTTTACTTACACAGATTTTACTTACTTTATAACAGATAATTTCATAGTGTTTAGCAGTCTAATGCATGCACACAAATGCAGCAGAAAGTAAAATGACTTAAGAGGAAAAAGCAACTTAGCATTGTCAGTAATCCAAATGGTACTCTATCCTTCTCCAATAGGCTCTCCTGGAGTTGGAGATGAACTCTGACTTAAAAGCTCAGCTGAGGGAGTTAAACATCACAGCAGCTAAGGTAAGTTTAAAAAAAACCTTACTCCCTATCCAAAAAAAGTTGACTTCTGTTGCCAACTGACAATTCAGTATGTTGATATCTATCTTAAATGGATATTAATATGCCATGTGAAAAATGATCAAAGCATTTGAATTTAAGATGAATGCACGCTTTCATGAGTTTGTCTTGCTGAATACTGTTGTGGCTTAATAGGAAGAGGCCAGCTTCCAAGCTTTGTGACCTTCTGTATTGGAGAGGACTGCTGTATCATTTTTATTTTAAATACAGTTCTGTTAAAGAGGCTGAATTAAAAAAGAAGTCATTGGAGCTTCCACAATTCTGACTCCAGTTTTAGAATTTGCTTAATTTTATAAGTATAAAACCTATTTCTAACTTCCAGTCCTGCAAACTCATTCTGAGATATGAAAATCCAAATGATTTCTCACTTGCTTTGCCAATGTTGAGGTTGCAATTTCAGAATCATCTTCATCGATGAAATGCAGGTTAGATTAGACCTATTTCTATTAAACAGCTCTGTGGTATCTAATAGGAATAAAGTAACTTTTTTGTCACTTTAAAAAAAACCCCACCAACTTGGCTATATAGAACAGAAGGATATCAAGATACTGGTCTCATGTAGTCACACTTCAGAGTGTGAAGTGTCAGCTCTTCAAAGTTTAATTTTTAGTCTAGGATGTGATAATGCAAATGGCATGAGGCCTATACTTTTTTTTTAAAAAAATACTTCAGAACAAAATGTATTCAAATTATGAACTCTTTTTTTGTCAGCCCTGCACAACAAACCTGAGATTCAAAGGGTGATCTTTGTACATAAGTGGTAATAAAAGCTTATTCAGGTTCTTGTGTCCCTCAGGATACCTGTGTAAATCTGATGGGGTCTGAAGTTGTGTTGACTGGAATTCAGTCAACAAATCTGAAGTTCCAAACTGAATTGTGTGCTTGGGTAGGGGGCGCGGGGAGAATATATACGCAGTCATAAGGGCCTGAATCTGTCTCAAGAAGCTTGCTTTGTCTTGTGAAGTGTGGTACTTCTACCAAGTTGGTGGTTCCCAGTGAGATAAGAGGGCTATCTGTTGAACAGATTCTGAAACAGTGAGTGACGCAATGCTTTTTAGTCATCCCAACATGGAGATCCAGTGAGGTGGCTGTCATATAGCTCTATCCAAGTGTCTTATGGGAGCATAGTTCTGAGGAATGATGTAGAGTCCCATTCCATAATGCTGCGGACAAGCTTATACTCCAAGGTTGATGAGAGAACCATCCTTTGTATTTCTTCAATTTCCTAGTACTTGATCACTTAACTGGAAAAACGAACCATGCAGAATATAATCGTTACCGTGTTTATAAAAACATTTGGGTGGGAGACAAAGTACTGTGGAAACAAGTGTCAGTTTTGGCATATTAGTAGGTATAACTGACTAAGCTAGCTTAGTATTTGTATGAAGAAGTTATGTGGAAAGCATTAGGAGGTGTTTTAGATGATTAACTTGTGCTGATATCTGCCCTCCATGTTAGGCCAATGGTAACTTATTTTATTTGAAACTTGGTCTCAACACAAATTCCATGCAGTTCTGTTGCACTAGATACCCATTCAGTGTACATACTTACATCTATTTGGATGAGAGTCTCCTGTTTGAGAGGGACAGTGAATCTGTCAGTGAATTGTAATTGTGGCTGTCCCATGACATAGGGCTATTAGCCTAATGGGTGAAAAGACTTGTTTATTTCATACACCAATTCATAATAACAGCAATATACATTGCAGCAAAGCTTGTGCTGTTTAAAGTAACACGTACTCTTATGAAATCCATTAAAGTTGGCCTTGTGGTCAGGAGATTTAAATAAAATATGACTTAAGTATATGTTTTTTGTATTCTGTCTTAGGAAATTGAAGTAGGGGGTGGTAGAAAAGCAATCATAATCTTTGTACCAGTTCCTCAGCTGAAATCTTTCCAGAAGATTCAGGTCCGGTTAGTTCGTGAACTGGAGAAAAAATTCAGTGGCAAGCATGTGGTGTTCATTGCTCAGGTAAAGAGTTGATTATTTTGGGTTGCTCTACTGGCCCATATGTGGCATATGGGTGTCTTGAGCTTGTTGGGGCAGGGGATGTAAATGGAGCAAATGTTTTTTGTGATTGTGGATTAAGTCCCTTTCTAGGCAGTGTTAATCTGTGGCTGCACGTAAGTCCCAGCAGTTTGCATACATTTACTATAAGCAGTAGAAGACGACTATATAGGATGGTTGACCCATACTCAGAAAAGAAGAAATAACATGGAGCTGGAGTAGAGTCTTAGAAATAGTGAAACTTAAATGCAGGAAAAAAAATAAACGTATTTTTTTGAATACAAGAATACTTGGCTTCCTTTAATCTCAACCTCCCCACCTCAGTTTAAGCCAGGAAAAGCTTTTTGAGATGGGAATAGTTGGATGGAAAGCCAGCACTGGTGGAGGAGCAAGCTCCTGGAGTTGTTTACCATGAGAATAAACATAAGTGGATGCATGTGTGTTTATTAATAGTTAATGAAGGCTGCACTTTATCTGTGAAGGGAAGAGACACATTTTTTGTATTGTGGCTTAAAAGGGTCAAAATAACTGAATTGAATGTGTGGAGTTTTAAAATATATTCACAGTGAAATGCATCTGCTAACACTCTGCTTTGGGCTCTGTGGCCACAAATATAACATCAAATGCCTCATACTCATAAGAAATCTGGATGCAAGCTATTGCATGCCATAAATGTGGAATACTTAATTATTGAAATCTTTACTGGTATAAACATGCTGACAAATTCGCATTAAAGGAATATGACAAATCATACTACTATTTGGGGGGCACTTTAGAACAGTTGTAGGGGTAGTGACTTGTTGATAGCAAGCATGGCATGATAATTCTGGATACTGCAATATTGTAGACCCTTGGCTCCACCTCCTAGCTTAACTTAGTTAATATAGTTAAATTTCTCACAGCCTAAGAAAAGGCCTTCTAAGAAGTTACTTAACTAAATGGGATATTTTTACTTTTTTTTTTTTTTTTTTTTTTTTTTTTTTTTTTAAATTGTTCACCCAGAAGAGTATAGCAATTTAATTTAGGAATTGGTTGAAGCTAAACAATCTTTTAAGACTATTCTAAGATAAACCAAAGTCCCTTTTTTCTTAAATGAAAGTAAGTGTACACACTGGGATCTTCACCAATTTAATAAATCTGGTGTAAATATCCCTTTAGTCAAACAGGTACAGCTTACTCATGTAGGCACAGCAGGTGTTCAAAGAACTGACATTGGGAGCAGACAAATAACTATCTCAAGAATACTCTAGCAGGAAATCACAGTGGGCAAAATTCTGGGCAGTGTTTTTAGCCACCTTTTTCTAGAAAAGGTCCTGTTGCTCATGGATAAACAGATTATCTTGGCTATTTAGCTCTTTAAATGTAAACTAAGATTAAATGTAAACTAAGGTTTGTCTCCCCCCATACCTTTTTTGAACATATTGGGCATGAGAATTTAAGTTTGAGGTTTCAGCGATGCACTGCAGAAACTGACTTACAGTAAGGCTCAACTTCTGCAGTTGGAATGTGGCTTTGGGTATTTTTTGAGCATTCCTTCATGCCATATGGAAACCATTTTTCCACTTCTGCAGCAGAGTGGTAACACTTGAAAGTCTTATTTATGGCTTTTCAGATTTGAATATCTATAATTCTGAGGATATTGACTAAATGTTTTATGAGGCTTGATATCCCTTTCCTTCACAGAGGAGGATTTTGCCCAAACCAACAAGGAAAAGTCGTACAAAAAACAAGCAAAAGCGTCCCAGGAGGTAAGTAAATCTCTTGTGCTGAAATGTGTCATTCCTCCTATGTGACTTGCATGATAGCCATTTTGATCACTTGTAAAGGATTTGAGAAAGATGGGGCATTGCCTAAGCATATTTAACTCTACAAATTTAACTTCCTTTCCACACAAAAGGCTAAGGTATGAATAATGCCCTCTACTACCTCATCTCCTTGCATATTCCATATTCAGATTGCCTCGCTTCAAAGTCAATCCCTCCGTGTTTCAAAAACTTACTACTGTTACTTTCTTATCCTGTTTTTCCTAGTATGGCTGTGAGATAGCAGTAAGAAATGTTTTATCACAGTGGCTTGGTCATAAATTCTGAAATTTCTGGTATACTTCTTGATTTGCCTGACTCTTACATGGAAAATTATGGTACATTCCAAATAGGTTGTACACATTTTCCAGTCTCTCAGTATACATCCAACTTTCTTTCTCCTACAGTAGGTGCTAGCAAAATACTTGCTGAAAACAATCACAAACAACTAATCTGGTCTGCCTAGCCACTGTCTTAAGATGGTTTTTCCACAATGCCTCCAAGGAGGCAATGCACCTAAATTATTAACTTAAATGGTTTTTTTTTTCCCCCCTCTTCACCCCACTCACCCTCTGCACATCCCCAATAACTTGTTCATCTGTTGTAATGCTAGCATTGGAACATCCAGGGAAGAGGCATTCATTTTGCATCTGTGCTGCAGAGAGTTCAGTTCAGGAATTGTGCTAGTTATAATTTGGCAAGTGAAAAATATAAAACTTTAATGGTGACCACAATGTGTGTACTGAGGGTTATAGATATAGAGATTTGATTATTTACTTGCTTTGGATAGATTCGTATATGTAGGCTGGCTTTGGTATGGTTCTTGGTCATTAGGAGCCGTTGCTACATGGGCAGATGGGAGAGGGGGAAGGAGGTAGGCATGTATGGGAAGCTGTGATCTAGAATGGAAACTTTATTTGTTGTTCTGACCTTGAGGTAGAACTAAATTCTAAAGGAAGTAGTCACTCAAAAATAGTGTCATTAGTGCTCTGAGTAAGTTCAAATCTAAGCAACAATTTGTCTGTTAAATGTTTCTTGAGCTAGATAGTCTCACTGAAATTGTGGCCTACTGTCTGTTCACTGTAAGGACTAATTTGCACTTGGTATTGGTTTCATCAGACACTGCAGCAATAGAACTGGTAGTGCAGGGGATGGACACAACTTGCATTATTCCCTTAAAACAGCAAATTCTAGTCTACGGTACCTGCTAGACATGAGTCTGTGATCCATTACCAAATCATCAACGCTGCAAGAAGTGGTGCAGTGGAGGAGAATAACCCACTTTTCTAAAATGATAGATTGACACATTCTAACTTAATGCAGTGAATACTCTTAAAAAGAATTCTCAGATTATTCATTTGAGGAAGTGTTAGTCACACTTACAGATGGCAGTTGTAGGTAAAATTGATTGATACCTTGGATAAATACAACTTGATTAACTGAACAGTAAAGCATTGACAGAAATAGTGCAGTTCTTACCATTTTCAGTACAAACATCTTCAACAGACTGGGGAGGGGGGGGAGAATGTTTTTATAATCAGATGAAACTTGCCAACACTTTGAAGGTTTAATTTATTGAAATGTTGTGTTTCAGCCGTACACTTACTGCAGTTCATGATGCCATTCTTGAAGATCTGGTTTTCCCTAGTGAAATTGTGGGCAAAAGAATCCGCGTGAAACTAGACGGCAGCAGACTGATAAAGGTCCATTTGGACAAAGCACAACAGAACAATGTTGAACACAAGGTAAGAACTAAACTTTGAACTCTTCCCCGAAACACAGGGGCTGTGATGAGTTTCAGCTAGGTGTAGAACTCAAATTCTACTGCAGTGATCTACTGTCCTGATCTACTAGCAACTCCTTAGCACAAAATCTAATTAAAGGAGTTTTAAAATAAAACTTTAGTTTGACTGAACTTGGTGGCACTATAGTCTATTTTGGGTTAGCTGGTTTGTGGTGACCTGCTCCTAATTTGCTTCCTCTTCATGTAAATGGTAAAAGACTGATTTATTTTTAGAATGAAACACTTGATCTTTAAAGCCAGCGTACCATCATGAGGGTGTGGTGTGGCACATAGTTATGTGGGTCAGCTTTTGGCTCCCTTGTGGATTGAACAGCTCGGAAAGGCTTCAGAGTCTATTCTGCTGGCAAGTCTATGACGAATTAATGGATTGAGTCTTGCTGTTGTGCAGAGCACTGTCCCCTTCCGTATAAGGAATCCTGGGAAGTAATCTCAATATGGAAGAATTATCAATTTAAGGCACATTTCCTGAATAATTAGACCGAGTAGTACTGGTAAACAACTTAAAGGTGGTATAAAATGAGTGGAAAGTCTGTCATTTGATATTGATAGAGGATTTTTTAATCAGTAACTGAATAGAACTACCCAAATCAAACTTAGAATAACACAAATTTTGAATGTTGGACTAAATCAGTTCCTGAATATAGCTGTCAACTTTGCCAACATGGTCATCCATTGAGGTTACTCATGGCTCTCCGCAAGGGCGTATGGAGGCGTAGCCCTAAGTGCAGTGATGCACAATACTCTTCCATAGTTGGAAGAGCAAACCTATCCCTAGCTCTACAACTGATGAAGTCAGAATCCTGTATATTCCTAAAACTTCTCATAGTCTTTACGTGATTACTGAGGCGAAAAACCATGCGGGATGTAATTTTGAAACATTTTATAGCATATTGACCTTTGCAGAACATGCAGCTTCTATAAAACCTATTGAAAATAAACTAATACTGTTAAACTTGACTATTTCTTTACAGGTGGAAACATTTTCTGGTGTCTACAAGAAGCTCACAGGCAAAGATGTTATTTTTGAGTTCCCAGAATTCCAGCTGTAAAGTGCAAAAATGACTGAATAAACAGTTGAATTGTTCATATATCTTAAGCAATTTCATTAAACTAAACACTTCTCTAAAAGCACACTGCAGGAGGAAGTAGCTGACTTAGCCAAGCTATTACTAGTCTCTTATGGGATCTTCTTGTTAACCATCTTGCATCTATTAAAGTAGGTAAGGACTCTTGTCACCAAAACCTAATGGTAACTAGGTAAGATTTCTTTAGTTTCTGGAGGACATATCAATATTGTAAATCATACAGAAAGCCTTGATAGGGAAATAAAACTAAACAGCCATAAATAAAAATTGCTTCTCTGAGGATGAAGGGGTCATGGGAACTTGCATAATAAATATTAGATATGATTGTTAAAGTATGGGTCAGAGAGAGACAAAATACCACTTGCTTGTGGAACATTCTTAAAAACTTCCTTCAAAGGTCACAAAACTGAAATTTAAGGACTTTTCTCCAGATTGGCAAAGCAAGATAGTTTATAAGTGGTAAAACTAGTGGTGTGAGGCCATCGGACTAGGATTTGACAATATCGAATGAGGGAGGATAGGGTTAAAATGCAACATGGTCTGGAGAAATGGTCTGAAGTAAATAGGATAAAATTCAATAAGGACAATTGCAAAGTACTCCACTTAGGAAGGAACAAGCAGTTGCACACATACAAAATGGGAAATGAAGTGGTACTGCAGAAAGGGATCAGGGCTTAGTGGATCACAAGGGAAACAAAGATTAGCAGTGTACCACTGCAAAAAAAACAAACCAAAATTCTAGGCTGTATTAGCAGGACTGTTGTAAGGAAGACAATTTTTCTATTCTACTCCGCTGAAAAGGCCTCACCTGGATTAGTGTGCCCAGTTCTGGGTGTCACATTTCAGGAATAATGTGGACAAATGGGTCTTGAGAAGAGCAACAAATTCACGACATAGAAAACATAACCTATGAAAGAAGATGGGAAAAGCTGGGTTTGTTTAATCTGGAGAAGAGAATACTGAGGGGGAACATAACCTTTCAAGTACATAAAAGATTAGAAGGAGGAAGGAGAGAAATTGTTCTCCTTACCCTCTGAGGGCAGTTTGAACATCGGGAAAAACACCTTAACTGTCAGGGTAGTTGAGGACTGAAATAAGTTGGTTAGAGAGGCTGTGGGATCTCCATCACTGGATATTTTTAAGAGCAGGTGTTGGAGAAACTCCTGTCAAGGATAGTCTAGATCACAGGTGTCAAACTTAAGGCCCGCGGGCCGGATCCGGCCCGCCAAAGGCTCTTATCCGGCCCGCAGAGCCCTACACAGCCTCCCACACCAAAAGCGTCAGGCACCGGTAAAGTTTCTGCAATTTTACTTTTTGTCAGCAGAGGGTGCTCCTCCACTATAGAAATACATTGGAGGTGCACGCTCTGGTGGTGAAAAGTAAAAACTGCAGGCGTCTTTACCGGCAGCTGGCAGATCCCTGGGGGCTGTGAGCAGTGGTTTTTTTCAGCGGGGTGGGGCGTGGGGGGTTCCCTAGTTGGGTGCCTTACTTTGAGGCTGGGTACCTAGCAGGGCAAAAATGTTGATACCTGGTCAGGGCCTTTTAAAATCTGCCACCCTGCACACCCAGGCAGTGGCCCAGGGCAGGGAATGGCCTGGCCAGAGAACTGACTCCAGGGGTTGGATTGAGCCCCTTTGAGCCAGGTAAGTGGAAGAGAGGGGGCTGGGGAGCCAGCTCCACGAGGTGGGGGTGCTGGGGAAGGGGTTAGGGAACTGGCACAGGAACAGGGAAGGGAACGGGCAGTGCAGCAAAGGGGAAGAGGTTGGGGAGCCCGTGCAGCAAAGGAGCCCGCAGGGCAGGGGAAAGGGAAGGTGTCAGAGAACCTGCGGGTTTGGAGAAGGGAAAGAGGAGCCCACACTGCCCCAAGCGCAGCAGGGGAAGAGGTCAGGGACCCCAGGTGGTACTGTGCTGGTAAGGGGTCAGGAAGTCTACCTGGACATACCTCGGACCCCGGATGGTCCTGACTTCCAGTGTGGCCCCCGACACTGAATGGGTTTGACACCCCTGGTTTAGATTATACTTGGACCTGCCTTGAGTACAGGGGATGGTACTAAAGGTTTCTTGAGGTCCCTTCCAGTCCTATGATTCTATCAAACTACAGTGCAAGTTCGTTGCATACGGTTTCTAACTTTGCTCTTGCAAGACTGTAGCACCTCAAAAGAGATGAAACATGCTTGTGTCTGGAGATGTGCTACACCCTCAGTAGTTGGTCAGTGGGATTTGTTTAAAGTGTGTGGAAGCTTTCACAATTTACCTCAACAGCTTGAGATGTCAATACTTAGGAAAGACAGGTGAGAGGGGACAGCTCTAAAATGGGTGATTTTGTTTAGGTCTCCAAGTGAGTTTATGGTTTAGGATGACACTCCCAATAGATACAATATCTGCGCTCTTCCTGTGGAGTGAGGACTGACAATTGAAATCACAGGAAATCGGAGTTCCTAGCTAAGCGGTGTTTCACTAAGCTGTCCTGCTTTAAACCGTTGAACATAATCTTGCATATAGAGCAACGTATCACATTTGGCCTGAGTAATAACTGATTTCTAATTCCGCTGCCTCTTGCCTGTCTTCCTGGTGAGTTGAAATCTACATTGAGCTAGAAAGAACTAACATAGTAGAAGGTGGCAGGTATGTGATGCGCTTCATTAAAAATCATGGGGCATATAGGCCCTGCCCATGAAGAGAGAGGGAGCTTAGTACCACTCGTTTTCCTACCTTGGAAGTGGCTCCAAGCGGATCCTTTCCTCAGTCCATTCTACTATTTCTGAATTTATTGCCACCTATTTTGCTCCCATTTTCCACTGTCTTAGACATACGTTCCTCTCGTGAAACTGTGGGAGGATGTTGCTTGCAGCTTGAGTTCATGCAGCATCACTCCTGTCCACAGGACAGAAGCAGTCTTGTAATCCGTAAGAGACACAAATTGCTCCCTGTGCCTTCAGAAGTGCAGAGGGAATGGAGCAATTGTGCAGCAGTACTCCTAAGGCTTTTTGTGATTTCTGCTGATGTTGGAATGTACAGGCAGTCTCTTATTTTCAGTAGAGAGCCAAATCTACTTCTAATTATGGCTCTAGATTATGGGGTATAAATCGATGGCTACAGGTTGCCACCTCTCTGCATGTTTACTTATGTCTATGTGGAAATTTGTACAGGAATCACAGGTGGAATCTGGGCTTGAACAAGTAGCAGCCAATTAACATGGTATCATTTGAGGGAAAATAAGCTCCTTATGATGCCACCATTGTTTCCTCCTTCCATGCTGTCTCCTCTCCCTCCTTGCAGTAATGTCAAATTCCTATCTTTGCTGGTTTTAATCCAAAACCTTTTTTTCATTTCATTCTCTTAAAGAATTAATGACTTCTAATGAAGTAGTGTTTGGGTTTCATAGTTTATGCGCCAATTAAGTTAAAGGACCGGTGGTCTAACATTTGAAGCTGTGGGCAGACTCTGAACACCATGAGTGCATTGGTTCCTATGTTATAAGCTCTTTTCACCCTCAAGCCTAAGGAACACTAGCTTCTATTAATAAAAACAAATGACCGAAGGCCACAAATACAACAAGCAGGTTAAACTTGGTTTCTGAGCCATATGTTGGACTACCTTGCTATAAAAATCTCTCAGCATCTCTCATGTTTCATTATAATTTCTTTTAGAGTTTAGTCAATCAACAGCCTGCTTCTTGAGGCCGATATATAGCAAAGGGATGTGTTTGCAGGCAGATTAGTAATGAAGATCTCCTATGGGTCATAATGAAACTCTTGGTTTTGATTCAGCAGCTGGTACCCAGCCTCAGCTGGGTTTCGGGAGTCCCTTATTGTCCTGAGTGCTCCCTGATACTCCTACCAAATATCTCGTTAGACAGCAGGTTTGGCTAGAAGGCTGATATAATTCTGCCCTTAAAAGGTACCTAGATTTACTATCTAATTTCCTTAGTTTACACAGCAACTGACTTTTTTTTTTTTGAAGAGGGAGCAAAGGACTCCTTTTGCCTATTTCTGTAACTACAATTGCTGTTTAATTACAGAATTAAACTTAGAGCTGCCCTGTCTAATGATCATCAAAAGAAAAGAATAAGACCTGGGGGCTGAGGATTTGGTGAAATTTAAGACTGCAGGTGCCTGAAACCCTGTTCACATGAGACTTGAGGTGCACTGTTTTTTATTGTTGCTGTACCAGTTGGAGTTCCTCATACTCCCAAAAGGCTTTACCAAAGACTAGTGTAAGCCTGAATGCTATCTCAAATGTGAACAAGGCAAAACCTTCTTTTAATGCCTCCCTCCATGATCTTGTGGGTTAAGTATCAACCACATAAACTGAAAGATATTTCTGTGACTCTCATTCCTGGAGGGGAGAGAGTTCTTATTGAGGACTCTTACCTCAATTTATTCATAGGTACTGTTGGTGGTGGTAATACTATCAAGACAATCCTCTGGGTCCCAGCAAAAGCATATAAAATCAGCGTTGGCCGGCTGGAAAGTCAGAGGGTTTGGTGCTAGCTGGTCAAGTGCTAACCAATTTGGTGTCACGTTATATTAAGGTGGAGCAGACTTCCTTTCTTCCACTACCTTTCTTGCAGAGATACTGTTAAACCCATATGCCAAATTGGAAATTCCTCAGGAAGTCATCAGGTTACTGGTCTCAGCCCTGGGTAGGGGAGTTTTGCACGCTATGACTGTCATATTCATTTAGAAGGAATAAATGGGCCAAATGTGTTAAAGTAACCTATCATTGCCCAGCATTACACAGTGTTGTACAAGATCCGGGCTTTGGCTTCAAGAGACTTTAGCCTGCTTAGTACCTTCCCCCCCCCCCCCCCCCCCAAACTATTAAAGGTAAAAGGAAAAAAAAGTAAAGCATTTGAAATGTAAAGTAGAAAATATGGCTGTTTAACATTTTTTTGAAGTAGGAGAGAGTTTCAGGAGGAAAAAACTGCCTTGTTTTGAGAGTTTGTTTATTTGTTTTTAAGACCATATTAAAAGTAACTTTTTAGGTAAAAGTCGTTAACTGAGTTTGGTTGGAGCTGTTAAAGTTTGCTTTTTAGGTGGTGATTGGGATTTTGCTGGCAAAAGTGGCAATCTCACTTGAGTTTTTTGCTTGGCCTGATTTGGACATTTGTTAGGATTAGGGTGATAAATGTCTGCAATCCAAGTAATCTTCATCCCTTCTTCCACAAAAAGGGAGTGGTTGGTTGTCTGCCTGGCCCTTCGTTATTTTGTCCAACACTTGGGTGTTTCAAATATTCCTATTTTGGTTCACTAATTTCTGGTTCCCTGTTTTCTGTTTTTCCCGAGCTTGACTTTAACATAGTCCTTAAATTATATTATTGTGGCTTTTGGGTCTGATTTAGTATCTTTTGCATCTGAGTCATAAGTCTTTATTGAAAATCACTTGACCTACTTTCCATAGTAAATTTCTAAGGAGGCAAAAATTATATATTGACTGTTGCAGCATAATCTGCACAGCAGAAGTAGGACCTGCCTGATGGAACAGCTGCCCCATGCTGTAGCATGGGAAGGCCAAGCTGTACAGCGCCTGAGGAGTGTCGGTGCAGCCTCAATCCAGTGGGAATGAATGATAAATGTGAATGAAAGTATAGCACTTACTGACAAATGCACTTGGGACCTAGGCTTCTCATATCAGGTTTTTCAGGAAGCTTCCTCCAACTCTAGGAGAAAAGAGACAGTTCTCAGTAGTGGGATAATTGTGATATTTTTGTTTTGTTTTGTGAGGTAGAAAACTTGTTCCAGAGCAGTATGTTTAAAAATGAGTACATCTCAGTATTACAGTTCCAGTTGTGCAGACCTGTCTGACAGCATTCTAGCTGCCCTCTGGCCTGTAATGTCTGAGCATCTCATAGTTTCTAGACTGTCTTCTCATTCCCATGTGAGATAAAATACTATTATCCCATTCTACAAACTCAGTTCCCTGTACTTAAGCGACTTGCCCAAGGACACATAGGAGGGCTTTATTAGGTTCCTCCTTTTATTAAATCCTAGGCTAGTGCCCTAACTACTGGAGAACCCTTCCTCTTTGTCTTAGGAGGCTTGCCCTAGGCAGAAAGTTGAAGCTGTATTAGACTTTTATACTGTGCTTGTAAATAATTTGTTAGACTTTAAAATGGGCACAGTTCCACTTCAGAGAGGTCCCAGTAATCTATGTTGTCCTTAGCCATAACGTAGCTGAACGGGACAGAGTAAGGACGGTGCCCCTTGCTGGGCACATTGCCGTAATTGCATCTCTGGCCACAATTAGGGCAAACAGGCTCTATGCAAGTGGCTCTCTTCATTCTTAACTAGTGATAGTGCTGTAGCTTTGCAATGTCTCCCCCTGCCCCTCTTTTACAATGATTACCAGATGGAGGAGCAAGCAGAACCCTGAAAAGTTCTACCCTTTCTCAGACCAAAAGGGGAACAGGTAAAGAATTAACACTCAAGCTTCTCCTGGTAGGCTGCTTCCTATATAAAGTTGAGCCTATAGTCATCTTCTAGCTATTGGTAGGATTTGTGGACTCGCTTGTGAGCAAGAAGAAGAAAGTCTGTTCCTGAAAGATTTCCTTTCTCGTAGCTTGTGGATTCACAGATCCATCCCACTTCATTAATTACTTTAGTCCAAGATCATAAATTTGTTAGTCTTTAAAAGTGCCACAGGACTCCTTGTTGTTTTCAGTTTGTTTCTCATTTATGGGGATTAATTCTTGAGGTTTGTAACATGTTGCTATACTTAGAGTTAAATGATAAATGTACAGTCTAGCCAACAAGTTCTCCCTGCTTCAAGTAGAGCCGCATTCCGCTGTCTTGCTGAGTCAGATTTGATTTGTCTTCTGAGCAGCAAAGGAGAGACTATCATCGTGGTTTCATCTGCTCATATTGCTCCCTGTCCACATGCAGCTCCGGGGGCACCCTTTCCTTGCAGACTGTTCCAAAAAGACATCAACACAATGCCCCACTGGTGCCAATTATGGGAGATTCTCTGCAGTGGCTACCTTCATTGGTAGCTTCCATCCCCTTAAGAAAGGCCATCAGACCTGTGTTTTAGATTCACAAACAATGATTTATTTTCTCTTTGCATTAGAAAAGGGGTTGCAGCATGTAAGGTACTCTTCACTCGCAGAAGGGCTGGGTAAAGAAAGGTCCCTTAGAACAGAGGTTTTCAAACTTTTTTCCTCAGGACCCAGTTGAAAAAAATCATTTATGTCCGTAACACAATTACATCTTCGAGCAATGCAGCAGGGAGTGCCACGACCCAATGCCTGAGGGTCTGCGGCCCCATACTGGGTCCCAACCCTAAGTTTGAAAACCACTGCTGTAGTGGACCAGAGAACACCTCAAGGTATTATTTATGTAGAACACCTGATGAAAACTCTTGGAAAAAGCCATCATACACCAGTTGTAATGTTTTTAATATCTGCGTACTCCGCATTCTTGTGAAAACCATTTAGGAAATGGAATTAAATATGATTTTATGAACATAACATGCATTTATTTCTAAAAAATAGATACATGATTATGCGCAACTTAAAACTGAAATGATATTACTCAAGTTTTAATGGGAATTGTGGACCTGCATGTTCAAACAATGTTCATCTAGTCTTGCGGCCAGGTTTGTCAAAGAAAGTCTTACTGTGGAAGTTGTGTCTAAACGATGTAGATGCTAGTGGTAACAGCATTTGGAAATTTAAAATGCTTCTGCTGCAGCAAAGGAGCAAGGAAGCTGCGGATGCCGTCACCTGATGGAAGCTTTGCTGCGGATGAGGCATTTTAAATCCCCCACGCACATGTTGGCTCCCCGTGTTGCTCCTTCCCCCCACCTTCCTACTTACACAGCCCCCTCCAGACAGGGAGGTGTCAGGTTGGTCACAGAACAACTTCACTATGTCCATGGAGCACTGGCATTCCACAGAACACCAATTGAGAAACACTCCCTTAGGGCTGCTTGTTTCGCTGTTCAAAAGAAACACAGATAAGGTTCACAGGGTCCTTTGACACAAGTGTCTCAGGGATTGGTTCCCTGTCTCACCCTACCCCAACCAGCTCTCTTGGATTCTGAAACAAAGCTTGTTGCTGGTGGAGCTGTAATGGGGCCCAGCTGGCTCAGCTTCTTCCTTCCCCTGAGTGCCCTTCATTGCTCCTTCAGGGTATCTGGGATGGATATGTTTACGTTGCAGCTGCTTCCCCCCACATATAGACAGATGTGCTAACTCTGTTTGAGCTACTGTGCTAATAGCAATGTGGTGGTAAGACATGGGGTTGTACCTGGGTGACTAGGCTGAATGGCTGCTGCATGCTATCAGTCAAGTGTCTGCATATCTGTGCTGGGAAGCACCCTCCCAGCTGCTCTGTATTCCTACCCTGAGGGTATGATTTATAAAGGTACTGAGGCACCTAAAGTTGCAGATTGAAAATCCACCTATCTGCAATGTAGGCCCCTAAATACCTTTTATAAATCTGACCTTAAAACTCATTGGCTGTTACATTAACCCTTTCCTCCTGACATTTCTCATGTTTGTAGATCCATGGTTGGTAGCAGTGGTGAGAATGCTAATGTACATCTGCTTTGTCTGTTGGTTTCCCAGCTGTGAAATGAGGATGATTATCAGACCGATCACACTGTGTGTATTCATGCGTATGAAATGTTCTAAGATCCTCAGCGGATAGGGCCTATAAAAGTAACAAGTAGTATTTTTACTGTTTATCCCCAGGTTTTTCTTGACTCTGAACATTCTTCTATCTCCTATTGTCTATTTCCCATGTTGCCATTCTTGTTGGTCAGTGCCCTTCTGTTTCATGCAGGGTCAAAATTTGTTTGACACTGGCCCAAATAAGAACCGACATTGATTTGTTCTGCCACAAGGGTAGCATGAGAAGGTACAATTACATTCCCTTCCTGAATAGCCAAAGAGCAGAGATTCTGCATAGGCTGCACCACCAGAGGGCAATGTCAAAGAGCTGCTGCCTCCTTTCCCTGCCCTTTTGTGGGGTGCTGAGTGCCTACAGGAGTGGAGAGGGAACCCTTGCTACTGTCTGAAGTATTGGAATTGAATTTCTGACATTCTCACCATGGCCATTGTGGTTTGATTTATTATTTTAAACACTCTCAAAAATGGGGTTAAACAGGGACTATGGATTTTTCTCGCATTACATCAAGTGAATTGACCTCCCCCTCCTCTATGTGCTGTTCCCCAGTGTTTTGAATCCTAACACCTATTTTGATTTGCTGTTACAGCCTGACCAGATGCTATGTCATACACTCCCCTGCATTTAATTTCCTCCTACTCTGTAACTTTCCTATCTTCAAAGCGTCTGACGAAGTGGGATTTTCTCCCACGAAAGCTCATGCGATTAATAAATCTGTTAGTCTTTAAAAGTGCCACAAGACTCTGTTGTCTTTCTCAAAAATGGTTTGACTTATTATTTTAAGTAGTTTTGAGGTTGCTGGATTTTGTTCCTTAGGCAGAACTTTCTCCATAGAGTCTGATCCTGCACTCTGTTAACTTCAGTGGCAGTTGTTTCACCTGGAGAAAGCTCACCATCTGCTTTCTTTCTTTCTTTATTTTTGAAAGTTGGTCTAGGGGCCAGTTCTTTATTTCACATCCATGGCCAACTCCCAGTAATATTTGGAAGGAGAACCCCCCAAGCTTCAAAGTTGTTTTGTTTCATAGTTTTTTTTTTTCTCCTGTTTCCTACTAGGACATCTGCTCAACTCTCCCATAGAGAAACCATTTCTTTCTCCTTAAATGAACCAAAGTTAGAGCTGGTTTCGCTTTCATTCCTCCCTCCCCCTTTTGCGGGGAGAAAAACACTCAAATACATTTTCATTAAAGTGTCTGGTCTTTGCACTCATTTAGTTTTACTTCATTCTATTATTCTATATTCTTAATGTTTAATATCTCCTTTGCTGCTAGCATTCTTCAAAGATTTTTTTGTTTCCCTTTATACTTCCCTTCTTGTGTCTTGGAGTTATTTGTGTTTTATGCAGAGAGATTTAAATATGTATCTGACGAAGTGGGATTTTCTCCCACGAAAGCTCATGCGATTAATAAATCTGTTAGTCTTTAAAAGTGCCACAAGACTCTGTTGTCTTAAATATGTATGTATGTAAGTACGTTTGCATGGTGATTGTAACATGATCTTCAAAGACTTGGATTGAATTCATTTTGTTACATTCTTTGTCAGTTTCCTTAGTATTCTGTTGGCAGTATTTTGCTATAAGCGCCAAATTGTGTCATGCTAATTGCCCTCTATTCTTACTGAAGTCAGGAAGACTTGTTATGTAAGTGAAGGTAAAGAGGATTGGACACTGAACTTGACACTATAGCCTTTCTACATTTGCATTAATATGTCCCGTCTCTTTGAGCTTTGCATTGGCATAATTTTACCATCATCTAGCCAAGTTTTAACCTCTAGTAATTATTGAAAAATGATAATAGAAGTGGATTGTTTGCCAGGTTCCAGTCTCATGAAGAAATGAAATGGCCAAGAGATTAAACTGCAAAGATCTACATTTATAATGGGAGGGCTGTTCAGACCTGTAACATTAGCTGTGCTGTTGGTGTCTCTGTAGGAAACATTACATTGCAAACGTATGAGCACTTATTCAGAGAATAGTCACTTATTAGTGACTAATGTGAGCCCCGTTCTGTTTATTATATGTGAATGACACGAAGTCTGGTAACATAAGCACATAAGTTTCCGGTTGTGGTAACAAAAAAGGAAAGTAGGTATTTTCAATGAACCCACATTTGCACATCCAGATGTCTCTCCAAAAAGTGAGTGAGTGTGCATGCATATGGGGCTTAATCCTGAGGTGTCTGAAGCGTGAACTTTACAGCACTCTACACGGGGTAGTGGGAAGGGAGGCAAAGGTGTCTATAATCCACCTTTTATGCCCTCCATCAGTGCAACCAGGGCCAAGATGAATCAGAGTGTCATAGACCTATCTCTGAGCCTTGTCCATTCCTGATATGTCCCCCATGCAGAGGGTAGTAGAGCCAGCTACAGTGATTTTAGAACACTTGAGGATTCTTTCTGCAGAATACTTCCTTTCGGGTCATGGGGATGGGAGGGAGGAGAAATCCAATGTTGAAAGCAGGCGTGAATTACTTCACTCGGCATTGAACTGCCATTTGTATAACAAAGGGTTAAAATATGAGAGTGAACAGCAACAACATACAACAACTTGGAAACGATATAATAGGATTTCTGAATGGCTGTTCTCTTCCTACGGGCATGGAACTTCCTTTGTCAATGGGTAGTTCCATATGGGTAAGGAGAACCGAAGAGACCAGTCATGTGGAGAATTGAGTATTTACATTATTGTATGGTGTGCGGAGCATCTGCTCTTTGAACAGTGGCATGTTTTACTCCACAAGTGAAGAATACTTCTGCCAGTTGCAAAAACGGGAAACGGGGGTAGGCAAAGAAGATATTAATTACATGCATTGGAATTGGAGTAGGATTCTTGACTCAACATCTTTTGAATATCAACTGTGGAAGTTAAAGCAATGCAGAAAAAGCTGTGCTCTGGTGGAAATGTGTGTGTATGGTTAGTTGGATGTAAATGGTTAAAAAGGGGTTCTCTGCGAGTCAGAGGGAGGGGACAATGAGAGTGCATTCCCAAAAAAGTACATTCCCGAAATAAGAAACTTACATCATAGACCTCTTTCAGTTTTCCCACACTTCTCTCCTAATTATTGTCCCGCAGGACAGCTGATCTATTTCAAACAGGAAGTTGTTTACAGATAACACTTGCAACTGTTCTGTCTGATTTGTTGAACTGTCGAAAAGCAAAAGACAACATCTTTTCAAATTAAAAACTATCCGATTTCTGTAAACAGCAGCATGAGGGTCATCTGTGCTGTTTCCCTGCAGGCAGAGAATGCTCTGCAGTCCACATTTTCTCAGCAATCATAAGGTAGGAGAGACTTTTGCAGTTTTACTGTTTAGAAGTGTGTAAGGAGGAAAAAATCTGGATATATGATCGGGACCAGCCATATGAATGGCAACATTCAGAGTGTGAGTGGGAACTGGTGTGGGTTAGGTGAAGTATAAGAAACAAAGGTTGATGTACTGTATTCTGAGATCATATGGACCTTATTACTTGCAAGAACCAGTGCGATTTTAGTTGACAAAATCCCTTGTTAACATAGGCTCTGTGAGAGTATCAGACACTTCTAAATGAAGATGAATTAAAACAAGATTTAAAAATATTTTTTAAACAAATTGGATGAAATGTATTGACTTTTCATAGCCACTGGTTCTGGCACTAGTAATTTCAGCATAGTACGTTTGTCTAGTTGGAATACACATGATTTATTAATTGCCAGATTGGCAAGAGAGAACTGGCTGTGATTCTTTATAACAAATAATCTGTATCACCCACTGAACACTAGAAATGCTAAACACATTTCTCAGTCTCTGAGAATCTGTTCTGGGGCACCAGGATGCCTTATATTATGAAAGACGAATTTATAATATAGCTCCAAACCAAAGGATAGAAGATATGGTGCATTGAGTTCACACTGAAGAAAACTAGAGGATCCAATGATGACAGACTACACCAGTGTCTAGCAAAGGGGTAACTCAGTGGAGACTGAATCAAGGATAGTCCTCGAATTAGTGTTATATTAAATAAAGGGAAACTTTATAAAATGGTCGTATAATATGCAGTTTATGGATGTGGATATTGGTTGAGAGGTTTGGGAGGGTAAACATTTCTTATAAAATTGAGTGTCTAAATAAGTGAAATGCACTACTTTATTTTTCATTTCATGAAAGAAAGAAAAAGAAACCCTGGAGATTAAAAGATTACAAATGTAGCTGAAACATAATAGCAATTAGTTGCTTTTTTGAGTATTTTGGTGTTAGACATTCCATATTACAAGCATGGCCATTTAAAACAGTAAAGAGAATGGAGGATGTGACCCAACTGTTGATTTAAGAAAAGATCATTGATTCATAAAAATGACATGAAATTCCCAATTCTTTTAGGACATCCCTTATTAAAAATGCCTGTAAAACACAGATCAAGATATGTAAATACATATTCTTAAAGTAATGCATTTTAATTTGAAAGCTTTGAAATCCACCCCATTTTAATTAGAACTCACATACACACCAAAAAGATATTGTGGATCTGATTCTGTAGTTGATTCTGTGAATATTTTCTTCCATAATCTTCCATGTATAGTAATTGGAGGGATTGCTTGTAAATTCCTGGGGCAGAGATTGATTTTTACTGTGTTTAGTCAGTGTGTGGCATAACTCAATGCTAATGTAGGTTAGGGTCTCCAATCACTGCTGTAAAACAAATAATTGACTGAAAATATCTTTCTGAAAAGAAGTAAGTGGCTTTTGTTTTATGTGGGATTTTTTTTTTTTTTTTTTTTACAAGAATGTTTGGGTCGTCTTTTAGATAATTCATCTTAGAGGTGCACATTTGCCACCACAGAATCGCCTAAAATTGTGTGTTTTGTATCACTAACCCCTTTAACAGGAATATGCAAGTCATAATCCAAATTCGTAGTCCTTCCTATGACTTTGTCTGTTGGCCAACACAGAACTGCATTGTGGAAGCAACAGAGTCCTATTGAATGGTTTATATTGAAGCTACCATTTTGAATTCTCTCTGACTGGATTCACATAACTTTACAAGCTTCATTTTTACCCACATTAGGAGTGCTCGAACATTTTCAGTTTAAACTTTGTTTTGGGACTGAAAATTCTGGTGTGTTTTTTGTTCGTTTTTTTTGTTTGTTTTTTGGGTTTTTTTTCGTTTTGGTCACAACTATTTTTATAAAGTATCTTTTCTGTGGAAATTCTTAAAATCCGAATATTTCAGCCAAACCTCAAAAGTTTTTTTGGCTAAAAATGAGATGTAGTTCACTGCATATCCTCATTCTTCTCTATGGGTTGACATTTGCAGATGTACTGCATCACCCTTTTGCAAAGGGAAACTGATGTTTTATGGGAGACTAGTCCAGCTGGTGGTCTTGGCCCACAGAAGAGATTGGGGACACGAGGAGCAAACTACAACTGCCCAGAGGTGTTACACCACCTGATTTTGGCTAAAACCTTTGTTTGGCCAAAAGCTCAACACTTCCCATGGAAATCTTTAACAACCCCCCAACCCCCTCTTTTTTGTCAAATATCTGTGTGTGTGTAGGAGGGAACCTGCCTTGTTATATTTTACAACTCACCCACCACTAGCCCCAAAATAACTCAGAAAATTAGCCCAACTCTAGTTGACAGCCATCTACAAACTGGCCAGCTTCTTACATGTTAGCAGTTGAAAACTTCATCTGTATTTGGAAATCCATGTTTGCACACACAGGCAATATCAAATTCCCGTGGTTATCATGGATTCACTCCTATTGATTGAAGATACTGCTGTGGCCCCCCTTTCCTACAGTGATGCACACCTCACAGTGTTTTATGTGGTTATCTTCACAATGTGAAATAGAAAAGTATTCTCACTTTCCAGAGTGGGAAATGAAACACAGACTCAGTGACAGATTTTTAAAGGTATTTCGGCTTTTACAGATGCAGGTAAGTGTATAGTGGGATTTTCAAAAGTACCTGGGAGGCCAGCTCCCAATGATGCTTTTCAAAATGCCATGAAGGGAGGAATCGTAAAGGGACTTGGGAGTAACAAAGCTGCACAATTCGTGAGGCCTAAGAAATCACAGGAACAAAACTGTGATCCACACAGCCTGAGTTGGATACCTCGGTGTCCTAGATAAAGGGAGGGGAAGAGGGATTGGGCAGAGAGGTGCCAATGAAAGCTATCTGCAAAAGCCGGCAAGGTAGGTGGTTGAAACTGCCTCAGTTAGCCACTAGGACTTGTAGTGGGGGGTGGGTGCGCTAATCCCTGTCCATCTCTGAGGTAGGTGCCTAAGTCCAGGCTGCAGGGAGATGCTTAGCATTATGTGAACAGGAGTGTGCCTACGGGACTGGAACTCTTAAAAGTGCTAAACCATTGGTTTATGGAATCTTCTGATGTGAAGACTGCCTCATTCTCACCTGTTCTCATTCTCGCTCCTTCTCCATTGTGGATAAATAACAAAAGAACAATTGAAGTAGACGGCTGAATCTAGGGTCTTCTACTTCCTGGATGGGTTGATGGGTGCCCTGACCAGCAGGATACAGTTTCATTCTTTCTCTGGCATTTGATCATCTGTCATTATTGGGGTCATCACAAGTAATCTTAGACCAAACCACACAGGAGCTGGACCTCATAAAATGTATACAAGAAGTTGGAAGATGCATGGCAGAAATTGCTTGCTGACAGGTGATCCTCTTCAGATATTAAAGAGGGGCAGTCTCACATGTGAGCTGCTCTGGCTGTGAGTTTCTGGGCAAAGTTGAAGGTCTTGGCTTTAACCTATAAATCCTTAAATAATTCAGGAATGGATTGACTGATATGACATGGCAAGAGACAGATCTATTACTACACTTGAGCTCAGTAACTTTGAGCTAGAACTCTCAGAATATATAAAGGAGGAAGCTCCTGGCAGCTGGGGGTCATGCTTTTCTGTGCAGCCATTTGGGGAAGATTTGAGAAAGATTTAGTTTATTAATATCCTTATTTACCATGGAGTTTAAGCCATTACAAGGTAGAGTACATTCATTGTAATAAGAATTTCTGTAGGATTATGGAAACCCTAAATTCAAGAATATACAGAAACAGACAATCTTTTAGCTATCTTATTGTGTCTGTTAGTCTAGACAGTGGCTCCACTCAGCATAGTTTTTATTCTAAAATTCTTAATTCTATGGTGATAGTGGGGCAGACTTATTAGTGTCATTTCCAAGGCTAATTTAAGGCAACTTGGGACTATAGGCCGATCCTTACATGGATGACCCCAAGGACCAGCCCCTATACTGTGGCACTGTCCCATCCCTCTTTGGGGTGGTAGTTACAGGGGCTGTTTACACATTCTGGCATGCTGGTTCAGGGGCCCACTACCACTTTTATTTAAGTTTGTTGGGGCCTCCTCACCTCATCTGAACTATGACTCCCTCTCTACAGTTGGGTGTCATCTGTTCCAGAGGCAGGAAATAAGAGGTTTAGGAAACATGCCCAGTGAGGAAAGATAGAAAGAACTGGGCATGTTTAGTCTAGAGACGAGATGGGATATGATGATAGTCCCCAAATATGCAAAAGGTGGTTATAGAACATATAAATGTCCAAACTGGGTCAGACCAACGGTCCATCTAGTCCAGTGTCATATCTTTTGACAGAGACTGGTGCCAAATGCTTCAGACAGGATGAATGGAAGAGGACAATTATTGAGTGATCCCTCCCCTATCGTCCAGTCCCACCTGCTGGGAGTCAGAGGTTTAGGGACACCTAGAGCATGGGGTGCATACCTTACCAACCTGACTAATAGCCGCTGACGGACCTATCCTCAATGAATTTATCTAATTCTTTTTAGAACTCAATTATACTTTTGGCTTTCACATCATCCCCTGGCAATGTGTTCCACAGGTTGACTGCACTTTGTGAAAAAGTATTTTCTTATGTTGTTTGTTTTAAACCTGCTGCATGTTAATTTTATTGGGTGACCCCTGGTTCTTGTGTTATGTGAAAGGGTAAATAACACACATTCTCACAATATCCATGATTTTATAGACTACTTTTATTTCCCTCCTTAATCATCTCTTTTGCTAAGTTGAACTGACAAATTCTTTTTAATTTCTCCTCATATAGAAATTGTTCCGTTCCCATAATAATTTTTGTTGCCCTTTTCTTAACTTTTCCCAATTTAAATATTTACCTCTCTTTCTTCTGAAATCTGATCATTTATTCCTACTCTTGTTTCCTATTTTTTAACCAGTTACTGATTCAGGAGAGAACCTTCCCTCCTATCCCATGAGACCTACTTTGCTTAAGAACCTTTGGTGAGAGACCTTGTCAAAGGCTTTCTGAAAGTCCAAATACACTGTATGTACTTGATCACTCTTGTCCACATGTTCACCCCTTCAAAGAATTCTAATAGAGTGCTGTTGGCGTGATTTCCCTTTTAAAAAGCCATGTTGACTCATCCCCAACATACAGTGTTTATCTATGTGTCCGATAATTTTGTTCTTTACTATGGTTTCAACCAATTCCTCTGGTACTGAAATTAGGCTTACCAGTCTGTAATTGTCAGGATCACCTCAGGAGCCTTTTAAAAAAAAATCAGCAATTCATTAGATATTCACCTGTCAGCTGGTACAGGTGCTAATTTAAGTAATAGGTTATATATCGCAATTCTGCAATTTCATATTTGAGTTCCTTCAGAACTCTTGGGTGGATACTATCTGGTTCTGATGACTTATTACTGATTCATTTATCAATTAGTTTCAAAACCTACTTTACTGAAACCCCAATCTAGAACAATTCCTCCGATTTGTCACCTAAAACAAAGGGACTGGCATGGAATCTCCCTCACATTCTCTGCAGTGAAGACTGATGCAAAGAATTCATTTAGCTTCTCTTCAATGGTGTCATCTTCCTTGAGTGCTCCCTGACTGCTCACCTCTTCCAGCATATGGTAACTCCTGTGAGAGAAAAAGGGGACCCTTTTCTGCCATTATTCCTCTGCGCGGAGTAGACCAGGATCACATCTTAGCTGTTAACAATATGAGGGAATTCATACTGTATGGTCATTCAATATTTAACCTTGTTGCCGAGTTTCCCAGCAAATGTGAGAATTCTGATGGTGCAATTTGTAATGTGGATTGCATCTCAAACCAGACTGAGGCCACCTGCTCATTTCACACTGGCTACTGAATACAGCAATCAAATGGCAGGGACTTTCAATTACAACCACACTAGACTAGATTTAATTTGATTTGCCTTAGGTGAAAAAACTTCACGTCCCATTTCTGATCCTTGAGCTACCCCGAGGATAACCTGATATCAACTTGTTCAGTCTAGCTATAACCCTGCACACAGCTGTGCAGTTGCTACAGAGAAGAACATATGAGGTCCCTTCCAACCCTATTATTCTATGATTCTATGATTCTATGTTGGTGACAGAGATCTTCTCTGTATCTTGAAGCTGATCTGGTTTTCATTTTCTCCCTACTCCTGCTACGACAGAGTGCTAATGAAAGGAAGAAATCAGGAGGATTGTAATAATTCTTTTCTTCCCTAAAAGAGCATTTTTGCAGTCATCTTGTAGATCAGCTTTTGGTGATCTATTCAGTCAAACTATATTTCTGGGCAGTTTCTTTTCCCATGAGGTCTCCTTACAGCCTAACAGCATGAGGCCCGTTTCACTGACAGATTTGTGAGAGACTGTGAATTCAGTAAGCTAAGGGCTTGTACACACTAAGATTAAGTTGCTCAGGGGTAGGAATAAGCCATCTGTGTAGGTGACGTAAATTACGCTGACCTAAACACTAGTGATGGCAGTGCTATGTCAGTGGGAGAGCTTCTCATGGAGGTGGTTTTACGATGCCAATGGAAGAGCTCTCTTCCACTAGCATAGAACTTGTGCACTGGATGTGCTACACAGCATCAGTACAGCTTTGCCACTGTAGTACTTCTAGTGGAAACTAGTCCTCAGTCTCTCTTCAAAGTTGTTGTTCAACTTGCTCAGCTGCAGAAGACCTGCTGATGTATTGAAGACTGGTGAATTTTCAGGGCATGATGCAACTGAAAATTTATTTCAAGGGTGACCTAGATAAGGCCTCTTGCGTCAAACAGTATAAAGATACCAGTAGCAGCTATCAAGAGCTGTGAAAGATAAAATTCAAGGGTATTTGGTTAGTTCTGATTCTCTGCTCACTTGGGCTATGTCTACACTTGTGAATTTGTGTAATTTGTAAAGTCAACTTAGCATGTCTAGACTTAAATTTTAAGTCGACTTTGGGGGGGGGGCCCTACAAAGTTGACCTGAGCGTCCACACTGGATGCCTAGGTCGACTTGTAGGGGCTAGGTGCACCTGGGACTGGTCCATGGTGGCAGGGGGGGCACCCCTTGCCAAGTGCCAGGGGGCTCAGCCTTTGCCCCATTTTACCTGGGTACAATGGGGCAAAGGAGGATAGGGACCCTGGAAAGGCATAGGGGCAGGGTGGGCAGGGCTCTGCCCTGCCCTGTGGGGGGACATGCCAGGCTCTCCCTGTGCCACCTCCCCAGCAGAGAGGGCAGTGGGGGAGTCCTGGAGAGCCCTAAGTCGACTTAAGGCTACTCCAGATCTACACTGTCTTAAGTCGACTTTCTAAAGTCGATTTAAGCCAAAAGTTGACTTAAAACGAGGTTTTACAAAGTCGACTTAATTTTCCTTAAGTCCACTTAAGCAGCTTGTTTAAGTCGACTTAAGGAAAGTGTAGTGTAGACGCAGAGTAAATTTAAGTCGACTTAATTTACTAGTGTAGATGCGCCTTGATTCCTTCGGCAGTATGCATTCTTCTATCCTGGGATGTCAGCTTAAATATTTGTATCTTTCCATGTAAATCCCTGTTACATTTCCTGATTCGACATTGATGATAACTCCACCTTCACAGGACATGTTTTTCATTGACAGCCATGGAAAATAGAAAATAAATCTTAACTGTCTGTGGTCTTATTTTTTATTGAGAGGGGAATTTTACTCAGAATTCCATCCATTTTACCTAATTCCCTTCTAGATTTTACCTCAGCTAGTGTAGTCTTAAAAGGAATTGATGAATGACCAAAAAACCCTATAGAACTGTACAATGTATACAGTTTGTACATATCCTTTTCAAGCCATTTAGGCTATAGTATTCACAAATGTACTCCACTTGTGGTACTACACTGCATGCTCTCAGAAACTATTAGAAGTCTTTGGAATTCCCATGACTGTTTATTCATTCTTTTGTTTAGGAGTCAGTGACCTGCAAGTGCTCATTATGAAGAAAGATCTGGTTTTTCTGGGGACTCTAATTAGCCTTGCCTTCCTGTCACTGTTAAGATCTGGATATTCTCAACATATTCCTGAAGACTCCTGCTCTGTTCAGATTCTTGTTCCAGGCCTCAAAGGTAATGTTTGTCTCTCTCCCTCTGCTCATATATTAATTCCTTTTCTTACAGGCTTATTTGCACCAATGACAAGTCATATGCAATTTCTAGCACAGACTAACATCTCTACAAGGTGCCTTACAAGTGCCCTTTCCATAGCATGATTTGTAATCATTTCCCAAACATGGCCAAACACAGTTTGTAATGTCAATTTGTAGCCATTAAAACAACATGGTTCAAACTGCAGGCCTGATTCTTCAAAGTCCACTCATGAGGAATAGCCTTTGTTACTCATATGGATTTTCCTGATGCCTTCAGTGGGTTTCTATTTATGAGTACTACTCAGAGTACATATGCAGGTTACAAAATCAGACTCTGTGTTATGACTGTCTAGAAGACCTTTTATATGCCTTTCTTGCTCCTTTGAGAGGGATTATTTGGAAGTAAGCATTAGTTCTATATTTGTTAAACTGAAGTATGGCATTGTAGCAAACTCTGAGAATGCTGAGCACCTTCAACTACCGTTGACTTAAATGCTCAATGACCTTTCGAATTTGGCCATGTATAATTAAAAAAATAAAGCTGTTCACTATTTGCTCTACATTTTGATCCAGAATATTGACTGATACAGACAGTATGACAAAATATTGGTCTTTTCACGTGAAGGAAAACCTTGGCATCAGTACTGTAAATAGCATAGCACTTCTTCATTAATTATTGTTCTGATGTAATAGCATGTATTGCCAAGGCTATACATTATGATCTAAATTAGGGGTATGTGGGGAATCTTGGCCTTATTGAAGTCAATAGCAAAACTTCCACTGATTTTAATTTGACCAGGATTTTGCTAAGATGTATATAATGATGTTATATCAGTGCCATTACCAGAAAATGTGTCTGGCAGTAGATGCTGTGAGCTAAGGCCAGGAGCAATTAACATATCATCAGCTGGCATTGTCTAAAACTAAACAGTTTCTCTACCTATTAAACTTTAATTTTTTTGTGTTTGTGCCTGCTGTTGTCACAAATGATGTCACTCATTTACGGTGAGTGCCGCTAACATTAAGCCCAGTGATGAAAAGTCCTTATTTTTACCGTACAGCTGAGAAATGCTTTACATTATGAGTTTTCAACTTGCTAACCTGAGAAAAAAAGGTAGAATTTTCTTTTCCTAGGCTGGCCACTGAAATCTTAAGTATGTTGACACCTAAGGTGGGGGTGAAAAGGTGAAATGTAGAATAGTGTTAGTTTGATGCACTCAGAAAATCCATGATTTGACTGAGCCTTAATTGCTTCCATTCATCTGCCATCTTTAGTATGGCTATCACACAAATAACAGCATTATCAAATTTATCATTAGAGCCCTGCAGATCCATGGGTATCCACTTCAGATCCATGGGTATCCACTTCAGATCCATGGGTATCCACACACATGGATGTGAGTGTGGATATCCGCAGCTCCATTGTTGTGGATTGGCCCTCGGATGCAGATTCTATTTTTATCTGCCCAGGGTGCGATTGATCAATGCAGCTGCTGCTATGATCTGAGTCAGCAGCACACAGGGAACAAGGAAGCGCTCCAGCCAATCCCTCCCAGCTCAGCTCTGATTGTGGTCTGCCAGCCAATCAGAGTCTCAGTCACAGCCTGACCTGATGCTATGTCATACACTCCCCTGCATTTAATTTCCTCCCACTCTGTAACTTTCCTATCTTCAAAGCGTCTGACGAAGTGGGATTTTCTCCCACGAAAGCTCATGCGATAAATAAATCTGTTAGTCTTTAAAAGTGCCACAGGACTCTGTCTCTCTGTGCACTGTCAGTCAGTCAGACAGCATGCTGGCCTTTGATTGGCTCATTTCCCATGCCTTCCCCACCCACTTCTTTCTTTTCTTGTTTGTGGTGTGCCATGCTGTCAATCAAAGATTTCATTGGTGGCCAAGGAAATCTGATTGACAGCACAGCATGTGAACTGCAAACAAGAAAAGAAAAAAGTGAGTGGGATGCAGGTGGCCACAGTGGAGCAAAGCATCTCACAACAGAGCCCAAGACAGCCAGATGGGCTCTGACTGCCTTAGAAGGATGTCTCAAAAGATCTTTCATCCTTCGTCCCTACTGAAAGCTTATACATGGAATATGTCTGTAATATGTGTCGGAGAGAATGGGAGGAAGACAAGAGGTTATGGAGAACAGATGAAAGAGAAGTTGGGGACCTGCGGAATTGGGATATTCTGGGAAGGGAAAAAGATTTATAGAAGGGGTAGGACAAGAAAAAGAAAGGGAGACTTAGGAATGGACAGAGATAGCATAGCATGCCAGATGGACCAAAGGTGATGACAAAAAGGAAGATGATGAAAGAGATGGAAAGGCGTGGGTGGATAAAATGAAACATCCAAGAGAAGGAAAGAAAGGACCTAAAGGAAGGAACAAGGGAGAAAAAATGGGAAGCCTTAGAAGAAGAAAATAGAGAGAGAAGGAAAATTGGAATGGAAATAAGATTGGAAAAAGAAAATAGATTTATTTATTAAGGGACTTTCATCTTAGGGGTTCTTTCTTTCTTTCTTTCTTTCTTTCTTTCTTTCTTTCTTTCTTTCTTTCTTTCTTTCTTAAATATAAACCTAATGAAATAGATTCGATCAATTATCCTGGAACCACAATGGGGCTGAAAAGAGGAAAGATACTGTAGTTCTGGGAGTCCACGTGGCATGGTGATGCATGCATAAGAAATTTAGAAATATAGGATAAATAATTAGAAAAGCATGATGGTACATGAAAGAAAAAATGGAGGATTAAGACAAGCTACATTGCTCATTCTAAGCCCTCTGAAAACACCATTTCTTCTGCCAGGCCCATAAGAAATGAATTTATTATTACTATGGAGAAGAAATAATATAAAAACAACAAAAGTTCTTCTGAGTTATCCTTAGTTTTGGATTTGCCAATTTGTCCTGTCTTCTGTTCTTGAGACTGTAAGCTCTTCAGAACAGAGCCTGTCTTAATGTTTTCAATGATATGTCCAAAATAGTTGATATGAAATACATAAAGAAAATTATTATCTATTTCCCTGTTCATTAACGCAATTAATAGATCTGCTCATATATAGGACACATTAGTAATGACAGAAAGTTATCATCAGCTAAATGGTTCTCAATAGCTTATTTATTATGACTATTATTTGTATTATGGTAGAGCCTAGAGACCACAATTGAAATTAGCATCTCATTGTGCTAGATACTGTACAAACATATAGTGAGAGACCACCCCTGCCTCAAAGGCTATGTCTACACTGGGGAATTTAGGTCAACTTTAATAAGTCGACCTAGAGAGTCCACACAGGACTCCTAAGTCGACTTAAAGTGGGCCTTACTAACTCGACTTAGAGAGTTTATACTAGACTCTCTAAGTCGACTAGTTTGGTCCAGGGAGAGCCAGCCCCACATGGGGCTGGCTCTCCCCTGGGCAGCAAGCTCCTGAGCGGTCCGAGGGAGAAGGGAGTGTGGTGCTCCCTTCTGCCCCGGACCGCTCGGCTCCCTTCTGCTCGGGACTTCTCAGGTCTCAGGCAGAACCCTTCTAAGCCGGGACCACTCGGGTCCCGGGGAGAACTCTCAGCAGCCAGCATCTGGAGCACGGGGCTTTCTTCTGCCCGGGGCCCGCATTCCGGCTGCTGAGCAGCGGAAGCGCGGGTCCCGGGGAGAAGGAAGTGTGAGCGGTCCCGGCAAGAAGGAAGCCCTGTAGTCTCTTCTTGCCGGGACCTGAGCGGTCCTGGTGAGAAGGAAGCCCCTTAAGTCAACTAAGTCGACTTAAGGCATCCACACAGCTTAAGTCGACTTAAAAAGTCAATTTTAAGCTTCAAAGTCGACTTTATAGGAGGTTTTATAAAGTCGACTTTGAATTTCCTTAAATCAACTTAAGCAGCAGCTTAAGTTGACTTAAGGAAATGCCAGTGTGGACGCAGAGTAAATTATGTCGACTTCATTTACTAGTGTAGACACACCCAAAGAGCTTACAAGGCAAAGAAAAGAGACAAGGCAAGTGGGTGGGGGGGGGGGGGGGAAGGCAATAGTGTTGTCATCCTCTTACAGATTGTCAAACAGAGGCTGGAACTGAACTCAAGTTATTCTAAGTCCTCGTGCAGTGTCCTACTAGTAAAGACAAGCTGCCTCTCTTCGGTGGTCTTGGTCTGCAACACAAAACACACAACAGTTTTAGGTGCTGTCTGGGACATCAAGCAATCTGAGCAAAGAGCCAAGGACTGAATGGGCTTAACAAACTGATGGACTCTTTCATCCTTTGAAATGGTCCGTCCAGGACAAGACCACTGTGAGGAAACCTGCTAATGCCTCACTGTACCTGTTCTGTAGGTTAGTTGAAGGAGGATTTCAGACTATTGGTTCTGCAACTTTCATGAGCGCTACATTTTAGATCATAACGAGAGGATCATAGGGTCTGCTATGTTGAATCAGATCAATGGTCCATCATCTAGTCTAGTGTCCTGTCACCAACAGTGGCTAGAAACCAGATATTTCAGAAGAAGGTGCAAGAAACCCTGCCGTAGAGTTGGATAACATTCTCCAGGGAAAATTTCCTCCTAATCTCCAGAGTCATCTTATTGCAACATCAAACTAGGAAAAAAAGGCAGGCAAGTCCAATGTCCTGAAGCAGGAGTGATCTACTTTAGTGACCCCTCTGATGATCAGCTTTCACTCTGGAGGGACTCATGAAGTAATACGCAGTAATATTTTGCTCTGAGTTGCCAAAGAAAAAGGCTAGAAGGAAAATGCTATCAACATTTATGTTTGGCAAGTAAAGAGCTTACAGAGGGAAAGATAGTAATTCCTTAATGTGCCAAAGACTAGTAAAAGTCATACTAATGATACCATTTACTGTGACTTGTTAGAAGTATTTTCTCATGGAGATCAGGGGCCTCCTTCTAGCTTTGAGCACCTGAAGGTGGCATTGGTAGATGTTCAGGAGCCTGAAGATGTTAATTGGACCTGCTATCCTCATGAGGCACAGGCAGGCTTGGAATTCTGAATGCAGTGCTAAAATAAGGAGCCCCTGGAAACTGCTGATATCTAATATGTGAGGCTCTGTTTTGTTCTGAGCAATCTTTCTTCTCTGTACACTTCTCTTCCTTATCTCGGGTTGGGGCTAGCAAACTCCACCTGGCTCTATGTGGACCATAAGCTTTGTGTTGGCTACTCTGCTTTACATATAAGATACAGAATTGTGGGAAAATGTATCTATATTCACCTTCCTGGTTCCCTAGAGTATGATGGCATCAGCTTTGCTTTTTAATTTCAAGATGTCAATGCACCGATTCTCTCATTGTAGACATTGGCATTGTTTTCTTTTATGTTCATAGTTTTCTTCTTTGTTACAAAAGCTTTTCTTCTTAGCAAGGATTTTGTTAAATTGCTCATCAAGATTCTTTTTTATTTAGTTAGTACAGCCCTTTGAATAGTATTTTAAGTAACAAAATATAATAGCAAGTGTACAGAACGAACCACTCATCCACAAATACCCAATTAAAGAAAACAAGGCAGCTTACACTTATGGAGTCTGCTATTTAAATATGCAGAGGATATATTTTATGCCTTGAGATGCTTGAACATGAATATAGTACAAGAGATTCAGACTAAAGAAACTAAGACCTGCAGCAAATTGCCAGGAATGAAGATGAAGGCATTTCCTCATATAGGCCCCATTCAGCTATCTACCACTACTCAGCAGAACATTTAAGCATGCTTTGTGAGACTTAAATATGTGTCTCAAGTTAAGCATATGCTTGCATGCTTTGCCGAAGAAGGATTTAAGCATGCCCTTAAGTGCTTTGCTGAATTGGGGTGTAATGCAGTTGTGTAGCCAGGATGATACAAGTTTGCTGGTGTTGTACTATTGGGTGGGCTAATCCTGCAGTGTATACTCATGTGGATAGTCTTATTGGTTTCAAATGAATAAGGGCAGCAGAATCAGGCCTTTTGTTTAGATTATGTTTACACTCCAAATTACTTCAAGATAATTTATGTTGCTTAAGGATGTGAATAATCCACACTCCTGAGTGATGTAAGATATACTGACCTAAGTGCTGGAGTATCCATAGCTACCACTTCTCATGAAGGTAGGAGTTATTAAGTCGAGGGAAGAACTATCTCTCATCGGCTTAGAATGTCTTCGCCAGAAGTGCTATAGCAGTGCAGCTGCGTTGGTGCAGCTGTTCTGCTATAAATGAAGTAGTGTAGACATAGCCTTAAGGGTCAGTTATGTATCATTTGCCCTTAATGTAGGTATCCGTGTGACTGGTGAATAGGGTATGCTGTGTTCTTCATGCAACAAACGAAGGCTATCAAAGTCAAAATCCATAATGTACATGTGACTTTCTTCCAATGGCAAAACAAAATGAGGTTCTTCAAACCATTTATTACTGATGGCAATTCAGACTGACATGCCTACAGGAAGCAACGGTTCGATATGTTTTATTCTTTCTTCTTCTTTCCTTTTATATTAATAGGGGAGGCTGGAGAAAAGGGGGAGAAAGGTGCTCCAGGGCGGCCGGGACGAGTTGGTCCTTCAGGAGAAAAAGGTAATTTGGTTAAAGAAGATGGATTAAGAAAGTTATTCTTGATCAAAGCTTTCCTGGTGCATGACAACGATCCCCTCTATCTTTGCTAAGACTAAAGCTTCCCTGGCCATTTGCCTGTGCCCTATACACCCCTTTTGTAGGCTGTGGATACCACCCTTCTGGTAATAGAGACTCATTTTGGAACCCATTAATGCTGGTTTTGATTTTCCCTGTTTAGAAAGACATTAGTTTATGTGGTTTCCATGTTATTCTTAGCTGTTGCTGCCAGGTGATACCTGCTGCATATTAATGTGAAACATTAGCATGAGATCACTGAAAAATGCAAATTCTAAGCCTGAGTTTCAGCCACTGGTTTCTACTTCTCTTTGCACACACATGTACATGCACTTTTGGTACATTAATACCTGCAAATGCAGGTATTAGAATTTGACAGGCAAATACCCTTTTGACATTTGTTGTGTGACCTTGGGTGAATTGCACGCTTGCTGTGTCACAGTGTAGCCCTCTCTAAAATGAGTGCACTAATACTTGTGGTGAAGCTCATTTATTTAAAGCTGATGAAGGACTTTGGGTGCTTCAGATGAATGGCATTTTATAAATGCATAATTATCATCGCTGAATGAAATTCAGAATTTCCATCCCTATGGGAAATTCTGACATTTCAACATTTGTTTTTCTCCTAAAATGGAATTTTTGATCAAAATGAAACATTTTGACTTTCCTTTAAATCAGAATGTTTTATTTCAGTTTATTGAACGGACCTGAAATGTTTCTTTTTATATAATATCAATATTAAGTTGCATTTCTGTCTGGTAATGTAGCATGGCAGTCACATGACTCATTATGCACACACTTTTTACTGTGGGTGAGGCTCCTGGACTGGACTACATCTCTCATAATGCACCATGCTTACCTTCGCCTATAGGAAATCAACTCATTGCCTTATGGGAGATATTGTTAGATATTGCAGGGTTGGAACCCAGGACTATTGGGGTTGTGGGCTGCTGACTTCTCTGTATTGCCCTTGGAGGCTTAGGCTGGGATTGACAGGAAATACTGCTCAGCAGAACTGGAGTGGTGTCACAGTCCCCTGATTGGCTGGTACCAGTATATGAACCACGAAGTCATGAAAGGGAACTGTCTGAGCAACAATACAGATTGCCTGCCTGTCTCTGGTCTAGAACCTAGTTGTGATAGACCATAGACTCTGGCTTCTGACCTTGGGTTGTTCTCGGTTGCTATTCGAGTGCTATCTGGTGCCTGACCCTGCCTGCCTCCTAATGGCTGACTTTTAGGCCTTGTACACACTACAAAGTTATCACGTGGTAAGGCTCCTTACCGCGCGGTAACAATCAAAGCGTCCACACACTAAAGCTTCTTGTTGCGCGGCAACAGCCCTCTTGCCGCACAACATGTAAACCACCTAAATGAGGGTGGTAAGGCTTACCACGGAACAGTTGTTCCGTGATACAGCCTGTGTGGATGCTTATTGCGCTGTTGACAGCCTCCGGAAATGTCCCAGAGTGCCAAACCGGGCCACTCTGGGACATTGGAGCTGTCAAATATGTCAATTTCACTGCTTTAGCAGAGCAGTGAAATTGAGTATTATGGGAGCTGCCTGGTTTGGCAGCTCCCCTGGACTGAGCTAGGGAGCTGGCCCGAACTGGCTGCCCACGC
>ML685779.1:12575164-12595991 GCA_007922175.1 Pelusios castaneus
TTATTGCGGGACAAGTCTGTAGTGTGTACATGGCCTTAGTTTGCCATCTGGCCAGTCCCAGACTCTGACCTCCTGGTACCTCATTCAGTCTGATTAATTACTTTTGCTCCAGCAATTTGGTATGTCTGTCCTCATGCTTGTTATGACAGATGTAATTCCAGGCCCCATTTTCCATTATACGAATATGTAGTTAAATGTTGAATTTAGCTGATTTGAAATGAAAAATAGGAACATAGGACTAGATGGGACTTCCTGGGTCACTGGTCCGTCCCTTGTCATATCAGGCAATCATGTTATATAATCTTGTTCATAAACTTACCAAGCTCCATCTTAAAGCTAGTTAGGTTGTTTGCCCCCACTATTCCTATTGGAAGGCTGTTCCAGAACCTCACTCCTGGCTATATAGATAGCTATAAACCATCTCCTAATTTCCAGCCGCCTTCTAAATTCCAGTATTAACATTTTGGATCAGTTCAGAAATCAATATATTCGGATTTGGGTCCAAATGACCAGAAATGAAATATTACATTTAGATTTTCTTGACTGAAAATAAACTCTGCCAAAATCAAAATTTTCCTATAGAAAATTTTGATTTTTGCAAAAATGAGCATCTTGTTGGAAAATTTGTTACTATAGAAAATGTCTGTCCTGCTCTAATAATTATGATCCTTTTCCATTTCTGTGTGCTTCCACAATTCTGATTTCCTGCCAGTTCTGAAGGAGGAAGTGCTGACATAAAAATATCAAAAATAGTGAGAGAAAAAGGAAAATAGGAGTTTCATGGGCAATGTATTGGTATTTTTCCAAATGATGCTTCCAGAATGACTGAGTAGAGACAAAACTTTTTATACCAGTCAAAACTCTTCAGAAACAAGACATGGTTTCAGATTTCCTTTATCTACCCAGGTTCAGCAGGATAGATTGTGTTGGCCATATACCCAAAACACCTGAGGATGCAAATATTTACTTTTAGCAAAGTATGAAGAGTCTATGAAACAAACTCCTGTTTGAAATGGACTCTAATTAGTCTGTCTTTTCATTAATATTTTATAGTTTTTAAAAATGTGTCTACATCAATTGCTCTCCACAAATGCACTTTTCACTTGAATAAAGGCTGTTATTTCTAAAATAATGTGGAACACATGATGATAAAGTTATTCTTGGCAATAAATCCCACGTACTTTATAACAATCTTTGTGTTGGCTGGAGTGACCAAGTGTTCCAACCTCCAAAAGATATATCTTCTGCCATCTGGAAAGAACTCAAGAGGCCATTCTGGACTTGATCCAGAAAAGCTCTTTAGCACATGCTTAACTTCATGCACATGTGTAGTACCATTGGCTTCAATGCAACTAGTCCTGCAAGTAGAGGTATGTACATGCTCAGTGCTTAATTTGTAATGGAAGAGGCGCTGAGGCTCAAACAATTAGATGCTGGTACTCAAGTGATATTTTTATATTCATAACTGATGCAGCAAGCCCAGAGGTGTGGGGGCTATGAACTGAAAAGTCCAGAGGTGCTGAGGGATATATATTTCTTTCATATTGTAGAAATGCTAAAAGAGAACATCCATCCCCATGGTCTAGGATACTAAGTGCTCCACTATCTAAAGAACTCAACATCTTATTGGGGCAGTAAACTTTTTAGCTCAGTCTTTAACCTCTTTATGGGCCTGATCTTGCACCATTGGGGTTCATGGAGGTGTTAGATGACCACATCCTTTAATTACTAAGTTGTCATATAATTTGAAAGCACATCTGTACAGAGGTTTATATTTAGTTATTCCTTTTTGGGGGAAAGACATTAAGTAAAAGAGAGGAGCAATTTTTGTATCTCCCATTAGGGAAGACATTCAGTGAAAATCTGTAAAGGAGTTAACATTGTTAATGTCTATTATATTCTGGTGCTATTTGACTAAATGATGGCTGACTTGAGAGAGAAAGAATCTGTAATTCCTTTGTAATGTTTGCAATATTTTCTAATTATAATACCACCTTGTGATCTCATACATTTCTGTAATTCTTTTTATGGTTTTTATCTGTCTTATTTGTTGGTCAAGTTAAATTCTAAAATACTCTAACTACTATCTTTGGTTTTGTAAGTGTTTAAAAATCAATGAATAAATACATTAAATAAGAAATGCTGTCCTCATATTTCTGGCCTGATCAGAAAGAAGTAGTCCTGGAAACCTTGTGAGAAAATCTGTATTCTTGTAGTATTTGTGGTCCAATTTTGCAGAGCCAAAAGATTTGGATAGTTGAAATAAGCAATTATCATTTTAGATACTTATCTAAAATGAACCCAAATGCTAAACTGTTTGGCATTTCCATCTCACTAAACATTGGTAAAGAATAAATTCATGTTACTTTCCTCATTGTTTTTCATTATTCTGCAAGTAGATTACCAGCTCTATATTATCAATATTTTATAAAGTGTTGGGTAGGATTTAGATTAAACACAGGTCACTAGAGCAATTAAAATAAAACATTCAAAGTTATTTAGGCCACTGTATCACACTATGTAGTATAAGCGAAAGGAAAATACTCTGTAGGAGAGATTCTGTCGCTGATGATTAAATGTCATGATCCATTTTCTGTCTTTGAATGAATGCAGACTTCTTCTTTTGAAGTTATGAAAATGCTGCATTTATATCAGAGGTAGAATTTGGTCTTAAATTACGGTCCAAGGGTGAATAATGTAGTACAAGGGATTAGCCTTCCACTTGAGTTTAAATCCTGATGAAGGTTACAAATGGAAATGAGTTAGGTGAACTCAGCCAAGTCTCCATTGATGCCCATTATGAAATGAGGGTCTGTCTCAACACAACTGACATTATCTTCTCAGAAGATGGATTATTTGCAAAGAGTGATCTGAATGATTCGATGGAGGCATGAGCCAATGGGTTAGGCCCAAACTTGCAGGAGCACGAACGCCTCCCAACAATTTAAATAAGAAAAGATAGCAAACCAAATATGCCTAGATCAGTACAAATGCCCTCTCAATAAAATCTCAAGTAGACAGTCCAAGATTCTAAAGCATTTAAAATAAGCATGGGTGTGAGGGGAAGTAATGTTGGAAAGCACCGAGAAGCTGACTGGACCCTTAAAAATAAAAGTGATCCTAGAAGGCATTTTAATTTACTTAGAGCCTTTAATAAAGACTGAAAAAAGTACAGAATGTGCCTGAACTTTCTGTTGCTACAATGCATAGGTCTGTAAGTTAGGTTTTCTCAAAATGTGGTGGAAGAGCTTGATCATACCAGTTGCTGAACTACATAGGGTTGGAAGGGACCTCATGAGGCCCTGTAGTCCACCCCCCTGCTGATTGGTCTGTAGCTCCCCGGATCCTCCTTTTTCCCTTTCTTGAAGATAGGTACTATATATGCCTTTTTCCAGTCATCCAGGACCTCCCCCATTAGCCATGAGTTTTCAAAGATAATGGCCAGCGGCTCTGATATCACATTGGTCAACTTCCTCAGCATCCTTGGATGCAGTTCATCTCGCCCCATAGACTTGTGCACATTCAACTTCTCTAAGTAGTCCCTAACCTGACCTTCCATCACCGAGGGCTGCTCTCCTTCTCTCCATTCTGTGTTACCCAGTGTACTAGCGTGGGAGCTGACCCTGCCTGTGAAGACCGAGATAAAAAAAGCATTGAGTACTTCAGCCTTTCCCGCTTCATCTGAAGAAGGAGGAGTTGAAAAGCATGTGGATAAAGGTGATCCAGTTGATATAGTGCACTTAGAATTTTAGAAAGTCATGAGTTTATCTAATTCTTTTTGGAATCTGGTTATACTTTAGGCCATTACAATGTTCCATGGCAATGAATGACAAAGGGTAATTGTATGTTTTATGAGTTATATCAAAAAGTACAGTCTCTTGTTTGTATTAAACCTGCTGCTGTTCATTTCATTGGGTGACCCCTGGTTTTTGTATTGTGGGAAAGGGTAAATTAGACATCTACTATAAGATAAGGGCCAGTGGATGGATACAGACAGACAGGAGCATACGGACACAGTGAGACAATATGGGTCAGCATGATAGGCAGTAGCCTCAGCACATCAGCATCCTAACTTTTTTCAATTTTTTTGTAAGCATGTCAGCAAAGGAGAGTTGTAAGGACGGATTTGTAGCTTTGCAGATTTTTGGGGGGCATTCCTCCCAGTAATAAAGGGCAGCATGGGAGAAAGCATGAAGTTGCTAGTTTGCAAATTTAACAAGTGGGTGATGGGGGCTGGCATTATAGGCCAGTCAGAGGTGGGAATTAACCTTTGGATATAGTGAAGGCATATAAAGAGACAGGTGACATGGTCAAAGTGACAGGTTAGGAAAATAATCTTTGCATCAGCATTTTGAATGGAAATGAGTAGGTTAAAACTGCATTTGTCAAGCCCAGAGAGAAGGATATTGCAGTAATCCAGATATGAGCTAATAAGAGCCTGGATGAGAATTTTAGCTGTGTGAATGGATAGGAAATGTCATATTTTAAAGGTACTACACAAAATGAATCTGCAAGATTTAGACACAGCTTAGATGTGAAGACTTAGACAGAGCTCTGAGCTAAAGATAACATCCAGGTTATGGGCCTGAATGACAGACAGGATGGTTTGCATAATTATCACCCAGTGGTATCCCATAAGAGAGAGAGTTGCTTTTTAATAGATTCATAGAGTTTAAGGCCAGCAGGAACCACTGGATCATTCAATCAACAATAGGCGGATACATTTCATCCAGTTCCCCCATATTAATATCAATAATTTATATTTAACTAAAGCATTTTTCCCAGAAAGACATTCAGTTTGATATGAAGTCATCAGAGACAGAGAATCAACTGCTTTCCTGATAAACAAGGAGTCCTGTGGAACTTTTAAAGACTAGCCAATTTATTTATCACAAGAGCTTTCGTGGAAGAAAATCCCACTTTGTCAGATGCTTTGAAGATGGGGAACTTACAGAATGGGAGGAAATTAAATGCAGGAAAATGTGTGACACAGGATCAGGTCAGGCTGTAACAGCAAATCAGAATCTAACAAATCACAGCTTCAAAGAGAAACTGCAGAATTGGAATTTATATGCAAATTTGACTCCATTGCCTCAGGGTTAAACAGGGACTATGGATTTTATTCTCATTATAACAAGTGATTTGACCTGACCTTCCTCTATATGCTGCTCCCCAGTGTTTGAATCCTAACACCTATTTTGATTTGGAACAAGTAAACTCTTGTAGGTGGAGGGACCCTATAGAAGAAAATCAAAACCAAACAGGATAATTAATATATGTGTTTTCTAAGTTTGAGATAGCAAAGTCTTATTTTTGAGTAGAAGACATAGGCTTCATTTTACTGGTTATTATTGATCAGTTGTCTATTCTGTTTATATAAAAGGATGTGAAGTCACAAGGAGCAAATTAGTTGTGATTATTTATCATGTTATATTTATGGGCTGAATCATGTCTGTTTCATTTCAGAGACAGCTGTTTGAAATGAATTAGTAAAGACCCCAAAACTGGGGTGGTCAAACCTCTGATGTAATCCTTTTATTATAAACCCCTCATCTTCCTATAACTAATTCATACTAGAGTGAGCAAGGCCAATTTCTGATAGGTTTAAGGTCATAACAGATCAACACTTTTTGAAACACTTTGAGGAAATTCATCCCCAACTTGCCATTTACATTCATCAGATTTCAGCAAAAATAACTGCTGTTTGTACAGTACCATAGACTGAAGCCTTAAAATATTCAAGGAAATTTGAATCCACCATGGGAGTTGAGACTATCTCCCAGATAGCACATTTTCTATAGATTGCTTTCCACTGGGATCACACGCTTTTGGAGGAGAATACTTGTAACTTCATGTACAGTTTCCTAATTCTGCAATGACTTGTGTAAGAACATAAGGATGGCCATACTGGGTCATACGAATGGTCCATCTAGCCTAGGATTTTGGCCTCTGATAGTGGTCAATGCCAAGTGCTTCAGAGAATGAGCAGAACAGGTAATCATCAAATGAACCATCTTGTTGGCCAGTTCCAGCCTCTGGCAAACAGCAGTCCCTGCTTATCCTGGCTAATAGACATTGATAAACCTATCCTCCAGGAACTTACCTAGCTCTTTTTTGAATCCCATTATAACCTTGGCCTTTACATCATCATCTGGCAAGGAGTTTCACAGGTAGACTGTGCGTTCTGTGAAAAATTACTTCCTTTAGTTTGTTTTAATTGCCTATTAATTTCATAGAGTGACCCTTAGTTTTGTGTTATGAAAAGGAGTAAATAACACTTTATTTACTTTCTCCACACCAGTTATGATTTTATATACCTCTATCATACCCCTTATTAGTTGTCTCTTTTCCAACCTGAGAAGTCCCAGTCTTTACTAATCTCTCCTTGTATGGAAAAATTTCCAGACCCCTAATAATTTTTATTGTCCTTTTCTGTATCTTTTCCAATATATCTTCTTGAGATAAGGTGACCAGATCTGTATGCAGTATTCAAGATGTGGGCATAGCATGGATTTATAAAGAGGCAATATGGTATTTTCTGTCTTATTAGCTATTCCTTTTCTAATGTATTCTAACATTGTGTTAGCATTTTGACTCTGAGTGGATATTTTTAGAGAACTATCCACAGTTCCAAGGTCTCTTTCTTGAGTGGTAACAGCTAATTTAGACCCTATCGTTTTATATACATATAATTGAGATAATTTTTTTCCATTGTGCATTACTTTGCATATAGCAATACTGAATTTCATCTGCCATTTTGTTGCCCAGTCACTGAGTTTGCAACTCTTCACAGTCTGCTTTGGACTTAACTAACTTTACTAGTATTTTATATTAATCTGTGAATGTTACCACCTCCCTGTTTACCGTTTTTTCCAGATCATTTATGAATATGTTGAACAATACAAGTCCAAGTACCAACCCCTGGGGCACACAGCTATTTCTCTCTCTCTCTTCTGAAAATTGACCTTTTGTTTCCTATTTTTTAACCAGTTACTGATCCAAGGGAGGACCTTCCCTCTTAGCCCATGATCTCTTACTTTGCTTAAAAGCCTTTGGTGAGGGACATTGTCAAAGGATTTCTGAAAATCGAAGTACATTATATCCACTGGATCGCCCTTATCCACATACTTGTTGACCACCTCAAAGAATTCTAGTAGATTGGTGAGGCATGTTCCTTTTACAAAAAACATGTTGACTCTTCCCCAATAATTGTATTCATATATGTGTTTGATAATTCTGTTTCTTTATTATAGTTTCAACCAATTTGCCTAGTACTGAATTTAGATCAGTGGTTCCCAACCTTTTCTCAACCGTGGCACACCTTGATAGCTTCAAATTTTTTTGAGTCACATCACCATTAAAAAGAACTCCATGAATATTCAAATTAACTTATGAATATTCATGAACCTCAGCACACTGGTTGGGAAAAGCTGCTATGTGGGGTTGTAGGGGTAGCAGGGCAGGGGTGGCAAGAGAGGGAAGGGGAGGTCAGGAGTTATTATGTGGGGTGGAAGGAGAGAGTATGGGGGGCAGGGCAGGGGTGGCAAAAGAGGGCATGGATAGCCATGTGGGGAGCAGAGCAAGGGTGGCAGCAGAGGAGAGGGGAAGGGAAAACAGGAGTGGGTAGTATCCCTTTCTGAAATTAAATGCTACCATGGTGGGCTGCGTTGGTGTTTCCTCCCCACACCCAAGGGATATTATATCTTATTATATTGTGGACACTATTACCAAGTGGTTCAGCTGTATCTCTAGGACCAGGTCTGTGCTCCACTTAGGACTAACTCAGGAATTGCCTCTTTTCTTGTGTGTTCCAGGACCAGCTGCTCCAAGAAGCAGTCATTTAAGGTGTCCAGAAACTTTCTCTCTGCATCCTGTCCTGAGGTGACATGTACCCAGTCAATATGGGAATAATTGAAGCCCCCAGTTATTACTGAAGTTTTTATTTTTGTGGTCTCTCTAATCTCCCTGAGCAGTTTACAGTCAGTAGCACATCCTAGTCAGGTAGCCGGTAGTATAACCCTACTGTTATATTCTTTTTATTCAAGCATGGAATTACTGTCCATAGAAATTCTATGGCACAGTTTGGTTCATTTAAGATTTTTATTTCATTTTTCTCTAGCCTCTGTGGTCTTTCACCTATTGTGCGACTCCCACCCTGGTACGACCTATTCTCTCCTTCCGATATAGACTTCATTCTTTTTAGAAGTTTTGGTCCTTTTTCAGAGAACAGATACCACGTTAAAGATGCCTCGGTCATGCCATAGGTAGTACAAGAGAGTCATTGAACATATGACCTGCCATTCTGAATCAGGCCTGTTAGTCAGCAGAGAATAGCCCATCAATTCAGATGTCCTTTTAGATAGCAACCAACACTAGATGTATCTGAGGAAGATGGAAACTGAGCTTCCTACCACAGCATAATGCAAATACTGGTAAATAGTGGTGTGAAATTTCCACCTAGGGTAATAAAGAGAAGATTTCTTCCTGTCCTGAAACTATGTTTTTTGCCTAAAAGCATGATACTTGATTGTCCTTGTCTTAAAATTATATTTTAGTCTTAATATTATCTAGCCTTTTTAAAATAAATAAATAAATAATCCAGCCAAAGTATGTGACTGTGATCCACAGCAAAGAATTTCACAGGTTGACAATATATTGGGCCAGATCCTCAGCTAGTCATGGCTTCAGAGACTTCAGCTAAGCTATGATAATTTACATGAACTGGTTGATTGTCTATAATAACATTTCCTTGATTTTTTCCATTGAATGAATGATTCTTTCATTGTAGGACAATATATAAAATATGTTGCTCAGTTTAAAATAAGACTGGATTTCCTCTGAGAAGAAGACAACATAGGATTTTTTAGTAGAAACAGTTATAGACCTAATTGGTTCAGGAAATGCTGGAATAGATTGTTCCCTCTCCTCTGATTCCCTAATGCCAGACTCATTGGGCAAAGGGAACTGAAAGCTCATGGGGCTCCTTAACTGATGTGTAGGTGTCCCTTGTGCAATCTCTAGGTTAGAGGGCTTACTGGCATGAGCAGGGTGTATGGCCAGATTACATTGTACTCTGGCATGCCTGGACAGAATGCCCATGGGGGCATAGCCAGCCAGCATACACTCAGCAGTAGGATCAGGATGCTCTTTTGAACTCTCCTCCCCTTCACAATGCCTGATGGAAGGATGTGAAGTAAAAAAAAATCAAGGCTACTCTCTTTTAATAATGTTACAAGTCAGGACTGCGGCATTTCCTGGAAAGCCTACCTGAAACATGTCAGTTTACAAAGCAGGTGTTTACAGGTCCAGATTATCTCCTCATAGGATTAAGACTCTTGCTTGTTTCAGAGATATGATACTACATGCTCAGAGCAACTTCCAACTCAGACAAACTACATATAGCATGTACATATTGATTTGGATTTGCTTAGAAGAATTGAGGCCTACTGACCATGGTGGCCTGGTTTAAGTCAAGGCTTCAGTAATGTGCAGGAGGGCTGTGCTTCTGCTAGTAAAATAACCAGTGCTCAGCAAAGATTGTCAGAAACTGGTCCCTTTGGTGTTGAAAACATTTTGGCTACTAGTGTAGACAGGGCCAAAACATCTTCAGTATTCATTATTACAGAAAGCATTCCAGACACTGGGTGGCATACTTCTGAATAGTGGGTTTTGAAGTCTGTTGACACTGTTCATACCAACAGGATAATGATTTCCCATATTGGAAAGTTAAGGGGAAGAGTCACACTGGAGACTTACGGGCTCGCTTTCCTAGCTTAGACACACATGGTGGATTAAATTCCCCTTTTGACTAGTGATGGTAGAATGTGACCATTGATTCCAGCCAGTAGACAGGAACATCACTAATTGATTAAATCTACTTTAGTGACAAATGATATGACAGATAAATAATACCAGAACCCACTCAATAGTGATTCATTGCTCAGATAAAAGTGATTTCTATTGTTAAATTCACTTTGTGTGATTTGAAATGAAAAAGCATGGAGCATACCTCTTCCATTGTACTCCTTTTCCTTGAATCATCTGAATATTATATGGTTATATGGTGAAGAAAAGTACAACTGAGGAAAAACGGATCAAAGTCAGGTGAAGAAAGTGAAACAAACCTTTTTTTGTTAGATTTCTGTGTATACATAATGGAAAGCTTGGACGAACTGGGAAGAGGAAGAGGGCAAATTACTCCAACACTGTTGACAATTTGTCAGCTTTTGTAATGTGCATATTTATCCTTTATTCATTAAAAATTGCTGAGGAATTTATCCTTTATTCATTAAAAATTGCTGAGATGATTTTCAAGTGTCATTTACCACAACTACATTTTATAGTACTGCATGGTATCTTCATTAAAATTAATAACACTTTACATTCACGTTGAAAATTACTCAGACTCGTGTGTATGTATCTATAGGGCAAAGATATGGCTTTCACCACTTCTCATTAGGATACTCTTGAGATGTTTAGAGTATAGAGAAAAGAACAAGTGTGCAGCTGCTTTCCACTGAATTTACAGGACACAAAGACTAAATTCTGCTCTCTGTTACTCTGGTGCTACTTCATTAGGTGAATTGACTCATTATGCTTAGAGATTTTTAAATCTCTTAAATTCCATAATGGATTTAGCCTCTTAGTCTCCAAGTTTTTCTGGCATCTCTCCTTATTTTCAACAATACTTTGGCATGACAAGATATCTGAGTAGAGTCATATGAAACTTTTTTTTTTATGGCTTTTAGCCAAATTCTATTTTCATTTGCATCTGTGCAGTCAACTGCACTGTAAAAGTTAAATATGCTTCTGTGTTGTTTTTGTAGCGGGCCATAGATGAGGAAAGAGTTGGACTCCTGGAATTTAACAAATCTTGTGATCAATTACTATAATTGCAAAGAAAATTTGTTAAAATATTTGTTACTACTTTCCATTGAAAATAATACTGGTATGTTGCTGGGGGTCTGAATAAAGTAGACAGTGTTTTTAACCTGTCTCTTTGATCTTTTTGTTATGTTTAGGAGAAATGGGGGACAAAGGACAGAAGGGCAGTATGGGTCGACATGGAAAAATTGGTCCCATTGGGTCAAAAGGTATATTTTATTTAATCTTTTTTTCTCCCATGATGCCTCAACTGAGCAATCAATGGCTGTTTATCTTTGAGATGAGTCCTGTTCTTTAGTAAAATCCTCTCAAGGCTTACCGCAATAGATAGCAAGTCCTATAATTAAATCACACTTTACTCAATCAAATTAAGGAGCTCTCTGAACTAGTTACCTTATAACCTGACACATACCAGAATCAAGAAGTCATAGAAACCGGATTAATGGGTAGATGAACGAGTTTTTAAGTTACATCAACCTCCAAGTATAAACATTTGTTGGGGAGTAGATGGGAAGTAGGATTGTATTTTGCCAGAGGCACAGATTCAGGGGCCCTGAGACCTGAATTCCTTGGCTTTCCCACAGGTTTCCTATGTGACATTGGTCAAATCATTTTGAACAACATTTTCAAGAAAGGGATCTAATTTTAGGCTTCTAAATACAAATTTAGGCACCTAAATAAAAGTGGCCTGATTTTCAGAAGTGCTATTTCCTCACAAGTTCCCCAGAAGTCATTGTGCTGTGAAGTGCCTGGGCAAGAGTTGGCACAAATAACAAGGGATGGGACAGAACAAGACTAGTCATGATGTTTGTCCCTGAATCCAAAATACACAGCTGGGGCCTGTCTTGATGATAAACTGACTGGGACAACATATCCAGATTCTCCATGGTTTGGGGACTATCTCTATATTATACATTTGATTTTTACATTCAATCTTAGCCATTAACACAAACCCCCTGTTGTTTAGAAACTTTCTGTTAATGAAACTGGTGAAACTCAATCTGTGTACTGAGCGGTTAAATTGACAATATTTTCCATTTTTCAGGTGAAAAGGGAGATAATGGGGATATAGGGCCACCTGGTCCTAATGGAGACCCAGGTAAACCATGATAGATCTTCAAAGTGTATCGTTCTTTTAAATGTATAAATCATGTATAGTATGCATTCCTTTTAAAGACACAGAAGAATGCTATGAGAATGGTGGCTTCTGGGAGTTGTACCATAACTCATTCTGGGATAGACAACTGCTTGAAAGAGTGGTCCATAGCTCTCCACTAACTCAACGTGGATTTAGTTATTACAGAAAACAAATGGGAGATGGAATGCAAATCTCGCCCAGTCATTCACCACTGTGTAAAAGAGACATCTCTGGAGTTCCTACTTAGGCCCTGATTCTACACTGAAAACTCTGTGGGGCATGCCTGCACCTTCACTGACTTCAATGGGACACATCATGGGCACAAAGTTCTGCGGCCCATGTGGTTGTCAGAGCCGGAGCAGGGCTTAAAGAGGGATTCAGGGACTTCAAAAGGAAAAGGTAGGATCTTGAGGCAGAAAGTGTGATCTCCAGATACAGACATTTGGTCTTTTTTTATGCTAGAGCCTACAAGGCCAACAGGCTCAGGCTTTGGAGAATATAATGGCAGGTAAGGAGGGCATGTTTTCATCTACAGAACTGACTTTGTTTTGTTTTTCAAGAATTCTGTGATTTTTTTTTTTTTTTTTTTTCCCTCTTGTGCTGATGGACGGAAGCTGCTTTGCAAAGCCCTACTGCACATCATTTGAGACACTGGAAAAAGCATTAGATGATCAACAGCAAAAGAGTATCTTGTTAGGAGTACGAAAAGCTTCAGGCAGGTCTACATTTAATGCTGAAGCTGTGCCACTATAGCACTATAGAGCTTGTCCTGTCAACACGAATAATCCACCTCCATGAGAGGAGTAGCTATGTTGAGGGGAGAAGGCCCCCCCACCCAAGCATAGTGCTGTCTACAGCAGGGGTGAGGTTGGTATCACTGCATCGCTCAGGTGTGGATTTTTCACACCGTCGAGTGACATATTTACCCCAGTGTAAATTCGTAGTCTAGATTGGCCTTAGATTCACAGGGTGGAAAATAATAGACTTGGTGCTTTTAGAACAAATATGAAGCCCCCCCCTCCATCTTTTAAAAATAAGATTAGATTTTATCTCAGATAATAGAAATGTAGGAGTGGGATTAGACACTAGCCACTTAGGTACCTATATTGGATACTAGAGAGATTTAATACAGATTCGAATACCCATACATAGAACTGGATGCCTTTACTTGAACTTAGTTTTTAAAACAGGGCTCAGAGAAGTTATCTTTTAAATCTTCTTAACAATCTCATTAAAAATGTTTTTTTTCCCCCAGAACAATATAAATGTGGGATAGTAGGCAAAATTCTAGAGTCTTAAGTTTTTTATTGGAAGAACTATAACAAACTAACACTTCTGAAATGGCCAGGACTCTGTTTTAGGGCTAATTATAAGCATTACATAGTAAGAGCAACATTTGCTTCCGATCTACTGAGTAGATTCCTCATGTAGAGTAAATACAGAATATGCCATGTAGATTCCCTGTGTGAAAGAAAGATCTGCAGTGAAGAGTGAAGAAGAGAATTTTGCCTTAGATATGCATCACTGAGAACTAAAAAGTTTAAGAAGAACTATTTTTGCTCCCAGTAGACAGGTGTCTACCACATGTTGAGCACTAACTGGCACCATCATTTGTGATTTCAGAGAAGACAAGGATTGAGGAGGCATAAAGAGTGAACTGAACTCCTTTAGGTAGATCCACAGGAAAGAGTGAGAGATGTTGATAGGTAAATGTAGGGAAGTTTGCATGGTCGCTGCTTCTTATTTGGCCAGAGGATTTCACTCTCCGGAGTCATCAGGCTAATCCTTTTTGTGAGCAATGCATTTACATGAATATATTTCATAAAACATTTTTTTTCATGTTCATATATACAATTTAACAATAAGCATCTCTTCACTGATCTTTGCAGGCATCCCCTGTGAATGCAGCCAGCTAAGGAAGGCTATTGGTGAAATGGATATCCAAGTGGCCCAGTTGACAACTGAATTAAAATTCATAAAAAATGGTATGTTTGTTTATATGTTTCTCCCTTTCCCAGTGCCCTATTTATTTTTAATGATGAAGCTGCTCTTAAAGGATATTGCCATTTCACATTTGATTTATGTATCTGTTTTTGTGGTGTACATTAAGTTGGTTTATAGAAATGCGAGTGCTCACTTTTCAGCACTGCCCTCCCCCGCAGCTGTCGCTGGTGTGCGTGAGACAGATAATAAGATATACCTACTGGTGAAGGAAGAGAAAAGATATATGGATGCCCAGCTGTACTGTCATGGAAGAGGAGGAACACTGAGCATGCCCAAGGATGAGAATACCAATAGTCTGATTGCTTCTTACATCAATCAAGCAGGCCTCACCAGAGTTTTCATTGGGATCAATGACCTAGAAAAAGAGGGCAATTTTGTGTATTCCGATCGATCACCTATGCAGACCTTCAACAAATGGCGCAGCGGCGAACCCAATAATGCCTATGATGAGGAGGACTGTGTGGAAATGGTGACCTCTGGTGGATGGAATGATGTTGCCTGTCATATTACAATGTATTTTGTTTGTGAATTTGACAAAGAAAATGTGTGAGGATGTTGGCCATTTTCCCCCATTGGAAGCAGATTGTATAACTTACCCTTTGTTTATAAAGTACTAGTTATATTTTACAAGTATTATAACATCAGTGTTGTACAGCTGTAAATATAATTAGGTATTTCAAATATCAATATTTACCCTTCAGAAGGGAAGAGCAGAGTAAAATAAGATATAGTTTGTCTTGCCCTAAAAACATATGTATTTAGTTAAAAATATGAATTTGGTCTACATTTTGCCCTAACTGCAATTCATGAATGAGCTTGCATGACAGTAATTGAGGGCAGAATTTGGATATTTGTTTTTATAATGTGATTTCTGAAGTCGTAGATTCTTGATATTGTTTTATCTTAACAGCATTTGTAATTGTTAATGTTAATTGCTCATAGTATACAAAGATGACTTTTCTGGCTCTTTCAAGCTATTCAGGAAAAAAGTTATTTAGTATAACTAGTGCTCTCCTTAGTACAGCTATTCCTGTAGGGCTCTGAACAAGTAGGTTTTCTGCCTGTTTCTGTTACACATTATATGAGCCAACAAACCAATCCATCAGCTCTCTCATTTTTGTAACATCTTTTTATTAAACTGTTTGCAAATAACAGCACAGAGACATACATTAGTGAGCTAAATCATTTACAGTGGCTTGGGGAGTCTAAGTAGCTTATGGTTCTTTATTGAAAGGAGATGACAGCTTTGTGTTTCTTTTGAAAATGCAAGATCAGATTCTCTTTGCTTTACATGTTGTTTAATTGAGGGTGGTACAGTGCCTAAACTATCTGAATGATAAGAGTTTGCTAAAGTAAACCAATGCTAGACAGTTGTGTTCGAGCCCTGCTGGAACTTCTAAGATGCTATTCCAGCACTTTTTTGGGGAGCCCGAATGGCATTTAATGGCATTTCCTATACCTGCGTTCTGATACTCCTTGAGTACAGCACTCACTAGTTTTCTTTTGCATAAGATACTGTTGATTGATATTTTTGGTTACAAAACACAAGGAGGGCTTCCTGAATTTATCATGAGTTTCACAAAATCTTTGTTCTCCAACAGTTTCTTTAAGTGGGACAAATGCTGATCTTCATTTAGCTTTCACTCAGTCCTTAACTTGGTCAGTGGAAAATCTGCCTTAGTAAGGACTCTTTAAAAAGCACCAAATTCTCTGCAGGCATAAATAAGCACAGCTCCCTTGACGTCAATCGATTTCAGCCATTTGCACAAGCAGGGAATTTATCACTGAGTAAGGACTTCAGGAACTGGTTCAATAAAATGTTCCTTTATTTTGTGTTTATGATTACTACACTTCCTTGCTCCTCCTCATGGCTATATCTTACTTCAACAACATCTTATTTATTTTTTAAACACTGTTTTTCAATACCCATGTAGGGATATAATTCCAAAGGAAAACAGTAAGTCATTTGTCCAACTTATTTGTGTATCCAATTCACAAGTGCCTGTGCCTGAAAAATGTGGTATATCTTTGAAGGGTATAACTGAATGAAAAGAGTAATGAATATTGGATATTTGTAGTGGCCCATAGCACTTCCTCTCATCTTTTACTCTACATATGGTCACTGAGATGTCTACTGTGTTTTTCAGAAACAGTACACACCATGTTTTTAAATAGTTTTAAAGGAAAAGCAACTCTCAATATGAAACATTCACAAAGCATGTATGAGGTATGGAAGAAATGTCTAGAAGAAATTCAAAACAGAATTGTAATGTGCTTCTAGCTAGCCTTCATGTATCAGGCAAGACCAAATTAATAGCTACTGCATAGTGCTATAGTTAACGGGATCACTGAAAACAGGATTTTTGCTCACATCCACAGAATATGACAACATTTGCAATAATGTGTTAATTTTATTCTCAATGAAATAAACAATTTTATCCTGACATTTATGCTGGTGTGAAGGTGAATCTGCTTATATATATGAGTTTACTCATGAACTCCTAAAATTGGTAGAATATTATTCAAATATATGAAAATCATTCAGGGTGTAGTGCTAGAGAGCAGTAACTCTAAAGAACAATTCAAAAGGTGAATGGTTCTGCTTGCCAGCTTTTCTTTCTGGTACAGGTAACATATAGCTCATCTGTGTTTAGCCATTTTCCAAGGCTTTACCAGAGATCTCAAAAAAGATTGGTGTGCTTGTACATTTCATAAAAAGGTTCCTAGTCTACAAAATCTGAGGATGACTAGCAAATGTATTTTTTGTGGGCTAATATGCACTTGGGGAATATTGCCTTTTGAGTTTTGTAATGATTTCTCTCCAGCTAAAAAAAGAGGCAAATCATGACAAATGAGGCCTTTAAAACCACCAATATGCTCAGGTCAAGTCATTGTAGCTGTATGGTATTAATTAATGGCTAGTTAAGTCGTAGGTCCGCTTGATAGCAATTGCCGGCCTGGGATGGCACTTGCCCACATAAAGTATCTTGAAGACCCTTGGTGTGCCTAAGCTGTCAACTTTCCTCACTCTTTACTCATTTTTGCAAGGTGCTGGTATGATTAGATGGTTCTGCTTACATGAATCTATACCATTTTTGCAGATTCCTTCTGATGAGCTAGAAAACAGACCTGCATACCTAAAATCCTTCCTTGAACTGTGCAGCAGGCACACAACATTTTTTCATGGATTTGTAGTGTGTTTGTGAACAATACTAATGTCTGCTCAAATTGCTAAAGAAAGCATCAGGAACAGCATTTATTTTCCTTCATTTTTCATGGACTTGCACCATTTCTTCAGCAGGTTATGCAGTATGAGATAAAAGGGAAACCAACTGTACTGTTAGGGAGTTTCTATTGCATTGTTCACCATGAGCTATATTGTCGGAGTGCTAACTCTACTATGTGGGAAGGTAGGACCCACCATTATTTAGCCCTCATTGCTCAGGAAGAGATTCTGGTTGGCTGCAGGGAACAGGGGCTACTCACCCAATATTTTCTTCTGTCAGCAAGCAGCTGTGAAGGAGAATGAGGAGAGGCTCACCTCTCTCTTGCTGGCCCATGTGGCTGGCAGGGCGCACATGGGTGGGTGAGTGAGATGTTCTCCAAGAAGGGTGGAAGTAACATACTTCCTCTAACCCCCAGGAACAAGGGGAGGAGGGAAGGAATTGTGACTCTGAGTCACAATCACTCTCTGGTCTGTTCTGGGGAAGGTGGAGCTCTGCACTGTCCCTTACTCGGAACAGATTATCAAGTTACAGTCTAGCTGTATGGGCCTGATCCAAAGGCTACTGAAGTGAATGGAAAGACTCCCAGGGTATGTCTACTCTGCACACTAAATGGATTCAGACTTGTGTTTGAGTATCCACACTGCATTAAAAACCTGGGTTTATAAATGGCTGGACCTGGGATTCATAGCCATGCTAATTTGTTTATACTACACTGCATAGATCTTCTGACTCAGGCCTATGTCTTGAGCTCCAGCCATTCTACAAAGTGACAGGGCTTGGATCTGAGCCACAGAGAGACTCAGGTCTTATACACACTCCTCAGCAGTGTCCTCAGACCTACTTCCTGAGTTTTTGTTGACTCACGTCAGATGGAGGTGGGCATGGATGGAAATGGGGCGATGTAGGCATACCTCTTGTGACTTCAATAGTTTAGTTCAGTTCCTTTCACTAGTTATGGAACCAGTTACTACTGATTATTTTAATAAATAACTACATTTTATGGCATGGACTTTAAAAAAAAAAAAATTGCATTGGTGAGGGCATTTTTTTGGGGGGCACTAGAAAAAATTATTGATATTTTTCATACACATCAAGAAACATACTACACATGTTATGTACTTTTCTGAAAGATGTTAGGAAGACCTGAGCAAAAAGCAACTGTAAGTGTGAACCAGAAGATCTGCCAAGAAGCTAATACAAGGTTAAGGTCAATCCACATTTGGATGTCTTATTTTCCTTTTCAGTATTTGTCCATAAACATTAAAAGAAAATGTTTTGACCTAAGTGATGGATGTGTAGGCTGTGTCTTGGGAAACCCGTCAATCAATCTAACAGTCTTCTATATAGAGATTTTTTTCAGCCCCCTGAATCAATACTTCACATGAAACACATTCATTGTAGTCAAAATAATGTATCTAGTGTATTTTACATAGTAAAGATGTTTTGTTAGATATCACCGGTGCATTTGAAAATGTGTTTCAAAAACATTTGACAGGTGAACAGCTCACTTACAGTATGGCTATACATATCCATGAGTTAAACTTGCCTAGAGCAAAAAACAGAGGACACCTAGAGATAAGTCCATGGTATATAAAAAATAAAGCACTTTTATAGGACTTCCATGATGAAAGTGATTGACTATCTTTACATGAGTGCAGGTAACACCAGTTCAGATAATAATGAACCTATTACCATATTGGTGGGAAGTCTTGGCCCATATAGAACTCTGGCTTGAACAAAATCTTGGCCCAGGGCCTGGAGACTCAGGTTATGGATCTCTGGCTTTCATTTTTTTTGCTTCAGCCTCTCACCTAACCCCCAGATTTCCAGGTCCCAGTCCCATAGCTTTTGGGGAATGTGTGTGCTGTAGCTATTTAGTCTCCAGCTTTCAAATGGCGAGATTGCTGCTTTCTCTCTCTCTCTCTCTCTCCCTCTCTTTCTCTGGCCTCTGGTGTTGTGATCTGCTGCCATTTTGGGGGTTATGATGAATCTCTGCCTCCTGCTTGCTTCAGGCAAGGCACATAGGAGGTGTATCCAGAAGCAGAGAAAGAATCCTCTCCTTCCTCCTGTTTAAAGGTGCCTCTGCCTCCCCACACCTTCCCCTCACTGAAGGACCCTGCAGCACCAGACCTGTCCATCAGCATCACTTCCTGTGATACAGTGCTATTGGGCAGAACTGAGCCTGCTGTAGTACTGAGGCAGTGTCTGACAACTGCAAGGTACTGGAGGGGAAAACAGATTTTGTGTTGTGATGGGTTTTGTCTATTTGGGAGGGGAAATTTATTTTGTTGGGAGCTGATTTTACAGAAGGAAAGAACTGCTCACGTGAATGGGGAATTGACTGATTGTGGCAGGTGAAGATAGAACTTATTGCGGGAGGACGAATACTTAGTGGGCTGGGGAGGAGGGGTTTGTGGCGAGGAGAGTTGAGTAATTAAAGCATTTTGCATAGATGAGGAACCATATATGGATTCTCTTTCTCCTCCTAGAAGGGAACATTTCCATTACCATGGTGTGGAAATTATTTTTAGGGGAAGGGAGGGACACAAGCGGGGGAAGGTGAGAAGTGACTATGGTGGAGTTAATGAGTATGCATACAATGTAAATGTTACCTAAATTAGTACTCAGGCTTTTTGGCAAGCCAGTGTAGGCAGGTCTGTAGATGAAGGCCCGTGTGTGTTACACCAGAACAAAGCAGTCTGCTCCTTTCCAGCAGGAAGCTTGGGCACACCCACACCTCTCCAGTGGTTAGAGTATAATTTGATGGGCCCCGGAACCCTCCTAATCTCCGGGCCCCCTTTCAATATTGTCTGGGCCCATTTCATGCATGTGTGGGCCCCAGCCCAGATAGGCATTTGCAACCATTTCACATGCATCCGTTATCACTCCATAAAAATATTTATAATTTTATACGGTGTTTATGTCTAGAGCAATTTTTGTTGGAAACAAAGCATAACACAATGAGTATCGTGATTAACAGCAGTGGGGTGTAGGACCTGCCAGCACCCAGGGCAGGGTGGAACATGCGTTCCACCAGATTTTTCTATTTTTAGGGGCCCCGGAACACTGTCCCCTCAAATTTGTGGGCCCTGGAATTGCATTCCAGTGCATTCCCCCTTACTTTAACCACTGCACCTCTCCCCATAAAAAATAGAGTTATAGAATCATAGAGTTTAAGGCCAGAAGGAACCACCTGCTTATCTAGTCTTATCTCTTGTGTATCACAGGCCATTGACACCACCCAACCACCTGCATACTAAACACAATAGCTGGAATTTAACCATAGTATTATAGCTTCGGGAAGGCTAAGCTGTTGTGTGCCACAGGCAGAGAACAGAAGGAAACAAGATGTATCAGTGCCAGATATGAAAGACAGGAAAACAAATCAGCATTTCCCCTTCCTTCTGAGGTGAGTGACAGAGTGAGGAGATGAGGGATTAAGAGAGGGCAGTTGAGAAGAGTAAAAAGGAAAAGGAACATGACTCTATGGCTATGTCTACACTTGCACTTTTAAGTCGACTTTAACTAAGTCGACTTAGTGTGTCTACACTTAAAATTAAAGTTGACTTAAAGG
>ML685779.1:12596391-12650408 GCA_007922175.1 Pelusios castaneus
ATGACATAGTTCCTATGGATTATAGCATTTATGAGATATCCATTGAAAATAATATCATAAATGCTTCCCTAAATCCAGACAGCATCACACACAGGGCTCTGCTCTGCCCTTTGGGGGGCATGCCAGGCTCTCCCTGTGCCCCCCTGGCAGGGAGGGCAGTGGTGTAGTCCTGGGGTAGCCCTAAGTCGAGTTAGGGCTACCCCACGTCTACACTGGCTTACTTCGACTTTAAAAAGTCAAATTAAGCCTTAAGTCTACTTAAATCTAGGTTTAATAAAGTCGACTTAAGTTTCATCAAGCCGACTTTATTTTGCTTACGTCGACTTAAGCAAGCTGCTTAAGTTGACTTAAGCAAAGTGTAGTGTAGACGCAGGGCAAATTAAGTCGACTTAAGCCAAGCTTAAGTCGACTTAATTTACCAGTGTAGACGCAGCCTATGAGAGAGGTGAGGTGAGTGAGAATGAGTATTTGCTGGTGTGAACAACCTGAGCCTGAATGTCAACACTACAGCTAGGTCTCCACTACAGAGCTCTGCCAGCAATGGTTTTGCCAGCAGACAGCCACCGCTGTAGTGTACACACGGCCATGCTTCTGTCGGTGGAGTGTGTCCTCATTAGGTCCACTTCCACCAAAAAAAGAGGCAGTGTGGGAGACCTGAGCGCCCAGACACTGTGCCTGGGGCTTCCTGCGGTCTCTAGCAATAGGCAGCTGCAGCTATCTGATGCTGCCCAGGTCCAGGTGGTGGTGGGGCAGCCACCCATGGCTCATCTGGTCTGGTTGGCTGCAGCTGGGTGGGCACGCCCCGGATGGCTGCCTCCTGCTGGGAGCCCAGGAAGCCCGCGGATCCCCGTGGCAGTCATTGGGGCTCCTCTGTTCCAGCAACAGTGTGCCTGAAACCACCCACACTCTAAGGAGGCAGTGTTTCCACACTGACAATCTGCTGCCTTAGCTTTGCTGACAAAAGCCCTGCTTGTTTAGGTGGTTTTATTTTGTCGGCAAAACAGGGCAGTTTTGTTGGCAAAGAGGGGAGTCTAGTGTGTATGCTAGGACTGTTTTGTCGACAAAAGCTGACTTTTGTCAACAGAACTTTCTAGTGCAGACAAGGTCTATGAGTTTTAGACCCACAGCCTTAATCCCTGTGAGCCTGAGTCAGTTGACCTGGGCTCTGAGACTTGGGTTTTTTTAACCGCAGTGTAGATATACCCATAATTCCTGACTGTGAGCCAGTGACCAAGTACCAGTTCACTCCACACTAATGATCTATTAGGGATATTAGCAAGACAGATGAGATGTATGAGATAATATCTATTAGTGGACCGTTTTCTGCTGGTGAGAGAGACCAGCTTTTGAGCTTACACTGAGTTCTTCTTCAGGTCTGGGATTGTCTTGGTGTAATTGGGAAGCCTGTTCCATGACATGACCTTCTTTTCTGGCGGAATGTCCTTTCACCAATAGAAGTTGGTCTACTAAAAGAGATCACTGCACCCACCTTGTCTCTCTGATATCCTGGGGCTGACATAGCTACAACAACATGGCATACTAGTAAGGATATGTTAATATATGCACATTTCTGGGAGCATAATCAAGTGCTGATAAGTCAAAGGTTAGATACCTAGGCTAGGTGCCTGCTTGTCTGTTCTTGTAAGTAGAAAAATATGAAATACTCTCAACAATGCCAATTGCTTGTTTGGTATACAGCTGAATGGTCTTCGTGTTACCATACTATCATCTAGTGGCAGTAACAGGCAACTAAAGCTATGTCTACATTATAGCTTAAATTGGCATAATTTATCTCATTCTGGGATGTGAATAGACAACTATCTCCGTGACATAAGTTACACTGACATACGTGCCGGTGTGGACAGTGTTGTGTCAGTAGGAGAACTTCTCCTGCCAAAATAGCTACTGCTGCTCGGGGGCAGACTCGGGCAGTGGCTGTGCTGCTGTAAACCTACTTAAAATACATGCCTTGAAAATTTAGTCCACAGCATTAGCTAATACGGAATCACTTAAACTCAGAGGTTTTGAGGATAAACAAATTAAGTCCCTCATTCTCTTCTGATAGGTGCCTGTATTGGTTTAGTTACCTTTCTTTATTGTTATAAAAAGATCAAACAGTTATGGTTTTAGATAAAGGAAGTGATTGGCCATCCAGGTTTACAGTACAGATCATTTGGGAACGAACAGGTAAAGGTAAGGATGGGAAGTACGACCAGTACATGTTCTACAGTATTCTGGATGGGGAGAGTCAAAAGACTACAGGTCTGAGAAATATGAGGTCAGAGATTCGGGATAAACAGCTTAATAAGGGAGGGATTCAGAGTGTGATGATAAGGGGAGCACATATGATATTGAGGGTGGGTTATCCTGGAATGCGAATAGTTAGGATGGGTCAAGAATCCATATGGAAATATGTTCCCGTGCAGGAGGATGGGGGGAGAGAGACGGCGGAGCCCACTGGTGGTGAATGTGGAGGTGGACCCTTACACCTCCTGGTACTGTCTATGCCCGGTGATATACTCGATGTAGATGTCCCTGGACATCTCTTATCCCACAAGAAAAACTTCTTCATACATGCCCATCCACCAGTTATCCTCTCTGCAGCTGTACTTTGTTAGGAGGTTATCTGTTTTTTCTGCAATTGATCCCAAGGCTGTTTTTCCCCTTATATAGATTATTAATATTTGGGGTTTTAAACAGTACTCTGCAATGGCCTAACTCTCCTATTGACTTCAACGGGATCAGAGCTACATAATGCTGGAGGACTTTTGAGAATCTCACCATAGTGTTAAAAATGCCCTAGGTGCTGTAAAACTGTTCAATAATTTGCACCTATGTTGTATTTAATACTCTTCCCTGTTCAGTTCTATTTTGAGCTCCCTACTCTTTCATACTTCATATTTATCTTCCTATTGAGTGTGGACTAAAGAACAGATTCCATCACTGTTTAAGTAAAGCTATATAATGTGATGGAGCAGTCTATAGTTGGATGCCCTCAGAGATGCATATTTAATAGTAAATAGACTGTGAGAGATTATTTGTCACAGGTTAAAAAGAAGATTAAGAGATACTATTTAAAACTGTAATGCACGTTTAAAAGATCTAATGGAGCATGAGTGAGATAGTTAAATTTGTTCCTAGGAATATAATGAAAATGAAGAGGAATCAAAGACAAACACACAGTAGGAAACAATATTAAATAAAGTAGCCTAGGAAAGAAGAAAATTTAAAAAATCTAATATGGGAAGGTGTTGAGTTTATATTTCATGTACAGATAGCTGTGGAGGAAATGCAGTCATAGGGCATACTTAACCTAACATTTCCTTGCTTTTATGATGTTGAGTGGGTGGATTTTGCCTTGAATTAGTCTTAACTAGTTTGTAATGATGTTTTGCTTGTGTGTATGAGTCCTGGTCTATACTGTGGGAGGATTTTGGCGGCAGTCAAAGGGAGATACACACGATGGAAAGAATTTTTAGAAGCTTTTCTCTGCCTGTGCTGGGTTTTTTTGACCCCAGACCGAACTCATCAGTTTCAATTTTCTTCCTAGTCAATTTCTAGACAATTTCACAGCCAGGCTGGGATGCTGCCCCAGAAGCCGCCTTGTTAGGCTCACAAACTCCAGTTATTCGTTCATGGTTCCCATGGAGATTTTCTTTTTAATCATCCTTTCCATTGGTCTCAGCCTTTCAAAAGCTGCTTTTTAAAAAAACCAAAAGGGCATTGTAACCCTGTTTAAGATGCCGGCATCTCGTTTCTCTGTATCAGTGGATAGGAAGCTGGCCAGTGAGCTAGCATCCCCACTGCACAGAGGGGGAACTGAGGCAGAGAAACGAGGTGAATGCTCAAGACCAAAAACCCTGGCTGGGGTGATTTAGGGGGAGTGGTCCTGCTTTTTAGCAGGGGGTTGGACTAGATGACCTCGTGAGGTCCCTTCCAACCCTATTATTCTATGATTCTAAGGTACATAAAATAACTTATGTATCTCCCTTTGACTGTCTAGCCCCTACTTTCTGTGGTGTCTTCAGTGTGCTGATTTGACAGGAAATGTCTTCCCATTGACTCAGAGCTAGACTGCTTGAAGGGATGGTCTTCAGGGTTCGACTTCCCAATGGACTGAGTGAATCTTCACAGACCTGTTCAGCCAATTGGGAAGACTGATCTGAAAGCAGAGAATTTGTGCCATTAGTGAAGACAAGCCCTTAGATATTTCAGTTTATCCTCACATCTTTGTAACTCCTGAATTTAATGGTGGTAAATAGTGCAATCTGCTATAACTGACAGTGCTTAATGTTTGAACACACTGGGAACATTAATGCAATAGGAAATGAGTAGACAAACTGATCTCTGAGATGCTTTACTTATTTAAGGCTAAGGATGTAGCTTTGCTACAAACTCTGAATTGCACTGTGTTGCACTGTCCCATGAGCTGACCAGGAACTAGATGGTGATTCCAGTTATGCCATATAGCTGACAGAGCCCTATGTTTGGGGAATATTGCTTCCCCTGGAATGGTGGCGTGGCTGTGCTGGTCAGCGTGTTGGAGGGAGGACCCAAGTGTCTTCTCGTATCCTTTCCCTCTTAGTATGAGAGGGGGATTATGCCCTCTGGAGGCTGTTCTTCTCCCTGTGCTGCTCTCTGAGGTGTATGGGAGCCAGTAGTCCCTTTGCTCATTTCAGTTGCAGAGTAAGGCTAAACAAACAAGGAGTCCTGTGGCACTTTAAAAAAACCAATAAATGTATTTTTTGCATGAGCTTTTGTGGGAGAAAATCCCACTTCATCAGATGCTTGAAAATCCTCCCATTGGCACACACAAAACTAAATGTGAGAGATACAGTGGCCAGACCAATGATTAGGTCTCAAGGACATCACTGAAGGGGATAATTTGGATGACCGTTGCATGGGAGGAAGAATGCCAGCCTATGTCCAGTGGGAAAGCTTGATATAGAAACAATGGGGGCAGGTTACAAATCCCACTTAGGAACCACAGTGTTCATGTTGGAGGATCTACTACCTATAAGCATTTTTACATTCTGTACCTCCCATGGTTGGGCATGGTCCTTATTTTGTGGGCAGTGGAAGGACAGGGCCCTGACATCAACACTGGAATAAAAGACCTGTGGTACTGCTGTGGCTGGCCTGGGTCAGCTGACTTGGGTTTGGGAGGCTTGGGCTGTCAGACTAAGAATTGCTGTGTAGACATTCAGGATCGGGATGGAGTCCAGGCTCTGGGACCTTCCCCTTCTGGTTGTAAGTTAGAGGGTCTTTTTCTACTCAAAACTCCTTTCTGTAACAGGCCAGTTATTGAAGCAAATAGTGAGAGTGGTTTTTGGGGAAGGATGAAGAGATGAACTTGTAGTAAGAACTGATTTTGTGGGGATGGGGAATGAGTAGAGGGTATACAATTTAAGGAGGTACATAGACCCCAGATACCTTGAAAGTAGGGGAAGGAGCAATGAAGGGCACTCAGGGGAAGGAAGAAGCTGAGCCAGCTGGGCCCCATTACAGCTCCACCAGCAACAAGCTTTGTTTCAGAATCCAAGAGAGCTGGTTGGGGTAGGGTGAGACAGGGAACCAATCCCTGAGACACTTGTGTCAAAGGACTCTGTGAACCTTATCTGTGTTTCCTTTGAACAGTGAAGCAGCCCTAAGGGGGTGTTTCTCAACTGGTGTTCTGTGGAACGCCAGTGCTCCATGGACATAGTGAAGTTGTTCTGTGACCAACCCAACACCTCCCTGTCTGGAGGGGGCTGTGTAAGTAGGAAGGTGGGGGGAAGGAGCAACACGGGGAGCCAACATGTGCGTGGGGGATTTAAAATGCCTCATCCGCAGCAAAGCTTCCATCATGTGTCGGCATCAGCTGCTTCCTTGCTCCTTTGCTGCAGCAGGAGCATTTTAAATTTCCAAATGCTGTTACCACTAGCATCTACATCGTTTAGACACAACTTCCACAGTAAGACTTTCTTTGACAAACCTGGCCGCAAGACTAGATGAACTTTGTTTGAACATGCAGGTCCAAAATTCCCATTAAAACTTGAGTAATATCATTACAGTTTTAAGTTGTGTGCATAATCATGTATCTATTTTTTAGAAATAAATGCATGTTATGTTCATAAAATTGTATTTAATTCCATTTCCTAAAATTGTTTTCACAAGAATGTGGAGTACGCAGATATTAAAAACATTACAACTGGTGTATGATGGCTTTTTCAAGAGTTTTCATCAGGTGTTCTACATAAATAATACCTTGAGGTGTTCCCTGGTCCACTACAGCAGTGGTTTTCAAACTTAGGGTCGGGACCCAGTATGGGGCCGCAGACCCTCAGGCATTGGGTCGTGGCACTCCCTGCTGCTGCCAAAAGACTGGAATGCATTGCTCAAAGATGTAATTGTGTTATGGACATAAATGATTTTTTTCAACTGGGTCCTGAGGAAAAAGGTTTGAAAACCTCTGCCCTAAGGGACCTTTCTTTACCCAGCCCTTCTGCGAGTGAAGAGTACCTTACATGCTGCAACCCCCTTTCTAATGCAAAGAGAAAATAAATCATTGTTTGTGAATCTAAAACACAGGTCTGATGGCCTTTCTTAAGGGGATGGAAGCTACCGATGAAGGTAGCCACTGTAGAGTGTCTCCCATACCTGGCACCAGTGGGGCATTGTGTTGATGTCTTTTTGGAACAGGAAAGGGTGCCCCCGGAGCTGCATGTGGACAGAGAGCAATATGAGCAGATGAAACCACGATGATTCAGTTTCTGCAGATCCAGTAGCAGCAGGAGACACAACTGGCCACGTAATGCCAGAAAAAAGTGTATCTGAATGTACGTCAGGATCATCAGATGCTTCAATGTGGCATAGATATGACGTCTACTATATACTCTTTGTCCTATAAATATATAATTTAGTGGAGAGGGGAAATACCTTTGTCTGCCTGATACTACTATGTATAAAGTCCCAACATCTCCGGAGCAGCCAAGGAATACACAGTAGAACTTGTGAGAGGAGCTGCAACAATAACTGCAGGTCCCACAATCCTTGGCTGGCTTGGTGCAGTGTCTTGTGGAAGTCTGAGCACCCTAAGACTGCACAAAGTTAAAGTGGCTTCTAATGGCCCTAAGAATATTATGGCAATCAGAAATTTCTGGGGTTCAGGGATTTCCTGGCCAGGCCCCCTTTCCTTAGTCACATCTCCTGTGCCAGCAGCCAGCGTGTGTGGCATAGCAGCCAATATGCTGGCTCTGTACTCAGGGAAAATCACAAGACAAAGGGAGTAATCCTCCTAGGGCTGCTTTTTCATGCTTGTGGCATGATGCAAAGCAGCCAAGTGCAGCCAAGATTATATGCCCAGAGGTAAATCCCTTCTTGAATCATTTAGGCAGACTGTGGAATGTGCTGCACAAGTCAAGATATAAATAAGCTGTACATATTTAAACTCCAAAAAGAGCTGCACAGAAAAATATTTGTGTCAGTACAAACAAGGAAATGTGAGCTGTAAATCTTTGCCTTTCAGAATCAATAAGTCCAGTGGCTGTTTACTGATCAGTTGCATCACTATGCTTACTTTGGGCTGCACACAAATATTTAAAAACTTTGACCTCCTAAATTTTTCTTATTTCTTTAGCAGAAACCAGAGTGGAACAAGACGCAAGGTAACATGAAAAAGCCATTGCTGATAAGTTTTATTTTTGATAGGTTATTTTACATTGCATAGGAGTATAAGGATATTTCAGATGGTATTAATCTCCCCAAGAATTGAAGTATTTGTTTTCCAGAGTAATGTAACTTTTAAGGTTGTCTCTCAAACATTTAACAAGTTTTGGGTTTTGTAATTTATTTTTATGGTGTTCTAGGTCAGACAATGATATGTCCATTTAGGAGCCTAACTAGAATTTGAATTTGAAATTCTTCAGCACAAAAAACCTGTAATCCCCCTCCCCCCCGGGCTCTCCTGAGATCAAATGAGAAATGTTTTTTTAAAAATGCCCATTATGAAACATAAAGGCCTTACGCTGACCTTTCATCTTGTGCCTGCAATTTATTATGGACAGAGATCATAGAATTCAGACATCTAACTTCCTGATTGGAATTGTCAGTTGTGCCTGCGGATCAGATAGTTAGACTTTCAAGTGTTGCTCCACAACCAAATGTGACTATAATATTACATTACTAATCAATTTAAGAAGACAAAATAGAGGCCGTTATTGAAAATAGCTCTCTTAATATTTTTATGGTAGCAATGTGACAGATGTAAATTTGGGTGTAAAATGAAAGAGACTCTTTTTTGATAGCCAAAATACTGAAGAATATAGCTATATCAGAAATGATGCTTAGAAATTCTATATGAGACTTCCTGAGAGGCACTACACCAAATCCCTGATCTCCCCCCACTCCACCAATTCTGATCAATGTCAATGTAACTTCCTTGCATTCCTTTCTAATAATGGACAGTGGCAGCTAGAGACACTGCCATTTGCTCAATCCACGACATACAAAGAGCATTGAAGGAATCACTTTTTTCTAAAAAGTAAAGTATCAACTGTATAGTAACCTTTCGATTGCTGGAGTTTTTCAGTAAACACATGTTTAAGATTAGGAACCTGTAGTGTTAGGAACCTGTAGTGTAGCCTCCGTAGTGGCAGAATCTAGTAACACGGAAGAAGTTAAATATAATTCCCTTCAACTACCTGCTGATTGCTCTAATTACAGGTGGAAAACATTAGTGAGATAACTCAGTGAAAAAAAATATAAACCAGCTAACATGTAGAAAAAAATCAAATTTAGTTGGTATAATTGAAGAACTATTCAGGGAAACATGTTTGCCTGTGCTAAAATTACAGTAGCAGGACTGGAATTAAGGGAGTGTCATGGTGGGGTGAGGACGGAATTTTCTCCTTTCAGATCAGGGGGATGGGAACAAGATAATCTCTCCCCATCCTGTGGAGAGCTATGAGCCACAGCCTCAGAGCTGCAATAACAGCAGTTGCATCCTCATACACTGAAGAGAGTAAGTGGTGAGTCTCCAAATTATGGACCTTTGGCTCATCCTCTTTCCCAGTACCCAAACCCTATGCTACAACGATTCCCAAGGAGCTACTGCATAGCTGATATCTACACTGAACATGGGTGCAAGCCTCTTGCACAGGCTTTATGGCTATGTCTACACTGGCAAGTTAGGTCGACTTAAGGAGGCTTAAGTCGACCTAACTTAATGTTTGTCCACACTAAGCTTTCATTAGGTCAATTTAAGGAGCTTCCTTAAATTGACCTAATGAACGCTTAGGTTGACTTAATAAGAACCGCAGGGTATTCGAACTAACCCTGCTTAGGTTGACCTAAGCCTTCCTAAGGCCAGTGTGGACGCATAAGTCCACTTTCTTAGGTTGACCTAAGGGAAGTTAGATCGACTTACTAAGTCCCGGTTAAGGGAAACCACTTTGTTAAGTTGATGTAATAAGGTCGACTTTAAGTCGACTTAAAGTCGACCTTATTAAGTTGATTTAACAAAGTCGACAACTTTTCCTAATGTAGACATAGCCTATAATTCTTACCCTGTAGAATCACATCCTCTGCTGTGGAGGATGTGGCAGGGTTTGCTTCAGAGTGTCCTTATCAGTACTATGGTGGCAAACTACTTTTGAGTGCTGAAGTCTACTTACAGTGAAGCCTTCAGGCTTCTATACACTCCATTTTGTCCTCCTCCTTCCTATCTCTCTCTGCTATCCCATTCTGTTGTGACTATGAGAATAACAAATACTGTTTCTGTAACTAGATGAAATGGATCAATTCTTATTATTACAGGCTCACTGCAGAAATGCCACCCAAGTAGGTACAGATGTTCTGCAGGGGCAGCATATACATTACTAATAGGATTACAGTACTGCAGAGGTGCCTGGCACTTTACAGATCAACTAGAGATGGAATCCCTGCCCTGAAAAACTCATAGTTAGACAAGAACATAAACCCAAGGAGAAGCTGTGAGGAAACAAGAGGTATTTTTACATGTAGTTCCCCTCCCCATGCTTATGAGGAGAGGCTGAGAGAACTAGGCTTGTTTAGTTTTCAGAAGAGGAGAATGAGAGGAAATTTGATAGCAACCTTTAACTATCTGAAAGGGGGTTCCAGGGTGGAGCTAGGCTGTTTTCTTTGGTGGTAGATGACAGAATTAGGAGCAGTGATCTCAAGTTGCAGTGTGGGAAGTCTAGGTTGGATATTAGGAAAATCTTTTTCATTATGAGGGTGGTAAAGCACTGGAATGGGTTACCTAGGCAGGAAATGGAGTCTACATCCTTAGAGGTTTTTAAGGCCCGGTTTGACAATGTCCTGGTTGGGGTGATTTAGGTGGGTTTGGTCCTGTTTTGACCAGGGGTTTGGATTAGATGACCTCTTTAGGTTCCTTTCAACCCTAATCATGTATGATTCTAGGATTCTCTGCTGGCAGGAGCATGAACTAGCCGTGCAAGGAGTATGTGCATACATCTCCTGACACAGGACCCATTGGCAGACTATGCTACCTGGCTCCTAGATAGTAGTCTGGGGTTCAATGGTTGTTGGCATAGTGTTTATCTACAGACCAAGTGAGGTTTCCAGACTCACCACTAGAGGTTGACATCTGAATGACAAGGGGAATCACCCTGAAGGAGGACAGGCCATGCTGTTCTTACCTGACCTTCCTCCTGATCTTTGCCGTGAAGTGGCAGCTTTCAGTTATGGCTTGTGGTATGGAGGAACCACACTGAAAACAGCTGCTTAGCCATTGTGGCTGATACAATGCCTTTACTAACTCCCTGGGCTATGCCTGATCTCTTGTTAACATTGACCCCCTCCACATCCCAAACTGAGGGAAGGTCAATTATCACTTGATTTTCCCTGAAGATTTCCCACTGCTGATTGCATCCTACCATAGAGTTAAAGCTAGCTCAAACACATGGACTCCTGAGCAAATCTTAACTACAAACTCTCCAGGGAAGGGATCTTGCTTGTTTGTAGAGCACATTACACAGTGCAGTACCTCCTGATAGGGGTGTCTGGGTATTACTGTTAATAATAAAAATGATGCTGCTGATAATGAATAGCAGGTGAACTTTGATACTGTGATGCAGGAAGGTAAATTAAGAATCTATTCTTCAGAGCTTTGGAAAATATGTGGAGTTTTTTGTTTATTAAAATTTGGTTTAAATCTCACACCTAATAATACTTTTATTTATCCCAGATAAATGCATATTATAAATCAATAGAGATGGTAAGAGTATCCTGAGTTGTCATGCAGCCATTTTCCCTCCAGCAAGTAAATAGCCCACTCCTAGGGTACGTCTACACTTGCACCTTAGGTCAACTTAACAATGCTTAAGTCGATTTACAGAACGCCGCATCCACACTGGGCGCTTATTAAGTCGACTTAAGCGCTTCCTTAAGTCGACTTAATAACACCACCTCTGAAGGTCGACTTAAGGCTTAAGTCGACCTTATTAAGTTGACTTAAAGCCAGTGTGGATGGGTATGTCTATACCACAGGCTCTGTTAAGTCGACTTAACAAGGTCAACTTAAGTCAACTTTAAGTGTAGACACTCTGTTAAGTCATCCTTGTTAAGTCGACTTAACAGAGACTGTAGTGTAGACATAGACCAAGATTCCAAGTTTTCCCTGACTGCTGAGAAGCCAAGACAGAATTCATGAAATGACAATGTATGCCGAACATGCTATTTTTTATTTCTCTTGTTTCTTTTTAAGAATAGAATATTTTATTTCTACTTTCAGAGGAAAGATGGCTGCCTATCTCAAAGGAGAAAAACCTCAAGTTTTACCTGATTTTCTACACCTGAATGACTTGGCATGTGAAGCTGTAGGAGGAAAGGTAAATGTATATAATTAAAAAGACAAATTGTGCTTTTAGTGCAGATTATACTTGACATTTCTACAGGCATTTCCAAGTGAGGATCTAAAAGTGTTCTTCAAACACCAACGAATTAAGCCTCTCAGCATCCCCCTGTGTTAAGTATTATTATCCACATTTTACCTGTGAGAAAACTGAGACACAGAGAAATAAAGGAATTTTCTAAAGATCACACAGGAAAGGAATTCTTTGACAGAACCAGAAATAGAACCCACAAGTCTTAATTTGCAGTTGTATACTCTGAACACCAAGTCTTTCCTTAGCGTTCAAATTCTGAAGGTCTAGTCAACACAAATTTGACCTGTGTTGAAGCGATCCGATGAAAGACACCATATATTCTCAGTGAGATGCATCCACATTGTTGCAGAGAAAATTGTCATCAATGTTAGGGATTGCTGGCTCACTCACACTGCTTTCAAATGTTTCAAAAAAGGGCAAGTCAGTAGCAATTCTATTGATGATGCAGATTGTAGAAGGAGACAAAAAGAAACTTCACTTAATTCTCCCTACAGAGACAAAGTGGTGTCAATAACAATGATCATCCTGCAAGAATGTACTTCCTGCAGATGCAAGGTAAATAGTGGTCAATGGTTTTTTTCTTCAACATGTTTGATGTTGCTAGCATTACAAGTTTCATCATTTGGGTCAGCAGCAATCCTTCTTTGCCCCACACTTGCTCAAGACAGGGAAGGAGCTCGTTCCTTGTCAATCTAGAATGATGTGTAGATGCACATGTAGAGAGAAGAATCCTTTATACTTTCTATCTTACCATGCCTATCAAAGCAACACTCTTGTCTTTTGGCTACCATCAAAAACTATCCACCATGAAAGCACCTAGCAAACTGAGAAGTGGATAATGCCAAATTTGCCCAAGGTCCGCTAACCGGAAGAGTCGCAAGCTATGTCAAGAATGCATTGAATTTATATTCTCTGACAACTCCCCATTGATACTGATGTGTGAAAATTGCATGCAAGCTCACACTGAATCGCTGCATCTACACTTGTAAATTAAGTTGACTTAAGCAGGCTTAAGTCGATTTAATTTAACCTGCGTCTACACTACAGTTTCCTTAAGTCGACTTAAGCAGTTTGCTTAAGTCGACATAAGGAAAATAAAGTCGACTTAATTAAAATTAAGTCAACTTTATTAAACCTCCTTTAAATTCGACTTAGTGCTTAAGTCAACTTTCGAAAGTCGATTTAAGCCAGTGTAGACGTGGGGTATCCCTAAGTCAACTTAGGGCTACCCCAGGACTACATCAATGCCCTCCCTGCCGGGGGGGGGGGCAGGGAGAGCCTGATATCCCCCCCACGGAGCAGGGCAGAGCCCTGCCCACCCTGCCCCTATGCCCGGCCAGGATCCCTGTCCCCCTTTGCCCGATTGTACCTATGTACAATGGGGCAAAGGCTGAGCCCCCTGGCATTGGGCAAGGGGTGCCCCCCATGTCCCGTGGACCTATCCTAGGTCCCCCTAGCCCCACAAAGTCGACCTAGAGCATCCAGTATGGAAGCTCTAGGTCGACTTTGTAAGTTCCCCTTTAAGTCGACTTTAATTTTAAGTGTAGACACACTAAGTCGACTTAGTTAAAGTCTACTTAATATTACAAGTGTAGACATAGCCAATGAGACTTCTGCTAGTTCTTTCAATGTGCTAGTTAAATAAAAAATTTCATTTAAAATATTAAAGAATTGTTCTTAGTTTCTGAATGCATATGGGGGACAACCTGCCTCCCCATACAGTTAATGTAACTTTTTTCTCAACACTGGATCACGGTTAAAGAAAAAGGCAACCTCCTGTAAAATGAACCCGGTCCTTATTTTTTTTAGTTTATCATATGTATGTACAAAACAGAAATACATATTTACAAATACAGGATATAGCTCATTGATGGATGTACCAGTGGTGTATCTCCACTAGCAGGGCTTCTTGTCCTGATAGGGGACATAAGAAAGAATCCACATTGGCAGAACAGCTATGGCCTGGTTTATGATTAAAAAGGTATTTTGTCTACCTGGTTTTTCTGTATAATGCCATACAGATCCTTAGAAAATTCTTCCAGTGTGAAAGTTTAGAGCTACCCAAAAAGGTGGAGACTTTCATAGAATCATAGGGCTGGAAGGGACCTCATGAGGTCATCTAGTCCCCCCCCCCCCACTAAATAATCCCATTTTCCTTGGCATCATGGTTTATTTACAAAGAAAATGAAACAAACCCTTCCTTATGTCACAACAGTAGGTAAAAATTTTGTAAATAAAGATGCAGAGAGAAGAGTAAGGACCCTGGTCCTCAAGCAAACAATTGAATTAAATGGGGCACTATGCAAGTTCACTGGAGGATTACAGCATAAAAAGAAATGCATACAAAGAAATCAAAATATTTTAAAAATATTATCTTATATATATATGTCTGTAAGCCTCTAGCCAACTTAATTCCAAAGGGGTAGCCGTGTTAGTCTAGCCCAGCAAAACAAAGAATCTGGTGGCACTTTTAAAGACTAACAAATGTATTTATCACATGAGCTTTCATGGGAGAAAAACCCACTTCCTCAGATGCTTGAAGATGGGGAACATACCAGACTAGACTTCTACATAGATTGCTTACACCACTGTACAAAGGCTAAAATCATGGACAAAGCACATCCTTTCCACCATAACCTTCAGACGTGCAGAACACAATGCCATCCACAGCCTCAGAAATATCCCTGACATTATCATTAAGGAAGCTGACAAAGGAGATGCCGTCGTCATTACTGACAGAGCCAGATGGGTACCCAGAAGTCAATTACTACAGGAGAAGCCCAAGAAAGAAAACACAGAATGCTACTGATCATCACCTACAACCTCCAAGTCAAAACCCTGCCGCACATCATCAAGGACCTACAACGTATTCCAGAAGACAATCCCTCACTCTCTCAGGCCTTGGGCGGCAGACCCTTTCCTCACTTAGGCTTGGCTTAAGTCGACTTAATTTGCCCTGCGTCTACACTACACTTTGTTTAAGTCGACTTAAGCAGCTTGCTTAAGTCGACTTAAGCAAAATAAAGTCGACTTAATGAAAATTAAGTTGACTTTATTAAACCATCTTTCTACTCGACCTAAGGCTTAATTCAACTTTTTAAAGTCGAATTAAGCCAGTGTAGCCCTCGGGTAGCCCTAAGACTTAGGGCTACCCCACCCCAGGACTACACCAATGCCCTCCCTGCCAGGGAGGGGGGGGAGAGGGGGAGCCTGGCATGCCCCCCAAAGGGCAGGGCATGTGGGAAGGGTGTGATGCTGTCTGGATTTAGGGATGCATTTATGATATTATTTTCAATGGATATCTCATAAATGCTATAATCCATAAGAAATATGTCATGTTTGGTATCAATAGAAAGGTAGTAATTTGCTGGGAATGATTATATAGTTTATGTCTAGGAATTCTATTTCGATTACAAGTTAGGAATTTGATGTTATATCCATACTTTAACTTGTGTCATTCTGGAGGAAAGCCTTAGATGGGAGGGTGTGAACAACCACTGTCTCCTTAATGTTAAGGAATCTGCCAGGTGATATGGTCCCAGGGAGTAAACTGATGAGCCATTAAGGACACAATGGTTGTATTCTTTATGTCCTTAATGGCTCATCAGGATACTCCCTGGGACCATTCTACCTGGAAAATTCCTAAACATTAAGGAGACAATGGTTGTTCACACCCTCCCGTCTAAGTCTTTCCTCCAGAATGACACAAGTTAAAGTATGGATATAACATCAAATTCCTAACTTGTAATCGAAATAGAATTCCTAGATATAAACCATATAATCATTCCCAGCAAATTACTACCTTTTTATTGATACCAAAGATGACATAGTTCCTATGGATTATAGCATTTATGAGATATCCATTGAAAATAATATCATAAATGCTTCCCTAAATCCAGACAGCATCACACACAGGGCTCTGCCCTGCCAGGGTGCCTGTCCCTCTTTGCCCCATTGCACACAGGGGGTGCCCCCCCACCACCGTGGACCTGCCCAAGGTCCCCCTAGCTCCACAAAGTCGACGTAGGGCATCCAGTGTGGATGCGCTAGGTCGACTTTGTAAATTCCCCTTTAAGTTAACTTTAATTTTAAGTGTAGACACACTAAGTCGACTTAACTAAGTCGACTTTAAGTAGACTTATTAAGTTGACTTAGTTATAGTTGACTTAAAAGTGCAAGTGTAGACATAGCTTTAGGGTGCATCTACACTTATAAATTAAGTCGACTTAAGCAGGCTTAAGTCAACTTAATTTACTCCACGTCCACACTGGGCTTTCCTTAATTTGACTTAAGCTGTTCCTTAAATCGAATTAAGGAAAAACTAGTTTGAATTAATAACACCTCATTATAATTCAAATTAGTGTTTAAGTCGACTTTATTAAGTCGACTTAGCCAGTGTACATGCCCTAAGTCAACTTGGTCGACCTAGGGCGAGGGGGACAAGGGAGCCCCGCATAGCTCCCTGGCAGAAGGGAGCCACCGTGGCTCCCTTGTCTCCTGGGGAGCCCCTGCTACGTTCTCCCCAGACCTGCAGCTTCCCTGCCAGAGGAGCTGTGGTCCCGGGGAGAAGGGCTCCCTAGCCAGGGCTCCAGTGGGAGGGGATCCCTCACTGGAACCCTGGCTGAAGAGCCCGGGAGGCTCCCTTCCCCCCAGGAAGCCCTGGACTGCTCGTCCCGGCGAGAGCCAGCCCTGCAAGGCTGGCTCTCCATGGGACCAAGAAGCCGTGGGTGGCTCTCCCAGTTCCCTTCTCACCAGGACCACTCAGGTCCCAGGGAGAAAGGAGTGTGGGCTCCCTTCTGGCTGGGACAATGGGGTCCCGGGGAGAAGGGAGCCCTGCAGTCCCTTCTCCGGACCATGCTCCAGCTGACAGGGAAACTCCGGGGTTTCCCTACCAGCTGGAGGATCGTGCCAGCAATTGCCAGCCCTGCGCACCAGCTGACAGGGGAAACCCCAGCGTGTAGTGTAGATTTTCTAAGTCAACTTAATAGGAGCACCTTTAAGTCGACTTAAGAGTCTTGTGTAGACTCTCTAAGTCAACTTTAATAAGGTTGACTTAAAGGCGACTTTAGAAAATCGACTTAAGAAAGTTGACCTAACTTTCTGAGTGTAGACAAAGCCTTACAGACAGCCCCCAACCTTAAATAGATACTCACCAGCAACTACAGATCTATCAACAGAAACATTAAAGCAGGCACATACACCTCCAACAAACCCTGTTGCCAACTTTGCCCACCTATCTGCATAAAATACACTATCACAGGACCTAATAAAGACAGCTATTCCATCAAGGGCTCATTCACTTGCTCATCCACCAATGTGATTTATGCCATCATGTGCCAGAAATGCCGTTCTCACACCGCCTCCCCTCCCTCGGCCTTATACATTGGACAAACAGGAGTCTCTGAATAAATGGACACAAATCTGACATAAGAAATCACAACATTCAAAAACAAATAGGGGAATATTTCAATCTCTCTGCTTACTCCATTGATGATTTGTTAATAGCTGTGCTCAAACAAAATGATAAAAAAAATAGAACTGCAGAATTGGAATTCATATGCAAATTTGATTTCTTAAACTCAGGACTGAATAAAGATTATGGGTTCTTTTCCCATTACAACAGATAATTTTGCTTACCTTTGTCCCCCACCTAGTTCCCTGCTAATTGCTCTACTTCACTGTTTGAATCCTAACAACTGCTTTGATTTGCAGTAACTGTCTGACCAGATCTTATGATTTACATTTATTTTGCTCCCATTTTGTAAGTTTCCCATCTTCAAGCGTCTGATGAAGTGGGATTGTCTCTCATGAAGCTCATGAGATAAATAAATTTGTTAGTCTTTAGGGGTGCGTCTACACTTGGCAACTTAGGTTGACTTAAGGACTCTTAAGTCGACCTACACAAAGCCACGTCCACACTTAAGCACCTCCTTAAGTCGACTTAATAACAGCTTAAGTCAACTTAATAACACCACCTCTGAAGGTCGAGTTAAGCCTTAGTCAACTTCTTAAGTCGACTTAAAGCCAGTGTGGATGTGGAATAGCGCTAAGTCGACCTTATTAAGTCGACTTAAAGTCAGTGTGGATGGCTATATCTACTGGTAAGTCGGCTTAACAAGGTTGACTTAAGTCGACTTAAAATGTAGCCACTCTGTTAAGTCAACTTAACAAGGTCAACTTTAAGTCGACTTAAAGTCAACCTTCTTAAGTCAACTTAACAGAGTGGCTACATTTTAAGTCGACTTAACTTTACAAGTGTAGACATAGCCTAGAAGTGCCACCAGACTCCTTGTTTGTTAGGCAACTTAATATTTTCTATTTACTGGATAACTTAGCACATTTCAATAGGAAATGAAATAAAATAGGATAGATTTATAATTTATTTTTAATTTTTCTTTTATTTGTGTAGGTTTTATTTGCAACAGATGATTTTTTTGCTCCTGCGGAGAATCTTTTAAAGGTATGAGAGACTGACATTCATCACTTTGGAGGATTTACATGGACTTTTAAAGATTTTTAGGCTTTAGAGGGTGGGACTGTAACTTGCTCTCAGAGACCAGGACATGGACAGTCATTATTAATGGTTAAAGTAAGAGTCAGCCACCCAAAGCCAAGGTTTGGAGTCAAAAGCAAAAGTGAGAAATTGTAGTTGAAGGTCGGAACCAGGTTACTTGGAATGAGTCAGGGCTGGGAACAAGCAAGCACAGATGTCAATGCAGCCATGGGTAAGTGCTTTGAGCAGCCAATGCCCTGCTGCTCCTATTGGTCTTAAGAGTAGATTTGTTGATCCCCCTACACAATCAGGGGATTTCACTGTAGCCACCTGTGATTCAGCTGTGGGACTTCCCTTGCTCATTAATGGTGTGGAGCCAGCTAGTCCCAGGCTCAGCTGCAAGCCCTAATTTCTGACATTTATTTTGTTTGTATAACACCAAATACAATACGGTTCTGAGCTGGTTGACCTTTAGGCTCTGTCAAAATATAAATGTTAAATGATAATATTAATTATTAATGGATCTCTGTAATTTCATATATATGTTCCTTGGAAATATACATACATTGCCTTTAAGAGAAAACTACTTACTTTATAATTCTGCTTCGTACCTTGCAAGATTCTTGTTCCTGGCTCTGTACTTGAGAGGCAGAACTCCCTTAGTTGCCTAAAGGCAGTGGGAATGGGTAAGAGCATAAGGCTTCCTTTGTCCCCACTGGTGGTTGTGTACCATCCTGGAACATAACTGTAATCCTATAAACCTTCTAGTCACACCCTAAATTAGCCAGAAGCAAAAGTTCTCTAAATAATGTCGAGCCTATCATTGAAAAATTAATGCTTCTGAAATGCAGAACAATACACATCAAGATGTAGAGGTAACCCACCACCCGCTGAAAATGGCTTTGCAGGGAACAAGCTCCAATGTGTACACTGATTTGGCAAAAACATGCTTGCATTATTACGAGAACATAAAAATGGCCTTGCTGTGTCAGACCAATAGTCTATGTAGCCTAGTATCCTGTCATCCTACAGTGGCCAGTGCCAGATGCTTCAGAGGGAATGAACAAAACAGGACAATTATTTAGTGATTCTCCTCCTGACATCCAGTTCCATCTTCGGGCAGTTAGAGATTTAGGGACACCCAGGGTGCATCTACACTGGCAAGTTAGGTCGACTTAAGGATGCCCACACTAGGCTTTCCTTAAGTTTAAATTGACTTATAATCACCAGAGCAGGACAAAATGTTAAAAACTTGAAACTTTTTGCAGGAAGGAATTTCCAGAAACATTAAAGTTTTTGGCTCGCTGGCTTCCTGCCTATCAGGCTCCATGGCTAGCTAGCTTTCTCAGCTGCCTGAGGGCAAAGCGTAGTGGCTAGTCAGGGAGCTGGCACCCTGGGAACTTGATGTCCAGGAAGCATGGAGATCAGGCCTGCTAGGGAATCAGCCAGATTAGCTGCTGGGCAACTTGATAGCCAGGGACTCGTCTGTCTGATTTCCCTGAATGCCTGCCAGATGAGAAGCTCAGCAGCCCAGGGAGAATCCCTGGACTCCCCAGTATGCTACCAGGCAATCTGCCAAGGAGCTGGTTGGGAGCCTTGGGAGGGAGGTGGTGGGTGAGCATGCTGACAGAAAACTAGCTGCCTGGCTTCCATCAAACATTATGACTGAATTGTCACATTCTGCAGGAATACGTCTATTCCAAAGAATAGAATTTTGCAATAGAAAACTTATAAGAAAATGTCTGAGCAATGCTAGGTATGAAAAAGAAGGGGTTTTTTTTTTGCATGTGCATTTTTATTTTCATAAACACACACACCACACCCTTTCACCGCATGTGTATTTTTTCTTTCCTTACAAGGTATCATAGTGTATTTCTATGTTTAGGCAAGTCAAGGCTTCCACACTGGCTTTATGCCTCAACCCAGGTTCACCCTCTGATCACTATATTCCTCCCATTAATATCCTCCCAGTTACTGACCAATTGTCCCATTAGCCCAGCTATTGCCACCCAAGTGCCAGTCATCCCCAAAGAAAATTGGTTAATTGGCTTTAATTAAGCCCACACTCTTCCCAGTGCTGCAGTAACCTCAGTGACCATGGTGCAATTAATGGTGCCCTATCACATGCCCCCAAGCACTAGACTGACTTACTGCCTGTGGGATGCATCCTGAAACAAAGAATCTGGTTCTCCATTATCTTTCCCATCATGAGGTCATTTACACTTGTGCAAAATGACTGTAAGGCAGCTGTACAATGAGTCAGTTGGTAATATTGAAGGGTGGTGGCCTAAATGACTACTCTGACATCTTCATTGTGACCTCTGGCTGTTCTGCTTTTGACAAAGGAAGCATTTATATAGGTTTGATTATGGTCATCAAACTTTTAGATTCTTGATTACTGGTTTATTTCAACTGCTCATTATTGTTGTAATAATAACTTCTGACAGGTACTCAGGTGTAATCAGAATTAGACATTGTAGTACAGTGGAAACCATTTCCTTTCATCATTAGGTAAATAATAGCACAAACATTTAGGAATTAAGGAGTGGAAGTGACCTACTATGTCACAGACTCCAGTTCCTTACTATTGCAACCCTGCCTTATAATCCTTTTCATAAATCAGTTGAGTTACAGTGGTATAAGTGAGGACAAATATGGCCCCTCATTCTTATTTATATTTTAGAAACAGAGTCCAGTTTTTAAAGCAGATACATTTACTGATTATGGCAAGTGGATTGATGGATGGGAGACAAGAAGGAAAAGGATTCCAGGTAATACACTTAATATGTCACTCAATAACCAATAACAGTAGGGGGTTTGCAGAAGGGGAGGGAAGAGGGGAAGAAATTGACTGACATCATTATGAAACCTTTCAGTTAGAGACTGATGAGTTTGAAGTTGAAGTTAACAAGTTGATATATTCATGAATGACATGCATACTGAAAAATCTCTAGAAACTGCTTACGAACTTCCTGGGAGTATGTGTTCTTTCTGTGGTTCTAAGTGCACATTCTGAGATGTCCCTTGTTGTCATGAACCACTCTTTTGTGTTTTATTTTTATTTGAATTGATATATACAGTACATAGGAAACGAAACATCTTATACATCTAAACATTTTATAGGAAACTAAACATCTTTTAAAAACTCAAACATATAATGCTTTCAAAATCCACTAGAATAATCAGGAAGTTGTTGCTGTTCATGTTTTGTCAAGTCCCCTTAAAAGTGTCTTTATGAAGTTCTTCCGGCTTTGACTGTATGCAAATTCCTTCAAAAATTAATTGGAATGTGTTGTAGATTTTTGGTTGTTTTACACAAAAGTTAATTTTACAAAACCACAGATCTGAATTCCAAATCTGTGTGCTGTTTAGGGCTGTATCTGGATCTGAAGTTAACATCTTGGGCCCATTTCTTAAACATATTTATATTTCTTCTCTAAATATTTTTCAAGTGAATTGCCACTTTTATTCCCTGGTGTTATTTTAAACTTGTTAGAAAAGTAGTTTGTTCTCTGTCTTTCAGGACATGATTGGTGTGTTATCCAGTTGGGAATACCAGGTATTATCCATGGGTTTGAGGTAAACACATCTTTCTTCGCTGAAAACTGTGCTCCTCGTATATCAATTCAGGCAGCATGCTTGACACAAGGTAATTAATGAATTAATTTCTAGGAGATCCCCAGGTGCCTTAGTGGGAGAACTATGTGCTCCTTAAATTCTATTGCTAATATGAGAACCTTATTATTCTGGGGGGAAGTTAAGTACAACACATTGGCTGCGTCTACACTGGTAAATTAAGTCGACTTAAGCTTGCTTAAGTTGACTTAATTTACCCTGCGTCTATGCTACAATTTCCTTAAATCGACTTAAGCAGCTTGCTAATTAAGCCTTAAGTCTAATGAAAAGGTGGTTTAATAAAGTCGACTTAATTTTCATTAAGTCGACTTTATTAAACCACCTTTTCATTAGACTTAAGGCTTAATTAGACTTTTTAAGATTGAATTAAGCCAGTGTAGCCCTGGGGTAGCCCAAAGTTGACTTAGGGCTACCCCAGGACTACACCAATGCCCTCCCTGCCAGGGGGGGCACAGGGGGAGCCTGGCATGTCCCCCAAAGGGCAGGGCATGTGGGCACGGTGTGACACTGTCTGGATTTAGGGAAGCATTTATGATATTATTTTCTATGGATATCTCATAAATGCTATAATCCATAGGAACTATGTCATGTTTGGTATCAATAGAAAGGTAGTAATTTGCTGGGAATAATTATATAGTTTATGTCTAGGAATTCTATTTCGATTAAAAGTTAGGAATTTGATGTTATATCTATACTTAAACTTGTGTCATTCTGGAGGAATGCCTTAGACAGGAGGGTGTGAACAACCATTGTCTCCTTAATGTTAAGGAAGCTCCCACCTACAATGGGCCAAAGGGCGAAACCTGATGAGCCATTAAGGAGACAATGGTTATTCACACCCCCCTGTCTAAGGCATTCCTCCAGAACAACACAAGTTAAAGTATAGATATAACATCAAATTCCTAACTTCTAATCAAAAGAGAATTCCTAGACATAAACTATATAATCCTATGGATTATAGCATTTATGAGATATCCATTGAAAATAATATCATAAATGCTTCCCTAAATCCAGACAGTGTCACACCCTGCCCACATGCCCAGCCAGGGTCCCTGTCCCCCTTTGCTCCATTGCACATAAGGGGTGCACACAGTGTGGATGCTCTAGGTCGACTTTGTAAATTCCCCTTTAAGTCAACTTTAATTTTAAGTGTAGACACACTAAGTCGACTTTAAGTTGACTTTAAGTCAACTTAATTAAAGTCGATTTAAATTAACAAGTGTAGACATAGCCATTGTTTCTTATGGTAGAGAAAATAGTTAAATTTCAGGCCTTTCAGGATTAGTAATTGAAATGATGCAATTCCTGTAAATATCATCTTGGAAAAACAGCTCTTCTGGTAATTCAGTGCCAGAAACACTGGGTCCCCAAGGCAGTGAATAATGGGAGAATACAGCTGTTGCTTTCATTCTTTTATGCCACAAGTTCACATTCCTCTCCTCCTCCCCAATGGCATTGTGTGTGCTTAATAACAAAATATTTTTTAAAGAATTGTACTTGGAAAGAAAATGCTTTATAAAGGGCTTAATCCTAGCCAAGCAGATGTGGTGGGATTTCTCCTACTGTACTACTCTTCCCCAGGCTTTCGGGCTCAAGAACTACTCCAGCAGAATAATGAAGTAGTGTCTATGGCTCTGTATATGATCTTTCCACAGGGAATGATGAGAAATACCATGTAGGAGCAAATCTTTTAGCATCATTCCTCCCTCTTTTTCCCGGGCGCTAGTACCTCTTTCCCTGCCTGGTGCCGCACCGGTTGCTTGAGTGGGCTCCATTCTGCCCCAGTATTACACATCTCTGCTGTGTTCCACCACCATCTCTTATAGTTTTCTCCCTTTGCAATGCAGAATTGCACCCGTTTCACTGCCACCAGGGTTGCAGAAAAGGGAGCTGGATTTGGCTCACAGAGAAAAAAACTGAGCTATTCTAAAGTGAAAAATATTTGAAATAATTAAGCTATGACTTATTTTCGTCAGTAGAAATAATATCTCAAGTACACTTTCAGCACAATATATTCTTATACGTATTTCTACAAACCGACCAATTTCTTGTTGTGACATTGCTCAGCTGATCAAATAGTGCTTTTAGTACTTCTGTCATTCCATATATTTTAGTTTAAAAACCAAATTGAATAGCACTGGATACTGGTTGTATATTTATATTGCTTCTGCAGTGAATTTATCAGAGTTTTGGCCCAGAGGGGACCGGATAGGAACTGCAGCTTCAGATGAAGAGTTTAAAGCCATCAAGAAGGTATACTAGTTGAAGGCTGGGTGGTTCTTGGGATTCTAATGGGATACAGATGATTTGAGTTGTAGATCACAGTTTGAATAAGGCCTAATTTGACTGTGAGTTGATGTTGAACTCTAATGGCTTTTTAGAGATCTATTATAAAAATGAGCGTGGGGTTGAATCTGTATCCTTGGGGGGATTGCAGGTGGTTTGGGGGGGGAAGGGGTGGGAGCTGTGGGCTTTGGGGGGAGTGCAGGGGTTTGTGGGGAGGAGGGGCGGAGGGCTGGTGCTAGTGGCCTGTGGCAGGCGGGTCCTGGGACTGCACGCATCCACCCTGTATCCTGGGCCGTCGGCGACAAGGGATGCTGGGGTCCCGGGCAGGGGCACCCTTGGCAGGCGGAGGGTACCGGAGCTCCACCAGCTGCTGCAAGCATGCGTCTGCTGCTCGAGGGCTACAGTCTGCTGCTCAGCAAGGTTGACCAGGCGCTGGAGCATCCCCTGCCCAGCCCTCTGGTGGACATCCACCCACTCCCGCCAGGCATTCCTTGGACTCCTCAGCAATGTTCCCTCTAAGGTTTGGCGGCTTGTGTGCAAAATTTTCAAGCCGTGTGCAAAACTTTTTCTGAATAAAATTTTTGTGTAATCTCACACGACAGAAATTATAGGCATTAATTGAAGTTAAAGTAATTGTAAATAGAATTAATTAATTGTGTTTAATTGAATTTGAATGAATTTTGAATTGAAATTTAATTTTTAGAAAGGTTTTTATTTAAAATTAAGTTTTTAAAAGTTTTTTTAAGGAAGGAAGGAAGGAAGGAAGGAAGGAAGGAAGGAAGGAAGGGAGAGAGAGAAAAAGAGAGAAGGAAGGAAGAGAGAGAGAGAAAAAGGAAAGAAGAGGAAAGAAGGAAGAGAAAGAAGAAAGAGGAAGGAAAGAAGAGAAAGAAAAAAGGAAAGAAAAAGGAAGACAAATAAGGAAAAAAGAGAAAGAAGGAAGAGAAAGAGAGGAAGAAAGAAAAAAGAAGGCAGGCAAAGAAGAGAAAGAAGGAAAGAAAAAGGAAAACAAAGGAGAGAAAGAAGGAAAGAAAAAGGAAGGGAGAAAGAAAAAAGAGAGAAGGAAGGAAGAGAAAGGGAGAGAAAGAAGGAAGGAAGAGAAAGAAGGAAGAAAAAGAAGAAAAGAAGAAAGGGGAAGGAAAGAAGAGAAGGAAGAGAAAGGAAGGAAGCAAAGAAAGAGAAAGAAGGAAAGAAAGAAAGAAAAAAGAGAAGGAAGAGAAAGGAAGGAAGGAAGCAAAGAAAGAGAGAAAGAAGGAAAGAAGAGGAAACAGGAAGAGAAAGAAGGAGGAAGGAAGGAAGGAAGGAAGATGAAAGAAAGAAAGAAAAAAGAAGGAAGAGAAGAAAGAGGAAGGAAAGAAGAGAAAGAAAAAAAGGAAAGAAAAAGGAGGACAAATAAGGAAAAGAGAAAGAAAGAAAGAAAGAAGCCAAGGCCGCTGGCTGGGGAGGACCCTACCACGGCCCTGGGAAGCCACCGGTGGGGCGGTGCAGACCCCAGCCCCGGAGGCTAATCCCAGCCCCGTGCTGGGAGGCCGAGGCTGTGGATTAGCCCGGCCCCGGCCCCGGCTCTGGGCCGGGAAGTCGAGGCGGTCGGTGGGTGGGAGCCCGGGAGCCCGCCGCAGCTGCAGCCACCCCGCTGCACCGGCCGCGTGGGGCAGGCAGGCAGGCCTGCGCTCCTGTCCCTAGCTTGAGCCTGCCTGTCCCACCCTGGGGGCGGGGAGGGCCAGCCCAGAGGCCGGGCGCAGGCCGGGTCTGCCGCGGCAAAGCCGCGGCCCCGGGGGTCGGAGGGAGCAGTGGGGGCTGCAGGGCTGCGCGGGGGTTCCTCACTGCTGCGCAGGGGGGGGGGCGACGGCCACTGTGCGGCCGCGCACCCCCGCAGCTTAAAGGGAACACTGATCCTCAGTGATGCACACCAGCTCTCTGAGGTTCTCATCCGAGGATCAATGTGCCCTCCTCCTCCTCCTGGTTGGGGCTGGTGGGGTCCCGGGAGTGCCGCATCTCAAGGGCGCAGGGGCTGCTGTAGAGAAGCAAAGAAGAGAGTTCCTCCCATTATCTGGTGCGGTGTGCAGCCCGCCAGCAGCTGCTGTCCCCTGCCCTTCCTCCTGCTTTCCAATCCCTGTCCTTTGGGACTGGGACCCCTCGGCACCCGCTGCCCTGCTCTGCTGCCCAGGTAAGGTGTGGTGCACAAGGTGGTGAGCTGCAGGCAGCCCTGCTCTGGGAATCCCTCCTGAGGCCATGTGCCACCGGTGTTGGGCACATGCTGTCTGGCCTTGGCATTCCTGCCCTACAGTCCCCCAACTCCATCTCCAAACACACCACCACCCTGCTCAGCTCCAGCTCCCTCCCACCACATGGCCCCCTGCCCCTCTGACCCTGTGGGAGGTCCTCTGTGCCCCCCCCGACCCTGCCTGTCCCTGGGCCATGTCCCCCTGCAGTCCCTATCCCACAGGCATGGCCAGCTCTGCCCGCAGGGAGGGAGGGAGAGAGGGAGAGAGCACTCACCAGCAGGTGCAGCAGGTGTGTGGTTCTCTGTCCCCTCGCCCAGGTCTTCAGCGGGGGGAAGCTGCTCCTCCTCCTCTGGGACTGGATCCGCCGTCAGGGCAGGGATCAGCTCTGGGCTGGTGGCAGGGACTGGGGCTGGTGGGGTGCCCTGCTGCTGGGTGCTGGTCTCCCCCTCCTCCAACACCACATTCTCGTCCACCAAGCCCTCCTCCTGGTCATCACTGAGGGAGGGGGGCTCGGTGGAGTCGATGGTGTGGGCTGATGGGCCGCTGTCCTCCTGCCCCAAGAAGGCATCCAGCTGCCCGGCAGCTGGTGGTGGGGGCTGCCCCCATCCAGAGCCTGTCCTCCTGGGCCTTCTGGTAGATCTGGCGGAAGTCCTTTATTTTCACCCACATCTGCTGGGTGTCGCGGGTGTGCCTCTTCTCCACCAGGGCCCGGGAGATGGAGGCATACACGTCCCGGTTGCAGTGACTGCCCTGCAACTGAGAGTGTATTGTCTCATCCCCCCAGATCTCCAGGAGGTCCAGGATCTCCTGGTGGGTCCAGGAGGAGGCCCTCCTGCGGTGCTGGCTCCCCTCTGCCATGGCTGCTGTGGCAGGCCTGGCCAGCTCTGTGAGACAGGGTGGGCAGGGGTTTGTCCTGTCCTGCGGTTGCCCAGGGCAGGCTCTTCCTTCCTGGTGCCAGGAATTCTGGGAGGAAGGACTGGAGGCCACTGAGGTCGACTTAGCTAATTAAGTCGACTTAGGGCATCCACACCGGATTTAGGTCAACTTAGCGAATTGACTTAAGCATTAAGTTGACCTAAAGACTGGCAGTTATTAATTCAACTTAAGGAACTGCTTAAGTCGACTTAATGAAAGCCAGGTGTGGACGCGGCTTTGTTTAAGTCGACTTAAGCCTCCTTAAGTTGACTTAATTTGCAAGTGTAGACATAGCCCTTGTGAGTAGGTGTGTTGGTGGCTTTAACTAGCACATTTATTTTGAAAGTGTCATCAGAGAGGACAATAATTTATTGGGCATGGAAACAGAATGATCCTTTCATGATAGAGGTGACTCCTCCCAAACAGTATTGAGACATATCTGTAGGACAGAGTAGGGAAGCTTGTGTGCCTATGCTGTACCTCTGCACTGTGTACAAGACTTCATTTTACAGGACTGGCACCTTCCAGGAGTTTTCAAATCACTTAATATGTTTTCAAAAAATAAACAGGCCACTAATGTGAAGTATCTAACTGACATGACAGTTTAATTATATTGTATTGTTTTTCCTTCATTTAATTCTAGTTTGTCCCAATGGGTGCGTCTACATTTGTAAATTAAGTCGACTTAAGATTGCTTAAATTGACTTAATTTACCCTGCGTCTACACTACACTTTCCTTAAGTCGACTTAAGCAAGTTCCTTAAGTCGACTTAAGGAAAATAAAGTCAACTTTATTAAACCTCATTTAAATTCGACTTAAGGCTTAAGTCAACTTTTTCAAGTCGACTTAAGACAGTGTAGACCTGGAGTACTTAGGACTACTCCAGGACTCCCCCACTGCCCTCCCTGCCAGGGGGGCACAGGGGCAGCCTGGCATGCCCCCCCACAGGGCAAGGCAGAGCCCTGCCTATCCTGCCCATATGCCCTGCCAGGGTCCCTGTCCCCATTTGCCCCATTGTACCCATGTACAATGGGGCAAAGGCTGAGCCCCCTGGCACTGGGCAAGGGGTGCCTCCTCTGCCCCTGTGGACCTGCCCAAGGTACCCCTAGCCCCTAGAAGTCGACCTAGGCGTCCAGTGTAAGTTCCCCCCAAAGTCGACTTTAAATTTAGGCGTGGACATGATAAGTCGACTTAGCTAAAGTCGACCTAAATTTACAAGTGTAGACATAGCCAATGAAACTGGTGCTTACTTGCGACTCCATGTTGGATGCCTCTATATTTAGGGACCAGATGTTAGACCCTTTAAGCATCTTAAGTTGGGTACCTAAACTTAAGGCAGTTTTGAAAACAGGCACCTAAAGATCACACAGGAAAACTATGGAAGAGCTGGGAATAAAAATTCAGTTTCCTGAAGATCATCCATCCTTCTTCCCTTCAATGCCATAGGATCTTTGCCTGAGTAAGGTCTTTCGAATCAGGCCCATAAAATCTTTATTGCATTACATATGGATTTAAGGTTATTCTACGAATATATACCAGATTTATAGAGCCCTGCACGAATACAAAAATGTTGATCCACATTTGATCTACATTCATGAGAATCAATTTTTGTCCAACCTATAGTCTGCACTCTTTATTTTATACCTATCCATGTGCAGAGCCCCTGGGCCATCAATCAGCTGATTGGCGACTGGTCCCCATCCCCAGATCTTGAAGACAAAAGAAGCCTCAAATGCTATGAGCTGTAGACAGTTGCTTTCCTGGCTTTGAGGTCCGCATCTAATACACAATCCTCAAAAAATAGCCCATGGATATCCACCTCCTCATCCAGGGATATAAAGCGGATATCTGTGGATTTGTAGGACTCTACACTTTTACATTGGTGTAAATCCAAAGTCACTCCACTGAAACTAATGGAGTTACTTCAGGTTGACACCAAATGTAACTGACAGCAGAATATGACCTCTTAACTGTTTCATTTTTGTTTTCCAATTAAAATCTGAGCTCCAATAATATATTAGCATCATATATGTAATTTTTTTGTTTTTTTTCTTTTTAGTGAAAATTTGGGGAAATAAAAAGTACTTCCTTACTCATTTAATCAAAGAATACCCAACCTTAAAGATGACTAGTTTATTTCAAATGTACTCAGCTGATAGATGAATTTGTTTAAAAGTTCAACCCATAGGTAATTATTTTGGAAATGTATACGATGCTGAGTACTAGGCTTAGAATGCAAATACCATCCCAACTAGACCTGTAAAACACAGAACATATTGGGCTGTATTAATCCTAATTACTAGACATATGAACTAAAGTAGAGTATCCTTCATTTTGATCCAGACAACTAATCGAGTGATATTTTTTATCAGATGAAGTCAGATGAATGGACTCTTCTAGTTCCTATGAAAGAGTTGAAACCAGAACACCTTGATACCAGCCACAATTATTTTTTTGTTAATTCTAATCAGAAATGGACTCACATAAGGCTCAACATCTTTCCAGGTAATGAATTAATATTTATATGAAAGAGAGAGCACTATAGTATATAACACCTCCTAGTTTGGGTCTTTGTTTATACAGTCCCACTTCCTGCTGCCATCAGAATAGGAAGAGAACAACTAGTTTGAAATAAATTAACTAGCAAAGTGCTGGGCTAGGGATAAGACTAGACTAGGTTTTTGCTGCTTTTGGTTGGCTCTTGGGAGTAGGAACAAGACACAGTAATTGGCAGGTAAGTCTATTACTGGGGCATAATCTTTGAAATCCATAGCAAACAAGGGAACAAAAGGGTTATATAGTTTCCTCAGCTTAGCGGTTAACCAGGGAGTCCTGACTTTCCCTAGGCATTTTCCTCTTCTTTCCTCTCTCTGGCTATGTCTACACTTGGCCAAATAAGTCGACTTAGCATGTCTACACTCAAAAACTAAGTCGACTTCAAGGAGACCCTGCCAAATCGACTTAGAGCATCCACCTGGATGCCTAAGTTGACTTCAAGGGGCTAGGTGGACCTGGGACTGGTCCACGGTGGCAGGGGGCTCAGCATTTGCCCCATTGTACCTGAGTACAATGGGGGCTGAGCAGGACAGGGACCCTGGCAGGGCATAGGAGCTGGGTGAGCAGGGCTCTGTCCTGCCCTGTAGGGGGGCACGCCAGGCTCTAGCTGTGCCAGCCACCCTGGCAGGGAGGGCAGTGGGGGAGTCCTGGAACCCTTTAAGTCGACTTAAAGTCAACTTAGGGCTAATTTGCGTCTACACTGGCTAAACTGACTTAATAAAGTCGACTTAGCCAGTAAAGTCGACTTTATGCTAGGTTTTATAAAGTCGACTTTAATTTTCCTTAAGTCAACTTAAGCTGCTGCTTAAGTCGACTTAAGGAAAATGTAATGTAGACGCAGATTAAATTAAGTTGACTTAATTTGTAAGTGTAGATGCACGCTCTCTTTCCAGCAGCTTTCCTTTTACAGAGGTGTTCAAAGGGGATCTGGAGTACGCCCTTTGTGTACTGGTGAATAGACGGTGTTTCTGTACCCTGTCACGTGTGGGTTTCATGATCCTACATAAGAAGATTTCATTTGCATTTCATCAAGATCAGTTGGCATTTTGGGGTTCAGAATCAGAAAATGTCCAGTGAAATTTGAAGTGAATGCAGCAAAATCTGACAATCCTAGAAATCAGCAGAAAACCAAGGAATTGCATTGTCAAATGCTAAGTTCTTTGTGATCTGAATGCTAATGGTTTAGCTTTGGGTCTTTTTTGCCTTAAATGTGCTGAGGTTTCTTTATCTTTCAGTCACAGGATCAGGCAATCCTGCCTCAGACAACTGCTAATAGTCAATAGTTCCAAAATGTACACGTCAGCTAAGAGGGAAATAGTGGAAATCTAGGTTAGGCATATGACCCTCTTTCTGACAATTGGATTGCATTTAGCAACCCAAAGGTAATTTTAAATATGTAAGATAGAGTTCGGTCTTTAGGAGACTGTCTTGACATATTTTATACCTCCAGGTATCTGACAGCTTTCCAGAGCACTAGGTTGCGAGGGAAGGAGGGCCTGAGATGGAGGAGGTGCCAGGCCAGGCCTCCAGAGCAATATCAGTCCTAGCTAATGCTGTTGTTTCTGGTAGGAGCAACCTGGTTTCTCCCAGCCTACTTTTCTTCATTTCCCTGCCTTCCTCTGATGCTGATCTCACTTATGTGTAAAGCATGCATGGGAAGCAGGATGGGGTGGTTAGGTGAAAGAAACTGGCTGAGGATGGAGCAGAATGGCAGGGAGTCAAAACGTAGCTCTGTACGTAAAAGTTGGTGGATGGAGCAAGAAGCCCATTGCCAGTAAGAATGGGACCTTCTAGCAGCAATGATGAGAGACCACAGATCAAATAGAAAAGCCTTTTTGTGTTATGTACATATCCTAGGATTTCCAAATGTGTGTGAGTTTAATTAGTTTTTTGATGGGCTTAATTTCAAGAATATATGTCCCACTGCACTATTACAGATATATACACTATTGTATAAACATCACAGGCAGCACATCTAAGAAAGTCAGATTGACAACTTCCTTTGTGTCCCCTAACTACACCAGGCACCCAGGAAGAAGTTTCAAGAAGTGCCTGTTCAAAAAGGTGGACTTCCCCACCACTGGCAGATGTATTAATAAATCTGCCTCTCTTGTTCTTGGACTCGTGGTTCCTGACTCTGGCTCTGATCTTTGGTGCTGTTCCTGGCCTCTGATGGCCACTGCTCCAACCACTAGACCTCTCTGCCTAAACCCCAGTCATGACAGTTGGCTGACTGAAATTTCTTAACCCACTACTATGCGCCTGGATAAAGGATGTGTACAACAACAGCTTCTTTTGTACTAAAAGCACCTTGCAGAGGTGATTTTAAACTGTTAAATTGGAATTTAAAATAATATTTTGGCAAACTTCTGAATTGCTCATGAGAAGGCATCCTCCTAGAAATAAATGGAGCAATAATCATAGAATCTGGAAGGGACCATGAGAAGTCATTGAGTCCAGTCCCCTGCACTCATGGCAAGACCAAGTATCTTCTGAAACCATCCCTGACAGGTGCTCATCTAATCTGCTCTTAAAAACTTCCAATGATGGAGGTTCCACAACCTGCCTAGACAACTTATTCCAGTGGCTAATCACCAGGAATTTTTTTCTAATGTCCAACCTAAACCTCCCTTGCCATAATTTAAGCCCATTGCTTCTTCTATCATTGGTGCTTAAGGAGAACAATTTTTCTTCCTCCTCCTTGTGACAACCTTTTAGATATTTGAAAACTGTTTTCAAGTCCCCTCTCAGTGTCTTCTTTTCCAGACTAAACAAACCCAGAGATTTCAATCTTCCCTCATAAATCAAGTGTTCCAGAATTTTAATCATTCCTATTGCTCTTCTCTGGACTTTCTCCAATTTGTCCACATCTTTCCTGAAATGAGATGCCCAGAACTGGACACAATACTCCAGCTGAGGGCTAATCAGGGCAGAGTAGAGTGGAAGAATTACGTCTCGTGTCTTACCTACAATACTCTTGTTAATATATCTCAAAATGGTGTTTGCTTTTTTTGCAACATCATTACACTGTTGACTCATATTTAGCTTGTGGTCCACTATGACACTCAGATCCCTTTCCGCAGTACTCCTTCCTAGGCAGTCATTTCCCATTTTGTATGTGTGCAATGGATTGTTCTTTCCTAAGTGGAGTACTTTGCACTTGTCTTTATTGAATTTAATCCTATTAACCTCAGACCATTTTACCAGTTTGTCCAAATCATTTTGAATTGTGATCCTATTCTCCAAAGCACTTGCAACCCCCCTCAGCTTGGTATCATCGGCAAACTTTATAAGTGTGCTCTCTATGCCATCATCTAAATCACTGATGAAAATATTGACCAGAACTGGACCCAGAACTGATCCCTGCAGTACCCCACATGTTATGTCCTTCCAGCATGACTTTGAACCATTGATAACTACTGTCTGGGACCAGTTATCCGATCAGTTTTGCACCCATCTTATAGTAGCTCCATCCAGGTTGTACTTCTCCTAGTTTGTTAATGAGAAGGTGATGCGAGACCATATCAAAAGCCTTACCAAAGTCTAGATATACCACATCTTCCACTTCCCCTCTATCCACAAGGCTTGTTACTCTGTTATAGAAAGCTATCAGGTTGGTTTGACATGATTTGTTCTTGACAAATCCATGCTGACTATCACTTAACACCTTATTCTCTTCTAGATGTTTGCTAATTGATTCCTTAATTATTTGCTCCATTATTTTTCTTGGTACAGAGATTAAACTGACTCGTCTATAATTTTCTGGGTTGTCCTTATTTCCCTTTTTATAGATGGGCACTATATTTGCTCTTTTCCAGTCCTCTGGGACCTCTCCAGTCTTCCATGATTTTTCAAAGATAATAGCCAATGGCTCCGATACCTCCTGAGTCAGCTCCTTGAGTATTCTAGGGTGCATATCATCAGGCCCTGGTGACTTGAAGACATCTAACTTGTATAAGTAATTTTTAACTTGTTCTTTACCTATTTTCTGATCCTATTAGCTTCTGATCCTATCTCATTTTTACTGCCTTCCCCTACAACTGGCATCCCATCACCACCACCCTTCGCGATGAAAACCGTAACAAAGAAATCATTTAGTTCCTCTGCCACTTCCACATTTTATATTACTGTTTTTCCTTCATTGTTGAGTAACGGTCCAAAGCTGTCCTTGGTCATCCTCTTGTTTCTAATGTATTTTAAAAATGTTTTTTTGTTACCCTTTATGCCTTCAGCTAGTTTGATCTCAGTTTGTGCCTTGGACTTTCTGATTTTTCCCTTACACAATTGTGTTATTTGTTTATAGCCATCCTTTGTAATTTGACCTAGTTTCTACTAGAATCTCCTGGTTAAGACAGGGTGGTCTCTTGCCATACTTCCTATCCTTCCTATGCACTGAAATAGTTTTCTCTTGGGCCCTTACTAATGTCTCTTTGAAAAACTGCCAACTGTCTTCAGTTAGACATGCTTCCCATGGGATCCCTCCTACCAACTCCCAGAGTGTGCTAAAGTCTGCCTCTTTGAAATCCATCATCTTCATTTTGGTGTTCTCTCTCCTACCATTCCTTAGAATCATGAATTCTAATGGAAATCTAGGGTTGAAGGGAATCTCAAGAGGTCACCTAGAACACACAAATATATCCAGAACTGTGTTGTTATAAAACTTGTTGGATATTTCTATTGGTTTTGCCCGTTGATTTTCAGTGTGAATTTTATAAAATACAGCTTTACACAATACTTTAAAGGGATTTAGTGTATTTTAAAATACCACTGCACTGTGGCTTCTTAGTGCACTGACGTGTAGCATGGATATTCTACTGGCCTTGATATTTATTAATGACAATAAATTACATGCCTGTGTGTGGCAATGTGTAGTGATCAGCTTTCATACTCTTGCCTTTCATTCCAAAGACTGTAGATGACAAGGAATGTACATCTTACGCATACCATCTGCGCTGTACTTTGCTTCTGAATTTGTAAAGATAAAATGATCCATTTAAATTCTGTTCTTTTAACAGATGGCGGGATTGCACGTTTCAAAGTTTATGGTATTGTTCAGAGGGACTGGTCAGCTTCTGGTCCAAATGACTTGGATGACTTCGTGGCAATGGAGAAGGGAGGTATTTGTGTAGGATTTAGCAGTACTCAATTAGGCCACCCAAGAAATATTCTTGGTAAGTTAAAGGCATTACTATTTGGTTTTAAATACTGAAAGTAAACTTTATTTGTGGCATTAAATCAATGTGAATATTCTCCTGTGTAGTTTAATAAAAGTTCCTTCTTTGCTCACACTAGTAATAGAAGCTGGTTTAAAGTAGAATTTGTTGAATTGTGATTCAGTCCCGTAGTCCTTTCTCAAACAAAAATCAGATGAAATGCAGGCCTGGGCTTTACCACCAGTCATGTATGAATTTACCCAATTTGATATGTTTGTTTTAGTAACTGATGTTAAGTGAAATCTTCACTATGGGCCATGATGTCTAATGCTATCAGTGTCAAAGTATTTCACTTCTATAACACTAGGCTGTAGTAAATAAAAATTATCACAATTAGATGGCTCATTCTGTAATCAGAGCACAGATTGTCTTCTCCTGTGGCAAAATTTATGGGAAGGGATTTCTAAAAGGAAAACTCTGCAAGCATGTCCTCATGGAGATTCCCCTGTAGCACACAGACCATGGCGTTTTAGTCCTTCCACCATGGAAAAGCTGCCCCAAACATGACAGATCCCTTGGAATCTGATGGATGCCTCCATATAAAGGTTCTCAACTCCCTGGTGTAGTCTTCCACCACACCTCTCAGCTCTCTGGCAGTGAGGCTCCACTGGAGTCATGCTACTAGGTACTCCCTGTTGGCCTCAAGTCACTCCCAGGGAAAATACAGGGAAACCAAATACAGGGGAAATACAGAGAAAAAATCAAACTACAGCTTAATAGTTGATTTCTCCAGTTGTGCATTCAAAATTATATTAAATATGATGGTTATTGTATATGAGTTTATACATGACAAATGTGTATATATTTGGGATTCTCCTTCCAGATGATGTCATGGTATCCTCTCACACTGAGGAAAAGACAGGTAATAGTAATGGGGGACTTGATCACTAGAAACATAGCTAGCTGCTTTTGTGATGACTGGATGAATTGTATGTTTACTTGCCTGCTAGGTGCAAAGGCTGTGGATCTCTTGAGACATCTAAACATACTTATATGTAATGCTGGGGATAAGCTGGTGCTCATGGTACATACACGTAACAATGACATAAGGAAGGATAGAAAAGAGGTCCTGGAGGCTAAATTTAGGTTGCCAGGTAAGACACTGAAGTCCAGGGCTTCTATGGTAGCATTCTCTGAAATACTTCCAGTTCCACGTGCAGAGCTAATTAGACAGGCAGATCTGCAGTATCTCAATGTGTCAATGTGATGACTGTGTAGGGAGGAGAGGGTTAGATTTATTAGGAACTGAGGAATCATTTGAAAGAGGGAGCATATACAGGAAGGATGGTCTCCACCTAAACCAAAATAGAACTGTATTGCTGGCACATAAATTTAAAGCATAGAGCAATTTTTAAACTAAGGGCTAGGAGAAAGCTAACTGATGCAGAGGAGCACATGGTTCAGATAGAGACATTCATTAGGGAATAATCTATTAATGGTGATTTTCTATATCCTACTAAGAATGAGAAGATGGAGGAGGATAAAATATGGGTAGAATCTGATCAAAAATAGTCAAATGAAACAGTTCCATTCAATAACATCCCATAATGGCAGAGAGCTAAGATGGAACAGTTTGTTTTTTTTAAGGACTTCTATACAAATGCTAGAAATCTAAATAATAAGATGGGAGAACTTGGAGTATCTTGTATTAGATGAAGATATTGACATAAGAAATGTGGTGGAATGAGTATAATCAATGGGACACAGTGATACCAGGGTACAAAATACATCAGAAGGACAGAATAGGTCGCACTGTTGGGCAGTGCTTTTTTTCTAAAAACAAAGGTGCTGGTATGCTGGCAGGAGCGGTGCGGGGGGCGGGGGGGTTGTCAGGACCCTCCACCACTGCTGCCCCTTGGGGCTCTCCAAAGCCCCCACTCCACTGATGGCTCCAAGAGGCCTTCCCAAGTCTCCTTTCCTGCCTGCCGGCCCCTTCCCCGCTCCTCTCGTGCCCCCACCCCGGACTCCTTCCCACCCACCCACTGGTTCCCAGATTCCCCGGCCTCTTCCCTCCTTCTCTCAGCCCCCCCACCAGTTTCCTGACTGCCGACCGGTTCCCCAATCCCCCGGGCCCCTTCTCCATGCCTCTCACCCCGCCCCCCAGCCCCTTCCCTGACTGCCCGCTGGTTCCCTGACCTCCTGAGCCCCTTCCCTGCTCCTCTCGCCCCCCGGACCCCTCTCCGCCCGCTGGCTCCCCCACCCACCCCCTTACATGGCTGGAGCGCAGGGGTAGCAGAGTCACTCCTTGGCCAGGCTGCTCCTGCCCTGAGCCACACATTTGAGCATGCTCAGGGTGGTAGATTTGAAAAAGCTCCAGCTTGGCTGCAGCTCCCAGGTGTCTGGTGGGCTGGATTCTGGCCCACAGCCACCGCTCCTGGGCCCTGCCAGCCCCACTGCCCAGCTGGGGGCTGTGGTTGCTGACCCCGGCCCCCAGCTGGGAACAAGGGCCAGCCAGGGAAAAATAGGTGCCGGTACATCAAACCGGTGCGTACTGGCAGAAAAAAAGTCCTGCTGTTGGAGGAACGGCACCAAAGCATAGAGTCAAATGAAATAAAAAATTTAAATGAACCAAACTGTGCCATAGAAGCTCTATGGATAGTAATTCCATACTTGAATAATAAGAATATAACAGTAGGGATATACTACCGACCACCTGAGCCAGATGATGATAGTGACTGTGAAATACTCAGGGAAATTAGAGAGGCTATAAAAATAAAAAATACCTCCATGATAATGGGGGATTTCAACTATCACCATATTGACTGGGTACATGTCACCTCATGATGGGATGCAGAGATAAAGTTTCTTGACATGTTAAATAACTGCTTCGTGGAGTAGCTAGTCCTGGAACCAACAAAAGGAGAGCTAATTCTTGATTTAGTCCTAAGTGGAGCACAGAACTTGTCCAAGGAGTGAATATAGCTGAACTGCTTGGCAATAGTGACCATAACATAATAAAATTTAACTTCCCTGGGGGCACGAAGGTAGCATTTAATTTCAGAAAGGGGAATGACACACAAATGAAGAAGTTAGTTAAACAGAAATGAAAAGGTACAGTGCCAAAAGTGAAATCCTTGCAAGCTTCATGGAAACTTTTTAAAGACACCATAACAGAGGCTCAATTTAAATGTACATCCCAAATTTTAAAAAAAATATAGTAAGAGAACCAAAAAAGTGCCACTGTGGATAAACCACAAAGTGAAAGAAAACAAAAAGGCATCCTTTAAAAAGTGGAAATTAAATTTTATTGAAGAAAATAGAAAGAAGCAAAAACTCTGGCAAGTGAGGTATAAAAATATAATTAGGAAGGCCAAAAAAGCAGAAAAAAAAATTAAGTATATCAGAAGCAGGAAGCCTTGTACACAACCAGTGGGGCCACTGGGCAACTGAGATGCTAAAGGAGCATTCAAGTAAGATAAGGTTAGTGCGGAGAAACCAAATTAATTCTTTGGATTATCTTCATGGCTGAGGAGGTGAGGGAGATTCACAAACCTGAGCCATTCCCTTTAGGTGACAAATTTGAGGACATGTCCCAGATTGAAGGGTAGTAGAGGAGATTTTGGAACAAATTGATAAATTAAACAGTAAAAAATTCACCCGGACCAGATGGTATCCATCCAGGAGTTCTGAAGGAACTCAAATGCAAGATTACAGAATTACTAACTATGGTATGTAATCTATCATTTAAATCAGCGTCTGTTCCAGATGACTGGAGGATAGCTACTGTGATGTCAATGTTTTAAAAAGGCTCTTGAAGCGATACCAGCAATTACAAGCTGATAAACTTAACTTCAGTACCAGGTAAATAGATTGCAACCATTGTAAAGAACAGAATTATTAGACAGATGAATATGATGTATTGGGAAAGAGGCAACATGGAAAAGGAAAATCATGCCACACCAATCCACTAGAATTCTCTGAGGGGATCAACAAGCATGTGGACAAGGGTGATTCAGTGGATATAGAGTACTTAGATTTTCAGAAAGCCTTTGACAATGTTGCTCACCAAAGGCTCTTAAGTAAAGTAAGAGGTCATGGGATAAAAGGGAAGGTCCTCTCCTGGATCAGTAACTAGTTAAGAGAAAGTAAAGAAAGGGTAGGAATAAATGGTCCATTTTCAGAATGGAGAGAGGTAAATAGTGGTGTCCCCGAAGGGTCAGTACTGGAACTAGTACTGTTCAACATATTCATAAACGATCTGGAAAAAAAAAAGTAAATAGTGAGATGGCAAAAGATGAAGATTAAGATGCAAAACTACTCAAAATATCAGACTGCAAAGGGGTTGCACAAAACTAGGTGACGGCAACTCAATGGCAGATTAAATTCATTATGGATAAATGCAAAGTAATGTACATTGGAAAACATAATCCCAAATATCCATATAAAATGATGAAGTCTAAATTAGCTGTTACCACTCAAGAAAGAGATTTTGGAGCCATTGTAGATAGTTTTCTGAAAACATCCACTCAATGTACAGCAGCAGTCAAAAAAGCTAACAGAATGTTGGGAATCCTTAGCAATGGGATAGATAATAAGAAAGAAAAATATCATATTGCCTCTTTATGAACCCATGGTACTCTCAAACCTTGAGTTCTGCATGCAGATCTAGTTGCTCCATCTTAGAAAAGATATATTGGTATTGGAAAAGCCACAGAAAGGGGCAATTAAAGTAATTAGGGGTATGGGAAAGCTTCCATAGGAGGAGAGATTAATAAGACTGGAACTTTTCAGACTGAAAAAGAGACAACTTGAGGGTTATGATAGAGGACTATAAAATCATGCCTGGTGTGGAGAAAGTAAATGAAGTGTTATTTACTCCTCATATCACAAGAACCACGGCTTAAATGAAATTAATAGGCAGCAGGTTTAAAATGAACAAATAGAAGTATTCCTTCACACAACACGCAGTCAACCTGTGGAATTCTTTGCCAGGCCAAGACTATAACAGGGTTCAAGAAAGAATAGATAAGTTCATGTAGAATCATAGAATCATAGGGATGGAAGGGACCTCACGAGGTCATCTAGTCCAACCCCCTGCTAAAAAGCAGGACCGCTCCCCCTAAATCACCCCAGCCAGGGTTTTGTCTAACCTGGCCTTAAGAATCTCCAAAGATGGGGATTCTACCACCTCCCTAGGTAGCCCATTCCAATGCTTCACCACCCTCCTAGTGAGAAAGTTTTTCCTAATATCCAACCTTGACCTCCCCAGCTGTAATTTGAAACCATTGCTCCTTGTTCTGTCCTCTGTTACCATCAAGAACAGCCTAGCTCCCTCCTCTTTGGAGCACCCCTTCAAGTAGTTGAAGGTTGCTATCAAATCTTCCCTCAGTCTTCTCTTCTGTAGACTAAATAAGCCTAGTTCCTTCAGTCTCTCCTCATAAGTCATGTGCCCCAGCCCCCTAAACATTTTTGTTGCCCTCCGCTGGACTCTTTCTAATTTGTCCACATCCTTTCTGTAGTGGGGAGCCCAAAACTGGACATAGTATTCCAGATGCGGCCTGACCAGTGTCGAATAGAGGGGAATTATTACATCCCTCGATCTGCTGGCAATACTCCTCCTGATGCAGCCTAATATGCCATTGGCCTTTTTGGCAACAAGAGCACACTGTTGGCTCATATTCATCTTTCTGTCCACCATAACCCCCAGGTCCTTTTCTACAGCGCTGCTACTTAGCCGATCGGTCCCCAGCCTGTAGCAGTGCATGGGATTTTTCCATCCTAAGTGCAGGACTTTGCACTTGTCTTTGTTGAACCTCATGAGGTTTCTTTCGGCCCAGTGTTCCAATTTGTCCAAGTCTCCCTGGATCCTGTCCCTGCCCTCCAGAGTATCTACCATTCCCCCCAGCTTAGAGTCATCCGCGAACTTACTAAGCATGCAGTCTATTCCATCATCAAGATCATTAATGAAGATGTTGAATAGATAGGTCCATCAGTTACTATTAGCCAGGATGCGCAGGGATGCAAAACCATGTACTCTAGTCTGCCAGAAACTGAGAATGGGTGACAGGGTTATGGATCACATGATGATTACCTGTTCTGTTCACTCCCTCTTAAGTATCTGGCATTGGCCAATGTCAGAAGACAGGATACTTGGCTAGATGGACCATTGGTCTGACCCAGAATGGCCATTTTTATGTTCTTAAATGGGTCATCATTGCCAAATCTCTACTGATGGCTCTAGAGAGGAATCTCAGGTAGAGCAGGAATCGTCTTCTGCTTCCCTGAATTTGGAATTCAGAGATCTATGAGATTATCCAATGGTGTGGTCCTTATGATGGCTGAACTGAGGGCATATTACTGGCATAGTGTTAAGGGCTTTACAAAGCAGCACAACCATGATGCCAACAGCGGGCTTTCTAACTCCCTAAGTGGTTTGCAACTGATAGACAGCTGTCTGATGTTGCTAGCTTCTAAGGCAATAATAACCTGTTGTGTACTAGGATAGCTTCTCTGATATTGAGTGTTCTGGTGCTGGACTTTTTATCAAATATAATAGTGATAAGAAAGGGAACCAGAGAAAGCAGGAATGACTTAATCAATGAAATATTGTTCTTAACTGTAAAGATAGTATGATTGGGTATACATATAGGCATGGCATGGATTCTAGGGCATATCAGGATACTGGGCAATGAAATAGCAGATAAAGCAGTAAAAAATGCCTTAGAAATGAGGAGGTTGATATAAAGATCCCCCTGAGTAAATGGGACTTCTAAACCTTGGTTCAGAGAGAACTTGAGATGGAACGGCACCAACTATGGGTCAAAGAGAAAAAAGGATATCTTAAATATGAAATATGTGCTAAACTTGAAGATAGTAGTATACTTAATGGCAATGACAGAAGAAATGAAGTAACTATATTTAGTGTGCTAACAGGTCCCTGTGACTTGAATAGTAACTTCTATTTTCTGAACAAGCCCAAAGATGGCTTGTGTGATGCATGCAGATCCAAGAAACAGTTGAGCATCTGCTGTGGCAGTACAAGAACAACCACAAAGAAAGAAAGTTTGTCATAAAAAAATCTAAGATGCCTCAGGATGAAGGACTATAGTCCAGAAGGGCTGGTGAAAGTCCTGGGAAAGTAGGGTAGCATTAAATCAGCATTACTTTGCACTTTTAAGTATGTAGGACTAGGTAAGAGGATATTGATTTTTTCCTTATGTGAAAATAGTGGTAGGTGGTGATTATAGCCTCATGTGCAGAGGCTGCTGTGCCATAAAATGATGGGAAAAAGAAACAGGGGTTCCACATAATTGTTGCTAAGCTGTGATGTACTTGGAATATAAACAGCAATGAGGACACTAGTGGACTGTGTGTGCTATTTAATTCACAAAAAGGACTTCTCAGCCAGAGGTTTCCAGAGCTGAAAGGGGAGCCTGCTCATAGTTCCATGTTTTCTTAGGGCTAGGAAGAGCAACATCCATGGAAGATGGCTGGGGAACAGCAAGAAGATTGGACAGGCCACCAGTTCTAAAAGTAAGAAATAAATGAATTATAGGTCTGATTTTAGATCTGTTTGAAATTATTTCTTCTATTAATATTTTCATTTTAAATCCTCAAGAGGTGTATGTTTGTTTGTGTGAGTCTTGTGAAACTTGAAATTTCTTTTAAATCTTCTTAAAAGAAATTTTTCTTGAAGAGTGCCTTGTATTCCCAGGAGGCAGCTGCCTGTCATGTCGTAGGCACTGCAATATATTCTCTAGGTCTAGCACAAGCCCTACATGGCCTCTCTTTTTCTCACTATCTCTGTTTGAATTCTTAACCCCTCTTGATAATTAAACAAACTATACTAAGGTGAGAGGAGATTATTATTGCGGTTCTGTCGTCTTTGGGAATCCACGTTTTTAACAGAGAGAGAAATGGATACAATAATAAAATTACAGGATGCAATATTTATTGAGAAATGTGCAAGCACATTTAAAGGAAGAAAATTATTAATGCCCTGATTCTGCATCCATTGTAGTTAGGAGGAGTTCTGCCACTGATTCAAAGGGAGCATGACTGAGTCCTAAATAATGAAAACAGGTTGAATGCTTATTGTAAGAATTACTTCTGAGGTTGTATGTGTAGTCACTGTCACCTTCAACTGAAATGGGATCAGTTAGTTTACTCCTTTAGTTCACTTCTGTTTATTGAGCTTTGGATGGTTTTGGCTTTTCAGCCTTCAAAAATGGGATGAAGAGAAACTATTTATCACCTTACAGCTGCCCATAACAAAACCAGCTGAATCTCTTGTGAATTCTTTCTTATACTCAGATTGACCTGTGGATTCCACATCTTACTCATAGTATTAATATGGCTCTCTCTCCTTCTGTGAAGGTAGCTTTACCAGGATAGTGTAGTTCTTTGCAGAAAAAATGCTCATTGTTAGAAGAGCATGGGGAATCCCGTGTTTCATCAGATTCACTTAGTACCTTGAAAGTGAAATCTACTGTGTACTTTTTCCTTTAACAAACCAAATTTAGATAGTAAATTAAAGAATATATCATGCTGTGCCTTTACCTTTTTGATTTTTTGATTCATTGACCCATGTAAAAAGATTTTCTTTTTAATTTCAGGTTGATGACAAAGGTATCATTCTCATGCCAGGAAGTGAATGGGCAATTTTCCGGCTGGCACATCCTTGTGTAATAACTCATATTGAAATAGACACTTATCACTTTAAAGGTAAAACAAATGCTTCTTGTTTGTCCCCTGTATTTTACTGATCACACAAAAACGTATCTTATACAGTATATATACTGTGCAAGACCAAAAATTGGCATTAAGCCATTTCCATAGTTGATGGCCAGCGCTGAACTCAGGGGCACCTCAGGCATAGCTCCCTGCTGCTGGGCATATCTCACCAGGGCTGTTGTAGCTTAGAAGCCACTATAGCTGCCCTAAGTCAGGAGAGGATTCTTTGAGGGTCATTCATTGGGTGAAATCCTGGCTCCACTGAAGTCAGAGGAAATTTTGTCATAGAAATTCTAATTCTGTTAAAGTCACCCAGTGGCTTTAGCTCTGGAGCAGAGCAGATTGAATGGATTGGAGAAGCTAAGCCATTTATATCGGTTCTTACAAAGAATCAGACTATGTTCCTTCAAGCAGTGGGTTTCAAATATTTGTAGAAAATGTATTTTATTGAACAAACAAATGAAGCATGATTAATATAGAATTTATGGAATAAATTATTCAGTGAATGTTTCCATTATTGGTCCCGGTGATGGAGGTGAGTGCATAATTCACTAATATTCATGAATAAATACAAGCTTTATGATCTTTTTCAAATTAAAATATTTCTAAATAGCTTTTTAATAATTTGCTTAGCTCTACTCATCTTTTTTCAAGCCGTAAGCTCAGTTCAAACTTAAAGATCAAATCTGTGTTGTGTGAAATTCATTATTTGGTGTTTCAGCTCTGAAATCCTAAATTTGTTTTATAAACTAAATCTTTCTTAAGAATATAATTATAATGCAACAAAATTATACAAAAGTATGTTACTGTTTGCTATCAGGTAACTTTCCAGATACTTGCAAACTTGAGGCCTGCATTCTGAACACTCAAGAAGAAAAAGATTGCATAATGCAGAAATGGAACCTTAAGCAGGATCCAAAATGGAAACCTTTGCTTTCTGTTACAAAGGTAAGGCTATTATCATATGAGCAGTATGGACTGTTAGCCTATTGGCGTTGTTAAAATAACTGCTTTGGAAAAAAAAAAAAGGTTTTCATATGAGTAGAACAATTTCCAAACACAAGGACAAAACTAAACAGTATATTAAGAAGAAAGTAGAATAGCAAAAGTGGGCACAAATCTTGTTTTCATGATCTTTTTTCTTTTTGTTTCCTTGGGGAATGGAGAGGCATTATATAGCAGGTCAAATAATAAGCAGATTATTTTGGACTCTTCTTCACTGTGTATCTGACTTTCATTTATTCTATCCAATGCTTTTTTGTGACGGTATGCAAGGGTAGGGAGTACCAGCACCCTTTTTGCTGGCCCTGCTGCCCACTTGGGGAGGCAGCGTCAGCAGGGAAAAGGAGCACGCCGCTGGAAGAAGAGGGGTGGTGAAAGAAGAAGAGAGGGTGGGAGAGGCATTTTTCAAATTTACTATCAAGGTATGAGTACACTTTAAAAAAAAAAGCACTGATTCTATCTGTAGCTAAAGTTTTAGTGGACATATGCACTCTTCTGTCTTTACGTAATAGTTATTCTGGTAAAAGGCAGTATTTAAGTATGCCAGTTTCACCTTACATTTTTGTTTTAGCTTAAGCCTAACAAGAGGCATTTCTTTGATGGTTCTACTCTGCAAATGCAGGATGTGATCACTCATGTGAGACTCATTATTGTTCCCGATGGAGGTGTAAGTAGGATGCGTCTCTGGGGTTTCCCACGGACTCTGTTTTATGCAAGTAAATGAACAACAAGGATTTCTTGAAAAAGGCTTTAAGGTCTACAGAATGAACGTTCACTTTTCCCCCTATTATGTAAACTTGAATATATTCTTTAATTGGTACACATTCATTAAACTAAGCGTGGCTTTTTCCCATCAATAATACAAACACAACATTGATTATGTGTGTGCAATAATAAGATGACTTTTTTATTCCTAGGAATATAATGAATGTAATATATTTTTGCTGAAATGTATTTTTTTGGGAGAGAACATTGATTACAGTACTCATAATCAATCAGTGATAATACAGCGCATTCCTGAGTGATCATAGCTCATCTATGAGAGCATCAAAATTGAAGGCTAATAATTTCAATCATTAATTAATTGCCCTAAAATGCACTGCCTGTAGCCTCTTACTGGTGAAAAGAAATGACATTTTTAAATAAAAATAAACCACAGACAGGCTATGTTTTATTCCTATGTCTTAATTATAAGCCAATCAAAGAGCACTACTTATGTTCTGTTGCTTTCACTCAGGTCTCTAATTTCACTATATAGTCATTTCATAATTATTCATTATATACATCTGTGACAGGCTGCTCCCCAAATCCAGTTTGGTGTGCTGCTATGACCCCTCAAACCCCACTCCTGAACCCCAATTCACCCCCTCTGCTGGGTGACCACTCACTCCTGAGTCAGTCCACACCAGCCACCAGCGTGTAATTGGTCCCAGGTAGCAGAAGTAAATCCATTAGCCACACAGGTGTTGGTCCTCAAGCAAGCACACCCAGCTCCAGACACTACACCGGGAGCCACTGCCTTACAAGGATTGAGACCCACTCCCAATCACCTTTGTCTCAAGTTTGTCCACTTAAATAAGTGGATTGTGCCCAGCCTTCCACTTCCACACCCTCTAAAGATCACACAGCTTTAGATAAAACAAATACTAGTTTATTGATCAGAGTACAATTTCAAGTGAGAACATGGCCAATCAAGGCAGAATCATACTATAAATGAGTCAGGAGTGACCACTATCAAATAAGAGGTATAAACTGCATACTAATCTAACATCTCTACCTAAACTGGCCTCATAGTCCAAGATTATGTACAAAGTGTTCAGCTGTTCGGTGTTTTACAGCCATTCTCTGCCTATTCCAAGGCAGGGCACAGATCTTGCTTGAAGTTGGTTGCAAGACGGTGTCTTCTCAGGCCAGAGCCTGCAGCTTCTCCCTCTCAAACGGTCTCTGTTCTTTGTTTTTACAATTTGCTGACAGCCCCTCCCCCTTGACTTGTAAATCTCCAGCCACTGTGCTAAAGATAGTGCTGAGAGTCTGAACCCTGTAACATGCTTCACATTTGCATACACCTGTTGCTGTAGGAAACATGGCATCACAGCAATCCTGTAGGTTATGTTATGAGCATTCACAAAGGAACCTGATATATATATTTGGCATCAAATCACACGATTACATTGCAAAACTGAACAGAAAAATTACACAGATTATACCCAAAGGGTGCAGGGATGTGCATCCTGTCACAAAATTGTTGTGTATTAGTAAGCATCTCTACAGCCTATCTTTCTGATGTTACAAAGTGCTGTCGTGGATTATTTTGCAAGGATACCAAACTGTAGAAGAGAGACAGATTTTGTTGCTCTGTCAACCTCAAGTTTGACAAAGGTTTGGGTGTCAATATATTGGTGGAATTTGGAAGCATATTTCTTTGTGAAAACACACAACATTATTTTAGCAAAACAAAGAGTCCTGTGGCGTAAACTTTTGTGGTCTAGAATCCACTGCATCTGATGAAGCTAATGCCCAAATAAATTTGTTGGTCTTTAAGGTACCACAGGACTCCTTGCTTGTTTTGCTGAAACAAACAAGATTACCCCTCTAGAATTATTTTAACTATTCTTTGCCTTTTACTTTTTTGCTGTAATGTAACACCCCAAATATTTTCTGTTTCTCTGCCAGCCTAGGCTAAGATTTTCCAAATTGAGTATTTAAAACCACTCTTCTAAATCCATATTTATCAATCTAAAGTAGTGACCTGGTTTTAAAAAAATGCTGAGCATCCTGGAGCTCTCTTTGATGTCAGTGGGTGCTATTTGCTGGTCAGCACTTAAAAAAAAATCAGGTCGCTGAGTTAAATACCTAAATATGGCTTCAGAAGCATAACTCTAAGCACTCAGTTTTGAAAACTCATTCTACTGAATGAGGCAAGGTTTCTTTCGTAGAGAAAAAAGTGCTCAGCTTGGGGCTGATTCCCCATGGAGAGGCTTTCTGTGCGATAGCCACAGGTGGGTTACTATGAGGCCTGTGCCCAGGGGCCCCCTCTGCCCTGCTGGTGCTGGCTGGGAGGAGCTGGGCTGCCCTGGACTAGAGGCTGGGCTCTGCTCTCCCGCCTCGCCCCTGGGTCTCCTGGTCTGTCTCTGGGGGCGGGGTGGGCCTGCGCAACTGACATGCATGCGGTATGGCCTCTGGCACAGCCCTTGGGGCCGCAGTGGAAGGCACATCGTGTGTGCCAGTCAGCCCCCCTGCCCCTGGGAGCCGACCAGCCAGGCTGGGGCTGGCCTCTGGTCCCAGGACCACATCCCCCAGTGACAGCCTGTCTGCAGGGGGCCTGGCCCTCGGCTGGAGGGGGGGCTGTGGCCCCATGCAGGAGGCTGGTGGGGGGGGCACCGATGGGTGAGGCGCAGGGGCCCCAAGGCCCTTAATCCGCCTCTGACAATGAAACACAAGCATGGATTTACTGCAGACAGGGAAACAGTGTCTCCTCATATTGCTTCCCTTTCTTTACTCTGGGCACATACCTGCCTCATTCCCTAGACTCCTTTTCTTTGCACTATGGCTTCTGTGGGAAAGTGATGCGATAGTGATGGCGCGTAGCCCCAGGGTGGTGCTGGAACAATTTTTGTAGAGCGGGTGCTGAAGAGGAAGCCCTGTATTTTGGGTTATTACTATTAATTCAAGCCAATGGGTACAGCAGCCATCCCAGTAGTCAGAGTTCCAGCACCAATATCTGGGCCATGGGAAGGCTTCCTCATGGTGTGTTTTGTTGTTTTTTTAATTTTTGTACTCAGGCTTACAGTGTAGCAATTAAAATATTGCATGATATCTATGAAGATAGATACAGCAAGCAATTTTCTGGAATTTTGCATAATAACTGAATGTAAAATAACATTGTCTGTAACAATTATGGAGGCACTGGCAGTGATTCTATAGTTAAAACTTAATTGTCCATGAAATGGGGACTGTTTTTTCTTTTTATGTAAGTAGTCTGTCACTGTGAAATTTACTATAATGTATTTATTTGGGGTCAAACTGGATATTACAGAATTGTATCTGATTTTACTTGTTTAATGCACTGTATTTGGGAGCATTCAGGATCTGTTGTGGCATAACATACTTTTTATTTACACCTGATTAATATGTCTCAGATTAGTGTTATGTTATTTATCACTCTCATGAAGTGAAAAGTGCATAATCTGCAATACTACAATTTAACCAGGGTATTTATGATCCCCATTGTTAATGAGTTTCTCTTCAGAACCCCTTTTGGGATAGGGAAATACAATTATCCCCATTTTGCAGATGAAGAATGGAGGTGCAGAGAGATTAAGTAACTTGCCAAAGATCACACAAGAAGCCTGTTGCAGAATAGGGAACTGAACCTACAAATGCCAGGCCAGATTCTTCCGCAGTGGACCATCCTTCCTCTCATGACACATCTAATATGTCAATGTCTTGTTCTATGAAGCTTTTCTCCATTTTTTCCTTAACCCTTAAAGCTTATTTTGTATTCTATTCTTTAGTTTGCATTATAATTTGTAGCCATGGTGTGTGGTGCCATAATAAAAAAGATTCACATTTTCTGCTGTCTGCTTTATCGTGTGGCTTTCCACGCATCTAACCAGTCTGTCACAGACTTGAAGAGTTTAAGGTCAGAAGGAACTATCATGATAACCTAGTCTTATAGATGCTGGAATTAGCAATGCTGGGGGACGGGTGCTGCTACACCCTCTAGCCAGAAATGGTTTCCATCATTCACAGGATTTACAGTCTGGCTGAATGGTTCTCAGCACTTCCAATATGAAACTTGTTCCAGCACCACTGTCTACTCTGACATCCTGCACACTGTAGGACCCAGAACCTCACCCACCCCCTTCTGCAATAGACCCCCTAACCTTTGGCTGAGTTACTGAAGTCCTCAAATTATGATTTAAACTAGACTCCAAGTTACAAATAATCCACCACTTACTCTAGTTTAAACCTGTAAGTGACTCATACCCCATGCTACAGAGGAAGATGAAAATTTCCCAAGGTCTCTGCTCAGAGAAAATCCTTCCCATTCCCAAATATGGTGATCAGTTAGAGCCTGAGCATGAGGGCGAGACCCAGGAATCAGACAGCTGAGAGAGAATTCTCTGTAGTTCCCCTTAACCAGCCATTGGAGATACTTTCTGCTAGCAGTTGCAGATTGGCCACATGTCATAGTAGGAAATCTCACCATGCTATCCACTCCATAAACTTATCAAGCTCAGGTCTGGTCTAAACAGCCAGGAAAATTCAGTGGCAGTCGAAGCTTGCCTAACTCCCATTGACTTCCTAACTCCCCTTCAGTGCGGTGTCTTCACTGTGCTGCACCACTTGAATGGGTGGTTTTACTAAGTCCGTTTCTGGATCGACTTATCATGTCTTAACTGACTGCTAAATCACACTGGAAATATTGATCTGACGGCAACAACTTTGCCATCATCAGTGTAGATGTGTCCTCAGTCAGATAAGCCACTTTTTGCCCTGACCTCTCCTCTTCTTCATTTATTGTAAGACTCAGACCCACCCCTGGGGGGGGGGGGTGAGCGGGACGACCGTCCTGGACCCCACAGGCCCTGTGCTGCCCCCCACTGCTACACTGTGTCTGCCCCATTGCCTTTGGCAGCAAGCTGAAGGCAAAGGGTGGAGTGGGGCGGGGAAGCAGAGCCCAGCTTCTGGGCTGGTCCAGGTGTGGGGCGGGAGAGGCCCAGGGATGAGGTGGGAGAACAGGGCTTGGTCTCTGGGTCGGCCCACACCACCTGTAAGCGCAGGAGGAGGGGGGGGAGCCCTGCACAGGCCAATTGGCTTGGGGCGTACCCACTGCTGGGACGGCCCTGGTAAGACTAAATCCTTTTTGCTATCATCTTGTTTTCTTAATAGCAGCAGCATGATATGCAACAAGTCATGAGTTCTAGATTTTGTTTTAGTAGCCAACTCTCACAAGGACTTTGAGCATCTGAGCATCTTTTTCTATGCTATTAAAAACAGACTCCCCCATCCTTTTCTAATGGGAGGTTGAAGGGATTTAAAAAAAAAACAAAAAAACCCACCTGAACTCACATAACCAAAACAAACAACCTCTGATGGAAAAAATAGCTGAGATTTGCAGCAAATAAGAAGTTACTAGTAGCTTCTTGGGCTCAAAGGTGAACAGTTTTTGTTTTCTCTCTGTTCTGTGATGCTTCCAAAAAGTCAGCTGATCTGAATCAGCACCTTGAGTTAAAAGATATAGCCTTCCTTGAAAACTAAATGAGAGTAAATTAATGAATAATGCAAACAAACAAACAAAAATACATATTTCAGCTAAGTATCAATCTTGTTTGGCGGGAAAGTCCCTAATATTCAATTAATTTTGAAGCAATTTTTAAGATCTGCCTGAAAACTATGAGATTTTTTTCAATGACACATTTCAACTTTCATTCTACAAATATTCTGAAATTTCCCTTATTCACTGTGTCACAGCATGAGAATTTCCCACCAATAAGTCCACACGGAAGCATGACAAAATTCTAAATGAACCTGAACAAATTCTAAAACTGGTAAGAAATAATCAATCACAAACTGAAATGATGTAGTAGTTAAGGTTTTGCAGCTGAGGAATCATAGAAGTGATTACATAATTTTTTAAAATGGCCATTTCACCTCTTTGGAACAACTGCCAAAATGTTGTCAAGGAGTCTATGCCATCTTATTTCTCCAGAGGAGAGATGGTTTACATAGTCAGACATGGCTGAGAGTCATATATCGTTGAACAAGTTCCAAAGGGTTAGCTGTGTTAGTCTATTGCAGAGAAATAAACAGAGTCCTGTGGCACTTTTAAAGCCTAACAGATTTATTTATCGCATGAGCTTTCGTGGGAGAAACTCCCACTTTGTCAGACGCTTTGAAGTGTCTTCAGAGTCTATGTCTATACTAGAAAAGTTAAGTCGACTTTGTTAAGTCAACTTTAATAAAGTCGACTTAACTAAGTGGACTAAGTTGATTTAGCTTTAAGTCGACTTAGTCCATTTTGTTAAGTTGACCTAACCATCCTTAAGTCAACTTAATAAAGTCGACTTAAGGGTTACTCCATGTCCGCACCGTCCTTCAGTCGACTTAATGAGTGGTAGTAACAATGTCCACTTAAGCTTTCATTAAGTCGACTTAAGGAATTTCTTAAGTCGACTTAATAAAAACCTCGTGTGGACGTGGCTTAATTTGACTTGAGCCTCCTTATGTCGATTTAAAATTGCCAGTGTAGACATAGCCAAAGTGTCTTCACAGCATCTGATAAAGTGGGATTTTCTCCCATGAAAGCTCATGCCATAAATAAATCTCTTAGGCTTTAAAAGTGCCACAGCACTCTGTTTACATATACTGTGGAACAGATTCTCCTGCCAGTTTCCTCTTTAACTAGATGAGGGTGTTTTCTCAGAACATGAATTTTGCCAGTTTACTTATTGCCAAGGGGAGCCAGCTAGGCTGTTGGAGGGGCTATAAGGGAGGGAGAGGGAGCTATGACAAAGCCAGAGTTTAAGGTGGCTTGAAGGGAGAATAATAAATTGCAGGAAGAGATTTTGAGGAAGTTTTGTGCTAGGGAGAGGAGAGGAGGAAGGAAGAGGTGTGAAGTGATGGGGGAGTGGGGAGGAAGGGGATCTGATGGGGCGGGAGGAGGAGGAAGCCAGGGCCTCTGAAGCAGGGCAAAGTGAGCGCACGGGGGGAGCTGAGTGACCGCAGAGGCTGTTTGGGATGGGGGCGAGCAGAGGGAACGAGGATGAGGGCCGGCAGGAGCCCAGTGAGGAAGGCGGGACAAGGGGAGACCGAGGCTGGTTATGAACCCCACCTCCCCCGACCGGGCGAGCTTGATCCCGGCCCCGTGGCGGCAGGTTGCCGGGGAGATCGGTCAATGCCCCGGGCCCGGCTTGTCCCCTGCCTGCGGGGGCGGGGATCACAATCCCTGCGGGGCGCGTCAGCCCAGTGCGGAGCGGGGGTGGGGGCTGGCTGGGCCGGCGCGAGCAGCTGTCCCGGGGACGCTATGAAGTAGGAAGCCGGGGAGCAGCCACAGCTGGTGCCTCCTCGCGCAGCGCCGGAGCCCAGGCGGCCTCTCCGAAGCGTCCCACGTGGCTGGGGAGGGGGCGGTGGTTGCATGTATTAGCCTCGCCTGCGCCTCCCAGCCCACCTTCCCCGCGGACCATGGTGGCATCGCCACGCCCCCGGGACAGCTACAGCCTGACCGGGGTGACCCCAGCCTGCACCGTGCTGGTGTATCGCAACGGGGACCCCTTCTACCTGGGCAGGAAGTTCGTGATCCATCAGCGCTACGTGCGGACTTTCGAGGTTCTGATAGCCCGGCTGAACGAAGGGGTGGAGGTGCCCTTTGGGGTCAGGAGTCTATACACCCCCCAGGAAGGGCACCCTGTCCGCAACCTGGCTGACCTAAAGCAGGGAGGCAAATACGTGGCCGCTGGGCGGGAAAGGTTTAAAAAACTGGAGTAAGTATGGTGTAAATCTAGATCAACATTTACATTTTGTACAAAAAAGAAATCTTTTATTAATACCGGAATTCCTGGAAACAGTAGCCGATGGGGGTGCTAGGTGCTGTACAAATAAGTAGCAAGAGACAGCTCTGCCCCACAGAGCTCACTTTTTAGACAAAACCACTATCAATAAATGCAAACGTAGGTAAAAATGAGTTACCTAAGGTTAGGTAGTCAATCTATGGCAGAGTCAGGAATGCAATCGTGTTTTTCTGAGTCACCACCCTTCTTTTATACCCATTGGATTACATTGCCAGACTGAAGCCACTAGACATGTTTTGAAAATGAAAGAAAAATATATTGATGGAAATAACTGGTTTTAAACAGTTCAAGCTTCCTCTGCAGGCAAATTCCAAAGGGGTAGCCGTGTTAGTCTATTGTAGAAAGACAACAGAGTCCTGTGGCACTTTTAAAGACTAACAGATTTATTTATCGCATGAGCTTTCGTGGGAGAAAATCCCACTTCGTCAGACGCTTTGAAGATAGGAAAATTACAGAGTGGGAGGAAATTAAATGCAGGGGAGTGTATGACATAGCAGCCTGACCTGATGCTATGTCATACACTCCCCTGCATTTAATTTCC
>ML685779.1:12650508-12732276 GCA_007922175.1 Pelusios castaneus
TGAAATTGAATACATTCAGTTTTCCTGGTCCAAGCTGAGAAAAAAGCAAAAAGTAAACAAACCTTAAATAGTGAAAATAGTTTGCTCTGTTAAGTGTTAACTTGTTATAATTACACATTTCTTTACCCACCTGTGAATTGAAGTGTCCCATCTAGAGATGACAGTTTCAAAGCAAGTAGTGCTACTACTCAGGCCTTTTCTTCATCAGGAACAAAAGTGTATTTTTTAAGGTAACTATCACTTGATAAAATCATAGTGAAGACAATACAGGTGTAGGTTTAACATAAGTTAATGGGTCAAAGTAAATCCAAGGGTCCTCCATAGTGTTTAGCTCAGCCTGCTAACATGAAAATTACTAATGGCTATGTCTACACTGGCAAGTTAGTTCGAATTAATGAAGCCTAATTCGAACTAACCAAAGCCATGGCTACACTAGGCTTTAATTAGTTTGAATTAAGGGCTTCCTTAATTAGAACTAATAAATTTGAATATGCTATTCGAAGTAAGGGTTAATTCAAACTAGTTAGTTTGAATTAACCAATGTGGCCATGTTAGTTGGAACTAATTGCTTGGTTCGAACTAACCGGCCCATTGAACTCAATGCAATTCACTAATTTGAACTAAGTGCCATGCATGGCACTTGCTTAGTTCGAACTAAAGTTTTCTAGTTCGAAATAAGTTAATTCAAACTAACTAAAATTAGTTTGAATTAGTTAGTTCGAATTAACTAGTTCGAACTAACTTTAGTAAGTGTAGACATAGCCTAGGATTTTACCACGTGTTAGTTTCCACATGCGAGTTCACATGACTTAAAAGAGCACATCTTTTTTCTGACATAAGATGCATCCTGGGAAGGTAGGGTGTAGGATAATGTTGAAAGGAAAGGGGTAAATTGTTACAGTTTAAATGTAGTACAAAATGATTATCTGTTATCCTTTGTAATTGGTAGTGAAAGGGTAAATTACTACTAATAAACGGGTGCCTACTACTTTGCTCAGCCAAGAAACTGGATTGGCAGTGGTGCAGGTGGAGGTTGCTCACATCTATGCATTGATAAATTCATGTCCACTTAAGACTAATCACTGTCAATATGATACGGGTTATGGCCATATTGAAAATGGTGACAATACAACATATTTTCCTACTCCACAAGACTGTCCATACACTTAGGCTTAAAGAAAAGTCCATACACTTAGGCCTAAAGAGAATCTCTATGAATAGCATAAAGACAAAGTTCACATTCCACCTCAGCGAGGGCAGTGGTAGTACTGACACGAATCAGTAAATTACAATACTGAAGGGCCATCTGATAAATTCTACAGCTTCTAGGATGTTATGCTCTATCTTGAGCTTGCATGGGGAAATGAGGGAGTTGGGGTTCCAAATGTGCAAACAACTCTGCTGTGTCTCATAGTTTTGCCAACAGACCATAGAGTGAAATTAACAAGATTCTAGTCAGTTTCACTGAAAAGCTTTGCCTCAGCAGATAAACAATCAAGATTCAGAATTATGTCAATTTCATGTACCAGCTGTTGTTGTAGCTGCTTCTGGAAACTGGAAGTTATTCCTGGACAAAAATGGAGTTGCCTGAATGCTGCAAAGCAATGCTCAAGGACATTTATTTGTATTCCTGTTTGATCAGAATGTGTTTAGGTCCTTGACTGAGCCTTTCTTTCTTTCTTTCTTTCTTTCTTTCTTTCTTTCTTTCTTTCTTTCTTTCAACAAACATTTGTGAACATGCTTTTGTTTGCAGAAATGTAAATGTTTGCAGAGACTAGCTGTTGTTTGTATGAATACACCTATTTTGATTGGATATTTGTGCATGAACAGAACTTATTAATTAACTGCCGTTCCAACAGCAAGTAATAGAAAGCACTACTGATTATTTTTTCTCTATATTTTGAACATGAAACTGAAGTTTACATAGTAAACAGTTTTTAAAAGTTTTTAACAGAAATCAATTTATATAGTTTCTTATCGAGTCCAAAGGTCTGATGTTGACACAGTTCTGGAAACAGTGTAAACAGGGCCATCAGTGGACCCATGAACATTTTTGTATATGTCTTTCAAATCAAGAAGATGTAATAATAAAAAACAAATTAAAAAAAACACCACAAAACAAATAAAGAATATCATATTTGGAATCCATATAGGATTTTATAACAGTTTTAAAAGAAAGCAGTTCGAACTGAGGGCCCAATCTACAAGCTAGTGAAGAATTGTCCAGAGAGGTGTTGAGCATTGTCAACTTCTACTCAAGACCCTGGGGAGGATCTTTTCAGGAATACTAATAACTCAGCAATATTCTTTTAAACTTACAATATCAGCATATTAAAAATAATAGAGAGTGAATTTATTATATCTATTCTGATAGTGTCCGGAGACCCCAAATGAAGCCCCGTTGTGCTGTACATACACATTAAGAGCCAGTCACTGCCCCTTAGAGTTTATAATTTAAAATAAATAGACAAGACAGACAAAGTCTGGAAAGAGGGGAATATTAGCCCCTGTTTAGAAATAGGGAGTGAAGGTCCACAGATTAGGTGACTTGCACACAAGAAGTCAGTGGCAGTGCTGTGGAATTAATCCAAATATGCTGAGTACCAATTCAGTGTTGACAAGTTCCAAAGGGGTAGCCGTGTTAGTCTAGTTAAGCAAAATAAACAAGTCCTGTGGCACTTTTAAAGACTAACAAATTAATTTATCACATGAGCTTTCATGGGAGAAAATCTCATTTCATCAGGTGCTTGAAGATAGGGAATTTACAGAATGGGAGGAAAATAAATGGAGGGAAGTGTAAGTCATAGGATCAGGTCAGACTGCTACAGGAAATCAAAGCAGTTGTTTAGAATCAAACACTGGGGAACAGCATATAGAGGAAGGTGAGATCAAATCACCTGTTGTAACAAGAAAAAAATCCATAATCCTTGTTTAACATTAAGGCAAGGGTGTCCAATTCACTGTGTAAACCATAAGACCATCCTCTCAATTTATAAAATATACTGAAATTGACCAAAATATGCAATCATTTTCATTAAATAAGGGTGTCACAAATAGACCAAAATGTTTTATGTAGTTTCTAAGCTATTGAAACTGATGATTGTGTTTTGTCTCATTTTCTTTTTTCCTCCCTCCTGCAGTTACATTCATATAGGCATAAAAAAACCACAAAGACGAAAGAAGATAGAGGTGGTAAGTAATTAACTCTTAACACTACCATTTTAACATATTGTAAAGAGGTAGTTGGCTGGATCTTAGTTTTTTCATAAGGAAATTTTGGAAGCAAAATAAAAAATAAATAAAAGATTGCATCCTAACCATCTCTAATGACCAGATATGTCCATGAAATCTCTCTCACCACAGTTTCTCCAACACTTAGCCCCATTTCAGTCTATATATGTGTTTTTCTAAACAAAGGTTCACTGTTTCAATGATTAATGTTATGTATCTGGTATTTACATGGCAAGGATTTGTAACCCTGTTAAAACTTCCTAAATAAATAAGTAATTAAAAAAGATTTCATTTGTGATGTTATGGTGGAAGATATTGTATAGTCATGACGCTCAGGAAGCACAAGACATATGTCTGAAACTCATTGTCCCATACTGTAGATTCCTGCTTATTTTTGAGATACATAGCGCACTTGTTGTTTGTCAAGGCCTTTTTTGTCTGTATCACTATGTTCTCTATTACCTGTAGACTGCCATCAAAGAACACATTTTCAGAATCTGTACCAGACAGACAGTAATTATTACACCTTCTCTTGTTGTGCAACTAATTCTCCTTGAAACAGTGTTAATTTCATGTGACATATTGATTAATAACAGTGCTTCATAAACACTACAAGCAGTCTCTAGCTAGAATATAAGGGGTGTTCATTTCTGTTACAAAAATAATGCATAAACATATGGTTAAGGATTTGCATCAGAAGATGAAAATAAAAAAGGCTTACCCTCTATCCGTATTACATTTTTCTTTACCTTAAATCGACTAAGGAAGTGAGACAGAAATGAGAATTGAAAACTAGAAAAAATTAAAGGTGAGTTTAGGCAAAACTATTAAATGGTGACTTTTGGTTTCAAATGTGCAAACTTTATGTGACTAATTCTCAGTTTCTACCCTTTACCACTTCTAAATACTGGGGAATGTCTTTTTCTCCTTTAAGATAAGGGAGTTGAATATGCCACGGATGCTGTTTCATGTTTTTATCTTCTGTTGGGCTAAGTGGCCTTAGTGTTCATGTTGAAAACACATGCAGCCCTCTTTCCTGTATTTTGTGTTTTGAATTTATCATGCTACTGTATTTTGCATTATAGACTTTGGCATCCCACACAGTGGCTATGTTTACACTGGCAAGTTAGTTTGAATTAAGGAGGCTTAATTCAAACTAACTAAAGCCATGGCTACACTAGGCTTTAGTTAGTTCGAATTAAGGGCTTCCTTAATTCGAACTAAGAAGTTCGAATAGGGTATTCGAACTAAAGGGTTAATTCGAACTAACTAGTTTGAATTAACCGATGTGGCCATGTTAATTCGAACTAATCTCTTAGTTCGAACTAACCGGCCATTGAAATGAATGGGGATCGCTAATTCGAACTAAGTTTTCCTAGTTCGAATTAAGCTAATTCAAACTAACTAAACTTAGTTCGAATTAGTTAGTTCGAGCTAACTAATTCAAACTAATTTTAGCAAGTGTAGATATAGCCAGTGAGTGCATAGTTTGGTTGCATGCTAAATTCAGACACAATAAGGCAGGTGAAAAACAGCAGAGTCCTGTGGTACTTTTAAAGACTAAAAGATTTATTTATCACATGAGCTTTCGTGGGAGAAAATCCAACTTCATCAGAATAAGGCAGGTGGTGTTAGCTCAGACTGACAGATGAATGCCCATCTTTTGAACTTCCTAGCCCTCTCTTCTCCAAAAATAGTTGTCCCCAGATGGATGTGTGGATGGGTTTTTGGGGACTTTGGGCCCCTGCCAGCCAGGACACAGAAGCAGAGATCAAAGGGATCTGTGGTTAATTTGCCATTGCTTGGATGGCCTCAAAGTCTGTAGACTTTTGGGAAATTTCTCTTGATCCTTGGACGCCATTTGAAACATGGTGAGAAAGAAATAGTCATAGAAGAAAGTGATAGGATAAAGCCCATTGTCAGGGTGTTTTTTTCAAGATACACATATCTTTTTGTCACATGCAAACAAATATCTGTATGTCTCTAGCTTCAGAAAGTGTGCTTACCTTGACTTCGACTAAAAAAAATCCCAAAGTCCCGTTCACAGACAAGTTAAATGGCCTGGTGTATTTTAAAAGTCTCTTTTCACCTCTTCAGTATCTCTGTCACCTTGGCAACAGAATTCAAGGTCACCTCAATAGTCTAAATTCCTCAGCATGCTGCTTAGCTCAGAATCAGCAAGATCTACATCACACAGAACATGTAAAGTCCATGTTTGTCACTTTATGTGTGAGCTGGGGTACCCAGTTCTTCATGGGGAGGGAGGGTTGTTACATATGCATGCAGATTTCTAGTTAGATTGTAAGATCTTTGGAATGAGGGGGATTTACATCTTTTTATTTCATTTTATGCTATCACTGCTCAATAAATAACTACAGAAGGAGCTGTTAACCACCATTAATATTAAGTTTGCCTAACATTTTGAATGATAAAGGATTCTTGCAACCTTTTCTTTGAGAATTGTTAACACCTTCTAGTACTGGCTTGTCCAACGTGTGGCCCGCAGGCCAGAATCCGGCCCGCCAAGGGTTCTCATCTGGCCCACGGAGCTGCCACACGTATCTGGGAGCTGGCTCAGCTGGGGGGCGGGCTAGAGCTGTTTTAAATCTCCCGCCCTGCACGCAGCCCAGGCACGTGTCTAGGCTGTGCAGGATGGGAAATGTGAAACTCAGTGTGTGCAAGGGGCTCAGCCTCAGTTGTGGGGGAGCAAGAAGAACAAGTGGGAGCTGGGTTTAAGGGGTTGGCGGAGTGGGACCTAGGCCCCACTGGGTGAGGGGGTGCCGCAAGGGAAGAGTTGTGGCTGGGGAGCCACAGGTGGAGGTGCTGGGAGAAGAAAGGGGGAGTCATGGGCACTCCCTGCTGGGGGCGGAGGTGGGGATGTACCAGTGAGGCTGGGTGTCCCTGCATGCTGCGGGTTGTGGGGGGGCTGGGCACTGCTCTGTGCTGTTGGGGATCTGGACAGAGAGCCTGGTGCTCCTCCGTGGTTGAGGGGAAGGAGGGGCTGGGTGACAATTCGTGCCCCAGAGGGAGGGGGAGCTGCGGGGCTTGCGGGACTGAGTCGGGGGTCGGGGGCAGGTGGGTGCCCCTGTATGCTGGGGGATGTGGGGCTCCGGCACTGCTCCATGCTGGGAGGAGCGTTCAGACGGGGAGCTGGTGTTCCTCTATGCTGGGGGCGGAGGGTGGAGCCAGGTCTGCTCTGTGCGGGGTGGAGCGGAGGGGGAGCTGAGTGCTGCTCCGTATGGGGGGAGGGGAAGCTGAAGAGAGGAGAGGCTGGGCGCTGCAAGGTGCTATGGGGGAGGGATGACCAGGAGCAAATGCCCAGCACTGCTGGTGGGTGGGAGCACCACGAGCCACAGGTGAGGTGCTGAGGTTGCCCTGCCACACCATCTTCTCTGCCAGCTACCCCACCTCCCCTCCTCTCTCTTGCCACCCTTGCCCTGTTCCCCACCTTCTCCCCTGCCACACCATACCCCACCACACTTCCTCCCAGCCATCCCACCCATAGGCAGCCTTAGGGTGTGGGCAGGTGGGGCAACTGCCCATGGCCCTGCGGTCTGAGGGGCCCCCAGGCGGTAGCTGTGGGGGGCCGCGGTGGAAGCCCTGGAGAGGCCAGCTGCGGCAGGATGGCTGGGGACCTGGCCATCTGGAAAGGTTCAGATAAACATATCTGTTTTGAGATATCATTGGATTTAAATTGAAAACAAAATTTTTCAGTAGTAAATGATTTATTCATTGATAAATTTGGTGTGAAATGTAGGAAAAATGTACTGGTTTCCTTAAATCTATTGGCTTAACTGAAAAGGTATCTTTTTTGGTGGGAATGAATTGGAAAAATTAAGAGGCAACCTCAGGCAACCTTTATGTAAGGAAAAAATTCCTTTAAAATTAATTTTTAAAAGCACAGTATACTTTAAATATAACCTATTAAAATCAAAGTCTGTAAAGTAGCATGTAAAATACATTTTAAATCACATTTTATTTATTGGGAGGAAAAGGTTTTCAGTAAAATCCCTTGAGATCCTGAGCCACAAATTCGAGCTTGTTTTAATGATACAATCTGAGTCTAATTTGGACAGCATCACTTCTACTTTTACAGCTGTTTATAACATATCTTTTATTCTAATTGAGCTCTGACTGCAGAGAGACTGATAAAAAAACAAAAGAGAGCAAGTTACACCCTTGCTATATTTTCTCATTTTCTTCCCATCAATAGCCTAGGAGCCAAATTCTGCCTGTTCATATGTGCAGATAAAAGTGGAGATTGGACCCTAAACTTATCTAGTCAGCAATGATGACAGAACAAATGGCTCTGTTTAAAACATGTGGGCCAAATTCAGCGACTGGTTAAGTAAGTATAAAGCTGAAGTAATGGCATTGACTTCTAGGGAGTTATTTTGGATTTACAGTAGTGAAACTGAAGGCAGAATTTGGTCCTACCATCTTTAAAATTTGCAAGTTAATGGAGCTGCAGCCTGTGTAAGAGACTGGAAATATTTACACACAGCAATAACACATTTTCAGCTAATTAAAGAGCACTGTTGCTAAGCCCAAAAAAGAGCCCCTTTAAGCCAGAAAGATAATCGCTGTCATGTAGTTTGAGGACAAGGGGATTGAGTGGAAAAAAATCATTGCAGCAGCACACACATGCTATCTATACTTCGGGCTGTGATGGCACACAGAGGCCGTGGGGGGTGGGAGCAAGAATGAAGGAAGGTTAAATATGACACAAGATTACAAGAAATTTGTATTTTCATGCACTAGGCCACTCCTTCCCCTTTAATATTTTTTGTTAAAAGTCTTCTGAGAGAATCCTTCAGTGCTATAAATGTTTATCATCTTAGGCTTTTCTATTCCACACATCATTTTCATATCTCTGGAAGAGCTGTCTGGGCCGCTCCTGCTTTTCGCACATTGCCAGCAGCACTAGTAAGTGCGGTGGGGTAGAACTGGTGCTGGTGGTTTTACTTTTTGCTTTTGCTGGGTCCTGAGTACTGATCGTGTACTACTATAAGGACAGAGGAGAAGTGGGAGGGGAAGGAAAACTAGCACTCCCAGCAGCAGAGTAAGATCATTCATGTCAGGGGCATAGCCAGCCCCCGGTCATGTAACTGGAAACTTCCTGCTGATGATCCAGTTGCCTAGCAAATGGAATGTGAGGAGGGAGACAGCCTGGTTCCTGCAGTACAGAGTCTACAGCAGCTGTGTGGGGCCAGAGCTGCAGGTGGAGAAGCCGAACCCCGCCTGTCTGCCTGCCACAGTGACCCCATTTGTGGCTGCAGTTGCCCATTGCTGGCTGGTCAGGGTTTGTGGTTGGCCAAGCTCACGCCGGGCGCTGCAGCATATGGGGATGGGCAGGGCTGGTGTGCACATGCCTACCCATAGCTGTGCCCCTGATTCTTGTGCAGAGAAGTGGTTGAACTGAGTAAGATAATGTCAATTGTTGCTTTTCAGTCCAGGGAAAAAAATAATGAAACGCAAGAAAGAGTTGCTCTCTGACTCCCATGTGAACGGAAACACCAGAATTCAAATTAAACTCATGCATTCTCTGAATCATGCTTCTGACCTCATTTTTAACCTTTCATCTAAGCTGTTACATTGTCTGTATCCTCTGTTTGTTTCCCATTATGCTTTGCAAAATCTCTCCTGGTTTATTATTCAGTGTGGATGGGATGGAGCTAAAAGATAATCTCAATATGGCCCCAAAACTAAATTAATATTTTGCCTTGGTTTTCAATGAGGATGATATGGAACATGTACAGGAAGCAGTATGGCTGAGGGAAGTAAGCATCTAGAAATGGAAACTAGCGCATCTCAGGAGGAAGAAAAACTTAAAGATCTTGATGTGCTCCAATCAAGGAGCACTGGGGAATTTCCATCCCAGAATATTGAAAGAATTGGCACATAAGATTGCTAGTGTGGTAGCAATAATTTTTAATACATCTATTTAGTGGCAGAACCATAGGATTGGAGAATAGTTACCATAATACATGTATTTAAGAAAGGGGAAAAGTGTGAGCTGGGCAATTTCAGACCTGTTACTACGTAATATATACAATTAAAACAAATTGAGAAGGAAACTCAACTCTACAGCAGCATGACTCTCTAACATTTAAACCTGGGCCTACTATGTGTGTATCTGAGCAGCACTTTTAAGAATAAAATGTTTTAAACATCCTACATGATGTATTTTGTTTTTCTTGCAGATTAAACCAGTAGTTCACAGTACAATACGTGTGCCTTCCAGGTGGCAATTGAACTCTAATAAGCCACGCAATATCAAGTAAGTATGTTGCGAATCAGAACTCTAGGTTTGGTTTTAAATATTGTGCAAAATATATACAAAACTTGAAATGTCTAGTTCAGTGGAAAGATAAATGTTTATAATGAAGCCCAGGTAAAACAAGCTTCCTTTGGAAGGATCAAGCCTTCATTTACACACTGTGTAGCACCTGTTAATTTAAATGTTAGTTGTATCGTGTGAGCCAGAGCAGTATTTGGATCCCTTTATCATTATAAAGAGAGGGCGAAATGTGTGTGTCAATGGAGAGATCAGAAATGAGCAGATTCACAGAGGGATGGTCATATGTGATATTGGTCTTTGATGAAATATACTTCCCTCCTTCATTGTTGATAAGAGTGTTGTATGACTGCACTACCTCCCTCCCTGCAAGTGTGATGCTCCTCAGGCCCTGTTGCCCAAGAACTGGGGAAGGAAACACTGCATGTGGAAGAGAGGAACCAAAAATTCTTTGTATCCTAATATTATGATGCCACTTTAAATTTCATCTGAGAGATGACAGCAATGATAATGCTCACAGGTTAGTTCAAGTGGTGAGCATTCCAACGGGCATAGTCAGACAAAGGGGCCCTTTAAAAAGGTATGTATTTTATTTACTTATTTTTTTCAACTTTTAAAATGCCCATTGTTTCCACTGGCTGCATGTACAAATATTTTAAGTTGAAGAAGTCACAAGAATCATTAAGCCTCTCCCATCACTCCCAGCCAACAATTTATCTCACCTAGGAGAAGGTGAGAAAAATAAACGAGGTTGCACCATGACCTAAAGTTAACAGATTTGGGTTCTAGCAAATGTAGAATTTATTTTACACCTCCATTTGAGGATCCGTTTCCAAGAATGGCGTGCCTTCCATCCTCCATTCATTTAAATAAGGAGGTTTTTAGCTCAGCAGTTTTGTATAAATTTAGCAGATATGGCATCATGTTGGTAAAGAAGTGGTTTCTGAGATAATCATGATCCAATACATTCTACACTTTAGAGGTTAAATCCAATTACTTTTTAATTTGCACCCAGAAGTAAATAGGAGGCCAGTGCAGTTTATAGAATCCAGATCTATTGGGTTCCTGGTGGGAGATGCAACTAACAGCCCAGTGTTGAAATGTTTAATCTTCCATAGCTTTAAAGCAGCCTAAATTAATTTCAGTGTCAAACCCATAAAGAATTGAGATTAAAAAATGTAGACTGAAGAATATTTATGGCATCAAGTATGATTTGAATTTCTCTTTCAAAGAAAGGAAGAGGATGTTTCCATGAGTAAATTAAAACACCTCACTTTAGAGATAAAATAGATCCATTAGGTTGTCTAGTCCACTGGTTCTCAACCTTTCCAGACTTTTAGGAGTCTGATTTGTCTTGTGTACCCCAAATTTCACCTCCCTTAAAAAGTACTTGCTTACCAAATCAGCAGAAAAATACAAAAGAGTCACAGCGTAATGATATTGAAAAATTGCTTACTTACTCATTTTTACCATATATCTATAAAATAAATGGACTGGAATATAAATATTGTATTTACGTTTCAGTATATAAAGCCTGTTTTAAAACTAGGCAAACATCTAGATTAGTTTTGATGTACCCTCTGGAAGACCTCTCTGTATCCCGAGGGGTATGTGCATCTCTGGTTGAGAACCACTGATCTAGTCCATTCCCATGGCAGTCATGGCTTACTCCTGACAATATGTTTTCTCATGCTTTGTCTAGATAGCTTTTAAATATTTGGATCCATCAAATCATCCCTCAGGGAGTTATTCTGCAGTATTATATTTTTCATTGAGTACAGTTTTTTCCTTTGTGTAAGCTATTTTGTAATTAATTTTATTTTATGAAAGTTATGTCCTGTAAAAGAGTTCAGAAAATAATGGTATTTAAAATGTACCTTAGCAACACAATTTTTTGGTAAATCTAATTCACTGTTTTAATGCATGATCCCTGTGTTTTATATTCATTTACTGAAAATTCCACTAGATGGCCCCAAATATCTTCCAAAGCCAACCTTCATTATTTTAAAATTTGTTATACAGTGGCATCCAGACACAAATATTTATTCTTAGCTGAAATTGGACAGACTGTATTACTCATCCCAGAAATTATGATTATTATTTTTATACTTTTAAAGAGTAGTCTTCATGTTCATTTAAGCATTGACCATGTGATAGTATTTACCTGTTTTGGGAATTGTACTATGCTATGGTATGTATAACGTCAATGTGTATTTACAAGATATAGTGCACAGGTTGTCCTCTAGTAACAAGGTATAATGGAGGAAATTAAAAGTCAAAGGGTTGGGTAGAAGCCCCAGTGCATAAGGTATTTAAAGCTGAACTGAACAAAGCATTTATAATGGGGCCAGTCTACACTAGAAGTGCTACAGGAGCAAAGCAGCACCAATGTGTCTGTGCTGCTGTAGCATCTCTGGGGGAGACGCACTATGATGATGGGAAAGAGCTGGTCCGTTGACTTAATTATTCCCTCTCTGCGAGCGGCAGTGGCTATGTTGGCTGGAGGAGAAACTCGCCCCCTGACATACCGCTTACTGCACTGGAGCTTAGGTCAAAGTAATGTATGGATTATTCACATCCCTGAGCTATGTAAGATATACTGAAGTAAGTAGATAAACCTGAAGTAGAAAGGAAAAAAAAAAAGGGAGAAGGAAAACATGGGTTTTGTAGTTCTAAAGGGGTAGCAGTGTTAGTTTAGTTCAGCAAAACAAAGAAGGATTCCTGTGCCACTTTAAAAAACTAACGAATTTATTTAATAAAGAAAATATTTATTAAATCAGTTTGTTAGGCTCTTAAAGTGACATAGGACTACTTGATGGTTTTATTAGGAGTAACATATATGCAACTGGTATTATTCACTGTGAGTGCAAGTAGCAGCAGAGGCTTATTGCAGGAGTGGTTGGGTAAGGTTTTATGGCCTGCATTGTGCAGGAGGTCAGACTAGATGATCATACTGGTCCCTTCTGACCTTAGAGTCTATGAGATGACCCTGAACATTCAGTTGCTACATAAAGGCCATATCTTATCAGTGGTCACTTTGCAAATCTCCTGCAGTGACAGTGGGAGATCTGCTTTTGAGTAAATTTGCTCTTATGTGAAAAACAGCACCAAGTGTCTACTTCAGCCCACCAACTGTACATAAGAATGGAACTCAGCTCTCCCCACAGAAGAGTTTTGACGCCCCTGCTTTTGTATAGGCTGAGTCATCAATGGTTGTGTGGAGCCTACCACATGGCTGTAGCATGATTCAGCCTCATGCAGTTTTGCGTTCTGGATGTTAAACACAACCAAGTAGGTACGGCCATGGTAAGCAGAATGAAGTAGGTAGCACAGCTTGGTGCTTCAGTGTAACCAGGTCAACAAACAACATGTAGTGATTTTTGATTGTTGCACTAATCATTTTTGGTAATGGAATAAAATCTCATTAGGTTATTAGTGGCAACATGAGGAGTCATAAGGAAATAATTAAACGTATTCAAGCTTGGTTCAAATCAGCAACTGAGCTTTATAGAGAAGAGAGGTTAGAGCAATAGAGCTGTCTTAATCTTTTTGATTTAGCTGATTTGAAGCAGAGAGGTACTCCCTCTCCACTCCCTGATTTAGCTAAGCTGGCCTCCCCCACAGTGGGTCCTCTTCTTTGATGAGGAGGTTACAGTTTCTCCTCCTGTTTCAATCTGCTTTTGCCTGCAGGACTCCACATCCTTTCTAGGGAGCGAAACCCTATTATCTCCTGGACATTGCTTCCCATTTAATCAGCACAAAGGCATAGAGGTAACATAGCAGAATCTGCTTGTTCTTTTGAGAGAAAGGAGCACCTATGCCTCAAAAAAGTCAGGATGGAGTGTATGGAGCTATGGAGAAATAGCAATATACTAGTATGTGGTTATGCAGGGAGAGCAGGAGGAATGTATGTCACACTGTATATGGATGACCCTTTCTCCTCTACCAAAGGAGCACATCCGTGTCACTCCACAGAATTTCTGTCCATTTTGTGGGGTAGGGATGCTGCTTTTCTGCATGTGAAGCGGCATGTATATTCTTTCCTCTCTACAACAGAATGTTGTATGGCCACTAGAGTTACTCGAAGCAGCACCAGTAGTTTGAACATTCTCTGCCATCAGCCTCTCCTTACTCTTGGCTTTGCTCCCTACTGCTGATGTAAAATGCCACCCTCCCAGCAGAGGGGGAGGCTGCCGAAGGCCCAAACAGCAAAATTATTTTTAGAGAGACCAACATTGGTCTATTATTCACTGTGATGACTCCTCAATAGTGAGGGTCAGCCAAAAAGTGATTCCAGCCTCTCTTAAAGGTTGAGTAGGAACAGCTTTCTAATATGGGCAGCAGTGAAAAAATCAATTGATTCTATTATATCTTTTAAAGGATTGTACTTTATTTCCTCTGGGAATTGCGAGGACATCTTTGGACAATATGGAGAGAAAGTAATTGAATTTTCAAGGGCTATATTCTTCTTGGCTTCTCCAACTGGACATATTTCACTGACTGCTGTCATGCCAGATAGAAACATATTAAAAGATACAGTTCTGTCTTCTTACAGATGAGTTTTCATGGGTTATGAAATGGATTCAGATTTAAAATGTATTGTTGAAATCTACATGGCTACACTACATAATGTTGCCAACTGATATTTTTAATTTTTCCTTTTCCCATGTCTTTCACTACTGAAGAAATATGCCTTTTTTTTGGTCTCTTGGCAGTGTTTTCACAAATGGAGATATGCTTATTCCACCTATAAAATTTATCATACCCAGGTTTACTCTGAAAAACTGGAATTGCGTCCTTGCACTAATAAATGAAAAAATCTTTCTTCGCTCCGGCGGTGTCCATAGGTAAGAGTACATCTAGTAATTTAATACAGCTAACAAAAGTTCTGAGTCTAGCAGTGTATTCATATGCCACATCAGTTATTAAGGACAATCTAGTATTTTGGTTGGTTATGTATGAAAGAAAGAAAGCAGGATATCAAGGGCAGGACTTTTTCAAGTTTCTGATAACTTGTTTCCTATTTAGTTCAGTACCTTTTTATGTATTTCCATTTATTAAATGTTCATTGGAGTTGGTTTGTTTCATCAGAACACCATTGGCTATGTCTACACTGGCAAGTTAGTTCGAATTAAGGAGGCTTAATTTGAACTAATAAGTTCGAATAGGGTATTCGAACTAAAGGGTTAATTCAAACTAACTAGTTTGAATTAACCAATGTGACCATGTTAATTCGAACTAACCAGCCATTGAAACGAATGGGGATCGCTAATTCGAACTAACTAAAATTAGTTCGAATTAGTTAGTTTGAACTAACTAATTCAAACTAATTTTAGCAAGTGTAGACATAGCCATTGTGTGTATCCTGATGTTCTATATTTAGTACAACGATTAATGGAGAAAATCACAAGATTAACATAAAACACCTTTTGTACTTTTGAAAAGAAACAGTCTTTAGATGAGGGATGGGGTCAGGAAGGTAAAATGGACTAGTGTAAAGGTAGTGGTGAAAATGAGATTAAATAATGCTTTAATTGTGAAATAGTTGGTCAAATTTATAAGTGAGGTAACTTCAGCTCACTTCCTGTTTGGCTGGGGTTGTTTTTTTTATTAGTGATTATTTATTTGGTAGTGATCACAGTGTGTATGGGGTTTTGAAACACAAGATAAGGAAGAAAAGGAGACAAATCATGCCCAAGGAACTTGCAGTGTATATAAAGACAAATGAAAAAGGTGAAAGGACATGGTCCAGCATATATACCCAATTTAGATTTTTTGGGTTTAAAGCGCTTGGATGACTTTCAGATAAATGGGAGATTTATTTTCTTTTCAGTTCACAGATTCTCTCCATAGAATTTAAATAAAAAAAAAATGTCCATACTATGGGCAGTCTTCCGTCCGTTCCCCAATTTAGTGACTCATAGACAAGCCATACTATTTAAAGCATCCGCTTAGGAAACATCTTTAAACTGTGAAACCATTTTAGTGGTTACATCCAAAAAGTGTATTATAATATATCCTTCTCATATATGGTAATTAAAAAATGGCCCACGTATTCTGTCTCAAACTTCCCAGGAAAATGCCCCATTAGATTAAGCTTGTAAAGTTTTATAACTAGCATTTTCACTCATTGTCCCCTGGTCTCAGACATGGTATTGCAGGAGTCTTTGCCCTTAGTGCTCTAGTGTTGGATCTGCAACAGCCTGTTTCTGTTCAGAACCTAGCTCTCTGCTGTCACTTCTAGTTTGGACCCCCTTCTCAGTTTAAAAAAAAATCCCCCAAAATGTTCACATAAACAAGGGTTAGACTCACAAAAAGGAATCTTTAAAACAGAAGGGACCATCATGATCATTTGGTCTGACCTCCTGCACATTGTAGGCCATAGAACTTCACTCTCACTGTGTAATAGGCCCAAAACCTCTTGTTGAATAGCTGAAGTCCTCAAATCTTGGTTTAAAAACTTCAAGCTACAGAGAACCCATCATTCACTCTACTTCAAACCAGTAAGTGACCCCCATACCCCATGCTGCCAGAGGAAGGCAAAAAACACCCAAAGTCTCTGCCAGTTTGACCTGGGGAAAAATTTCTTCCCGAATGTGGCGATTATTTAGACCTTGAGCATGTGGGTAAGGTGCATTAGCTAGGCATCCAGAAAAGAAGTCTCTATGGTAATTATACATCCAGTTTTTCATCTCTGATGGCTGGAGGTATTTGTTAATAGAAATTGCATATGCCATTGTATGCAATCTCATCATACCATTCCCTCATAAACCTATTCAGCTCAGTCTTAAAACAAGCTAGGCTTTTTGCCCAAGAATTTAATTTCTCTGATGGTTAGAAACCTTTGTCTAATTTCAAGCCTAAACTTATTGAGGCCCCATTCATTTGTTCTTGTGCCAACATTGGCCCTTAATTTATATAACTCCTCTTCTTCCCTGCTGTTTATTCCTCTGATGTATTTATAGAAAGCAGCAGATTTCCTCTCATCCTTCATTTTGGTAGGCTAAACAAGCCAAGCTCCTGAAGTCCTCTCATAAGGTAGGGTCTCCATTCCACTTATAATCACAGTAGTCCTTCTCTGCACTGGTTGGTTCCAATTTGAATTAATCTTTCTTAAACGTGAGGTTCCAGAATTGCGCTCAGGATTCCAGATGAAGTCTCACCAGTGCCTTATATAACAGTAATAACACTTCCTTATCTCTACTGGAAATAGCTCGTCTAATGCATTTTAGGTTTGCATTAGCCTTTTCCGTGGCCATGACACTTTGACAGCTCACAATCATGCTGTGACCAACCAATAGACCCAGATTTTTCCCTTCTCTGTCGCTTCCAGTTGATACATCCCCAGCTTTTAAGAATTCTTGTCGTTAGGTTTTTAGACCCTCCTTGGACCACTCTTCAGCTTTGCTGTCCAGACTCTCTTCTAAGCTTCTCTTCCAGACACTGCTTCAGTGCCTTCCATAGAAGTCCAGGAGTGGTTTCTCCTCCAAATAAAGTCTTCTCAGCTCTTTGGTGAGCTCTAGGTGCCCCAGTTAGTTCTGCCCATTCTGACTAAAACACTATTAATCATTGCAGAGGTGGACTGATTGAACAGGGCTGCCTAGCTTCAGGCATCTTGGTCCTTAAAGGGACATGCCAAACTATTTCAGGCCTAACAGATGTTTGTGAAAGATACAACCAACTGTTCTGTTTTCTCCACTAATTTATTTACAATTTTTTTTTCACATGTGCATATGTGCATTTCAGATTTAGTTAAATTGCCTGCTACCTATACTCACTACAGTGTTTTAGATATTCATAAACACAAATTAAAAACTTATTTCTGTCAGCAAATGCGCTGCTCTTCACAGAGGAAGAATTTCATGCTCAGTTTGAGTTTGAGTTTCCTGCATCACAAGTTTGAAGTCTGAGGTCCATGCACAAGAATGTATGCAGGTCTGTGCTCTTAGATTTAGATCTGTCTTTGGAAAAGACTGATTAGTGTATTTTGCAGTAATTGTATGCAAAAATGTAGGTGAGTAAATTCATGCACCCTCACTGACTCAGAGCCTTGCAAGAAGTACACAGCACCTTCAAGGAAGTCACTCATGGCCCTCAAGGTTCAGCTGTTTCTGTGTTATAATATGTGCATGAAAAAAATCTTGATCAGAATAAGAATATTTTTTTCAGCTTATTATAACAGCAAACTGATTAAAGGGATTTTCCTCTGTTTTTATAGGAAAACCCATCATTCTGAGGCAAAACATGAAAATGTTTAATCAAAACATAGAAATTTTAGAAAATTGGTTGTAGTTCCACACAGCTACATTCATTTACACCAGCTGAGTGTCTTGTCTATTGTGTCTGTATTTAGTAGGAAACAATAGCAACCTTAGCTTTTGTTCTATAACTGTAGCTGTTATTGTATCATCATCATGGCAAAGCCCAATGGGACATAGTCCTTTTTCATATCAGTGCCACCTGGATTGTTCTCTGGCTACATCTCTAATGTGAATTGGCAGAATATTCAGATGTTCCTCACTGGCAATCGTATCATGCTACAGAAGATTCAGGTGCACATGTGATCGCCAGCAATGTAGTGGCATTCCTTGGTATATGCACTTTGGAATTCAGTGGTCTTATATTCTCATGACAGAAAGCTGAAATTGAACAAGTGCTGATGGAGGTAGTTGCTGGGTTTTGCTTCAAATATTCTAATCTCTGATCTTGTTCTGCCGTTTGATATGGAACAACTGACAAGAACTGAAAATGTCAATCTAGTGCTCTTCAGCCTTTCTCAGTTCCCACGATTCACTGCTATACTGGGATTCTATAGATTTGTAGCTTTATAGCAAGCTTGATGTCACAACATCCCCATGGAGGTGCTGAGGGGTCCAAAACATGTCAGCAGCTGCTGCTGCTCTGTGTCCACATCATCTGAACATTTTCTAGCACTGTCTGTGATGCTCCCAAATATATAAAAATCTCATTCTTATTTAATAAATATTTAATTTGCTTTCTAAGGCTTTGCAATCAAATCTTGAATTGTCCTCTAGTATTAAAGTAGTAACTTAACTGATGTGTGTATAATTCCTCTGTTCGCCTGAATTCCTCTGTTCGCTGTGTAGAACATTGAAAAAACCCTGAAATTTGCATTGCAAATCTGAGTATTGCATTAAACCTTATTCATTGTTACCCCATAATGTTTATTTTATTTCTTTTGCTTAAAGGCTGTATACCTTGGATGGTCGTGCTGTACGTGACTCAGGTGGCTTAGAAGATAATCATTATTATGTTGCAGTGGGCAAAGAAAAATTTAAATCTTTGCCGTACTGGCGTTCTGTCGGAGTTCCACCAGAAGTTCGGCGGTAAGCTCTTTCTTAATGTAATCTTAATTTGGAGGGCTTGTTCATGTAAGATGCTGAGGACTTTGACCACGAGCCAGCAAAGAACTTAAGCATGTGCTCAATTTTAAGCACAAGTTGTCCCATAGATCTTCAGAGTTTTGTTGGTTCAGAGTCAGAGTGCTCAGCAGGATTAAAGTTCATTGTTATTGTTTCTGACTGATAGTTTTTTGGATTTTCTGGATTCAGTGCATTGCCTTGTATTTCTTAATTTGACTGTTGCACCAGTATTGTAAGCAGAGTCTGAATTGTATTCAGACTTAATTTGACTGTTGCACCAGTATTGTAACAGAGCCTTCCCTTGCTGACCTGGCTGGAGGGTGGGGAACAGGCATCAGGACCAGATTGTATTTGCAAGAGCACACTTACTCTGCTTAGGTGCTTAGCATGACAGAACTGCTTTGCCCAAATGATCCTTTGGCTCGTGTTGGGTTACAGATAATTTAGTGTTAAATGCAGGGGTAATGAAATGTTGTTCTCATTTCTTTATGAGCCAAGGGTGGTAGAACTGTGCCTACGTTCTGATTGAAGGGTCACTATCATCTGAATCAAACTGACTAAGCAAGGTGTTCAGACATCAGAATCCTGTGAAGGTTGATGGGAGTTGGGTTAGATATGGGCTTTGCCTAAGAGCCTCAGGCGCGGTTTAATCTCCCCCTCCCACTGTTCAAAGGTAGAACTAATTAAGATTCTACCAGGAGTCTTTTGTTTTGTTAAGTGCACGCTAAATCTGCAATCATCTACTGTGGGACAGCGCTCCTGCCTGCTTCAGCACTGAGTTTCCCCCGCTAAGAGCTGACAGTCATTAAGAGCTGAGAATCAGAGAGCTCAGTGGAACCTCAAGGGACTGACCCGCAGAGTGAAAGTAGGGAAAAAGATCATAAAAGAAGGTGATGGTGTGCAGCAAAGCAGCTGGTGGGCTGATTAATGGAGTGGCTGGCAGGGCAGCCGATGAAGGCCGGCTAGCAGAGTGGTTGGCCGGTTGGCTAGTGAAGGCTGGCTAGCAGAGTGGCTGATGAAAGGTGGCTAGTGAAGAGGCTGGCAGAGTAGCCGGCAAGATGGCTAGTGGGTGACAGGCAGAGCAGCCCATGCAGGGCCGTTCTTGGGGCGGGCGAGCAGGGTGATTGCCTTGAGCCCCACGGTTACATGGGCTCCCTAGCCCCACTGCCAGGCTTTGCCCTGCTCCAAAGGCAGTGTGGTGGGACGAGAACATGAAGCCCAGCCTCTGGGCTGGCCCTCCCTGCCCCCAGGGTGGAGCAGCCGGCCCAGGGGAGGGATGGGTGGGTGGGTGGGCGGGACCCACCCTCTCTGGGCAGCCCTGGCTCCCCACCCCCCCGTGTGAGAGGGGGCAGTGCGGGCCTCACACAGGCCGATTAGCCCTGGGCCCATGGAGCAATGAGTGGCCAGCAGGGTGGCTGACAGAGCGGCAGGTGGTGTGGCCAGCAGCTGGTGGAGTGGCAAGGAGTGTTGATGATGACAGCCTGCAGGGAAAGTAAGGTGCCGTCTTCCCCTCTGCCCTCCTTCCCTCATCCCCCTGAAGCCACATTGGGGGGTGAATTAGTTCAGATACACTCCTGGAATTTGAGTCATTACTGACCTAAGACAGCTACTATGAGTGGGGCATGGAGGAGAAAGAAGGGAGAGGCAAAGGACACTCCTCAATGTACACTGGGGTTGAAGTTTTGCTCATGGTTTTATTTTTATGTATGTTGCTTGCCCTGTTTTCCCAAATTAATGCTGACTATTTCCCTCCTTTTATTAAACCGTCTTCTTTCTACACTCAAAGACTTTGTATTGGTAAGGGGGCAAGTATCACCTAATGGAGACAACGGGGGGAGCAGGATGGTGGTGGTATAATTTCTCAGGTGAGTGGGTGGAGGCTGGAGCCGTTTTTGTGTTGTATTGTTGATAGTAACTCTTAGACTACTGAACCTGGCTCCTGCTGCTGTTGACTCCAACTAGCAGATGGGTTACAGTAACATTTGTTTCACTTAAGCGTTTCACTCCTTTTCAATGATTTTTTTTTCAAATGGTGGCCTGACCTTGTTAATGTTCTTAGTGACTGTCATTGCTAGTCTGTTGATTATTTAACATGTATAACAGTAAAGGCAGGGCTTGTGCCGTGACTGGGAAACTGAGACAGGTTTCTATATAACCAGCATTATACAACTTCAATATTAAAATAGTTTCCATTTCTGCACCTGCATATGTTGGCATATATTTTTGCAATAAATGTTTGCCAAAGAATGATAGTGTGTGATGCTTTATAAAAGACACTTTCATAATGCACTTTGCCATAATAAAGTTATCTCTGAATTTCCTAAGTTCTGTTTATTTTAAATCTTTGCTTTAGCACTGCATATGTGCGCACACATACAGATTCATATCTAGGATGTATTTTCATTAATGTTCCAGGGTTATATTGCTGGACCAATTGGAGCTATTTTGTTTTTTTAAAATAAAGCTAAAAGTATAATTTTATTGAATTTTAATTAAATTAGTTTCTTGGAGTTTCTATGAGCCTCTTCCTAAACTGTAGCAGATGTCAGTTAAAGGGCATTGAATACCCGTTGCTGAACAGTGACTAGCTTTCTTGTCTTTCAGTAATTGCTGAGTTAAGCAGTTTCTGTGAAATGTCTCTAAGGGAAGTGCACTGTTGACTGCTTTGAACTAATTGCTCTACTGAAAATATAGTTGAAGTATCAGGCAATATTTGTGGATTTTCTAGTGATCTTTGCTAAAGCTATTTTTCTGTCAAGTTTTATAATGGTCATTATTATCAAGAGAAGAAAAATACCTATAATTTTTGCTCATATTGTGGAACTGTTTAGCTTATTCACATGTGGCACATTATGGCTCCTGCGTTTTAGCTTTTGTTGTCCTTCCAACTTCATTTTTACTTTTATACTTCACAAAAGTACAACAGGCATTATTTTACAATGAGTAATTAATTGACTGAGTGCATAGATTTTCATTTTTCCCCCTGTAAATTGCCAGTTATATATAAAGTGCTTCATATAGGTTTGATATTGAAAAATTTATATTTTTAGTGGGTTTGTTCTAATCAAGCTTTTTAAAAAAAAATTAGATTGTGAACTAATGTCATGAATGTTAGAACTTAGAGCCAGTAGGAGTACAACTAAAGTAGACTTACCCATATGTTTTGGAAATTTTGTAATTTGGAAATATATAAGGGCCTAATAAATTTTAATATAGTATAATGCAACCTGACAACTTTAAGTAGTAGCTTCCCCAAAAACCCTAATGGTAAAATTCATCCTTGGTGGAGCTAGACAGCTCCAGGCTCTCCACATTGCAGAATTCATCTTAGGGAGCAGCCATACAAAAGGGTCTCCATGCTGGTCAAGGGACTGGTAGATTCTCTTTGTAGTGATGGTCACAGTCTATAAAAATATATTTGGTTGAGTTGTCACTGAAATATAAATTGGGTGGTGGACGTCTGTATTTTGTGTCTCTTGGCTTGTATCTTTTTCTTTCATACCTTGAGTTGGATACACCAGAGAAGTTTGTCTCAGTTTTTTCTGTTGCTCTTGCTTTTTTGGGAATTGTTCGAGATTCCATTAATTTGGCAGCCTTCCTCCTGTTTCTGGGAAATTGCTTATATTATTCAGATTTCTTTCAAATTATTTTCCAGTGTTAGAGCTCTTAAAAGAGTTAATCTTAACACATTTGGCCTGTATACAGTATGCACATATTTCATTAGTTTATGCCCGTATAATTTTTCTCCTTCCAGGAGAAATTGCCTGGTGAAAACTATTCATCTCTTTCCAGGTATAGTAAAATCAGTTAAATGGTGGGATCAACTAATTAGAGACATGGTAGGACTCTACTATATCAACATTCCTGTATGGTCATGGGAAGTTCCATTAATATTAATCATTTGCTTGGTACTTTAGGAAGCCCAATTTAGTTTTATCCAGTTTTATTGCCAGTTTTCAGATATAATGTGATAAACACAGGAAAAACAGCATTGATCATCTCATCATTTGTAAGCTCTTATAGGTGAAATGTAAATGATAGATGATCTGGTGTCTTCTTCTGTTCTCAAGATTCTGGTGGCAATCTCTGAATCCTCCCGCATCATTATATAAATATTGTTTTTGAGTCATACTACTCTCAGTCTATGAATCCAGCTCCCCCTTAACTGAACTACAATGTTTACAGGATCAGGGTCTGAAAAAGACATCTGTTGCAATGGCATTCAGCAGAACAAACAAGGAGTCCTCTGGCACTCTTAAAGACTAACAAATTTATTTAATTTTTTATATGCTAACTTCTAAGGGAAGACATAATCACAAAAATGTGAGTAGGTCTAACAGTCCAGCCAAGAGAGATCAGTGGTACACACAAAAGCTATCCAATTTTAGTACATTACAAACCATGATGTAACTTCTGGGTTCCAAGCAAAAAGTTGCCAAAAAGTGAAAGGCCCCCCAATTGCAATTGCATGTGTATATACACTGGTATAGAACAAGGATGTACTTGCCATAGTCATTAGCATGGTATTCGAATACATTTCTGTGTTATATTTTTGTTTGATACAGTGTTAAAAAATAAGCACAATAAAGCCACACATACAATACTAGTTTCCTTTAATATTCTAAAATTTCTCTGCATAGCAGTTGAAGTAAAACAGTAAGCTAAGTAAATGAAGTAAAACAATCAGACTGTATTCTCTTTCCCTGCCCACTCTTTATGTGGCATGCATGGGTAAATAACAGAAGAAATTTTGGCGTACCTACAGCCACTGCTTCAGGTCTGTCACACAAATAAAATGTCACACAGTTTTAAAACCACAGTTTGTCCAGTGTCCTTACTATTCCTTAGAGACAACAGAATTTGAGACACCAAACTTCTCAGCTACCTGCATTTCTTAGCCTGAATTTATGTAAGGCCTCTAGAACCTGACCTTTACTGGTGAGACTAATCCACGTGTTTGAAGTTGTGACACAAAGCACAGTCTTCAGTGTGTTATGAATGATGCATAAAGCATCTAGAGCCGTAATATATGTCCACTATAGATCTGGGAGACACACACAAACCTTCATGTCCAGCCTCATGTTTGGAGCCAGCAAATTCAATGCAAGTACAACCTCTTCTAATAAATGTGTTGATAAGCAACATGATAGTTGCTAATATTTGAATTCCGTTAGTATTCTTGGGAAAATGTTGCTAATACCTGAAAGTTGTTTTCATCAGGATTACTAATAGCTATTATCCACTGTGTAGCCTTTTATAATATGTTATCCACTGCCCATGTTGTACCTATTCAATAAATGGAAAGAGGAGCTCGGTCTTTAGAGCTGTCCTCTGTAATGCATTCATTTAAAATATGTTTTAAATGGCAAGAAATGAATTGGCATGGATAGTAATATTTTTTAATTTAAAATTAAAAAATATTCATATTAAGATAACTATATTTTGTTTTTAGTAGATATGGTGAGTCTCCAAAAAGGCCCAGAAAGAAAAAGGCAAGAGTAAGTGTAAAAATAAAATTACTTCAATAATTTTTATACTTTTTCTACAACATACTTTGGTATTCTTTTGTACAGTCACATTTTACTAGTAATAATAAAATATTTCAATGTTAACAGTTTGATAAAAATAACTCATTACATAATGGAGACTGGGAAATCTGCCATAATTAATATTTCAATTCAAATGGTCTTAATTTTAGGCTTTTGCCACATCAGGTATATTAAATGCAGATAAATATGAAAAAATTATTAATTTATTTCAAAATAGGCAATCTTTAAATTTTTTTCATTCTAATCCAGTTCAAGAAAATTGTTACTAAATCCCTATTTTGACTGCCCAACCCATTTTGGATTTAACTGTTTCTGTAAATCCCAGTGGAAGATTCAGTAGTTGCTTTATTTAAATGTATGGGAATGAGATACTTTTATGATAAGGAGACTCCTCATGTAGTAGGGTTGACCGCCCCCCCAGTTGAACCAAAATTGTATTGCTTCCTTTATCCATGTTACTGTCAGTTTTCTCTTTAGATTGTGAGCATTTCAGAGCAGTGACCATTTCTACCTAGGAGGTAGATTGGAACACTCCCTCAATCCATTGATAAACAGGGACTACTTGTATGAGTAACTGCTCATCAGTGGAGTTATTTGTTTGTATTGCATTAACTCAATAGGACCTGTTACTCAGTGCCAGGGCTAGCACATTGGGGTCCCCACACAGGAATATTTTTGCCCCCCTAACCCCCCCCAGCATATATTCATTATTAATAGGGAAACTCATCTTATTTTATATATGTAAAGCACATGGAATGCTTTGGCTGCTTTATAATGATTAATCATTCCGTTAAAATTATGTTAAGAGAACGCAATGATTACAGGGTTAAATGTTCAACAGGCAAGAAATACACTGAAGCTCTGTTGATACCACCATAAAATAGAAAAAAATCCAGCACTTGTTTGTCCAAGTCGTTTCACTGACACAAACAAAAACATTACTCATGAGAAGAACAGACAAGAAGTCTGATGGCACTTTTAAAGACTAACATTATTTATTGCATGAACTTTTGTGGGAGAAAATCCCACTTCGTTAAGCACTTGATTTTTCTCCCATGAAAGCTCATGCGATAAATAAATTTGTTAGTCTTAGAGTCTATGTCTACACTTGCAAGTTAGTTTGAATTAAGGAAGATTTGTGGAAGCGTTACTCGTTTTTATATTTGATCGTTAGGTGGTTTTTCTTTCTATCAAGGATAACCTCTCAATATGGTTGGTTTACCAAATTTTTATACAGGGAACCCTCTAATCTATCCCCCCCGAGACACAAATACAGCCCTTTGATTAAGGATTAACAGTCAATTCCTTCAGAAACAGATAGTCTCTTTATTAAATCCTATTATTAGTAAAATAGAATTCTAAAGAAAAACATGAAAGCCTTAATCTTAATACAATTCTTATACTAACATATATCATTAATAAAACATTTAACTACAGTGTTTATCACTCTATGTATTACAAAGGTAACTAGGCAATTAAATACTTAGCATTTAACTATTCTTAACACTAATCCTTAACTACCTAAGCATTCAGCAAGTGTGGATCAGACAAGTGCCAAAGAAGTAGAGAAGGAGAGTTTCTCAGGGAATTGCAGGGAATCAGCTTTATTTGCAGGCACGAACAAGCACCCTTATGCTCATAGCCTTTTACAGAAAAATCCCTCTTGTTCATCTAAGAAAGGTCCTTCTTATCTGTCTAAGCACAGAAATTACCTTTCTGTTATAAACATGATGGGAACTCAGCTAGCCTGGTTGCTCAAACTTAGGGTGAATTCCTTGCTTTTCTAGAAATGCTTACTGTGGTTTTTCTGGTTCTTTTTCCTCTGCCCTGAACCAAGGTCTGAGTGATTTTTCTTTTCAGACTCTCTTGCCTCTGGCTTGGCAATTTCTTAGCTGATCTTTTCACTAGGTTCTTTCTGCACTCTCTTCTTCTTGCTTATCCTTGTCTCTACTGAATTCCACTGGCTGACAGTTGGCTATTTATAGTCTGAAAAGGGGAGGGGCCAGGTAGCATGTACAGGAGAGGAACATCAGATGGGAGGGGCCAGGAGGACACGTAGGGGAGAGGCTACATACAGGTGTGATCTATGGGTAGAATTTAGAAGTTTAAGCCCCCTTTAAGGTTTTCTTTTTGGCTACACTCTTGAATTTGATTAATAAGTCTATACCGCTTTTGGACAAAAATATTGGGCTACAGAAGGCTAGGAGTTTTAAAAAAATTATTCAATTCTTCTGGGTGAGGTGGTGAATCATTATTGTAAAGAGCATGGTAGAAGTTAAAAAATTGATTCTTAATTTCTTTTTTTTGCAATAGTAACAACTGGCTCTTCTAATTTGAGTGGTGCTGGTTGGGACTTTTGACCTCTCACTGTATGAGAGAATTTTCCCTGTTGTGTCCGTAACTCCCAGTATATATGTTTGAGTCTTAAAAAGAGTAAATTTCAGCTCATGCTGTAGTCAGTCTATTTACTACATATGTTAGATTAATTAATTTTTAAAGATTTTGTTGGGTAGGGTCATTTGCACAATTTAAATCCATAACCTTAAGTAAGTAGTTCAGTTAATTCCAACAACTGAGCTTTGCTAGCCTTCTTCCTACCTGCTGAGCAGGAAATGAACCTTCTTCTAATAAACACTTTTGGGGTATCCTGTAGAATTGATTGGAATATCTCTGGTATGTCATTTTGTTTTGAGGAAAAAGTTTAATTTCTCCCATGACATAATTCTGAAAATATTTATCTTTTGAAAGAGAGGAACTCAGACTCCATCTTTTATGAGTCCAATTTGTCTTGAGACAGAAATATTGTACTATCACAGGTGCATGATCAGAGATTGTGATAGACTTGATTTTTTTATTAAGTACTGAGTCCACAAGATTCATGAATATGGGGAATGTAGGGAAGAAAAAAAAGTGAAATCCTTCATTGTAGGGTTCTGTAATCACAATACATCTTTAAATCCTAATCTTCTCTATAATTTTATATTATGTCAAGCAAAACCCTAGCTGGGATGATTTAATGGGAGTGGTCCTGCTTTTAGCAGGGGGTTGGACTAGATGACCTCATGAGGTCCCTTCCAGCACTGAGATTCTATGATATGATTGTGTGTATTGGAGCTGACTGACTTGTTTAAAAAGGGGTTTACTTCGTTAAAGTCTCTTAGTATGATTTATTCTAATGGGATATTAATTTGGAAAAAAAAAACTTGGATTGTCTTTATTGGGTCCAAATAGGTTTTTGTGTGTGTGTATTATATAAGAACTCTTAGCCTTCATCAGGAAAAATATACCTCTTCATCTTTATTTACACCTAAAATTTGTAATTTGAATCTTTTATGAAATGATATTGTTGTATCTTTGGCAATAGAGAAGAAATTGTTAAACACCCCTTTTCCCATCCACTTCTCCTAAATTTCTCTGCCTTTCTGTTATGAAGGTAGGTTTGTTGTAGGAAGATATCTTTTATTTGTATAATTAGTCCAAAGGAGGAGGTTAGACATTGGTTACAAGGACTGAGTCCTTATATTGAAGGAATGAGAAATGCCCTGTTGTGAAACATGTATGGCCATAAAAGTATGGGTCAAGATAAAAAGATCATACTAAATTAGGATAGGCATACTAGTTTGATTATCAACAATGCAGGGCAGGCACTGTAGCTATTTTTGTAAAGTAGGAAACAAATAGAATGTACATAAGCCTCTGGTATTTTGTGTACATCTTAATAAAGATCTGCTTGTGTGCTCTCAAACATGTATTCATACTTGGTAGATATGTCATGGGAGGAGGTAAGTAAAAGTAGTTAATGAATATTATAGTAAACCTTGGACAATAAGTGCTTAGGAAATATTTATTTATGTACAACTCTTTTCTGGCAGACATCCTTTATTTGTGTGTAATTCAAATATAGAATGAATGTTAATTTGACCAAAACAGTGTTTGTCAACTTCACTTTATATATGTATCTTGTATTCTGATTCTTTTTTCAATTTGATAGTAGAGTTATAGTCATCCAGCTATAATGAACTGGAAGAAGGTTTGAAAGAATAGCAGCAATGTGACCTTACGACAGTGTTAGTGATTTACAGATAACCTACAGCATCAGAAAAGAGTGCATTGTGGTCAAGTGTAGCTTGGTTGCTTATTTGATGCAGATGGATGAATAGCTGAAGTTACATATCAGAATCAACCTTTCAACTTTCATATGATGTGCACATGAATTGTTACTATGGAAGCTTCTAACCTAATGAAAAAAGAGTAGGGCTATAGGGTATATATTGTATTATTACACATACAATATGGATTAACCATGTCTAGCATGTGAGGTTGTAATCACTATTCCATCTACTAAAGAGAAAGATTTAGTAGGAGTGTAACTATTGAATACATAAATGAAATGCAATAAAACTTCTGTATTAAAAACAATTAGTTTATTCACACAAATTGCTGAAAAGAAAAATTATTGAACCAATGAATAATTTAGGTAACAATAAGACCTATTTTTTTTTTTACAATTTTTTTTGTAGGGGATGCCTATTTAAACAGTTCAGTTTAAAAAAAATTAAGCCTAAAATGTCAATAAAGTTCAGTGAAGAACACATGCTTCATACTTGACATTTTAGGATAGTAGTTTCAGAAACAAGGCAGTATCTCATGGTAAATGTGAAACATTCCGGTCATCAATCACCATCATGAAGAAGCAACACCAGAGTTCAAACGTTAGCAAATCTTCCATTTGAATACATGTTCAGATTAGATATGTGTGCTGTGATGGAAAACACAGGCTTCTCTGGTCTGATGAGATTCACATGAAAAAAAACAGCAAAATGTCTTTGGTGTGCACTTTCAGACATTTTGTGTGCAGAGATGGATTAACTTCAAGACAGGCTGGTACTGTTCATTTAAGTGGCCATATAGTTCATCCAAGACTGTCTTGGGAAACTGAGGTTTTTTAGCATCTGAGTTTTCAAATCTATTACAATATACTGACATGTAACTAGGCTTATTAATTAATAATCATTTCAAGAAGTATAGCATTTGTAATAGAATATTGCATGTTTAGCACTTTCTTTCCTTTTCTATAATTGTAACTTCTGAATAGGGATAGGTTAAATGTTGTTTATTCTTATGTGAATTAAGAGCTCCTAAAAGCAAATGCAGAATAACTGTGTGTGGATTACTCCAATTGCCCTGTTCTGTTCACTCCCTCTGAAGTGTCTGGGACCAGCCACTGTCAGAAGACAGAATGCAGCGCTATATAGACCTATAGTCTGATGCAGCGTACTGTTTTTATGTGAAGCAATGTAAAATGAAGACTTCTATGTATAAAATAAGCCCAGTGTGGATAATAGCAATGAAATCTTCCCTGGACTACCTCTAGTAGCATAATTCAACCCAAATGGGAAACTATAGCTAGAAATGAGCAAGTAGTTCAAACCCCATGCTGATGTATGCCTTGGATCATGGCTACTAACTTGGGTGACAATTAGCATCAATTCTGATACTTAGTAGGAAATGGACTGAGACTACTTGCTAATTTCAAATAAGCCACAGAATATACATCAGATTCAGTTGCTTCCAGTCCAGTATGGATTGAATCTGTAAGCAAGAAATCAAAGATTCTGTATTCTAAACATGTATATTTTTATGCATTGTAAGGCAATATAGATTAAACTTAAAAGACACATGTACAGTGTATAAATCTCCTACAAGAGTCCTGTTCTGCAGACACTTACTACTGGACTTATTATTGTGAGTTGCCTCCCTGACTTCAACATGGGGACAGATCTATGTGGAGAAGGACTTCAGTGGAAGCTTGCCTGTTTATAGCAGTGTTGAACTTGATCACTTCACCCATTTTTGACATCATACCTTCAACAAAGTTAAAAGTGAATGCAATCTTAGGAAATTAGATTATAAAATTTACAAATATATTCTAAAACAGTGGTTCCCAACCCATGGCCTGGGGACCAAAAGTGGCCTGTGAGATCTTTCAAAGGGGCCTGCCACTCTCTGCCTGCTGACTGCAGAAGGGAACTGCTGCCTAAGGACCCAGGCAGAGCACATTGCTGTGGGGCTACAAAACCGGTGCATGCTCCTTGCTGCATCTAAGGGGATGGGAGATCAGCATTTCCTTACCCTGATTGCAGCAGGGAGCACAGCAAAGCACTCTGCCTACGTCCCTAAGGGTGCATCTACACTTAGAAATTAAGTCGACTTAAACTTGCTTAAGTCAACTTAATTTAATCTGCGTCTACACTACACTTTCCTTAAGTCGACTGAAGGAAACTGCTTAAGTCGACTTAAGGAAAATAAAGTCGACTTAATGAAAATTAAGTTGACTTTATTAAACCTACTTTTAATTTGACTTTAGGCTTAAGTCAACTTCCTAAAGTCGACTTAAGCCAGTGTAGATCTGGAGTAGCCCTAAGTCGACTTAAAGTTGACTTAGGGCTCTCCAGGACTCCCCCACTGCCCTCCCTGCCGGGGGGGGGTGGCACAAGGGGAGCCTGGCATGCCCCCCCAAAGGGAAGGGCAGAGCCCTGCCCCCCCTGCCCCTATGTCCTGCCAGGGTCCCTGTCCACCTTTGCCCCCTTGTACCCAGGTACAATGGGGCAAAGGCTGAGCCCCCTGGCACTGGGCAAGGGGTGCCCCCCTGCCACCGTGGACCTGCCCAAGGTCCTCCTAGCCCCTACAAATCGACCTAGGCATTCAGTGTGGACGCTCTAGGTTGACTTTGTAAGTTCCTCCTTAAGTCGACTTTAAATTTAAGTGTGGACATGCTAAAGTCGACTTAAATTTACAAGTGTAGACATAGCCTAAGTGTTAGGGTGAGAGGTAAGAGAGCACTAGTCTCTTGTCCCCAGGACTGCAGAAGGAAACCACTGCCTAGGTACACAGGTGGAGCACACAAAGCTACAGGATATGTGTGGTTTCCTTGCTGAAGCCATGGGGACAGCAGATCAGCATGGAGGCAGCCTTCTCACTGAACTCCTTTCATCTGGCTGCAGGGGGTGGATGGGGGGCTGCTGGTGGAGCAGCCAGGACCCACCACACTTGCGGAGAGGGGCAGGACTCTAAAAATCAGTGCCTTCGGGTTTGGTCTTAACTTAGCAGGCCACCACTGTGACTTAGCTGCCAGGCCATGTGCTTCAATGTGTAGTGGCAGTCTCTCATCTACATTAGTGGTTTGTCTGTGTGTGAGAGACATACTGTGATGTTGATATAAAATAGTGAATGTAAAAATGAACACAATAGCATCAACATGTTTACTTTCAGTATATAATGATTTGTAGTCCTTAATAGTGTATACATCAATATATTTTTTAATCAGTTGATAGAGTGGTGACCCTTTAGGGTTGTAAAAATGATATTTGTGGCCCTTGAGTTAAGAAGATTGGGAATGACGGTTCTTTTTTTTTTTTTTAAATGCCATTCAGTTTCTTTTCAATTCTCCTTGCATGTTGCCTAGCCCAAATATCCATTAGCCACATATAGTACATTCTTTTGTGTGAAATTAAATGAACAAATGTACCCTGTTCAATATTGTTAGTCTGTGCTATCTTTAGATGACATGTTGTAGCCTCATCTGGCACCACTTTCTAATATGAATAATTTTAGTGACTTAAATGGCAACCAACATTGGCACCACTTTGTCATTTTACAAGTATTATTTTGTTAGACAACCTCTTACATGGTGCTGATCTTTGCAGTAACGATGATCAATGGAAGAGCAGTAATTATGATAGTAGCAGTAAAAGAACCAGAATCTAAATTTATCATTTAAATTGGGTCGATATTATAAAATCTGTGAAGTCTTTAATATTTGGATTCATAGGAGCAGCAGTAGCCAATATGCTCTATTGTATTTCTCTTTTATATTATGTTTGAGAAAGATACTTGTTCCACTGTGGGATTGGGCTGAGGTGATGGAACTTTGTGCACATGTATGTGGTGCATATATATTTCAGACACACACGTACCTATAATAAATTGTAATGACTAGTTTCTGTTGGAAGATGATATAGTGAGGTGAGTTGCCTGGTGAAACAGGGAATATTTGGGCCACCAAACTGAAGAGCTCTTTTTAAGGTATCACTCTTGGTCATAATAGTTTTCTATAAACAAGTTCCTAGTTAATTTACCAGTCAATCATTCCCTGCTCCCCCCCCTCCTCCCAAAAGATAAAAATGATGCGATATGAGCATAAGAAAAGATAGGGAACAAATTAAAATAGCCGACAGGATGTTGTAGTTACATCAGAGTACTAAAGTGCAGCATCTAGAGCAATGTAACACATTACTACAGAATGCTTAATATGCTTTATTATCTTTTGAATATGGTTTGGATAAGTGCCTCCAAATTATATACAGTCCATTTCCACTAATAAGTATAGAATACTTTACTTTTCTGGACCTATTCTTTAAAATGTATTTTTAACAATTCATATATTCTTTTCAAATCATTTGCTTTGAAATAATCTAAAAATGTAATTTTTGTGTAATACTTTTCATGTCTAATTAAAGTAATAGCATATCTGCTCTGTTAAAGGTCTTAAATCTCTATGCTTTGTTACCCTACAGTGAAATCCCAATATAAGAAATCAGATTAGAAGAAAATGTTTACTTTCATATTTTAAATATTTAAATTTAAATGATTTCTTTATAAAAAAAAAAAGTCAGTTCCCAGTAAATTAATACATACGTGAATGCCATTTGAAAGAGGAAGGGTGAGTATCTCAAAGTCAATAGAGCAATGGGAATGTAAGCAAAGTTCTGTTCTGGTTCCCAAATCATCAGCCAAATCATTAATTAAAATTGAAATATTCAAATTAGACCTCTAAATCTACATTTAGGCACCCAAGTAAAAGTGGTTGGATTTTTAGGCTGTCTTCATGTGATGTTCCCTTCCCTGCAATCTGGACAGGTGTGTATCTGTGTCACCCCAGTTCCTCACTCCTGAGCCCTGATTTACCCTACTTTACTGTGTGAACCACCCACTCCTGGGTCAGCCCACACTCAGCCTCCTGCAAGTAATCGGTCCCTGACCTAGTGAAGGAGCACTTCTGGCCAGCCACTCATGGGACAAACCCCCAGCAAACACCTCCAGTCCCAGATGCAACCCTAGGAACTGCTGTCTTGCAGGATTCAGTGCTGTACGCTGCACCCTGCGAGCTCATTTACATTTGTCCATCAATTTAGCAAAGAAAATGATATGTACCAGCTCTGTCACTCAAAGTGAGGTCTCTGCACACACCAAGTCCACATGCATTGTTTTCATAAAACAGATGCTTATTGATTAAACAAGATTTTAAGCAGATGTAGTCAGAGTAATATAAATCAAGAGATTATTAATGTGTCAAGAAGTTGGTCACAGTTAACTGAAAGATAACTCACATCCTAAATTAGGGGATTAATATTTCAGTAGATTCTCAGTCTGCGGAGATAATTTACCTTCAGCTGGTTGCGTTGTTTCTTGCAACCATGCCCTCCACTCCTCCTGTGTGTAGGTGCTTTTCATTGATGTTGTTTGGAAGACAGATTCTAGGGAACAAAGATGCCTCTTTCTTTTTAACAAGTTTCCTCGACGCCCACTTGAGTCAGGTGATCATCTGTGTCTGGAAATGGGTGTGATTTTTCCCTCTTGAGTCAAAGTGTTCAAAGGTGCTTAGGCCAGTCCATTGTTCCTGTATGTGTACCTCTGCGGGGTGTGTACTTTCTGCTTTGTGTTTGTCTGCACCTATTTGAGCCACTTGAGAGACACATTTGTGGATATGGCACAGCAGATTTTCATATCTGTACATATATATGGCATTGAAAGGAACATGCTAGCATAAAAATAATGTTCAGCATGTCATGAGCATTCCAGAAAAATCTCACACGACATGCTTTGTATCAGAGAATGCACAGTTACACTGTAAGGGTGAATATAAATGATACGCAAATCACACCATAAAGGTGTACATAGGAGACAGCATGTCACACTTTACTGCCAAAAAGGGTGTATTTTTACAATGACATAGCTAACCTGAGTTATCTATCTTGCTATAAAATATTAGTGGAGTCAAGAAACTTTCTTTCAGTGTAGCTAATTGAGATCAACCATGTTGGAATTTACTTTGGCTAGGTACATAGAGATAAAAACAACAGTATGTTATAACAAAATTTTGCAGCAAGATATCTAACTCAAGTTAAAACACACCATTTTTGACAGTGAAAACAACTTCCAAAGTACCAATCCTGGGACCACCTAAGAAAATCAAGCCACTTTTTGGGGGATTTGGGCAAACAAAGTTTGAAAATTTGACCTAAATTCCAATTGCAAGCCCAAATTCTGTCATTGATTGCACCCCATTGAAAACACTATTTGAAGTAGAAAAAACCTTCCTCCCAGCTTTCCTATGAAATCCAAGATTGAATTTTCAGAGCTAACAATTACAATAACTGTAACCCTGCATGCAAACAAAGTGGATTTCTATCATAGAAATGCAGGGCTGTAAGGGACTATGAGAGGTCATCTATAGAGCCCTGCAGATCTGCGGGTATCTGCAGCCGCAGATGCGGTATCCACAACCCCATTGTTGTGGATTGGCTCACAGATTCGGATTCTATTTTTATGATCGCTCGCTGCAGTTGCTGCTATGATCTCCATCAGCAGCACACAGGGAACAAGGAAGTGCTTCAGCCAATCCCAACTCAGCTCTGATTGTGGTCTGCCAGCCAATCAGAATCTCAGTCACAGCAGGCTGGGGCTTGGAGACCACCGCTCACTCTAAGTCAGTCAATATGCTGGCCTTTGATTGGCTTATTCTGCATTTTTTCCCTGCCCACTTCTTTTTCTTGCTTCCAGTGCCTTGCTGTCAATCAGAGATTTCATTGGTGGCCATGGAAATCTGATTGACAGCACAATATGTAAACTGCAAATAAGAAAGGAAAAAGTGGGTGGAACCATGTGGGAAAGGCAAAAATGCTGACTGTGAGCCGGTTGCGGATGTGGTTACGGATACACATAAAACATGGCATGTGGATAGCGGATTGGGTCTGAATCCACCTTTTTGTATCCACGCAGGGCTATAGTCATCTAGTTCAGCCCTCTGTGCAGAGGCAGGACCAACTATACCTACGCCTTCTGTTCTTAAAAACCTCCAAAAACCCAGTTTTCCCATTAGGGGCACTGCTTTCTAGTCACCTAGAAGTGGAGTACCCATAGGGAATCATTCAAAGAAGAAGAGAAGGTTACTTACCCTGTGCAGAACTGAGGTTCTTAGAGATGTGTCCCCCATGGGTGCAACAGTACCTGCATTCCTCTCCTCTGCTTTGGAACTGAAAACACATGCTCTGTGGCAGAGACGGAACTGGGGGCGATCAGACCACACAAAGCTATATATACATTCCATGCACAATGCAAGAGTGGGGAAATTCACATGTGTGGTCTGATGACTTCTGCTGATGAAGATCTCTGATCTCAGGTGCCTGGGAGCTGCTGCACTACAAGTCCACGCTATTCACTCCACTACTCTCACTCCTTTTTAAAAGACTTATGAAATCATTTCACGAACACTTTCACTCAAATTACCTTCCGATTTTCAACTAGTTCCTCCTTGTTAGTCAGAGTCGTGTCTAAAATACCTGTCCCTCTTGTTACTTCCCCTACCTTATGAGACAAAAGGTTGTCCCCAGGTCGTTCCAAGAACTTATTGGACATTTGTGTTTTTCCTAGTTTAAAGTCCCTTATTTCTACCACGTCTTACGTCAATTTGCTCTAGAAGTCATTGGGTGATTTTTAACATGGAACCCCTCAATGCCATTTCACAACAGCTTTGCAGAGTAGCTCCACACCGCAACCCTTGCTAATAAATGTGTTATTTTGGTTTTTTATTTACTAGTATTTGTTTGTTTTAGAAGCTGATGGGTTGTATGTTTAAAGTGGCAAAACACAGGGTTGCATATAGAGCTGGCTGGGAAGTGAAACTTCTGTGAGAAATGCCAGTCTTTTGAAAAGTTTTGTTCCAAATTGGACCCAAAAACAAAAGCTGAACTTTGAAGTTTCCCATGCCATGGAAATTCCAAAATATATTTGTTCAGAACTTTTGAAACATTTCATTGTGACTATGGTGCATCATTTCTTTTAGATAAAAGTATGTTACTACAGTAAGTGTTTTATCAATTTGATTAATTTAATTTAGATTTTTGTATAAAAACATTAACATCAGTACTTCTATAGTATATAAAGGTCTAACTGCAATGAATCAAAATGATTGTTAAAACAAAACATTTGTACCTTATGAAATGAAACATTGTGACCTTATTAAACTGAAATGAGAAAATCAAAATAAAGTGTTCTTACTTTATCCTGTTGAAAAACTCATTTAAAACTATGCCTTTTCACAATGGTTTCTTTGTCAGAAAATTGTTCTGTCACATTTTGCAACCAGCTTTAGTTAAAAGTCTGGTTAGTCTTTCCTGGTATCTCCACATAAGGACTGCTGTCTTAGAAATCTTATAAAGTTGTATTTGTTGTCTATATATAATTAAGCATGCCTGAATATTGTGTCCCTGCCAGCAGTGAAAATCTTATGAGCATCCTCCCTCAGCTGACGCACAAACAGGAACCCAGCGGCTTCTGAAAAGCCTAGTCATAATTTTTAGTCACATGCATCTAAAACAACAACTAACAATACGAGAATGTACATTATAACAGCAATGATCATGATTTGGATTATTTCCCTGCCCTTATAAATTATAGAAAAAGTCATGGTCTGGTTATGGAAAAAGGCATTATAGGCTAATATCCTTTAGCAATAAAGCCACCTATAGCAGTAAAAATTGATGAAAGCCATTTAATAATTTTTAATAGTATAAAATCTTTTAACCTACTAATTCCAGTTGTTGCTGATAGTTCAGCCCTGTAGCAGCAGCTGTGCAGGAATGCAGGTAGAAACGCTACTGTTGTTTTCCAGCCTTTGCAAGTCAACATGCCTCTAAGAAATTAAAGCAATAACACAAATATGCATAATGGCTGCTGAACTGCATTGCTGCTAATGCTGAATGTTCACAGTTGCAGACAAATTATTTGGGCCTAATTAATATATAGACATTGTTAATCATTTGCATGTTCTCTGTTTAATGTTTCATGTAGTCAGAGAAACACAGTGCAAGTCAACCTTCATGTAGACCTTCAACAAAATCACCAAAAAGTCCCAAACAAGCAGATGGAAAAGCACACTCAGTTTTTTATGCCAAAGAAAGCAAAGAAGTCAAGAAGGCAAGACCTGAAAGGGCTTCTCCACTAGCATCTGATAAAGGTAACATGAAATATTTTATTAATTGTAAGAGGCAACAGTTGTTTTAGGAATTGTGTGGATAAACTATTTCCATTTTTCTGGTTTGTTTTTTAAATCTATAGAAGGATTGCTGAAATGTTTCTATTAAATATAATGTATAAGGAACAGAGAAATGAAAAAGTTTATTACTCCTTGGAAATACAAAGAAAACCAACACTAACCAACATTTGAAATATAGGTACATATAGATAGACTTAATAATTTTCTCACAATGTTTAAGTCAGCCATTTCAGAACTGCAGCTATGGGTTGAGGCTAAGGCCTGGGTTGGAGGGGACTTGAGAACATGGTCTGAGATCAGTTAGAGGGACAAGGCCAGAAGTAGCAGCCGTATCAGAGCCAGACCATAGGATCAGATCATAGTTGAGGTGAATGAGCTGCGCTGGATTGGAGCCAAGTGAACCAGCTAAAGTAGGGTTAGTGAAACTGAGGCAGGGTGAGGCATTAGAAGCAGAGCAGGGACCAGGAGTGAGACCAGATATCAAGAGCAAGGCTGGGGTCAGGAACCATGAGCAAGGTAAGTTATCAAGAGTGTGTAGCAGGATCTGTTTGCAAAAGCAATCTACGGACCCAAATAGTTGCACAAAGAGCCTCCAGGTGTTTACCGTAGGGCCTAGGCCTTAAATAGCATTCCTGGCCAATAAGGGAACATAGGAAGCTTGGCCAGTGAGGACTTCTATAGGTGTTTGAATCTGTAAGGCTCATAGCCCGCTGTTCCCTGTGTTAATCTGACCCTGGAGCTGCAGACCTGGGTTCTGGAGACTCAGATCTTCACATGGAGATTGTGTTCACCTGGCTTTCTCTGTTTGCATGGAAGTTTCTTCTAAACATTTCTTAGTTTGTAAGCTCATTAGACCAGGGTTCGTGTCTATGTATCTACTTCTATTTGTACAGCACCTAGTGCAGTAGGGTAATCAAGGCCTCTGCATGCTTTAATGTTAATATTAAATTGTGCAAATTCATGATCTTTATTCCATCTCAAACTTCTGAATGTGTATTCTTGTTTTTTTATTAAGAAATAAAACTTAATAAACATATTAAAAAAGATAAAATAAGAAAATAATATATTTTGGCTATTTGATTGCTCCGTACTCTTCTAGGGCATGAAGCCTGATAATTGAACATTTTTAGTCTCTTTCTGTAATAGTTTTAGTTTACTGGTCATTGATATTTACACTGCTGCATATCTCCTTCTTGGCCAAGTGTTTTGCACAACACTTCCTAGGAAGTCCTTTCAGGAAAAAACCAAAATATTTCAACAGGAATATATATACGTATGTGTATATGTCTATTTTCTTTAAACCTGATTAGGTTGTGTAACTTCTGAGAATAAAGAAAATAAGATGAATGTTTCTTATTATGTAGTTGATTCTTTACTTGCTAAGAAAAATACTAAATTTTAATAATCCTAAGCATGAATTTGATGAATAAGCAAATGTGACATGTTCATGGAGGTATATTAGCAGAATTTTAAAGCTAAAGTTTTCCATTACTTTGCAGCACCAAGTATTTTTAAAGCTGATAAACCCCGGGGAGAAATTCAAGGGGCAGCGGAGGTACAGGAAGACAAAAATCTGAAAGTGGAGATGCCTATTGACCAGGTATATTCAAGGCAAACTGATTGCCTCTAATAATTTAATTAGTATAAAATAATTTGGCCCTTTAAAATAGAGAATAAGAATTTAATTACCATATCTCTTCCCTCCCTCTATCTTCAAAAGGAAAAAAAGGAGACAGGTGTAATAGATTTCCTGGAGTCTCTGGGCAAAGTGGCTCCTGTAACTATTATATTAGAAAAATTAGTGAGACCTGACTAAGCTACTAGTTTGTAACCCCCCCACATCTGAAATAAAGATTGAAGAAATAAAACCATTTGCACAGGTGTCAAACTCATTTGCTATGGTGGGCCAAATTTGACTTAAATGTACTTCAAATGGGCCATACATACCATAATTTGAAATACTGGGGCACTCTCTATTAGGGGGAGAGTGTGGTCCCGCAGAGAGCAGTCAGAGGCAGGATGGAAGAGATTTGTGGGCCGCCTCCGGCCCACAGGCCACATGTTTGACACCCCTGGTTTAGTGTATGATCTTCCTCTTTCCTTACAGCTTGCTGAATTATACATACTGAAGCTCAGCAAGCCTTATATAAGGCTGCTTGTGTATATGCATTCTAGAACTTTCATTCTGTGTTGTGGGATATATTGCAAAAGTTGCTGGGAGTGAATGGAATTGTGGGACTTGGGGATTCCTTTCTTGCTATCTTACTATTCCTCTCTTGTGCGTGATCCTGTTCCATTTTTAGAGCATCCGGCCTTTTGTGTCTGCTGTCAGGGATGGAGTAGTGCTCTTAGTTGATGACTGTTTACTTTGCTTAAGAGCCTTTGGCATGTACCTTGTCAAAGACTTTCTGAAAAATCAAGTACCCTATATCAACTGGATCAGTCTTGTCTATATGCTTATTGATACCCTTAAAGAATTGTAATAGATTGATGTGGCATGATTTCCCTTTAAAAAGCCCTATTAATTCTTCCAACATACTTTGTTCATCTATGTGCCTGATAATTCTAGTCTTTACTATTGTTTTGATTGATTTGTGTGAAGTTAGGCTTACCAGTCTAATGTCTTTCGAGATGGCCTTTGGAGCTTTCTTTATTTTTTTTTTTAAAACAAAATAAAACAGCGTTATATTAACCATCTGCCAGTCATCTGGTACAGAGGCTGACTGAAGCAATATGTTACATACCACAGTTAATAGTTCTGCAATTTTGTCTTTGAGTTCCTTCAGAACACTTGGGTGAGTACCATCTGGTCTTAGTGATTTATTATTGTTTAATGTATTAATTTGTACCAACACTTCTCCCTGACTCCTCACTCTAGGATAACTCCTCAGATTTATCATCTAAAAAGAATGGATAAGATGTGGAAATCTCCCTCCCATGCTATGCAATGAAGAATAATGCAAAGAATCCATTTAGTTTCTCCTCAATGGCCTTGTCTTCCTTTTACACCTCTATTATCTCGTAGCTCCACCCTTACTATGTTTCATAATTTGGGATATCCATTTAATTTGATCCTCTATTATGGGGTTTTAAAAATGTTTTTATGCAGTTTGCAGGCATTTCACTTGTGTGACTGTACCTTTTAATTTCCATTTAACTAGCTTTCTCATATATGTGTAGTTCCCATTTCTGCAGCTGAATGTTACTGTGATAGGCTTCTTTGGAGTCTCCCCCTCCAAGGATATTACATTTAATTACATTATGGTCACTATTACTGAGCAGTTCAGTTGTATTAATCTCTTTGACAAGATCTTGTGCTCCAGTTAGGATCAAGTAAAGAATTGCTTCTCTTTTGTCTGTTTCCACTGCTGCAGGAAGCAGTCATTAGTGCTGTCTAGAAATTCTCCTGGGGTGACATGTAAATCAGTATGGGGATAGTTCAAATCCCCCTGTAAGCGATGCTCAGCACGGGACCCACCTGATGAGCGCCTCCTGCTGGTGTTACTGGGGAGTTAGTCAAGTGGTCCACATCAAGTGGTCTGCGCTCTGCCTCTCCCACACCAGACTCACTCCCCGAGTCCTCTTCTGGGATTTCAGCCCTCCGACCAATTCCACATCTACGTCCACCCCTTCCAGGGTATAGTCCAGCTCGCCTCCCTGCTGGCCACTAATTAAAGTCAGTGGCCTGTGAGCCTGTGCCACTCCTGGCATGCTGGGGGAGCAGGGAGGGACCCAGGCCCTCCTGCTCCTATGGGCCCCAGCCCAGGGAATCCATACACCTCCATTGAGGCTTTCTACCTCCTTCCAGACTCTATCCCACCACAGTTACTTCCCTAGGCTGCATTGCTTGCAGTTTCTCACCAGCCTGGAGTCCAGCCACTGCTCACTCCCGGCTCCTTGCCCCGGACCGCTGCTCCAGCCACTGCTGCAGTCTGCTCCCTTCAGGATCCACTCCCTGTGGTGCCTCACACTGGGAGCTCTCAGGGTGCTGGCTACTGCAGCCAGCCAGCCAGCCAGAGAGAGAACCTTCTCCCTCCAACAGACTAAAATCTTAGTCGCTGCAGCTCCTTTTTATACAGGGTTTCTGGCCCCTCATTGGCTCAACAGCCCTCCCTCCTCATTGGGTGCTGCTCCCAGGCCCTGTTTAACCCCTTGTATACTGCAGCAGAGCAATAACTTCGTTAAACTCCCATTCTTACTGTGTTTTCTGTGTTGGTAGCCTCTAATCTCCGTGAGCATTTCACAATCACCACCCTGATCAGATGATCAGTTTTGTATTTCTTCTGCTATGCTCTTATTATTGAAGCCTGGAATTTCTTTCTGTAGAGATTCTATGACAGTTTGAACCAATCCTAGTTGTGGGGAGGAAGAAGGAGCTGTACTATGCAAATAACAGGGCCTGGAGGCCTTTCTTGGGTTTAGTGCATGAACAAGCATAATGCCTGTGAAGTTGTGAGCAGCTGTCAGTGACCGTGCTCCTCTGTACTTCTTTTGAAAAGCTGTAAGAGCAGCTCTCCAGCGCACCTTTCAAGGCTCAGAGTCTTGTCTGGCAGTTTCAAAATGGTTCACACGATACATTTAAACGATTTTATGACTTACTAAATAGTTTGTAAATTGTGGTGAAAAGGGAGGGGGAAAAACTGGTTATGTCTGTTCATCAGAATTTGACAAATGGAAAGATAAGGCCCCGGTGTATTTCATTTTCTCCACTGTGTAGTTCTTTAGTTGGTCGCTTCTCCTTTTTTGTGTGTGTGTGAGTCTTTAACACAGTAACAGAGGAGAAAACTATTTTTAAAATAAATATGGCTTTAAAACCACAACAATTGGCAAGGGTACTCAGGTGGCCTTGTATTATTTGAAACAACTTTCAACACACTTTTTAATGGTCAATTTCAAACTGATATCGTGCCATTTAAAGCTAAAATACTTGGGGTCAAATTCTGGTCCCCCAAAGAAGACAGGACTTTTGTCACTCGGGTGCAGGTGGAAAGCTTTCAGTACTCAGGTTTGGGACTCCTTTGTGCTAGGCTTTGTTTAAACACCTAGGAAAACTTGGTTTGTGACCTGGTCTACTCTTAAAGTGTGTTGTCAGCATAGCTATGCCAATTAGGAGTGTAGAGACAGTGATAATAGCAGCAAAGTCTTTTTACTTATTTTTTTCAGGTATAAGTTATACTGACAAAGTAACTAAAATAAAATGGGCTGGATTTATATTAGGGGAGTTTGCAGGAATCGTTGTTCTGGTACAGCTATACAACAAATCCTATCTAGTGTAGACAAAACCCATTTCCCAAAGAGTTTATAATCTACAGCAACAAATACAAACACTCCAAACTACTTATTTTATTTATATTTTTAAATAATTGCATATAAAGAAAATGCATTTTATTACATTTAGTTATAAAGCACTCAATCAAATTGCATATGTTTAAATATTAAAATATTTGAAACTATATTTTAATTTTAGTCATATTTCTGAAAAAGAGTATTCATCAGGGCAGGTTGTCAGCTGCCATTGATAAGGCCCCACTCAAAAAACATCTATGATGTTAACAGTCGTAGTCTCTAACTTTTCATTGTTGGAGAGATTATTGGAAAGAAGTTGCTTGACTAGCTTCAGTTGTATTTTGAATGTGCAAATGTTCGGATCATTATCAATTTTGTTTTAGTTGTGGATACAGTGTACAGATGATTTTGTTGATGTCAATATCTCTCTAGCAATGGTGTATATGCTGATGAGGATCAAAAGCTATCAGCAGCCTTTGGTACTAATAACTACTAGGCTTTGATGACTTGCCTTTGGGACCTTTCAGGAATATAAGCCTTCAATAGACTCTTTCTTTCCTCTGTGGAGGGTGCTAACGGGTAGAATGAAAGCATATTTTAGTTCCCCAAGGTCTTTGAGAAGCAGAGTACTGCAGGGTTCCAACTTGCTGGCCATCTTCTTTAATATGTGTGTCAAGACTTCACGGAAATAGTGAGAATTTTTTGTTTCTCAGTGTCATCAGTCTGATAAATACGTTGAAGTGGTTGGGACCAAACTGGTTTAAGATAAGATGGAGGAGATGTTGATTAGAGGAAGAGAAAACACCTAGAAGCCATAGTCTTGGCTTTAGGCTGTCCTCTATTTGAAGTATCTTTGATCTTCATTATTGTGATTCTTAGGATGGGTAATATTGGATACATCTCTGTTCTTGGTGGTATGTGATGCTATTTCAGATAAAGCTAATCTAGGTTATCATTTCTTTGATTCTTCATAGTTTATGGAGCTTAAGGCCAGAAGGTATCTTTAGATCATCTAATCTTACCCTCTGTATAGCAAAGGCCATTAAATTTTACTGGGTTACTTAGCATTGAGCCAAAGGATTTGATGATATCAAGAAGTGGAGAAGCCACTACTTCCCCTAGTAGTGTGTATCAATGGTTAATGACTCTGATAGTTAAAAATGTGTGCCTAACTTCTAATTTGAATTTGTCAGGCTTCAGCTTCCAGTCATTTATGCCTTTCTCTGATAGAGTCTGGTATCACGAAAAATATATATATACAAACTGTAATCAAGTAACCTCTCAATCTTTTTTATTTTTAAATAAAGTAATTGAGTTCTTTAAATGTCTCACTTTAAGGCAATTCACCAGCCCTTAAATCAATTATGTGACTGTTTTCTGTACCGTCTCTGATTTTTTTCCAACATTCTTTTTAAAATGTTGATGGCAGAACTATAATCCATATTCACATATTGGTCTCACCAAGGGTGTATAGAATTTAAAATCATGTGCATACTTTTACTTCTTGTTTATACATCAAAGGATCTCAGTAGCTCTTTTTGCCACACCATCACTCTGTTGGCTTTGTTGAGTTGCTTGTCTACTGTGACCCACTAAATACTTGTCAGAGTCTCTGCTTTCTATGAAGTTACCTTTATCAACCAAATTTGCTGCCTCACCAAAGAATGATATTAGGTTTGTTTGACAGGGAAGAAAATCATGTTGATGGATATTAATTATACTCTTTTCTTTTATTTTTTTATCAATTTAATCCTGTATCTGCTTTTCCATTATTTTTCCTGGAAATGGTGTTAGGTTAGTTGAACTATATTTAGCTGGATCATTCTGCTTTATCTTTTTGAATATTGATACTCTCAACATGAGCACTCTTACACTCTTCTGGAATTTCCCTGTTCTTCCAGGATTTATTAAAACTTAATACCAATGGGTATTAGCCAACTTTTTTAGGACTTGCTCTTTCGGTGCAAGTTATCTCGGTACAAGTTATCTTGTTGATTTTAAAATGTTTTACCCTAGTTGATGATGTTATTTTACATCCTTCTCAGTTACTAGTGGACTGGAAATTCCTTCATCATCCTCATGTGATATGAGTACATCCTCCCTCTTCTTTTAAAAGAAATCAGACATATTTATTGAACACTTCTGTCTTTTCTAAAACCTTTTTTTAACAATTTTACCATCTCCATCTAGTGGTATATCTATACCATTGTTAGGACTTCTTATATTCCTAAAATTCTTTTAAAAAACTCCTTCCATTTTTTCTTAGCCTCATCAGCCAGGGATTTTCCCCCTTATGTCTTCAGCTTCCTGTATCAATTTTCCATACTTCAAAATGTCTAATTCATATTGCTTGTTATTTCTCCCCTTTTCCATTTGTTATATATTGCTTTTTATTTCCCATTGCTGATTTCATTGTGACAGAAACTGGGAGTGCTTTTATTCAGAGTTGTCCTCTTCCATGACTTTGGAATTGTGGCTTTTTGGTCATCTAGAAAATTCATCTTAAAGAGCTTGAAATTTTCATTCATATATTTCTTCCAATTAGTTTTACCCAAAATTTTCCTCATCTTTGGGAAATTAACCGTTTTGAAGCACCCAGCACAATAATCTGTGCATAGTTAACTATAAGGCTATAGGACAAAGTGCTTCAATGGAGGGTATCCTTGGAAAAAGCATAGTTAAGCTTCTAGAACAGGGAACGGAAGAGTAATAGAAGGGCAAAGGTTAAAGAAAGAGAGACATGGAGAGTTGGTGGTTCAGGGAGACATGGAATGGAAAGAGTTTTTAAGATATAGGGATATCTCTAAAGGGAGGAGAATGATAGAGGTCCAAAGGAAATAGAGAAGATGGAAACACAAGTAATAAAAGATACAGAGGAAAACAGAAAAATGAAACATGATATAAAAGAATAGAATGTGTGTATAAAATGAGAGGGGAAGGCAGAGCAAGCAGCAAATGAACATACTTTTTTCCATTTGTCAACTAGTCCTGCAGGGAGTGCTCTCCTGGGTATGATTTTAAATTTGTTGTATAAAATTAGGATATATTTTTGTTTGGGTGGAGAGGTGGGAGGTGCATCAACATTTTTCCTTACCTGGAAAATCAATACATCTAAATCTATTCCTGCTCTAAAGCTACTTTGCATTATTCTGACTGTTAGTTATTTTCCTTCTCTTACACTTTTCTTAGAATGCATCTAATCAGGTAGTTTCCCAAATTTTATTTTACTCCGTCAAGCCAAAATAAAATTTTTCTTGTTTATGTGGAGCATTTGCAGCATTCCATTCTCACGAACACTCCTATCCATTTTTCTTCTTTCTGCACCTACTCCTTTTCACTCATTATGTTCCCTTAGTGTTTAGTGTTAATTCTTGTTTTAAAATTTCAAAGCACCTACTAAACTTGTACTTCTGAAGTAAAATACGTATGTTTCCATGGAGAAAGGGGTGTTCTAACATTTCAAAGGAAACTAGGTGTCGTGATAATGGATCGAATGCTGGCTGCTTTACTCCTACTAGTCCAAGCAAAGTCAATATAACTATTGAAGTGAGAAGGAAGTGCAGATTGTGGCCCACTGTGTTTAATCTATATCCTCATTGTACAGCAGGAGAAAATAGCTAGCTTTGTTAAAATACTGAAACTATAGAAAAGAGATTTTTCCTTTTCATTATTGGAATTACTTTTTGAAGAATTTTTTTAATTCCAATTCAGTCTAATACTGATTTAAATTTATGTTAACTTTATAGAGATAGTAACAATTATGCTATTTTGTAAACTTCATTAAATAACTTGTTTACTCAGTAACCTTCTTTTAAGCTAAATGTTAGCTAAATTCAGCACTATGGAAGGAGGTTAAAATGCTTTTAGTATTGTAAATGTGACACTCATTCCCTGTGGTTTTGCTAAATCACTTTCAAACCTCAACATTAATTATGATTTCAGATAAATTATTTATGAACTGACTTTCTTTTATTGATAATAGGTATACATATTTTATTTAAATACTTTTGAGCCAAGTCCTTTAGCTATAACTTAGGCAAAAGTCTCATTTTATGTCTACACTGGCAAGTTAGTTCGAATTAAGGAAGCGTAATTCGAACTACCTTAAGCCTTGGCTACACTAGGTTTTCATTAGTTTGAATTAAGGGCTTCCTTAATTGAACTAATAAATTCGCTTATACTTTTCGAAGTAATGGTTAATTCGAACTAGTTAGTTCAAATTAAGTCAATGTGGCCATGTTAGTTCGAACTAAGTGCTTAGTTCAAACTAACCTGCACATTGAGCTCAATGCAATTGACTAATTCGAACTAAGCACGTGCCATACATGGCACGTGCTTATTTCAAACTAAAATTTGCTAGTTCAAATTAAGTTAATTCGAACTAACTAAAATTAGTTCAAATTAGTTAGTTCGAATTAACTAATTCGAACTAACTTTGGTAAGTGTAGACATAGCCATTGAAATCAATACACTGTCCTAAAGTCAAAGGAAATTTTCTCTTAAGTAAAGTCTGCTTGACCAGGACCTGTGTTTATTAACAAGTACATAAATGTTTTTGTGTACATATTTTGAAGCACAAATTATTTTGAAACTAATATTTCTCTTTCTACCATTACTGCAAGGTAGATTACAATTTTCTTTTAAAATGTATGTTAAAATGAAATTGAAACGAAAAGAAATGTAATAGAAAAGTAATTAGTAATGAGGATACAAATTCTATTGATTTTTTTCTACCTAGGTTCCAGCTCAGATTGTCCAAGAAGAAGAAATCGTAGCATCTACTGGTAGCCTTGTTGATGAGGTTAGATTTCTTTGTTTTCTCAATAAGGAGGAATGTGTATAAATTTCTTAATTAAGAATGGACTAGTACAACAACATTTGAATCTAAACTCTTTTGGAATTTCAGGTTTGAACGTGGAACACTTTTATTTGATTCTGAGATCCAAATCAACTAATGTCCTAGGTTGTATTCAAAACTGGGATGGATTTATTTTCTTGTTTTGATTTTGTTGCCACTGAAATCTCAGAAGAACATCTGATTTCATAAGATATACATTATTCAAAGCTAATGACAATCTTGCAAGATCATCTGAATTAAAAAGATTTCTGTCATTTGAGACTGAAGATTCTTCCATCCTAAGTGCAGGACTTTGCACTTATTCTTGTTGAACCTCATCAGATTTCTTTTAACCCAATACTCTAATTTGTCTAAGTCACTCTGTATCTTATCCCTACTTTTCAACATATCTGCCACTCCCCCAAGCTTACTGTCATCTGCAAATTTGCTGAGAGCGCAATCCACCCCATCCTCCAAATCAGTAATGATGATGTTGAATGAAACCAGCCCCAGCATTGACTCTTAGGGCATTCTGCTTGTTACTTACTGATGACTAGACATCAAGCCTTTGATCACTTCCTGTTGAGCCCAATGATCTAGCCAGTTTTCTATCACTCTTCTAGTCCATTCATCCAACCAACCCATACTTCCTTATCTTACTGATAAGAATATTGTGGGAAACCATATCAAAAGCTTTGCTAAAGTCAGGGTATATCATGTCCACCGCTTTCCTGACATCCACAGAGTCAGTCATCTCATCATAGAAGGCAATCAGATTGGTCAAGCATGACTTGCCCTTGGTGAATCCCTACTGACTGTTCCTGATCACTTTCCTTTCTTCCAAGTGCCTCAAAATGGATTCCTTGAGGACCTGCTCCATGTACTTAGGTGAGGCTGACTGACCTGTGTCAGAAGAAGGGCCCTTCCCTCAACAGGATTTGTGGATACACTCAGTGAAACCATACCTGATGCATGAATATGTTAAGCTTTATTGCATTGATATAATAAGCCTTCAGCCTTTAAACATTTTGGAATGTATTTTACCCACAAGAGGCAAGCAGCCAACCAAACAAGCCAAGATCAAATGTTCAGGCCTCTTCTGCTACAGGGCAGTCCCATACCCTCTCTTTTCCTGTCTCCAAGGGCCCGTAGTGGGCATCACTCCAGCATGGGGAAGCTTGCTGGGCACCCCACAGGATCAAGGTCCATGGGTGAAACTGCCAAAGCGGGGGCTCCCGATGTTCATGTAGCCATCACGCTGCTATCTTGTAATACATAGACAGCACTTTCAAGGTTAGCCTCTTCCCAGCCTGCTCTGCAGCTGGTATGGCGTTAAGCCATCTCAGCACTAGTTCAGTCCAGAGCAGAAGCAGTCCTCAATCAATCTGTGCAGGGGTAACCAGCAGTCAACCCCAACAACTTGTTGTTCCCTGGATCTTCCTCCTTCCTTTTTTGAAGATGGACACTATACTTGCCTTTTTCCAAGCATCTGGGACCTCCCACAATTGCCATGAGTTTTCAAAGATAAAGGCAATGGCTCTGCAATCACTTCAGCCAAAATTTCTTCAGCATCTTCAGAGGGCATTGCATCCAGCCCCATCGTTTTGTACATGTCTAGCCTTTCGAAATCATTCTGAACCTGTTCTTTCAGCACCAAGGGCTGCTCACTGCTTTCCCATTCTGAGTTGCCTAGTTCAGTAATCTGGGAGCAGACGTTGTCTGTGAAGACAGAGGCCAAAAAAAAAAAAAAGCATTGAGTACCTCAGCTTTTTCCATATCATCGGTGACATCTTCATCCACGTCAGCTTTTTCCACATCTGACATTTTTTCACATCATCATTGCCTCCTCTATTCTGTAACAGGCCACACTTCCCCGACCACCTTCTTGTTACTAACATACCTGTAGAAACCCTTCTCATTACCCTTCACGTCCCTTGCTAGCTGCAACTCCTGTTGTAATTTGGCCTTCTTGAGTTCACTCCTGCATGCTCAAGCAGTGTTTTTATACTCTTCTCTAGTCTTCTGACCAAGCTTCCACTTCTTGTAAGTGTCCCTTTTGTTTTTAAGCTCATCAAAGATTTTGTTAAGCCAAGCTGCTTGTCTGCCATTTGCTATTCTTTCTGCACATCAAGATGGTTTGTTCCTGCACCCTCAAGAAGGTTTCTTTAAAATACAGTCAACTCTCTAGGACTCCTTTCCCCTTCATATTAACTTCCCAGGATAGCCTGCCCATCAGCCCCCTGAGAGAGTCCTTTCTGAAGCCCAGGGTCTGTATCCTGTTGTTTTCCTTTCTTCCTTTGGCCTGGATCCTGAACTCTACCATCTCATGGTCACTGCTTACCAAGTTACCACCTGCTTCTAACTTTCCCTACCAAATCTTCCTGGTTTGTAAGCAGCAGGTCAAGTGGAAAACAGCCCCTACTAAGTTCCACCAGCACTTGCACCAGGAAATTGTCTGTAATACTCTGCAAAAACTTCCTGGATTGTCTGTGCTCTGTTCTAAGTCCAATATTTGCAAAATAGGGTGCTTAAAGTCAGTCTCATAAATCCATATTAAGAAACTCAAATCAAGATTATAGGACCCAAACCTTAACTATTCATTTTTAAAATCTTGGATTAAGCCATTACATTTCTTTAGCAGCAGAGGGCAGTGCACCTCCCAGCTACTAAATCATTACAAGCAGCAACTGCCTCAACCCTAATCTTTTATTTTTCCACCAAATAAAAGAATTAAAAAATGAAAAAAAAAAATATCTCCCAGTTCCACATAGGAAGAAGTGAGTGCGTTTCTATCTACCACATGTAGTAACTTCAGCAAACACATTCAGACCAAAATGTTTCAGGATCCAAGTATCGTAGCTGACCTCTTTTTTTACCACTGTTCCTTGTGATTGCTATGGTTTGCAAGCTACCTCCTCCCTACTCCTTATTAGTTCATGGAATTATTTATTATTTGTGATATTATTAATGCCTTTTCCAACACTGATTAACTCTGTGCTTTAGGCATATCATTTAGCATCTTTGTTTCTCCTGTATCAATGCTTGATAATGCCTTACTCAAAGGCTCATTGTGATCATTAACTGATGCTTGTAAGTTATTTTGAAAATGGAAAGCACCATTATGAGATCTTGAGATCCTATTATGAGAATAATATCTAATTTTGCATTAAGTCTTTAAAATAATCTATCAGATTTATTAAGAGTAAATCCAGCGCTCTAGCTAGAAGGCATAAATGGGATATCAATCTACTGAAGTGTATATGTGTTTGTAAACAATGTCATTAATAATTATTGGGCATATTCTTGCAAACAGTTATCTTAGTGGTTCCTTTCTAATTACCCTGTAGAATCTCGGATGAAAGCTACTTATTGCATTGCTGAATCATTTAGACAAGTTCCAAAGGGGTAGCCGTGTTAGTCTAGGTCAGCAAAACAAACGAGGAGTCCTGCGGCACTTTTAAAGACTAAAAAAATTATTTATCGCATGAGCTTTCATGGGAGAAAACCCCACTTCATCAGATGTTTTGAAGTTGGGGAATCATTTAGGCTATGTCTACATTTGTTAAGTTAAATCGACTCTGTTAAGTTGACTTAACAAGGTCGACTTTAAATCAATTTAAAGTCAACCTTGTTAAGTCGACTTAATGGAGCATCTACACTTAAAGTCGACTTAAGTTGACCTTGTTAAGTTGATTTAACAGAGCCTCCAGTGTAGACATACTCATCTACACTGGCTTTAAGTAGACTTGAGTCGACTTAATAAGGTCGACTTAAGCCTTAAGTCGACCTTCAGAGGTGGTGTTATTAAGTTGACTTAAGGAAGTGCTTAAGTCAATTTAACGAGTGCCCAAAGTGGACACAGAGTTCTCTAGGTCAACTTAAGTGTCCTTAGGTCAACCTAAGGTGCCAGTGTAGACGCACCCTTAATTATTTGTTATTTATGTTGCAAAGGGCACAGTGCCTTTAGACCAGCTCTTGGCTTACTTCCAGCATTGAAACAAAAAACGAAGCAAATCTGGGTTTAATACAGGCTTGAACCCTTTGGACTAAATGATATTGACTACTAACACTTTTCTTCTTTTTATTTCTTTTTCCTATCTTTTAATTAACCTGAGAGAACTGTCTAGTACAACATCACACGCTTATGGCCTATAATAAAGAATATTATTTTTGAATGTACTGAGCTTTAATTAAAAGTAAAGCTATCCAACCAGAATTTTAAATTATCACAACTGTCGCAGCCCAGCCTTTCATTTGTACAGGTTGGCGTGCCTTGGAGCCTTGATACACTGCCTTTCACAGCTGCTCTGGCCTTGAGAGTGGCAGAATTTGTGTGCATTAGGCTCATTGTGCATTGTGTGTTGAATATTGTTTAATGATTGTCAGCAGTTCATAAGGCACATTAAAGACACTAGCTATGTAAACTTCACCACACTTGTGAGGTAGATACTATTACATACATTTTACAGCTGGCATCTTTGTAGGCAAGCTGACTAACCTAGTACAGTAACGATGTTCATTGGGGGATTGGGATCTAAGCCTAGTGGTAAGCGGGGAAATGGGACAGCAGTAGAAAATACAAGGAGGGTGCAATAGGGGAGGCCTCCTGACTTGTATTGAGAAAGTAAAGCAATCAACTAGTTATCTTAGGTACCTCTACATGAATACAAGAAGCCTGGGAAACAAGCAGGAGGAATTAGAATTTCTGGCTCAGTTAATAACTATCTAAAACTGGCAAGGAGTCTTATGGCACTTTTAAAGACTAACAAATGTATTTATCGCATGAGATTTTGTGGGAGAGAATACCCCTTTGAAACTTAACTAAAACTTGTGTTTTCTTTTACATTCCAGGTTTTATCATTGCCGGTCACACACAAATGAAATACAGAGACTCTTATTTCAGTAATAACTCAAATAAAGCTGAGATGAGGGAATTGTTCTTTACTAGTATTTGGTGGAAGGAAAGGGAATTGTCTAGATTTAGGCAGTGCCCAAAAACAGATATTAGGAGGAGGAAGCTAAATATAATTTTAAATATAAACCTTCTGAAAGATCTGATACCAAACGAGTAGTCTGATAAGTAAATATATAAATGTAAATGAATGAATCTGAGGGTTGTTAGAGATTTCAGTGTTCCTCCAGTACAGATCTCAGTAAGAATGTCTTTATGAAAATAACATTTGCAAGAAACTGGAAATCCTCTATCAGTCTGCATGCTAAGGGCTGAAATAATGAAATGAGTCACCTTGTTCCACTTCAAGGGGTAATATGCTGTTTAAGATAAAGAACTAATTTTTTGACGAAACAATGTTTCTGCACCTTTATATGACTTTTAGTAGTTATTACAGAGCAAACCAGAAGGATATACAGTTTTGTCTGAGAGAAAAATAATTAAAAGCTGAGTAAAGACTTTAGGCTTTGTATGTCTGTGCTGATCATGTTTCCAGTATACTGTACTATCATTGTTGTACAGCTTCTAATATAATTGTAATGGATATTTTTTAAAATATCCTTTTATTCCAAGTTCCAGTTTTATACTTTTAGATCCATACTGCATCTTTAAGCCTCTCTTAGGGTGCAATTTTGCCAGGAATGTCAGGGAAGCAAAATGTGGCACTTGTTAGACTCTTTGAAAGGGTATAGCGTATGTTCCACTCTGCAATCTGACCTGCCTAGCTCCTAGCTATTTCAGATACGAGGAGAGAAGACAACGACTTCTCTCTAGTTCCTTCCAGTAGTACAATCATGGTCCGCGACACAGAACTCTAGCGGATTGTTCACAGGATGAGCTCAAGGCTCAGATTACAGAATGCTTCTGTCTGAAAAGAGGATAATGTACTTGTGGCTCTTCTCCCTTTCTATAGTTACACACCTTCAAAGAGCTAGTGCCAGTCTTGCCCTGAAGGTCATATTCTGCCCTTAGAATTAAATACAAGGAGAATTGTGTCTGCATATCTGAAAGCAGAACTCAACATCTTGTACAGTGATTAAAAATGAAAATATTTAAATGACAAAGACATTTCTAGTTTGGTATATTGATCCAAAATGTTAGTATAGCTAAGTGCTTGTGATCATGTCATTATATTCCTCCTAGGAAAAAACATTCAACTTGTTTGGCTTTGTAATTCTCCAAGCACTATGTACCTTGCAAAACCGATGCTTATAACTTACTTTTAGTAAAAATGTACAAACACCGTTGAGGTCATTAAAATACAGAAAAGAAGTCAATTTGTTTTCGTGCATGTCAGAACTATTCTTTATACATTCGCAAAGTGTGATTAAAACTGAAAGCAAAAAAAAGAGTGATACATGTTATGTAATACACATTACACATGAATACATGTTATGTATAAGCCACTTCGTCAGATGCATCTGATGAAGTGGGTAATAGTCCACAAAAGCTTATGCCGAAGAAAATCTGTTAGTCTATAAGGTGCCACAGTACTCTCGTTGTTTTTTGCTGTACAACAGACTAACACGGCTACCCCTCTGGAAATGTTAAGTAATGGGTTTGCAACTGAAAGTGCAAGGGACTGAGTGTTTTATTTTTTTCTAATAGGTTGAGGAAGATGGCAGTCCATATGAGGATGTTGAAAAAAAGGTTTGTATAAAAAAAAGGGAAAGGAAATATGAAACAGTTAGCTGAGTACAATTACACTAGGTTAGGAGGAAATTCTATGTACTTCTAAGTGTCTGATGAACATTAGTTCAACTAGAAAACATTATATCTCTTGTGGAATAGCATTTCCTAGTTACCGCGGGCTAAATTTTGCTGGTGACTGTTATCCAGGGTTCTTCCAACCAAAAGCTCATGATAACTCTACTTTGTGTGAGGTGATGTCAGGAAGCCAAATAGAGACATGGCCATCCATCTGTTAGCAGGACTGGTAGAAACAGTAAACCACCAAAGTGCTCTTGCTACACTTTATATAGGCTAGCCTTTACTTAGGCTCTTACTTTAAAGCTATAATTTATTTAGGCTCAAGCACTTACACAAGTCTGCAACAGGTTAGTAAAACTCCCCAACCCTCAATAATGACTGAAATCTGGCAGCTTTTGAGTGGAAACAGCGACAGCTCTCTACTAGATTTACATGCATGTAACTTAGAGCACAATTTGACATTGGCTGTTTAAAATTAATACCCAACAGATTTTATAGTTCGCTTGTTACAAAGCTTCTTCCTTTGGGAGTATTAAACTCTTCCCATCCTTTTGTGTCTAAAGATTATGAAAGCTAAGGCTTGAAACATGTTTTGAGACTCTCAGCTAAAAGTGACAAGTGCTATGGAGAAATTATTATTTTTCTCTCTCATAAAACCCTAAACTGAACATTAGATATTTGCATTAGCAGTGTTTTCAGTGTGTACATCTGCTTGCATTGGTTTAAATAAGTTTTTGGACTTGAATAAATGCAAAAAACATAGCAATGTATTGTTTTGGTTGGTTTTTCAGTCTATTAGCATAGGGTTTCTCTTTAATTAATATTGTTAGAACTGCCAGTAAAGCTCAGATTGTTTGATCAGGTGTCTCTTGCACAGGAATTTGTGATTAAAAAGTCAAAGCCACATTGATTCAGTTTATTGATTTTCTAAGATGTTACCCACACAGTATCCTTAATGTTTTTCCTCCACTTATTTTCTTTATACTGTTCTGTGGCTACAATTAAGTATTTTAGTACTTCCCACCTAGAGAAGGTCACCATTGATCATCTGGAAGTCGCATAAAATAAGCATCAGTCATCAATAATACTAAACAGGAAAACAACAAAGAGAACAATAATAACTGGAATTTTAAATGTCTTATCTATCCATTTAGGTTTTTATCTGTATTCATTAGCATATTATCTGTAATGGAATATCAAGTATTAATACAGCAATAACTTATCATATAAAATGCAAATATTTAAAGATAAGCAATTGACTCTACAGGCTGTGGGAAATGTGTTGATATAAATGGTTCAGGGAGTATAGGAGATTCTGCTATACACCGCTTACTGCTGATGGCTGGGAAAATATATGCATGGAAGGAGTAGCCATATCATTAAGATTTTTTTCTTGTTGCTACTCTACTCCAATCACTTTTCTTCCTTAGTGCAAGCACTGCTTGAAAGGAAACCTCCACATTTCCAGAGCAACACAAAAAGCTATCATCTCTTGAAACTAAAAGATCTAAAACTAAAATGTGAGCCTTTTGATTAGTATTGCCGAACTGAGCAGGCACATCAAGCCACAGTGCGAGAAATAGGACAGGGTAAACTTGCTTTTGCCAATAGCAGGTGCTGAGTTTGTCAATACTGTAAAAATCTTGAAAGAAAAAGAGGGAAAAGATGAATGTATTTCTAACACTTTTAGCCAAGCTGTTGTTCTGAAGATGATCATGAAGTTGCAGTAGAGGAGAAAACATTAGAACTAGATTCAGTGCAATGTTTTCTCATCAATTTATTTATTTCATTTTAAGAACATTTTCTAGGCTGTAAGAATTATGAACACAGGAATTGAGGGAGTTCAGGTAAGCTGCTTCTGCACAGCTCTCTGCACAGAAGTCAGATGTGGCATACGTTTGAGAGAACTCACAAGTGGATCTCAGGAAAGAAACTCTTGCAATGGATGGACCACTGAGAAGTCCTAGTGTATTGTACTTTCCACCGTACAAATACAACTGAGCCAATGGATACAGTTACAGCATGGTTGTTTCATTGCTGGGTTAAAACACAACTGTAGTATATAGTACAGATGGAAATTAAAATTTACCACATCCAAGATTCAAAAGTGACTAGTGATTTTTGGGTGCCTGGTTTAAACACAGTAAGAGGAACTATTATTTAACATTTTGTTGCTCAGACCTTTCAGAAACTCAGACCCCTTTAAGATTTCTCAACTGGAGCCCCCAAAATTAAGGCACCTAAATCAATAGTCACTTTTGAAAAATTTGGTCCATGGTGATGGGTGCCTTAGAAAATTGATGGGTAGACAGATACTCTATAAATGAAAATAGGTTGTAATCCTTTGCTGTTTCCTACAAGTCACATTACTGAGGGATATACTTAGATTGTCAGCCCCCAGGGGTTGGGACCATTTTGCATTTGTGCAATGCCTACCATGGTGAGGTCCTTGTCCATGACCTGGGTTCCTAGGTGCCATAATAAAATAAATAAATATTTTCAAATAATGTGATTTTTTTAAAGTTTTCTAATATTTGTTTTGTCTTACACAATTCCAAAATTTTTATGTTCATGTTCTAGGTGTAAGGAAATACGCATTTTAGAAGCAAAATTGTTTCTGACTACAGAACCATAGAATATTTTTTTCAATAATTTCCATGACATGTGCAGCTAATAAAGAATTTGTTTATCTACCTGTACACATATAGAGGGCATATATAGGACCTGTGATGAAATAAAATGTGGCTCAATGTGTACTTTGATATCAAAATTTTATTTGATTGTGGGATTCCAGTGATAGTATATAAAATACCTTCTATATTAGCTATACTGGATCAATATCTGTTCTAATTTAAAGCCATGATCGCCCCTAGATATCACTGAGGTTTGGGGGGTACAAATCAGAGCATAATTTAGCTCATTTTTAAAATTGTTAATTATTTTAAAAATTGTTTTCCTTTAAGGTTCTTCGTTAATCCCACAGTTTAACAATATCTCTTCAATATTTAAAAATGTAGCTATGTGTGTCTTAACAGGTATTCATAACATATGGATTCAAAGTATTGAACTACTAATTTAAAGCTGATGAAAGCTGACGTATTACACCATAGATTAGAACAATCTAGTCATTCAAAGATGTAGTGTTCCACAGATGTCAGCATAAAGGTATACAAATGTACTTGGTTTAGACCTGGGTATACCTGCAATTTAATTACTGATTTTTATATTTATACTTAATTTACCCATAAATCCTTGATTTTTGACTGCTCTTTAGAAGGTGGTGAGTTGCTAATACTCTGTTGTTAGATATGGCTTAAAAATATATCAGAACTAATGCATTGAATAAGTGTTTCCATTAGTTTGTTCCAACTGAACTTGTTTTCTGGTGGCCAGCCATAGAATCACAGGCCCAAGTACTTGCCTGACATGGACCCCATGAAATCTCTTGCAGTTAGTGAAGTTACACAGATGTGAATAAATAAATGAGAGCAAAATTTAACCCTTAAGAGTTAGAAGTGAAAAAGACCTATTAGGTTATCCAGTTGATCTTCTTGCCAGTGTAGGATTGCAATCTACTGCATGTTTTTAACAGCATTTTTACCCACTATGCTATTAAATGACCTAACTGATAAATCTTACAGCAGTCCCTTGGGATTTTTTATGGTCTAATGCTGAAATAGCTCCCTATCAGGAAGGTTTTCATTATATGTAACTTTCCATGAGCCCATCTCTGAGTTACACCAAAATAATTCTCTTATCTTTTGGACCAAATTCTTCCTTTGGAAATGTTCTGGATATTTGTATGTCCAAGAAAAGAATTTAAGTTGACTTTGAAATCAGTGTTTTGTATGCTTCCGATATTTGTAGACTGCGAGTACATTTTAGCTGATTTGTAAGAAAAGATTAAAACAATCTGAACCTGTTGCATAGAAAAATGCTGACAATTTGTATTTCAGGAAAAGAAGAAGGAATGGAGCATCAAAAATATGTTTGGAATCTTTCTCAAAAAGCCTGCAGAATCTAAAGGTATGTTTTCCAGTTATTGATGGATTAGAAAGGATTCATGCGCAAGACAAATTTACAACAGAAAACTAAAGCAATCATCCTAATTTTGTGTTAGATGTAGCAGACTTTCACTTTCCTGTGGAAACACTCCCAGTCGAATCCCTAATTGTATGTTTCATACACTGATATAGATTAAGAATCTCTTGAATCAGCAAATTTTAAATTTGCACTGCAAGTCTGCATGTTTAACTATCTTGAAGTGGTTGATGATGAGGGTATAAATATGAGTGAAATGAGAACTTAACTATCTGTTTCCCCCTGCTGCTAAATTGTGAATTTTCTCTTTGTCAGATTGTTAGCCAACTTTATTTCAAAGTTATTTTTATGCAGTGACATGTAACTAATAGGTTGGTTAGTGCCATGGCATGGTTAGTGGCCCAGATCTGTGTGAAGTGTCTAGTTCAGGTGACAAGGTAGTGATTCTACTGTTATCATCACTGACTGTCAGCTAGCTTTGTTTAGGTGAAAAGGAGGCCAAGTGCATAAGTCCTCCTTCCTTGCTGTTATGTAGCCACCCCAGAGACACGATCCTTGCAGTATCTCCTAAGTGGTATCAACTGGTAACTGGGTCCTTACATGCCCAGAGAAATTCTGATTTGGGAGCAGCATGGGGCCCCAGAAGTGCAGTGAACATTCCCTGGCACTCATTAACCTATGCCCCTACCTGTTTTATTAGCAGTGAAGACCTCAGTCATTTCTATGGTGAATGATAATGCTATACTCTACAATGGCACACCAAATGGATGTAGACATAGCAGATGTCTGCTATTATTCAGGGCTTATGGAATGATTCCATGTTGGACAAGAGAGTGTGGATGGTGTGACACAAGCCATCACTACTGAAATTAATTCATGCGTGTGTTCTGTTAATGGAGGAAAGTTGTACAGGTATGGGCATGTGGTGAAGTGATGTGTATTCTAACACTGGTGGTTGTAGTCACAGATCTGCATGTGGGTGCTCATGACAGCAATTATAATAGTTTTGTGGAATATTAGGACTCTATGTGACAACTCTACCATCAATCGACCTGAGAGGGACACAGCATTTGTTGCAAGGGAACTGGTGAGATATAGGGTTGACATTAATACACTCCATGAAACCAGATTCTCTGATGAAAGGCGACTCACAGATCACTGCAAGCTACATATTCTTCTGGTGAGCTCACCCATCTTCAGAGCCACAACAACTGCATATTGATTTTGCCATTAGTAACTTCAGTATTTCCAAGTTACAAAGTTTATCTAAAGGCATAAGTGATAGTCTTATGATTCTATGGTTACCACTGAAACATAAGCAGTATGTTACCATCATTAATGCTTGTTCTCCTACCATGGCAAATTCTGACAATAGAAAAGAAAAGTTCTGTAGTGACTCAGATAAACTTCTTGTGTCTACATCAGTGTCAGATAACCTGATTATCTTGGGAGACTTTAATACAAGATGTTAGGACCCTCCCAAGTCCTTTCAGTTCTTGCTTCACTGATTGGAGCAGAAGATCAGCAGCAGGCAATACAACAGGTTTATTTGGATCTTTTCCACACAAGACCTTGTTAAATCAACTTAGAGAGCCTACACTAGACTCTTAAGTCGACTGGCTAGGTCGACGGAGATCTGCAGCTCCGAAAGGAGGAACACCTGCCAGGGACAAGGGAGCCACCTCCTGGGAAGAAGGGAGCTGGCCAGGGCTGTGGTGGTGAGCCCCGGGGGGGGGGGGGGGCTTTTCCACACAAGCATCCATGAGGACCCCGTAGTCCTTCACACCAATAAGTTTCCCCTCCCAGTAAATTTCCACGCTCCCAAATAAATTCCCCCTTTACCTGTAAACCCCCTTCCCCCAATAAATTCCTCCTCCCCCTCCTGCCCCAATTACATTTTCCTCCTCCTCCTTCCTGGTTTACCTTAGTTTTTATAATGTATTTTAACCAATCGTTTCTTTAATATTATTTTAAGAACCAATCATAGAATCATAGGGTTGGAAGGGACCTCACGAGGTCATCTAGTCCAACCCTCTGCTAAAAAGAAGGACCACTCCCACTAAATCACCCCAGCCAGGGTTTTGTCTAATCCTACCATATTGTAATGTAATCCTCCACCCAATCATACCCCACCACGCTAACTAATTACAACTAATTACAAGACAGATGGAGACAATTAAGGATGCAGACAGAAGTCGTCAGAGCAATAGATACCAGGACGACCAAACAATACAAAATGTAAATTTTGTCACAAGTGTGATACTCTCGAGGCGTTGGCTCCTTCTGACGTGATGTGTTTGGAATGTGTGGATGTGACTGCACACTTCCCAGTCTATGGCTGTCTCTGGTGCTTTTGCCTATGCTTAGCTCAAGTACAAGACCTCAGGCATTCAAGTTGATTCTTTGATTTGCTACCACTGTAGCTAGCTAGTGATACAACATATTTAAAGCTAATCATAGGCCTTATAGGCAGGCCTAAATATCTATAGTCTAACACAAGAGATGAAATGAACACTGTAATGTGGCAGCCTGCCATCTCACAGCATGGCATTGGGAAAGAGAATAGCAGTGGAACTCTGCTATTTAGTGACTGTGTCAAGAGGCAATTAGTGATCATGAATACCTTTCTCCACCCACCAGACCAAAAAAAGAGTCATGGATAAACCCAAAATCCAAACAACGAGACTTATTGAACACATTATCCATCGGCAAGATCTCTTCCACAGAATGTAGTAATCACTGCAGCCATACGCAGGGCAGACTACTGGACAGACCAACACATGATCCTCTCCAAACTGTTGCTAGTATGTTGACCAGTGCATTCCAAGTCATTATCTAAGCCAATTGGACTGCTTAACAGAAAGCAATTACAAGATGAAGCTATAGAAGCGGAGCTCTGTAATAAAATTTACTGTAGCTTTGTCCGACTGCTGATTTGACTACTAGTGCTAATATAAACAGCGAGTGAGCTCCTTTTTGTGACACTGTACATCAAGCTGCTCTCACCACCTTGGGTACAGCAAAATATTATCAAGATTTGACAAGAATGGTCCAGAAATTTAACAGCTAGTCACCCCCAAATTCTTGCATCTCATGTCCCTATTGGTACAATTTTAATATACAGGAATCTGTGTCATGAGATCCAGTCTAAGCTTAGAGACATGCAGAATCAATGGTAGAATGCCAAGACAGATGAAATCCATGGCTCTGCTGACTTTCAGGAAACCAAAGACTTCTGTGCTCCTTTGCAAGACATATATGTTCCTATACATACCATTACAGTGCCTGTAAAGGGTGTGGACAGCTTACCATTGACTACTGGTAAAGGAGAAATCCTTCAGAGATGGCAATAGCATTTCAGTGACCTTTTGAACACACTGTCCAACATCACAGAGGAGACATTAACAAAAGTAGTTGATCAGCCAACATGTAATAATATGGATGCATCCTAGTTGCTTTACAAAGTCAGCACTACACTCCGTGCCACAAAGACCTGCAAGGCTCCTGTATCTGATGGCATTCCTGCAAAAATAAGCAAGTATGAAGGAGAGATCCTGCTGAGGCAATTGCATAGACTATTTCTCAATGCACAGAGTACTGAAGGCGTACCACCATATTTCAAAGATACCATTATTGTCACCATATACAAGTGGGAAAGTGAAAATTCTGACTATGGAAACTTACAGTATCACATTACACTCCAGGACTGGAAAATATTCTTTGATCATCTGCTATGCAACATGACTAATCCCATGCTATTGGAATTGCAGTGTGGTTTGGGCCAATGTGAGGTATGGCAAACTTGATATTGGTTGACCTTCAGGTGCAAAAGAAATGCAAAGGGTAGCAAGAGGACCTTTTACAATGTCTTTATTGACCTAGCTAAAGCATTCAACACAATGAAGTAATTGCTATGTAAATTTTGTTGTCCAGAAAAACTCACCAACATTCTGTGACTATGTCGTGATGGAATGCTTCGTCAAGTCTGTGTAGATGGTGTTCTGTCTGACCCATTTCCAGTAAGTACTGGTATTAAACAAGACTGCATTACTGTTCCATTCTTGTTCAATTGCTTCTATGCAGCTGTGCTTGATGATGTTGCAACAGACAAGAATGCTGGTATCAGGATATAATTCCAATCCTCATGAAAATTATTTAATCTGAACAGGCTGTGATCTTCCTTGGAGGTCTTCAAGGCAATTGTTTATGACCTGGTGTATGCTGATGACTGTGCTCTAGCGGAACATATTTTAGAAGATACGAAGTGGATTATGGACAGATTCACAGAGTCTTCAGAAAGCTATGGATGGACAATCAATCTGAAAAAGTCAGAGGTCGTGTATCAGTCTGTGCCAGGGAAATCCTACATGAAACTGAAAGTCAACATCCGCAGCACGCAGCTGAATGCTGTTACAGATTTCTGCTATGTTGGTAGTTTATTGGTGAATGATGTTACTGTAGTGAAGGAGCTGACAAGTTGTATCAACAAGGACAGTTCATTTGTCAGATTATAAGGCAGTCTGGCAGCAACATGTTATCAAGCTTCACACTAAGTTAAAATTCTGTCAAGTGGTTGTGCCGTCCAGCTTGTATAGCTGTGAGACTTGGACCTGCTACAGGCATCACATTAAGCTACTAGATAAATACCATTTACAACATTTCTGTGTCATACCCTGCATCAAATATGGCAAGATAGAGTTGCCAGTAACAAGATTCTGAAATATACTCACTTCACAGGGTTTGAAGCAATGCTCATTCCATCACAGTTACCCTGTGCTGGTTGCATGTCAAGGATAGAGGGCATCAGAATGCCAAAGCAGTTGCTGTCTAGCAAACGGAAAGTATGTAAATGCATATGAAGCAGTAGAAGAAATGCTTCAAGGACACACTGAAGCATAACTTAAAATGGTGTGGTATTAGTGGTGTTAGCTGGGAGACATGAGCAACCAACAGTTCATGCTGGCAAGATGATGTTGTTACCCAATTCAAGATTGACTGCTGGATGGAACTGAAAGCACACAGGCAGAATTGTAAACCTCGGTAGACTCATCAGGCACAAATATAATCCTTTCCTTGTCAACAAGCTATGGACTTCATGTGAAAAGGACTGTTATGAACTTCATGTGGAAAGGCTTGTTAGACATCAGTCTTTTTTGCCACAACCATCAAAAGTTGTAATACCATTATCAGCATAATTGTTGGTCACAAAGGACGACAATAACATTAACTGTTAAATAGATGTTCCAAACGGATATCAGTGTTATTCTAGTACAGCAAAACAAACAAGGAGTCCTGTGCCACTTTTAAAGACTAACAAATTTATTTATCACATGAGCTATCATGGGAGAAAATCCCACTTCATCAGACGCTTTGACGAAGTGGGATTTTCTCCCACGAAAGCTCATGTGATAAATAAATTTAGTTAGTTTTTAAAAGTGCCACATTACTCCTTGTTTGTTTTATTAAATTGAAGCCTGCGGGATAGCTTTGGCATTGATTAGGAAGATACAGAGTAAGGAACAGAACTGAAAACATTATGTATCCTACTTTGTACTTACACCTCAAGTTCATACTGACACTTCCTTTCATAAACAGATATGAACTCTGAACTTCCATGTTTTCAGTGTATTAAGCTTAGCTATAAAATGGTTTCAATGGATGTTCTCTGCAATTAACTGAAAGGATTTTATCCAAATCTTACCATAGGAGGCATGGCAAAATGCACTTGGAATTGTGACCTAAAGAACATAAGAATGGCCAATGGTCCATCCAGCTCAGAATCGTGTTTTCTGACAGGGGCCAGTGCCAGATGCTTCGGAGGGAATAAACAAAACAGGGCAATCATCAAATGATGCCCGGTCCCAGCTTTTGACAAGCAAAGACTGAAGCCCAGAACATGAGGTTTCATCCCTGACCATCTTGGTTAATAGCCATTGATAGACTTGTCCTCCATGAATTTATCTAATTCAACTTTGTACTCCATTATGGTTTGGCTTTCACAAAATCCCCTAAAATGAGTTCCATATGTTGACTGTGTATGTTGTGGCTGTTCTTCGTACCCCCTGGTTCTTGTGTATATGCAGGAGAGAAAAACACTTTCTTATTCACTTTCTCCACACCATTAATGATTTTATACACATCTATCATATTCCCTCTTAATAGCATCTTTTCTAAGATGTACAGTCCTAGTTCTTGTAATCATTCTTCATACAGAAGCTGCTCCTTATCCATAATCAGTTTTGTTGCCCCTTCTCTGTTCTTTTCCCAATTCTAATATAGCTCTTTCGAGATGCGACAACCAGAACTGCATGCAGGATTAAAGGTGTGGGTGTACCATGGATCTACATAGTGTTATTAAGATATTTTCTATCTTATCTATCTCTTTCCAAATGGTTCCTAACACTCTGTTAGCTTTTTTTGATTGTTCCTGCACATTAAGTAGATGTTTTCAAAGAAATATTTGCAGTGGCTCCAAGGTTTATTTCTTGAGGGACAGCAGCTAATTTAGCTGATGAAGCTGCTGTTGTGTGGCTTGGCAAGCACTGCATGTATTGGTAGAAACTAATTTAAGCCCCATCATTTTGTATATATTTATTTGGGATTATGTATTTCAATATGTATGACTTTGCATTTGTCAACACTGATTTTCATCTACCACTTTGTTGCCCAGTCATATAATTTTCTGAGATCACTTTGTAACTCTACATAGTCAGCTTTGGATTTGACTATCTTGAGTAATTTTGTATCTTTTGCAAACTTTGCCACCTCATTTTATCCCCTTTCCAGATAATTAATGAATACATTGAATATATAGACTAATGGGGGGGAGGGGAATTCCCTTTATTTACTTGTCTTCATTGTGAAAACTGGCCATTTATTCTTACTCTTCGTTTGCTGTCTTTTAGTTAATTACTGATGCATGAGAGGACCTTCCCTCTAATCCCAGGGCTTCTTACTTTTCTTAAGACCTTTTGAGTGATGTTTTCAAACTGGATCACCCTTGTCCACACATTTGTTGATACTCTGAAAAGTTCAAATAGATCGGTGAGGCATGATTTTCCTTTACAAAAGTCATATGTGCGCTATCATGGGACCCATTCACTGCTAAAGGTGCCTCTTCTTGGCTACTTTGAGGATTAGCTCCTTCCAGGTGCTACACTCTCCTTTGACGGTTTCTCCATCCATCTTTGCAATTCCAGGTGCTCCTTCTTCATGATTCGGCCCTCTGGCAAAGTCACTATATGTCCTCCCATGGTATCAGTCTTTCAGGGCAGCTGTCCCAAGCAGTTCAACTCACCACTGCCGGTTCTGTGCCATTTCCCCACTGGTTGGTAGGGGAACCTGGGTCCACCCTCTACTCTGATATCAGAGCATGGACCCTTTCATCAGAAGTCAAGGTCTGCCCTTTCTCCCATCTTGCTGATTTTCTTTTGAGCCTTTCCTATCTTTCTGACTTTCCCAGATCTCTGGGTTTCCTAGCTTAGACTCCCAGGGAGTATCTGTAGACTTAGCTTCTATCGTCCCAAACACCTCCCTTCTCCTAGAAGTGACTGCAGACTCCTTCCCTGGAGCCTCTCCTGTTTCTGTCCAGTTGAGCTTTGTCTAATGAATCCCTGTTCCCTATCTTCTCCTCCAGGTGCATTCTGGGGAGTTAATTGGCCCAGCTAGCCACTTTAACCCTCAGCCCTTGTGTGGGGAAGACACTCCATCGCATGCACTTCCTTGTGTGTGTGTCAGTTGCCACTTATGTATGTAATTAGCAATTTATGTGCACAATCACATCAAATATACATTCAGGCTAGGCATCCAATAGTTCACGTAGTTTTTTACACACGTCGATGTGCGTTTTTGAAAATTTCACCTATCTTGTTTAATTTTCCAAACTTGCTTAGCTGTTAGACAAATTAAAGGACAAAGATACAATGATTTAAATGCTACTGGTATGATTAAGTTTAGGCTTTGTCTACACTAAAAAGTGTTTGTTGGTACCACTATACCTGTATAATTATACTGGCAAATGTTCTGAGTGCAGATGCAATTGATACCAGGAAAAGTGTGTTTTGCTGGTATAACTGAAGAAAATGAACAATACCAGCAAAAGTATGTTTTTGTTGGCATACACACTAGGGCTTTTACTAGTAAAATAAAAAAAAAAGGTCATAAAAAGAAAAATCACAGTTGTAAGTGATGTTACTATATGGCAAAGGCATCATGCGATAAATAAATCTGTTAGTCTTTAAAAGTGCCACTGGACTCTGTTGTCTTTCTACAATAGACTAACACGGCTACCCCTTTGGAATTTGAGTGTAGCCCAAGACATAGTGAAAGAATTGATTTGTTCTCAGCATCCTTTCAGATTTCAAATCTAGCTAATCTGTTTAATCCTGGATTATCATTTAATTCACAAATTCAAGTATGTGAGTATCTGGGTACAAAAGACAGTGAGAAAGTGTTGGAGTAATTAGTGGAATATGGAAAAAGGACTAATTAAATTGTCCTGACTTGTGATCAACAATTTTTTTTTTAATTTTAAAAGTTCATTGTGGCTTTGTGATTAATTTAAAGTTTATTTTGACATCTACTTCTGACATGCTATAGCAGATTTTTCACAGCGCAATAAATTATATTGTTCTCTATCTCCCATTTCCCTTCTTTCCATTAACTTGATGTACCTGAAATATACTAGTTTGCTCCCTATATTGCATGCTTTTCTTTGGTAGGTGCCGTAAAAAAGATTAATGTCAAAGACTACCTGTTTTAAAACTCAGTTTAGTTCTTAGGTATTACGAATTTTCCCCCAGGGCTGATTGGCTTGGGCTCTGGGTTTTTTTTGCCTTCTTCTGTAGCACAGGGCATGGCTCACCTACCGATGAATTCTCTGTATTTTAAAGTCCTTAAATCATGATTTAAGGAGGCAAATAACTTAGTCATAGGTTGGTGGCCTAGTGCTGGAGTGGGTGGGTGGGTGAGGTTTTGAGGCCTGCATTTTGCAGGAGGTCAGACTAGATGATTGTACTGGTCCCTTCTGACCTTAAAGTCTATCAATCTATACTGGTTGCAGGGAGAAGACAATGTGTTTAGGTTCTTCTGAGCGGCATTGTATAACAGAGAATTGACGGGGTATTGAGGCAAGGGGATACTGAGTAATCCCACTTCTATTGTTCACTCAAACAATTTTGTGTGAGTCACAGTAGATCAATTTTAGATCAGTTTTATTTTACAACTTTATTGACTTCATTGACTAGATCTAAGTTGTAAATGAGCTCAGAATTAGCCCTTATGTCTGTTACTTCACCTGTCAAATGTTGATAATGCTTACCTAACTCTATTTTCTATTTTCATTTTTAAACTACAAATAACGGGATAAAGATTGATGTTGGCCAGGTCACCTTAATTTTTCAATGATAATTCTTAAATATTGCAAGCATTCTTTTTGTTAAGAACCTGTTTGTTAAGAACAGCCATGTAAGTAATCAGACAAAATGAGTCTCAGATTTTGACCAGTCTTGCCAGATGACTTTCTGACTGTCATCAACTGCAGGAGGTAGGTTGGGGGTAGGAAGGAAAGAATAAGGAAGAGTTCCAAGTAAGTACAGCTCTTCTCTTGTTTCTCTAGTCATCCACCTCTTTTAGTGTTGCTACTGTCAGGTAATTCATATAATTTTGAAATGTAGGAATGAGTATATCATAGAGCATGTTATGATGATGTCCTTTTAGCAGCATCTGAGGGTTTTTTTTTTTTAATTTGCTAAGTGTAGAAAAAAGAAAAGAAATGCATTCAAGTTCTTTTCATGAAATAACCATTTTAGCAGAACACACCCGTGTCATTTAGTTACTGGAAAAACTTTCTCTCTGTATGTACAGCTACCAGTTCTTGCATTCTCATTTCCTGTTTTTTCATTGGTGTCAGGGCCTGATTTCCAAACAGTTACATCTATGGACCTTTAGCATCTATGGATTTGACACCAAGAAGAATTTGGCCATAGAACAATAATTATAACTGGGCACTTCACTCAGTTACATCATATTGTAAAAAGGCTTCTTTGTCTGATATTTAAGATATATGTTGTGATTGAAAAGTCTGTATTTTTCATTTTCTTCATTTAGAAGTGAAACTTCATAATTAAAAGATAACGCTTCATGCAGCAGCACTATTTATTTCTGGATAGATGCAGCAGATGAGTGCTTAGTTTTCAGGGAACTATAGATCACAATGTATTGGGTTCTTTTTACTTTCATATTTAATTATTTAGTTAAATCTCTATATATTGTCCTTGCTATTGAAAAGGAGTTATGGAAGTAATCTATTTCTGTACAGAATATTATCATTCTATGCTTGACGTTTCTACAGATGGGCTTTATTGCACAAATTTCAAAAGATGCTCCCTTGCCATTGGACTGAATTTAATTCTGTCACTCGAAAGCTTGTCTCTTGCATTAACAGAAGTTTGTCTAATAAAATATATTACTTTATTCGCTTGTCACCCTATCCAATGTTACTGAAATTTGAGACCCACACTCAACAAAGCACAAAACGTACATTTAAGTTTAAGCATGTGCTTTAGTCCCATTTAAGTCAATGGAACTTAAGCAAGTGCTGAAATAAACTGCTGCATCAGGGCATGAGTTAGATGTTTCATGCAGCCTTTCCATATCATACCACATTCATATTTGATTTAGAATATTGTGTATATACATCATAATTTCATAGTATATCAGTAGCACACTGTGCCTATGCTTTCTTTTTGCAAAGTCAATATGTAAAATATGACAGCATTTTAACCTTTTATTACTTAATCATACCTCACTGGAAGGTGCATCTGAAAATAGGGTTTGTAATTAATAGTGTTGTATTTTAATTATAAAATACATGTTAGTACAAAATAAATATTTGGGGTTTTTTTAGAAGCACATTTTTAAGATGCAGTTACGTGTTCACCTGACCGGTGAACATCAGATGCATGCAAATTTGTGCCTTTAAAAATCTATTTTGTAATCATTTCATGATAGAGAAATCTGCAAGACAAAGGGTCATATGTTATTTTTATATTGAAAATAATAATTTGTTATATTCGATGACTGTGGCTGTGATGCAGAAATGTATTTCCTTGTCAAGGCAATGGACTCAGATTTTTACTTATAGCAAGAGGGCTATTTTAATGCTTGTCTTAGGTAATGATTTTATTCATTTAATCAGTTCTGAACTGTCTTTCTCTTTCACTTCCAATAGTGTGATTTTTTACTAATTCCGGCTGTTAGCTATTCAGAGTGAGATAGACCTTCACTGTTTCCCCTTTTCATGAGAATTATTCATTTTGCTGCTTTCAAGGCTATTATGGTGAGGATGTATTCATTTGGAAGGACAATGCCATATAATGATCCTGACAGGGATATTAATTTCTAATGTGGAGAGAGGCTATTAAATATTTTGGGACAAAAAAGTCAGTTCTGAAAATGAGACCCATATGTGTGAAATACTAGTTCTTTGCTGAAGTTCAGAGAATTGTAATCCTTTGCAAAATTTCCTTAATCGAGTCACCCTGATTTTGAGGGTGACATTGACAATTGTAGTTTGTCTTAAGAGGTCTTTGCATGGATCTGTAGACCAGTTTGGGAAGAACAACATTTATTGCACTGACCACAGAGCCATTGCCTGGATGTGCTGCTGGAGCTACACATTATATCTGTACCTGGTGCTATGCTGCCAGATGTGCAACACAGTTCTTCTCAAAGTTGTGGACCACCTACCATTCCAGCATTGCCATGCAATGCGGTCAGCTGTTGGCTGCTCGAAGATCATGTCAGAAATGTATGTTTGTACAGATTTTGTCTGAGTATCTTTGAAGCGCTTCATCTTCCTTCCTTCCTTCCTTCCTTCCTTCCTTCCTTCCTTCCTCATTTCTAATTACCACAGCTTAATTTGTAATAATGTGTTTGTTTTGGTAGACAAGTCTCAGGCATATGAATTATATGACCAGTCCATTGCAGTTGGGCATAAATCAAGTGAGCGTTGATATCAACCAGACAAATGAGTAGTCTTAGGGCACTTTTAAAGACTAACAAATGTATTTATCTCATGAGCTTTCGTGGGAGAAATACATTTGTTGGTCTTTTCAAAAGTGCCACAAGACTCCTTGTTTGTTTTGCCAAACTAGACTAACTACAAACTAGACGGCTACCCCTTTGGAAAATATCAACCAAATTAGCTTTTGCCAAAACTTCCTGCCATTTGATGCCGAGCAGCCGCTATATATGTCACAGATGGAAACTGTCAAGCTTTTTCATGTGCCGTTGATAACAGGTCCATTTTTCACAATTGTTGAGCAGTGTCATGAAGACAACAGCGTTATACACTTCAAGTTTTCTCTGTTCACAGATTCTATGTTACTTCTAGATTTGGTGATTGGGACAAACATATGTACTGCTGTTTTCCTTAATTCTCAGATCTGCAAAGATGTGTTTATAGTCTTATTGAATTTTACCCTTGATTGAATCCTGCTCTCCATATAGTATGGGGAGGAGGATGGGTTTACAGTAAAAATTATTATTATATATCTTTCTGAAAACATCTTAATATTGCTGATTTGGTGTTTTTGCCTGCTCTCTAAGCCAGGGCTTGACAAAATAGGCTCCCAACTAGGCACCAGCAATTTTTATTTTTGGTTGCCAGAGGGCGCTTGTCTGCAGCATTTTCACAGGAAAGCTAGTCGCCAGGCTACAAATCCTGGTCTCCATGGCAACCTGGTGCCTGGGTTTTGTCGAGCCCTGCTCTAAGGACACAAGTGAATCACTTTAATGTGTATTAGTTTTCTTGTATATTCTTGGTTGTTACCTTGGCAGATCTTCTGCAGCAGGAAATTTTCTGTGACATTTTCTTTCACAGTAGCATAGAACACCTGAACTATGTCTGCTCAGACTATCATTCAATAAAAACTCCTGCCAACTTATGACCTGCAGAAGGCCACACATGCTGTGAAAGATTACATCTTGTTTGGGCCTATCCACCATGAAAGCACAAGAGTTGTTACTGAATCTGACCATAGAAACAATTTTCCTTAAAGTGATGACAGGGGAATGGACTAGAAAGACAACAGTTGATTATGATTCAGTGGATTGCAGAGCCGCTGGCAATTATCTTTGAAAACTTGTGGTGAACAGGGGACGTCCCGGAGGATTGGAAAAAGGCAAATATAGTACCTATCTTCAGAAAGGGAAGAAGGAGGATCCGAGGAACTACAGACCAGTCAGCCTCACCTCAATCCCTGGAAAAATCATGGGGCAGGTCCTCAAAGAATCCATCCTGAAACACTTGGAGGAAAATAGAGTGATCAGGAACAGTCAGCATGGATTCACCAAGGGCAAATCGTACCTGACTAACCTGATTGCCTTCTATGATGAGATGACTGGATTTGTGGATGTGGGAAGAGCCGTTGATGTGGTATACCTCGACTTTAGCTAGGCTTTTGATACAGTTTCCCACAGCATTCTCATCGGCAAGTTAAGGAAATATGGGTTGGATGAGTGGACCGTAAGGTGGATAGAAAACTGGCTAGATCAACGGGCTTAGCGGGTAGGAATCAATGGCTCAATGCCTAGTTGGCAACCAGTAACGAGTGGAGTGCCCCAGGGGTCGTTCCCGGGGCTGGTTCTGTTCAACATCTTCGTTAATGATCTTGATGATGGGATAGATTGTGTGCTTAGTAAGTTAGTGGATGACACCAAGCTGGGGGGAATGGTAGATACTCTGGAGGGCAGGGACAGGATTCAGGGAGACTTAGACAAATTGGAATACTGGGCCAAAAGAGATCTCATGAGGTTCAACAAAGACAAGTGCAAAGTCCTGCACTTAGGATGGAAAAATCCAATGCACTGCTACAGGCTGGGGACCGATCGGCTAAGTAGCAGCACTGTAGAAAAGGACTTGGGGGTTATGGTGAACAGGAAGCTGGATATGAGCCAACAGTGTGCTCTTGTTGCCAAAAAGGCCAATGGCATATTAGGCTGCATCAGTAGGAGTGTTGCCAGCAGATCGAGGGATATGATTATTCCCCTCTATTCGGCACTGCTGAGGCCTCATCGGGAATACTGTGTCCAGTTTTGGGCTCCTCACTGCAGAAGAAATGTGGACAAATTAGGAAGAGTCCAGCGTATGGCAACAAAAATGATTAGGGGGCTGGGGCACATGACGTACGAGGAGAGACTGAAGGAAGTAGGCTTATTTAGTCTACAGAAGAGAAGGCTGAGGGGGGATTTGATAGCAACCTTCAACTACTTGAAGGGGTGCTCCAAAGAGGAGGGAGCTAGGCTGTTCTCGGTAGTAACAGAGGACAGAACAAGGAGCAATGGTTTCAAGTTACAGCTGGGGAGGTCAAGGTTGGATATTAGGAAAAACTTTCTCACTAGGAGGGTGGTGAAGCATTGGAATGGGCTATCTAGGGAGGTGGTAGAATCTTCATCTTTGGAGATTTTTAAGGTCTGGTTATACAAAACCCTGGCTGGGATGATTTAGTGGCAGTGGCCCTGCTTTTAGCAGGGGTTGGACTAGATGACCTCGTGAGGTCCCTTCCAACCCTATTATTCTATGATTCTATGATTAGATGACAAGATGGCAGTGGCTATTCATTGCTTTTAGGTGATTTATTAATTTATTTATTAAATTGTAAATCAACATATTGTCACCTATGACTATTCTGCTGGAGGAAGATATATTTAGGCCTTCCCACTCTTGGAGTGTAGTTGAAATCTGAGTATCCTGTCTCCCTCCCCTTACTTTCATAGACAAAATCACCCTTGTATCTCAGAGCTACTACACTGGCCTGTCTGGAAAGGAAGTGAAGAAATCCCAGCTACTCTTTTCCTAACTTCAAAGCAGGAAGAAAGAAGAATATAGGCCAGGGGAGGAGCTGCCAATGGGAGAATGAGAGGAAGAAATAAATTAATCCAACCAACCATATCCTACTCTCAACTAGACATGTGGATATCTTATTGACATCAGTAGGAGGAGATCTATGTACATGTCTGGGGACAGATCTGAGTCTATCATGTCTAATCAACGCTGACATATGCTTATTTAACAGGGAAGTTTTCTTCACTTTGTTTTCCTGGAGATACAAATGTTATTTCTTGCAAGGACTAGTTACTTTAATGCAACCATAAATTAGTACTTATATAGTGGTTTATGTTTTTTAGGGAGTGTCTAGCTGTGTCGAGTCAAAATTTGTATTGATTACAAAGGAAAAAAAGAATCTGATTATGAAATATACTATAACGTTTATTCATTTTGTAGAGAAAAATGGAGAATCCAAACAAAATGAAAAAGAACAAAAACAGCCTGCAGAGGAACACATACCAGAACAAATTAATGAAAAAAGTGAAACATGAAGAGATGATTTCAAATGTCATCTCATGCTGTGATATGAAGGTATGAGAGTAAGACCTTAATACTTAGTTTTTCCCCTATATCATACCTTTCTGATTTGCAAAATGAGCTGGATTGAAACAAGACTCTGGGTTGTCTCTAAGATTTTTTTAAAAAGCAATAGAAATGGGAGATTAAATATCCCTAATATTGAGAATGAATGACTGAGTGGTGTTATGGAATGTAAAGCCAGGTCTACCCTATAAACTGTCTGTGGATTTTCAGGTGGAGTTTATGGTACTCGTTTGAATCTATGGAGCCCTAAATGGCTTAGCGCCACTGCCTACTGACCTAGAAATCACCATCCCAGCATTCCATAGGTTCATGTTGTAAATCAGTAAAGATGTTTGAGCTGATGCCCTACTGATACAACAAGTGGGTGCTCCTGGCAGGCCATTTATAAAGAGGCTTCAGGGCCATAGTAGTCCAGTCCATAGTAGCACAGACTTGAAGATCACTAGAATATGCTGAAAAATTAGTCTTCCATCTTTTTTAAAAAAAGGATGCGAATTGTGAGGCAGGTGAACTGTTCAAGAGGAAAGGCAATGTGAGCTTTCAAGTTGTCTAACTTGCAGGTTATGGGCTATACTGAATTGTATTGCTTCTGTTTAGGGATGCTATATTGTTAATTTAGCGGTGGGTCTTTTTAATTTATGGGAAGGACTCCTAGAGCATGTGACAGCTCAAGTGCCTCTGCTGACGTCCACTATGACAGTGTAATGTGGGGACAGTATAATGTGGTTTTTCAACTAGTAAATCCTAAACCATTAGCTTAAATTCCATTGGGCAAGATGAGAGGCAGCATAAAGCTACCTTTTATACTGTGTGTAGAAATGTAAATATATTAATAAACAATTCTTAAAAATGAAACTCTTGAGCAGCTATGTGTGGGGGAGGGGAACTGGGGATAAACAAACTTGATTTAAACATTAAGTAGTCAGTCCTGAGTGATTAATCATAATAGTGCACTGCTATATAACTTGTAAAACTATTGCACAGCTTGCAAGTTCATATGGCCAGTGAGGGAGACAGGCTTGTTGAGTGTTAGGAGTGGACTGGGTGGCTTGGATTTTACAATTGATTTCAGCCACAGAGGTGTCATGTGACCCTGGATATGTGTGCTTCACTTGTGTATGAAAAGATGGTAGTAACAATACTTTTTTTTGTCTATTAGTTTGAGATCCTTGAATGAAATGTGCTAGACAGGTGCCAGTGAATTTTATTTATCTGTCAATGAGCTATAGCTCAGATCAGGATTGAACTTTCAGTGTCAAACTTTTTAAATTGGTATTTTAATAGATAAATTCGATTAACTCTGTCATGCCTTACAGTGACAGTTTTTGATTGCACACATTCATTTACATTTTGTTAGGCTCCTAACCTGCAATTTAAAGCATGATGTTCTGTTGCAGAGCCCCACTGATGTCAGTGGCTCTGGGCATGTGGTAGTCTGCTTGTGCACTCTCACCTTCAGAGCCAGAACCTTAGGCTCCAGTCCCAAAACAACTTTCACACGTGTTTAATCTTAGGCATTGTGGGTAGTCCAGCTGAAGTTGATGGGACTGTTCAGGAGCCTTAAAGGTAAGCACTTGTATAAGTTAGTAAGACTGAGGCCTGAGACTGTAAATGCCTGCTAGTAGGGAGTATATCATCCTATGTGTCCATATAACATCTAGCATATTTTGGGGGACTTCTGTACTAACAACAAACAACAATAGTCATCTATGTTTTGACATTATCTTTTCATTTTTCTGTTTCAGGACTTTAAAGTTGCAGGCCAGGACATAGTTTGCAACTCATGAAATATCATGTTTACTATGGGGGACTGTCTTCTACACCATCAATTAAGACAGTGCCTTATAAAGAAACAAACAATAAATCCCCCCATCTTTCTTGCACAATTGGAAATGTAAATTTTTAATGACTGATAATGTGATCTTTACTTACTCTTGGGGTATGTATATATGCTTCCTATTAAGCTTTGGAGAGTATATTTCATAATGAAGGTATTTACAGTAGGTGGCAATCACTAAATGATCTGTATTATGTATGTTGATGATTAATGTTTCTTGTAATTTTCTGATGAATTATTTCTCCGTTTCTGCCTAATCAGCAGGCATGCTCTGAAATATAATTTCACTTGCAAGAAAATTGCCATCTCATGAGATGAATACATGTGATGATTAAATTAGGTAGAATAAAAGTAATAATAGTCACAAACTCAAGCAGAATGACATGCTGATCCTCTGCTGTGGTGTGATCTTTATAAAAGACAGAATAGCATTTTAGAAGCTATCCTATTCATTATAAGTCAGTCCCAACATAACAAGAAATTTAAAGAATCCTCAATAAGCTATATTCCTTTAGAAAATAAAGGAATTTCACCTCAGTTAAATCAAAACTCCCAGCCTTGATCTGAGGTCAACATGACATCAATCACCGAGGTAGCAAAAAATTTTCAAACCTGATAAGAAAACATATTTGCTGCTAAATTTAATTACTAAACTAGATCAAAAATGTGCTTGCAGCCTATCATTCATATCAGCAGGAGACAGACTTCTGTACAAAGAACATGAAATATCTGTTGTTTCCTGTATAGAAAATAAATCCTTTCCTACTCACATTTTCCCTAATGATAAGCACCAGTTTTTAGCCATATCTTTACACAATACAATATTCGTGAACCTGTAGCTGTTCTTCCATGAAATACAAGTGTTTGATGTAGGGCCAGCCCAGTTCTGATTGAGAACTAACATGCATGAGATGAAACATTTGGAACAACTTAATCAGTATTAGTCCTTGGACTGTGGCTAAGGCCCTAATTCAGGACAGCATTTAAGCATGTGCTTACATGCTGTCCTGAACCATGCTTTGCTGAATCAGGGCTTGTGTGCTTAGTACTGGAGAACAGTGTAAGAGAGCATATATTATGTTTTCACACCCAGAAGGAAAAGCACCCTTGAACCTCACAGACTCTAAGGTCAGAAGGGACCAATTTGATCATCTAGTCTGATCTCCTGTACAATGCAGGCCATAAAACCTCACCTGCCAGCTCCTGTTATAAACCTTTAACCTATAACATTTGTTTCTGGGTGTGATAGGGTATATACATTCTGCACTAGAACTGAAGATTAAAGAGCAACTCTGGGCCTAGATATTCTCTCCCAGGCACACCTACAAAGCATGCTCCATCTGGAGGTGGTGCTTACGAGAGAGCCAGACCACTCAGAATGGGGCTGACTAGGTGGGGAGGAGGAACTGCCATGAGAGAGCTCCTGAGGAAGGATAATGCAGAAATGTTCTTGTGAAGGAGAAGAACCTACCTCTGAACCCAGATGGACTGAAATTTAACAGACCTTGTTCTGTTATTGTTTTGGGACAGACTGCAAGACTTGGACAACAGTATGGGTGTTAGTAAGTAGCTCGATGGGAATCTTAAAGTATTCCTGGTGGTTGTACATTTACTAACCCTTATAGGACTCTGGGCTGGAGCCTGGCTGAGTGGGAGGGCCCAGGTTACCTTATCAACTCCTATCCCCCACATTGTAGCATAATAAAAATAGCTGTGAAATCAGAAGCTAGTTCTTCAACTCTGAACGGCGTAGCCTCTTTAAGTAGCTGTCAGAACTTGCGTCTGTGTGTATGAAGTATAGGACAGTTCACATTCTAACTTCTGAAATTTTGTATTTCTGGAGCTTTTGCCAGGTTTAACCTTCAGAAACTCAGATGACTCAAGGAAATGGAATACATGATAATATCTCATGGTCTAGACAAATTTCTTTAAATCACAAGGTCACCTTGTGCTTCAGCAAAGAAAAAACCACAAATCATAAGAACAAATTAACTTAGAAAAAGAAAGGTACAAAGGACATAACTAAAGAGCACTGAACAGGAAAGCATTGTTGTGTGGCTTCTAGGTGCTAAGTATGTGCTTAACTCAAGATTGTGCATGAAAAAGCTGCATCTGCAGGGTTTTTGTTAGAATCTGTTTTTTGGGAGGGAGAGAGAAACTGGTTATGCTAGTGACATATTGACTGAAGTAAAATAAACAATGACATGTTGGTCTTAATGTTATCAAAGGTGTGAGAAGCTCTCAAGTTGCAGGTAATGGAGAGATGAACATGATATTTACTAACTATGCAGACTTCATTTGACCCAGACGTGAAATCATCTTTTTTTAAAGAGCAATCTCACTTGGTAGTGATAGCCAGAGTTTGGTATGGTTGAATGAGGTACGGCTAACATGGAGGATTTTATATTTTGAGTATATCTAATGTGATTTAAACATTTTACACATGTACCAGCCATGTTAGACACAGAACATGCTTAGCTATAAATAAAACGTCAGGAAAAATAGATTTACTTGACAGTTAAAATGAATGTAACAAGATATGATTAGAGCTTAACACGATCACCTTCCCAGAGTTCATAAAAAGTATGATGGATCCTTGACAAACAAGTTTAAGCCTAATGTAACTGCCAGCATTGTTATATTTGTCAAGAAGGATTGTGTCAGGGTGCACAAGCTCTTCTTCAGAGACTATAGAACAGAAGCCACCAGGGCAGAAGGAAGGCAGGACAGGCTGCGCTTTGTTTCAGAGTATAGTAATGGCTGCAGTGGTGTGTGGTCCTCCCCACCACAATGCTACTGTGCATCTCTATGAACCACCAAGGCAATTGAGTTCCTCTGGAAGGATGCCAAAGGCAAAATGCAAGAGTTAGAGAGAATTTGTTCTTAGTTGAAGGGATCCAGGTGGGCCCAGCATTCCAACAGAAGCCAGAGGATCATAACACAGTATCTATTTTAATGCTGTCCATTTTTCATATTGATGCTAATCCTAGATTCAGAACCAAGGTATGCCATTCAACAAAACAGGCAAGATAGGCAATGACCAGCGGTGTGCAGAGTGATGGAAGGAGAGGTAGTATTGCTCCTTTTTGAGATACCATGAGCGAGAGGCTCAGTTGGTATAAATTGATGCAATGCCATGTAAATCAATGCCAATTTACATCAGCTGAACTGGTGCTCCCATAACTCCGCATTTCCAACTTTCAGCCCTTTAGTCATTTCAGGGTGACCCAAACCTAAAATGTTTTCAGATTTCAAATGTTTTATTTTTAAAAATTGTATAGGTCTAATTAGAGATGGGTCCAAACCAGGCTATTTGATCTAAGCATCTCTGAACTTGGGGATGCGGGGATGGGAGGTCCAAATCACACATTCAGACTACAACAGATGATTCCATTCTTTAAAACTCGCTAAACCAAAACTCTGGAGCCGAACACTCTTGCCATTTGGGAGTTCTCAACCTTGAGATCTGAATTTTGCAGCTCTGGTTCATCTATTGATCTGATAGGTTTGGATTACTTTCCTTCAGTTATTGATACATGCTTAGTTTAACAAAGTGTTTTGTCTAGGGCTGAGAGCTATGAGTCCTGATTCCCAGTTCGATTAAATAATCAGTAGATTACTGCAAAGATAGATTTTCTTTCCTGAGTCACATAAATAATATCTGTTCCTTGCCATTAGAACTAATATAGAACTAGTATCTCCTTCGTACATATAATTTAAAGGCAAACAATATAATAAAAGTAACATTGGGAAGGAGGGGCATCATTTGGCACAACTGAAATATGTAAGAACTTCCAAATGTTAAGAAAACAATCTTTTTACTCTTAATAAACATTAAGCTTCTACTAAGCAAACTACCAGAAAATGCTAGTTCTTTCTGAGCTGTTATGTTAATCAGCTGTTGTCACTCAAGGCGCATAGGTGGACTTTGAGTTATGAGACACTACTTTATTTGATAAATGACATTTCCAACTCATATTTTAAAAAATCAATTTCTATATATCAGTTGTCATGTTTCACCTTATATTTGAACTGAAGTGCATTGATGCTCTAGCTAAACTCATGAGAATGCAGATTATCAATCATTTTAACCTTTTTCAAAATTTTACCTCCCAGTTTAGCAAATATTGAAGATGATAGCAGAGAGAACCATACAGATTAGATGGAAAATGTGAGACACACCAGCTGACCTTTTCATACAAGCTCTGCTGTTGCAAGCCCCACACATCTTTGAGCTGCAAAAGAAAGTCATAGACTCTCGGGGAAGTAAAAAAAACTTTAAATTTTTTAAAACATTCACAGATGTACCAATTGTTCGGAATATGTTTTGCAGCAGTTGCTAATAATTTCTTGACTGTAATAAGTGACAGAACATTTTGAATGAGAACAGTTATAGATACATTTGCATTACAAATGCTGTAGCTATTTTTGATCAATGAGTACATTTGGAGAAAAAGGAGCCTGATCTTCTGAGTACTCCGCTCCCAATGACTTTATGGAGGTAATCATCCTCTTATAGGATGAGACTCAAAGGAAGAAATTTACTTTAGGAAGGGGAGGAATTTTGCTGTATCATCATTTATCCTGTGTAACGCTTTATTAGTCTTTTAAAGCCTTGAGGGATTCAAAATGCAGTATTGCTTATGAAAGTCCAACAATTGTAAGATAGACAAAATTTGTTTCCTTTACAAGTGATTAATATATGTGGGCATAAGTAGGTCAAGAGCTACCTAGGAATATGACAAGAGATACTGCCTGTTAATGAAAAAATAGGACTAAAACTATACTTTGCCGAGCTATATCTGGATTCATTCAGAAAATTAAGCTTCAGCTTTCTGTGAGTGTCACCTTAAATTGATCTCTAGGCTTTTCCAATCAATCTTCAAATACTAGACTGCTAATTCTGAGTTACATCTTCCATTTGACAATCTACACAGTGGATTAAGTGTGAAATCATGCAAATACAAGTCACAAATCACAAAAGAAGGGGTTAGCCTTTGGCATGCTTAGCTGACATCTCTTGAAAAAATTCTCAGAAACTACTTATAGTATAGCTCTTCACCAAGATTGAAGTACACTATAGCAAATCCCTGTGGTCCAGCCTAAACCTCTCTATCTTAGTAAGGTAATTGCCAACAGGTCAGGAAAACTTGGTTTCTAGAGGAAATAATGTATCAAAATAGCTTCAAGTGATTTCCAAAATGGAATTTGGAATCATGATTCTATGGCATATTAAAGTATTGATAGTTGTGATATTGAGTTGCACTAGGAAGTTTCATAAGTAATGCTGTAGTATGCAGAAGGAGTAAAAACAAACAAAATAGGGAAGTTTGCAGTTTGAACTATTGGTTCCTCCCAGGAATTAAAATATAGTGGTCAGATCTCAGCTGTCATAAATCAGGGCAGCTCCATTTTCTTCAGCTATGTCACTGGATACCAGTTCAGTGTGTGGTGTTTTAAATAAATAATAAAACACTTAAGAATAAGTTTACATTTTACATTGTACTGTCATCTTTTAAGTATCCTGAAAGTCTTTACAAACTGAGGGCCATTCCTGTCCTGTTGTGCATTATTGTCCAAAGCTAGGAAAAGGAGCAAAGACATCCCTTCCCACTGCACACACAGCCATGCAGGTCTCTCCCTAGTTCACAGGATGCTTGGTTAAAATGCTGGGGGATGCGCCATGTCCCCATGCTGTGCCTTGCCAGAATTGGCATCAGCAGTAGGAATTTACTGGCAGATGGTTTGGGTGTGCTCATTTCTCTTGCTCAGAGAAGCAGCAGAAGATTCCAGCCTGTGGATTCTTGTCTTGCTCCCAGAACTGACCTTGAATTCACCTTTGAAACAAGTGTTTGCTGCCCATCCCTGCACAAAAA
>ML685779.1:12732286-12748370 GCA_007922175.1 Pelusios castaneus
CAACTAAGAAGACTTGAAGCCGTTTAGGGATTTCTTGGTCAAAATGTGCACCTTATGCTCCATCTAGAAACTAAGTGCAGAACAAAGAGCAGGTTTGAAAGTCAACAAAGCATGGTCTTCACCCATAGATTTAGCGGTTTGAGGGGATTCTGGGAATGTATCAGACAAATTTGCAAGCTTGAAAATCCATCAGGACCTGGCTGCTTCCTTAAAATAATCTATGTTAATCTTAATTATGTTATGAACATTCTGAGAAAGGTAGGATATAAAACAAACCTTAGTTAAGTAAACTGTTTTCCTAAATACCCTACCACCTTTCATAGGGTTCTGTCAGTTTCAGTAATGTAACCATGATTAAGAAAAGCATCTAATAGTATAAGTTATGAAAAAGGTAAAAATAGTATTAGACTACAGTTTCGCTAACATTAAAAAAATGGTTGATATGATAACCATGCAGGTTTTCAGAATCACACAAACACAATAGAAAATGACTGATCCTTAACCAGTATGTTGGGAGGGGACTTTGGTTTGACTTTTGACTAAATGTCCCTTAGAATTGGGTCTTGTGCTAACTGGTGACGAGCTCTGCTGTTGCTAAGAAGCAACACAAAATTAAAGCATAAGACAATTGCTTATATACCAATTCACTAAGGTTTCCATCCCCATGGATCCATAGCAGTCAACCTTTTATCCTACTTCCAAGCAAATTATATTAGCGCCAAGATCTGATTAACACAGCTATGTTTAGGGAAAACTGTGTATACTGAGTGCTGTTCAAAAGGCTTGCATAGTTAGTCTTCTTTTATGTTTGCATGCACAAAGAACTTTAAAGGTTGTTTGCGTCAGGCACTGCAAGTCTCAAACTCAGGCAGACAGTGCTGCTAAGTAAATGCTGTATCTGTTGCTAATATTCCACCAGGGGGGTCAGATGATTAACAGTAGACTGCTGTTTGGACATCACTGAGTACAGAGCTTCCCGTTCCTGTCCCATCCAGTCCATACATAATCACGTACACTGGCGTACTAAATTAGGTACCTCATTTCAGGAGGTGGCCAGTTAACTGATTTGGGTTGTCACTTGAGAGAAAGTCTATGTGTTCCTTATCACCAGATATTTGCTTAGCCATCAGTTTTCAGCTCAGTTATTATCAGCAGAAGTTAACATTGCAAACACAAAGGGAATGGAGGATGGACAGGACTATAGACTTTTCTTGGTGCATTAGCAGTCACCCAGATTGAGAGACAGTTAAAGGTGTTTATTCAAAATAGGTACCTGATGTCACCAGAACTCCCAAGTGGTGGCTCAGAATGTCAGTCTTCTCTTTTCCAAGTATGTTTGGCTTTTGGGAAGCAATGGGATGAAAGAGACAAGCCCTTTTATCCAGTTTCTTCTGAGTTCCTCTTCTTGGAGATGCTGGCATGGACCAATCAGATGGTGACCCATACTTCCGTTGAAGATTTGTATTGACCAGCCAAAACGAGACTCATCTTTTCACCACTCAATCAGGTAATGAGGCATCACCTTTGAGTTCTTGCAACAGGGGTTAGAATTTTCCAGTGTCTTGGTGCAAAATATCTTGTCACATCAGCTTGGGTAACAAGTTTGGTCATAGTGTTACCCCAGCGATTCAGTTTACCCGGCTGTTTAAGCGGTTTGTGATAAGTTTACCAAGAACACTATTCTGAGGGAAAAACAACGTGGTCTGCTTGCTTAATGGTCAAACATTTTAGAACATATGACCACAGCCTGTTGATTAAGAACAGACATAGAGCAGAAAATTCTTTGAAAACAAGCTAACGTTTGTTTTTACATTAGTACAATAAAATTTAAACACTAAGAATGAATATTTTTATTACAGATAAATTAATTACACAGAGAACCAGATGACAGTTAAGTAGAATGTGGCCGCTCCGCCGTAATACAGTATTTGAAAAATTACATAAACATTAATACTTATCAACAGCTTATACTCTATACCTTAAAACTTGCTTAAGTTGACTTAATTTACCCTGCATCTACACTACAGTTTCCTTAACTCGACTTAAGCAAGCTGCTTAAGTCGACTTAAGGAAAATAAAGTCGACTTAATTAAAATTAAGTTGACTTTATAAAACCACCTTCCTAGTAGACCTAAGGCTTAAGTCAACTCCCTAGAGTCGACTTAAGCAAGTGTAGACGTGGGGTAGCCCTAAGTCGACTTAGGGCTACCCCAGGGCTACACCAATTCCCTCCCTGATGGGGGGGCACGGGGGAGCCTGGCATGCCCCCCCATAGGGCAGGGCAGAGTCCTGCCCACCATGCCCCTATGCCCTGCCAGGGTCCTTGTCCCCCTTTGCCCCATTGTACCTAGGTACAATGGGGCAAAGGCTGAGCCCCCTGGCATTGGGCTAGGGGTGCCCCCCAGCCCCCATGGATCTCCCCTAGGTCCCCCTAAGCCCCTAGAAGTCGACCTAGGCATCTAGTGTGGACGCTGTAGGTCGACTTTTTAAGTTCTCCTTTAAGTCGACTTTATTTTTAAATGTGGACAAACTAAGTCGACTTAGTTAAGTCGACTTACTTAAAGTCGACTTAAATTACTGAGTGTAGACATAGCCAAGGGGAGGAGGAAGAGGGGAGTGGAACATACCAAGACGTGGAAGGGGGGAGATGGAAATAGAGGATCGTTCAGAAATACTAGGAAAGGAAGGGGGGGATTTTAAAGATCAGTATAGTGAGGAAATATAAAGTTTATTAAAATAGAATTCTGATAGTGGTAAGAAAAATGTGTATGTATGATTCTCCTTAAAGGGTATGGGAGAGAGTGGAACCATTGATCAATCACAAGTTGAAATAACCTTTTCTACACTTATCTCTTGTTGCTAACTACCCTATTTACATCGCACAAAATGTTCCTAATTACTGTTGTTACTTTGTAACTGGCTACCACCCTTTGTTGCTGCTTCCCGGAATTTAAACCCCTTCTGAGGTTTTTCTGTCAATTACCCTTTTACCTTTATCTTATAGCCTCAGATATTCTGGGACAAAAAAACTCTGGTCACAGTAGCTCTTGGTACAATCACCTTAGGACATATATTAAACACTGGCTGATTTGCTTCAGTCAGCAATTTATCTCTGCAAGTGCTTTCCATGGGCTCCTCTGCAGTGCACCCCATAGCTAACTTTGCACGCTATGCTTGGTCAAGTTGCAGTTTCACTATCAACATTCTGCTAGCTACTGAAATGTCCAGTTTAAAGCTCATATAGTTTATACAAAGTTCTTCCATATTCTTTGAACTTGTTTTAACTTGTTTTATCCTTTATACAATGCAAAATCACTTCAAGAACTGTTGTTCTCCAGCAGGCTGAAACAGCTGTATAAATATTCCATTTCTGCTCTCCTTATTTTAACAACAATGGTGAGACATTTGTAGGTATGACTGAGCTGCATCTGTGCCTTATTCCTCAAACAGATACATTATTCCATTCTGTGATCAAGTGTTCTTACATACTATTTTGTTTTGGTTCCTTCAAGTTACTGCCTCTTTCAGCACAGGTGTATTTCACTAATTAGATAGATATGCATGCCTGATTGCAAACATCAGCCTTACTTCTTCACTTTGTCACTAAACTAAAAGAAATCAATCTGAATGCAATATCTTTTTTTTACCCTAACAAACTGCTTATTGGGTAAACCCTGTCATAAAAGTTTAGAATATGTTGCCCAAAACTGTATTACTTATAGTCAACTTCCCTATTACACACACAACTGCATTTAATCACAATTGTTTTTTCAGTCTGGTTCCCTATTTTTCCCACTACTGTATTTGGCAACATAATACAATATCTTAGTATTTTGTATCTCAATTCATTTCCATGCAGAGATAAAAAGAAGGCTCTTCAGCTGTACTGGTAGTACACTCTCGTGAAAGACTCCAGAAACTCTCAATCTTGGTCTATTTGGAAAGTCTGAAGAAACCCTGTGTTAGATTCCATTCTTTTAAAAAAAAAATTCTCTGCCCTCTCTTCTATCTTTTCTAAAATACTTTGAATGTCTTGGCAATTCTAAAATAGTAATAACTAATTGTTTTGAGGTCTTAGTTACTACAACCTCTTCTGCATCAGGTCTTTCTGTGTCATGTCACATTTAACGAGGTCCCCACATTCCATACACAGGAGAAATTCATACTGGTAAGTACTAGCCTATTTTTACCTCTTGGCTTTAGTAGCTAAGAGAAGATCAGGTATTTGGAAGCTGCAGAAATATACCCTAGAATGGTCTATTACAACGTTTCTCAACCTTTTCAGTTTTCCAATCCCTTATCCTAAGTCAAAAATGTTCATGACCCTCTTACATTTACTGTAAGGAGATCACTAAAGAGTGTTGAAAAGGTTTACTGTAAATGTAAGAGTAAAAAATGTGTCTATGGCAGGCTTATATAATTTGTGTGTGTTTCATGAAGATGACAGAGTATCGACCTTGTGATGGGGTATGGAAAAGTGAGATTTTTTCTTTGCTCCAGAATATATTAAATTTTTCAGCACTCTTTAGTGATCTCCTGAGCGTCACAATCTACCAGTTGAGAAGCACTTGTCTATAGATTTATTAGCTGATCTATCTCTACTGAACTATGGGGGAAGATGAGGTAAAATCTGTGAAAGTAAAATAGGGTGGACTACCATTTTATCTGAAAGGTTGAAATTATAGTACAAGATTTTATTTATAACTTTCTGAGAGCCTTTTTTCCCCTTCAAAATATGATATAGTTTACTTTAAAATTCATGTTACAAAAGAATCTCGTTTGACACAGCTCATTCAAAAAATGAGAAAAGTTCATTTCAAGGGAAATTTGAGCTCTTTATCTTTGTACTTTTCAATAATAGCCATGTTGTCCAGACTGTTTTGTGATAGCTCAGTTTTGGTATGCTGCACAGAATAAGAAAAAAGGTAATATATCTGAGAAGAATTTCTTTTCTTTCAGCCAATTTCTGACATGCCTCATTCAAGAAAATGTTCACACTTCGCAGCTTGTTCTGTCTATCTATCAGGTTGGGAGGACAGCGGTATGTGATAGTAATTGGGATGGCAATTGTGGTGAACTCTCTCTTTGACCCATGCTTTAACAATGAGGCTTCCATTTGTCACTCTAGCATTCAAAATGCTCATTTCTGATCTCGCAAGGTGCACATTTATTTAAAAGATTTTAGTTCAGGTATAAAAACAATGCTTTTATCTGTAGATTTAGTACAGCGTCTGCTAGTGTAGCCTTCTGTTGGGATTACACATTTCAGCAATAACCATTGTCTTCAATGAGACTGTGTATACTTGTTATGTCACTGAATTTCGGTAATTTTCTCAGGTGAACGCCAGAAGCTAAAGAGCGAGCGTCTCCATGCAATTAAAAATTCTGTGGCACATTCCTATCCCCCAATAAGATCTGCATGATCTCAATTTGTGAGTTATCAGAATTTCCCAATTGGATGTGGTGTGAACATGTGTCTAGAATTAGCAGGTCTCCCCTCATTCCCCATTATTTGGTGTAATACTATCAAGAAAAAAGGCAACTTTTGTCCATAAATTAATACAAAATCTGATTTACATGCAATGTTTAGTATTTGTCTCCATCATGTGGATGCTGTGAAGATAATGCAATAGCCTTGATTCTGGACTGTGGATGAATAGCCAGTGCTGTCAACACCAAATGCTCAAAAATCGTGAATCAAAAATTGTAATTGCTGAGTAACTCCATACACCAGACTCCTAAGAGTCCAGTTGCTTGCCAGTTGGTCCAGCACTCAGCGGCAAGCAATGTTGGTGCTTCAGCCGGTAGGCTTGTATGCACTAGCCTTGGTGGGTCCCAATAACCACTCAGACACATAGCTACGTAAAAGGGTATTTTACAAGGGCTGCCAGAAAAGTAAGCACTTACGGTTCAAAATAATGAGGGTGAATGTTTGGGTCCAGGGGCTCAAGTTGACAGTCAAGGCTCTTCAGAGCTAGTGACCTCTATGCTTCAGTCTCTATTCCATTGAGAGGCAAATAGGAGCTTGCAGATTTACAAGCCAGTCTCAGTTAGTGTCTCTCACTGTGGCCGCATTGCACACTAGCTTCCGGCCCGGTGGCTGCTGCTCCCCCGTAAGTGCCATATAGACATGCACTTGGCTGTAATATTCAGCAGTCTGTCTGTTCCATACTCTGATTTGCATATGTTCCTGGGGATTTATTTCTGAATTCAGCTTTTCTCCAGCTCCCTATTTGCTGTGCGGCATCTCCTGACTTGCTAGGCAGCTGACACTTCCAAACAGAGCCCAGTCATTTCTTGGTTCAGAACCTTTCCCTTCACAAAATCCTCAGGCAAGGGATTCCACAGGCTGTCTGTGCACTGTGTGAAGAAATACTTCCCTTTGGTCATTTGAAACCTGCTGCCTATTAATTTCATTTGGTAGCTCTTACTTTTTGTTTTATGAGAAGGAGTAAATAAATCTTCCTTTTTTACTTTCTCCACACTACTCACGATTTTATAGATCTCTATCATCCTCCCTTCAGCTTGGGTAAGACACGATTAAAATCACCAATTTTATTAATCTAGCCTCATATGGAAGCTTTTCCATAGGCTCATAGAAGATAAGGGTTGGAAGGGACCCTACCCCCTAATCAAAGCAGGTTGAACTCTGACTAAATCATCCCAGCCAGGGCTTTGTCAAGCTGGGGCTTGGAAACCTCTAAGGGTGGAGATTGCACCACCTCCCTAGGTAACCCATTACAGTGCTTCACCACCCTCCTAGTGAAAAAGATTTTTCCTAATATACAACCTAAACCTTCCCCACTGCAACTTGAGACCATCATTCCTTGTTCTGTCATCTGTCACTGCTTTGAGAACATCCTAGCTCCATCCTCTTTAATGCCCTTCCTCTTTCAAGTATTTGAAGGATACTATGAAATCCCCCCTCACTATTTTCTTCTGCAGACTAAACAAACCCGGTTCCCTCTACCTCCCCTCAAGTCATGTGCCCTAGTTCCTCAGCCATTTTTGTTTTCCTCTGCTGGACTCTCTCCAATTTGTCCACATACTTTCTGTAGTGGGGATGGGGGCCCAAAACTGGAAACAATACACCAAATGTTGCCTCACCAGTGCCAAAAAGAAGGGGATAGTCACGTTCCTTGATCTACTGGCAATGCTCCTACTAATGTGGCCCGATATTCCATTATCTTTCTTGGAAACAAGGACACACTTTTAACTCATTTCCAGCTTCTTGTCCATTGTAACCCTCAAGTCCTTTTCAGCATAACTGCTGCCAAGTCAGTTGGTTCCCAGTCTGTAGCAGTGCATGAGAGTCTTCTGTCATAAGTGCAGGATGCTGCACTTGTCTTTGCTGAACCTCATCAGGTGTCTTTTTGGACCAATCCTCCAAGCTGTCTAAGTCACTCTGTATTCTATCCCTACCCTCCAGCATATCTATCATTCCCCATGGTTTGGTGTCATTTGTGAACTTGCTGAGGGTACAGTCCACCCCATCCTCCAGATCATTAATTAAGATGTTGAAGAAAACCGGCCCCAGGATTGACCCCTGGGGCACTCTGCTTGATACAGCTGCCAACTATACATCAAGCTGTTATCTCCATCTGTTGAGCTCAATGATCCAGCCAGTTTTCTATCCACTTTATGGGCCTGTCTATACTTACTGCAGAATTCAGCGGCAGTCGAAGGGAGATATGTAAGGTATGTAAAATATCTTGTGTATTTCCCTTTGATTCTCTAAATCTCACTTACCTCCCTAGCTCCACTGTGGTCAAAGGGAAGTGCCATCCCTTCGACTCAGCGCTACTCTTCTTCTCTGGTGGAGTTACTGAGTTAAACTTCGGATTGATTGAGCAGGTCTTGACTGACTGCTCAATTGACCCAGAGAGTTCAAACTGATGGCAGTGAATTTGTCACCGTCAGTATAGGCTTGGCTATAGTCCATTCATCCAACCCATACTTCTTTAGCTTGCTGGCATGAATACCGTGGGAGACCATACCAAAAGCTTTGCTAAAATCAAGATATAACATATCCACCACTTTCCTCACATCCACAGAGCCAGTCATCTCAGACATGACTTGCCCTTGGTGAATCTATGCTGACTGTTTCTGATCATCTTCCTCTCCTCCAAGTGCTTCAAAATGGATTCCTTGAGGACCTGCTCCCTGATTTTTCCATACCCCTAATCATATTTAGTTGCCTTTTTCTGTATCTTTCCCAATTCCAATATATCTTCTTTTTTTTTTTTTTTTTTCATATCTGCACACACAATAATATAAGGTGCAGGGCAAATGCTAAAGGAAAAACGTAGATCTTAGGAATTTGATCTTATTTATATCACATTTTATATCACATTTTAAAAAAGACACCAGGGGTCATGTTTTTAAGGTTTTCTCCCCTATCTATGGGGCTAAAAACTTACTTAAAAATGTGATAGTCCAGTCCCTTGCCAAAAATTGCAACAGTCTGAGCTCTGTTCTAATTGGTGCTGGATGTCAGTGGTCCCAAAAAGCTATTTTAGAAGCTAGTGCTCTCTGGGGCACAGGGCGATTCTGGTCACATCCTTATGCTAGTTGCAGGGCCCCATTGTGCTAGGTGTTTCATACAAATATAAAATGAAAGACAGTCCCTCTCACCAAAGAACCGTGAATATTAATAGTGATGAGGCACAACATGAAGTATAGAGCACACAATACGGAAGAAAGGGGAAACTGGCTTATAGAAACTGGACCTCCAGCTGTTACTTTCAAGACAAAATGCTCTTTTCATTTGAATTGGTCCCCTTTTATCTTGTTCTGTAAATATGAAAGCATCTGTAAATGGGGTTCTGTATGCAAAGGAATCTTATCACATGTCTTCAAACACAGAGAGACTTGATTTTCTCCCTTTCATTCACTCTTAAGAACATAACAGGAGCCATGCTAAGTCAGACCAAAGATCCATGTAGCCTGTTTTTGACAGGGGCCAGTGCCTGGTGCCACAGAGGAAATACACAGAACAGGGCAATTTAGCAAGTGATCCATCACCTGTTATCCAGTCCCATCTTCTGGCAGTTGGAAGTTAAAGGACACCAAAAGAATTGGATTGCATTCATGAACATCTTGGCTAATACCCATTGATAAATCTATCCTCCATGAACTTATCTAAATTCCTTTTTAACCCATTTATGCTTTTGGCCTTCCTAACACCTCTTGGCAACAAGCTCCACAGGTTGACCGTGTATTGTGTGAGGTATTTCCTTTTTGATTGTTTTTGTTTTAAAACTGTTGCCTATTAATTGTTATCATGTGACCCCTGGTTCTTTTTTTTATGTGAAGAGGTAAATAACACTTCCCTATTCACTCTCCACACCATACATGATTCTATAGACCTCAATGATATCCCCTTTCAGTCATCTTTTTTCTAAGTTGAACTGTCCCAGTCTTTTCCATATGGAAGCTATTCTATACTGCTAGTCATTTTTGTTGCCCTTCTCTGCACTTTTTCGAGTTCTAATATATCATTTTTGAGATGGGGTGAACAGAACTGTATACAGTATTCAAGATGTAGGAGTACCATGGACTTACATAGAGGCATTATGATGTTTTCTCTTTTTATCTAGACCTTTCCTAATGGTTTCTAACATTCTCTTAGCTTTTCTGATTGTTGCTGCGCATTGAGCAGATGTTTGCAGGGAATTATCCATGACGACTCCAAGGTCTCTTTCTTGTGTGGTAGCAGTTAATTTAGATCTCATCATTTTGTATTGTATAATTGGGATTATTTTTTCCAAAGCGTATTACTTTGCACTTTTCAACAATATATTTCATCTGCCAGTTTATTGCCTATTCATCCAGTTTTGTAAGATCCCTTTGTTAACTCTTCACATTCATCTTTGGACTTGACTATCTTGACTATCTTTATCTTTTTGCCATCTCACCAGTTCCCTCTTTTTCCATATCAATAATGAATATGTTGAACATGTCAAAGCAGAAATGTGGCCTTGTATCAATGCAATTTGTAAGTATCAAATCTCAAAATAGATTGAACTTGCTGGGAAGGAGGGGAAAGTGGAACTGCAGTGTGTTGTTAGCTAGACACTCCAAGTACATGAAATAGATCTTTTTTAGCTGTCTACTTTTCAAAATGTAAACTTTATATTGTTTTAAGAAACAGACTAAAACCGATCATATATTGTTTAAGTCCCCATTTTCAACCCTCATCTCCACTTCCTGATTTGAGATAGGACTGCTGCATGGAAGAGATCATAGCCAGGAGTCATCACAGCAGAGAGATTTTTCCATTCTTGTGCCACGTGCAGCTTGGCTGCACTGGAGGATATAGACCATATTTTATTAAATGTACAGTAAGGATTTAAAAAGGAATGTAGTTTTAGGATAACCTTTATGTTTCTCAGAGTTCGGTATGTTTTCTAGTAGTGTTTGTGGAATAGAAGCGTAAACCCTATGGCTGGAAACTCCCCAGGGAAAAGCACTTTTTACTCCCTCTACAGGTGAAAAGGGAAAAATGCTGCCCATGAACATTTTGTATGCATAGACAACCTACCCAGAATTCCTCTAGTGACACTTGAACAATCACCATAACTATACATAAACTGGATTTTGGAATAATGGGGAAAAGACTGATACTAGTGAAAGATCATGTAGAGAAAATTAGCAGAGTTGAGTGGATTGTGGTGAGATGCTGCTTTCCCAGCACCTTAAGAAAGTTGAATCACAAACTGGATGAAGAGGTGATGCTTCCAGGTAAGATGCTTTCTTAGGACTGGAGACAGAATTGCAAAGAGACAGCTGCACTCTGATACTTGCTGATCCAAACAGGGTGTTGGGGTTGGTGAATGGGTACAACTATCACCTTGTGGGTGTTCTCACCAGCGAGCCGGAAGGAAATTAGATAGAGTACTATCAAGTTACTGGAAGGGCATGTTACTTTTCACTTACATATATTTTGTTACTGGGGTTTCTCAAATGTATGACTCTGTTCCTCTTCCCTAACAAAGATTTCCTTGTTTGTACACAGTCTTGGAGTGCTTGATTGTGGGGAAAGCCCAGTGCGGAGGGCATGTTTAGTTTTTCCAGGTTTCTGGGTGGTCTCTCAAGCCAGTTTAGCTATTTGTCAAGAGGAACCCTGGATATATTCAACATAGCTGTTATTTGCTGCTGTTAAACACATCACAGAAATCTTACAGATGAATATTATTTTTAACAGAACTGGAATGATTTATCTGTACGATGTTTTGAAACATGTTCATTATGTGGATTTTGGGGTTTATTTAAATATATGAAGACCTTGATTGTGTGCGTGCGTGCGTGCGTGCGTGCGTGTGTGTGTGTGTGTGTGTGAGAGAGAGAGAGAGAGAGAGAGAGAGAGAGAGAGAGAGAGAGACTAATTGGGCTAACTTAATTCCTGGCACAAATTCATTGTTTTCCTCATTCTTTCATTACTGGAAAAGGTGAGTTTGGCTCTCAAACTCCAAAATAAATAAATAAATAAATGAAATCCTGAATTCAAAGGAAAATATCAATTGCTTTTTCCCAAAATAGAAAACACCGAAGAAAAGCTTTTAAATGGTTTTCATTCTTGTGCTTAGTGTCAAGAAAATGTATTTAATGTTTTTTGTGCCTTAGCGTATTCATCTTAGGTAAAGCGGCTGGAGTGCATACGATTGATCCCCAGAACAAATAGAGCTCTGGATTTCAGTGCTTACTTGCATCACTGAGATCTTCCTTTAAAGTGAAATATACATAGATGCTGATGTTGGTGTTCAGAGGAAAGAGTTCTTTTCAGAACCCTTACTGCTGTGCCTCTCAATTGCTATGAGAATTTATCCATAGGTGGCCTTTGTAGAGCTGTCAAGATTCTTTTAATCTTCATAATTTTCAAGGTCTTTCATAATATCTATTATACGTTGACATTTAGGGTATAGTGCTATTATTGTGGTTTAGAATCTAGTGCAATGGTTTCAAACTGTGCATAGAACCTGAGTCTATATTTAAAGAAAAAAGAAACCCTAAAGATCACAACATGAGATGTGCACTGTTTCTTTAACTCTTCAACAGGAATCCAAGCTGGAGGGGGCTGGGGATGTTTCTAAGGAGACAGGGACAAAGTAGCTTATTCGAATGCGTCCCTTGTTCAGTGAAAAGTCCCCCTTTCTGGGATTCCTACTCATTGTTACACGACATTGCATTTTGAGTCAAAGACTTGTAAGCAAAAGCTAGAGACTCTGACAATCTCTGTAAGTTCCCTGTGGAACGGATGTGATTAAACTGGGACATTCCTCACAGTCATTAAGGAGGTTACATTCTGATAATATTAAATTAGTGTGTGGAGGTGGGGGGTGGGGAGTGGGTGGATAAGCATTTGAGTCACCAATTACCTAGTTAGATTAAAGAGCAGCTACTAGCATGAGTACAAAAATGGAAACGGGAGCTATTTTCATTTCTTATACCCATTTCAATAAATGGTCAATCTTCAGAATGATAAAACCAGTAAAGGTGCAGGGCGGGGGGGCTATAAGAGGTGTTGCTCAGTGATGTGTGTATTTCACTTTAACCCAGTTCAAATATAGGCTGCTTCATGACTGATAACCCTGTCAGTTCGTGATTAGGGACAAATACATCATCACATATTTATAACAAGATACCTAGCCCAGTCACAGACAAAGCAAACATTCCCGACTAGACCAAACCAAAATGCTATTGAAGAAAGTTCAACGAAACTGCACCAACCTATGAGAATTTTGAAAAAAAAATGTCCCTTGTTTTTTGGCAATGTTTCAAGTGCAGTAGTTTGTGAGTGGTAACCTTGTAAAATTTCAGCAGAGAGGGAAATGGAGGCTGAACCTCTCAAGAAGAGCTGGCCCCATTGGACTGGAGCGGAGGCACTTTTGTGTAGCAGGGCAGGCAGCATTTGCATGGTAGTAATGCTGCCAGTAATTTGCATGGCCGGATGCTGCCAGATCTGTATCTATTAAGAGAATTCAGATTCCAGGGCTGTCCCAAGCACTAACATATGCTTCCACTGAAAATTGTAAAATGGGGTAAATGCAGAAACACTTGTCACAGGCCTAGATTTTTATAAGTATTTTGAAGTTGTTGCACTCTGTGCTGCAACACTTAGGTGATTGAGTAGTCTACATCTTGTTTCAAAAGGAATTTAGGCCCCTAAGTGCCTAAATCCCATTGGAAAATTATATTTAGGCTTCTAAATCAATTAGGGTTGCAGCACTCAGTGAAACAGCCCCTATATATCTTTAAAAATCCAGGTCATGAATATTGAAGCCCAGGTGTCCATGATAGACTTGGCAAATGGAAAAAGTGCTGAGTTTCTATTCCTAAAACAAAACTATATTCCATATGATAGCGCTTCATCAAGATCTTCTTTCGTTTCAGGAACCAGCTGAGTAATTCTGCTACGCCCGTGCCCCTCACCCTATCCAAAATAGACATAGACTCATGGAGGTGTAGGACAAGAGGTGACCTTGAGAGGTCTTCTAGTCTTGTTTCCTGCACTCAAGGCAGGATCAAGTATTATCTAAGCATGATGAGAAGCTCAGGGACATTTATAAGAAGTGTCTTATAAATAAAATACCAAGTAGTGATGAACAATGCAAGTATATGTTTAATTATGTGTATAATTATTATTTGTGAGCAGAATGAATTAACAAAGCCTCCTAGCTACTAAGAATATTATCTAATTTGTACAGCACCTGGGGCCTGACAAATCCACTCTAGGAATCTGTTCTTGACCTCAGACTGTCCATAGACAAATAGATCCAGGCTCTCTTATCTTCTATAAGTTGTAAATCTGGTCTTATCAACAAGATAAAAATATATGCAACATAGATTTGTCCCCTTTGTGTATATGTTTGCAGTCTCTTTTCTCACACAGCAGGTTTGAATGTGAGGACAAAGAAATAAAACCTTTTGTGTTGCAAATGAGAAAATAAGTAAACATAATCATTTAGATTTGCCATACATATCACTGCTGCTTTGTAAATAATACATCTCTAGCCCATGATCCTGGAAAAATATGCTGCACTTTAGGTACGTGAGTAGTCCCATTATCTTTAACAGGACTACTCATTTGCCTAAAAGCACTAACTATGTAGGTGACAGAGCTTCTTCAGAGACTGTTTGGATACTGTGGAATGAACTGCCCCAGGAATTAACGAGTATCACAAACCTCACTGCTTTCTGATCTGACTGAAAGGCATAATTCCTCAGCTTTGCCTTTTCTGACAAAGACATACCAACATTTCCACATTCAAACAAAAAAAATACAACAACTATCCCGTGCGTGCACAATTCTCACCCTGGGGAGAGGATAAGAGAGAATGCTTAAGTCGACTTAATTTACTCTGCGTCTACACTACAGTTTTCTTAAGTCAACTTAAACAGCTTGCTTAAGTCGACTTAAGGAAAATAAAGTTGACTTAATTAAAATTAAGTCAACTTTATTAAACCTCCTTTAAATTCGACTTAGTGCTTAAGTCGACTTCCTACAGTCGACTGAAGCCAGTGTAGACGTAGGGTAGCCCTACGTCGACTTAGGGCTATCCCAGGACTGCACCAATGCCCTCCCTGCCGGGGGGGGGCACCGGGGTAGCCTGGCATGCTCTGCCCTGCCTACCCTGCCCTTATGCCCTGCCAGGATCCCTGTCCTCCTTTGCCCCATTGTACCTATGTACAATGGGGCAAAGGCTGAGCCCCCATGCCCCCGTGGACCTACCCTAGGTCCCCCTAGCCCCTAGAAGTTGACCTAGGCATCCAGTGTGGACGCTCTAGGTCGACATTGTAAGTTCCCCCTAAAGTCGACTTAAAATTTAAGTGTAGACTCACTAAGTCGATTTAGCTAAAGTCGACTTAAATGTCTAAGTGTAGACATAGCCTAAGAGAGCAATGCTGGGGCCAGATTCTGATTTGTTACACCAGGGTAATTCTGGAGAAATGCCATTTACTTTAATTGCATTGACAAAGGTTGGATGAGATTAGACACTTGTCCACGGTTGCCGTCTCAACGAACTTGCAGTCTTTTATTGGTCTCTATGACGTGCCAGGCATAGCTGTGACTTTGGCTAAATAAACAAACATGCTTTGCACAAGGTACTTTTACCCTTATTTTCAAAGCACAAAAGAATTTTGAATCTTCAGATCCATTAACCTCTAACTTATCCAGCTGTATGCACATTTTCTTTAAATATCTGCACCCTTTTCCACATGATTTCAATGCCACTTCATTAGTGACGCAACTATTTATCAGTAGGAGTCTAGCCTCTGTATGCCATTATTTCTATATTTGTTTTTTTTTTTTAAATCTAATTTAAGGGAAAATTGAAGTTTTCTTCTTTTAGCTCAATAATACACTTATTTATAAATGATCCCCAAAGGCACAGCCTTCCTGATGACTCATATGACCTGTGACTTTTGCTCCTCAGTTTGGTCTCTGGGAATTCAGTGAGTGTGGAAGCTGAAAAATTAGCACACTTAAAACCAAGGAGTAGCTTTTTTAATTAAGCTGCAGATTGTCAGCTTTAATACATATGCTGAAATAAAAGGTTATCTTTCAGCTGTTTAGATACTTAACTTGTAGTGACTTCGAACATGGGGAAATATCAGATGAACTCTGTTTCTTGTTCATTTTTAAATGGCATTATCTTTTAAACTTTACTAGCTTATTAAACCAATAGGTGAGCCTAGGGTCTGAGCCTTGTGTAAAATTGCCCACGTCAAGGCTGCGTTGGTGGAAGAATTCATCATATGTGACAACACAAGCACATCTGTGAAATGCATGCTTGTAATTTAATTTTATGGGGTGGGAATCATGCAGCTCTTCATATTTCTAAATTTAAATTAATAGGTCTAATCTCCCAACTTCCACTTTCCCGTTTCAAATGCAAATTCCGTATGCTTGAAAAAATACGGAAGTATATTTTATCAGTTGTATAGAAACTGTGTCATTTTCTTCTTTTAAGACAGACAGGAAGAACCTTATGTTATGTGGATATATTGTGATTTATATCGAATTGTAGTAATGGAGATGTATGCATCAGGAAAAAATGCAAGTGTATATATATATATATAT
>ML685779.1:12748470-12906986 GCA_007922175.1 Pelusios castaneus
TGGAGCCATGCAGCCCCTTGTGCCTATCTTGAGAGCCCATGCATTGACTTTCAGGGGTGTTCCTCTCTAGTGGTGGCTAGCTAATGCTTGAGCTAGAAGATTCAGGCCTGTTAGCCATAGCTGTGAACTAGCCATAATTGTCTGATGGCGTAGCCACCCCTAGAGGGGACAGTGTCATACCATGGCCTACCTATCACTAGAAGGGATTGAAGGGGGTGGGGGGAGGGCAGAAACGTCTTCAAGCCCCCAGGGCTCAGGTAGGAGGGAGACAGCAAAGTGATCCTGGGGGGTCTCATTGATGGGGCCGGGAGAAGCTTGTCACAAAGCTTCTCTGGCTCCAACGAGGGGACGGACACAGCACAGAGCTTCTCTGTCCCCTGGTGCTTCTCTAGCACGTGGTCCCCAGCGGGGGGACACAAAATGCTTTAGAAGTGCTGAAATGTCACAGAATCCCTCAAAAGCACTGGAATTTAAATTCCTGCTCAATGTCCAGATGGGACAGAGTATCACACCAAGCTGATTTGGGTTACATAGTATAAAATGCTTTGATTTTAAAATTAAGATTATATGTAAAAGCTCAGGTTGTACTGTTCTTACAACTGTATTTGATTACTTTTATTAATTTTGTTCTTTGGATAAATTCCAGGGGAAATTATCTTTCTCTTGTGCGTGTTTGAATGGACTCCTTGTCTGGGATATATACCAAATCCTGTTGGCTTCATTTTCTGTTTAGATAGCAAAGACTTTGAATTTCCTAGCATGACTTCAGCCAGGTCATGGGAGCTTCTGAGGCTATCACCACAGTTAAAGCGAATGCATGTCCACTCAGTTGTAGACGTTAACTCCTGTAAACAGAGTGGCTCATTGACACAACTATGATTTATCACTCCTAGCCATGCTGGAAAATAAAGAGACTTTCTGTTCTATGTTTATGTAAGATAGAAGGATCTTGAAGGCTAACCATTCACTCATGCTACAGTCAATGAAATATTGTCATCTTCTCTTCCAAAAAAAGTGGAGTGCAAAAGCTAAAGGCATCTTTATCTTCATTCTTTTTCATATTTATATTACTGGAGTCAGTCCCACTCAGTATCAGGGTCTCATTGCATTAGACATTGTACAAAGCAATTATAAGTACCTTGTTCCTATTTCAAAGAACTATAAAACTAAGAAATCATGGATTAGCATGACTTCTTAATGCCTGATTAGTTTAGATCAATATCTATCAGATTTAAACATCAAGTACTTAAAACCTCCTCCCCTCCCCGATTTTATGGGTTGTATCACACAGTATCATTGTAGCTGGCAGCAGAAAGCAGGCACAATACATTTGACATTACAGAGGTGAAGTGTGAGAAAACAGATTAAATCTTTTTGCCCTGAGTCATTCCTCATGCTGAAAACTCAATGCAGAAGAATGCTCAGCCTGGTGCGTCTTTTGGCACTCAGGCAAGCTGTTTATACATTTAAACTGCAGGTAGAATAAATCTTGAAAATCGGTCTATATTTGGTTCGAGAGCTTAAAACACAGCCTTAAAGCAAATCTATTAACCCATCTCCAGAGGATTGTGCATATTTATGGCCACAGCATGACGTTAAAGCATTGGAGGGAGCAAAGACCATGCGGCACATGGAAATTTTGGCTGACTCAGCAAAAATACTTCCTGGGGAGAACAAGTTGAAATGGCAGCTATGTCACTATTTGAATACTTTGTTCTGTTGTACTGGACAAATGCAGGTGGTGGAAGTGTGTGTAAGCCACTGGTCTGTGTGTTCCTTTTCCTTGCCTAATGTACAAGCAAGATGGTGAAGTCCATTTCAGCTCGAGCTGTAGTGGTTGATGCTTTCAGCTCTGGAGACGCCTGGCTCAATCTCTTGCACGGGCTGTCACATAAGCAAACGGCTCTGCTCTTATTCAGTCTCTTATCAGGAAGCCCGCTCCATCTGAGAGCCTTCCACATCCATTGCGACTGAACACTGCACAGTATTGATGGAGGCGGGCACTGGGAAATCTCATTATGTCTGCCTCCTGCATTTCTCCTCCTCACTGTATATCTGCACTGGGATAATCCCAGACTGTCCCCACATGTAGAGCATGTGAAAGGCTTTATATTGTGGTTTAACATTAACTTTCATCTTGGTAGACATGCATGTTCATTAGATTTTCCTAAACTGAAAGTGTGTCTTTGTTCTTGATGGATGTGAAAGAAAAAAAAAAAAAACCCAAACCAAAAATGTGTGAGTAAAAAAATAGAAATAGCCTGTTTCTGCAATCTATGCTTTGTAATATACTATGGGGAAAAGGTCTGTTTAAACTGAATATCTCATTTCATCTCTAGTTCCAGCTGGCTTCCATATTGACATTCATCTCACAGCGATTATTCTGTCCTGCTAGAGCTGCTGTTTCAAAGACATGGGTATATGTACTTGACCAAACGTCACATCCATCTAATCCTGAAGAAGCTAGAGTTACATCTTGGGGACAGGTCTGCTCTTATGTCTGTCTCCCATCTCTTTATAAAGCAGAATAATGATCATAACTGTCACTTTGATTGTGCCTTTCAGCCAAGAGGCTCTCGGGATTGGATTTGCACTGCTAAGGCCTTTTCTACTTTTGTCGGCAAAACAGTCCTGGTGTGCACAGTACACTCCCCTCTTTGCTAATGTAACCCATATGCCTGAAAAGGCTATCTCTGAGAGACCTGCTGAGGGTGGGTTACTGTTGTTGGGCAGATTAGTGACCCACAACTGGAAACAACTGGAAACTTCCAGTAGCAGGGAGTGGTAGCAATTTGAGCATGCTCCACAGTGTACCCTGCTGGTGTGATCAGTCAGATGACTGGAGAGCAGCAGCCTGAGCAGACAGCAGGCAGGAGCTGCCTTGAGGGGAGACCATGTGCTCAGTGTTCTGGAGAGGAGCTGAGCCAGGAGCGAACAAGATGTTTTCTCCATGTAAAGGAGTCATTTGCACCAGACCTTGCAGACATGCATATGGGACTGAGGGCTGGTTGCAGAGGAGAAGAGAAAGCCTGCATGTAATGCTACAGAGGATCCCAGCAAAGAAAGAAGAGGACAGCTATTTCTTGCCATGCAAGCTTCCACACTGGAACAGAGACTGTAGCTGAGAGTTGGGTGAACTCCACACAGACTTTGGGACTCTTGGGTATCTTTCATGCAGGGGATTGTTCTTGGTTAATTGTAGTTTGTTTTCTTAGGTTAAGGTTCATTTAGTTAGTAGTTAATAAAGTTCATTGTTATGTTTAATGTAGTAGTATTTTAATGTGTGAGTGTAGCTCTGAGCAAGCTTCGCTGTGAGTCCTGTACAGACTGGATCCTGGGTCTCCAGCTGCTTTTCTCCACAGGGGTTGGGGTGTATTTCTGTGGGGCACTGGAGAAGGGCAATTTAATTAATTTTAGCCCACCTGAAGGTTACACTAACAAAACTGGCCTGTTTTGCCAACAAAATAAAACCACCTAAGTGAGCAGCATAGGGCTTTGTCGGCAAAACTAAGACAGGGCAGGGTCAGTGTGAACTCTGTTTCCCCTTCGAGCAGTGGAGAGCTGTCATACTTGCCAATTTCACTGCTCTGAGCAGTGAAATTGACAAGGGGGTCCTGCCAGAATTCTGGGTGGCAGCTGCCAGATCTGCAAGTCCCAATGGCTGCCCCCTCTGCTGTCAAAGACTGGAGAGCCACAGCTGTTTCCTCCTTGGCCGCTAGGGACTGACAAGCCCTGGCGGCTGAATCTCTGCCACCGCTAGCTCACTTTGTTCTGCTCAGCCTGTGATCAGGGAAAGGGGAGCTGGCAGTGATGCCGGGGTGCTCGGGTTGGGAGTGGTCCCAGGCAGCAGCTGCTGTCCCCAGGGTTTGCAGCCACACTGCTCCCAGGACCCCCATTGTGATACACACTTTACAAATGCAGATCAAAAAGGTGATCCCTGTGACAACGAGTTTTCAGTTTTTCATGAGTTCTTCACCTTTCTTTATTGCAGATCTTGTGATGGATCCCTTTTACCTCTCCACTGGGCTCATTGCATGGGCTGACCTTTCTCAGGGTCACTTGGCTGATGTCTGTGTTCAGTTCGGTGTGTATTTGGGTCCTAAGTTTCCTCATTGTTTTGATAACTGGCCTGAGGAGGTGGGTCCCCTGGATTATATTTCAGGATAGGTTCATTTAAGAAAATTATTGCTTGCAGGGCTTTGAACAATTTATGCTATGCTATCTAATTTCTGTTAGTTATTCAGTTTCCAGTAATGGAAGGAAATGAATCAAATACTTTGAGAATAGCATATAGAAATTGCTTACCACTCTCTGTCATCTCTCTGCTTGGCTACATATTTTGCTGGTCACAAGGCAAGTTCAAAACAGACGAGTTTGACAATGAATGAAAATTGCATTACACTGACGATGCTTTTGGCAGAAAGGACTGAATTACCCCTTTTGCCCCTGAAAAATTATACCATCAAGCAGCACAATAGCATTTTTCAAGTACTCCCCTGTTGTTGTACAATTGGAACAATAGACCGATAATATCTGCTGTTTACAATGATAGCAAAGAAACCCAGGAACTGACTCACTCTCCAAGATGCCTTTTTTCGTAGCTTATTTCAATTTTTTAAAATTTTATTTGGGAGACAATATGAAAGAAACACTATACATCTTACCAAGAAGTCCCCATCTGCAATTAATAGAGAAAGATAAAAACTTACCTCCTAAGTCCCCAGCCGATTTCTTCAAGTTCTTAAGATGATCATCATCTACTCTTGTGGGCATTTTGAAATCAATCCTCAGCTGCATTATTGCCTACTTACAACATTTGCTGGCTTTACTGCCTAGTTGGGAATCCCTACATGATCCTCCATGGAGCAGGAATCCCCGGGTGATATGGAATTAGTATAGCTGTTCTTTGCAGCCTCTAAAGTTAGTGTATGCCTCTAAAGTTAGTGTATGCCAAAGAAAGAGAGACTAACTGGAGCCCTACTGTCTCTGGGATCTTGGAATGACCTTCTGGGGGATAGGCCACCAAGTTAGAACAACTCTGAGGCTTCTCCAGTTTATTCTTGAAGTTGAACCATTACCATTAGATGGGAAGCAAAGGTGATGTAAAGCTGTGGTTGCCATTCCTCTACCCCAAACTCTTTAAACAGGGCAACTCCAAGTGATGTGACTAATTTGTTGTGTGAAAAAGAGTGCAAGCAACATTAAAAAGTTTTATATCTTCTTGTAGCATTGCTAAATACAGTAGTGTCAGGGATCAAGGTATAGGCAGTCTGACTTAGAAGTAACATTTGACGTAGTGTCCACAAGTCAAGGACAGGCACTCGACAGCAAGTAGGGATCAGAGTAGTCACTAGAGCTGGGTTCAGTAAGCAAGAGTCATGGTCAGAGTCAGGTTGGGGTCAGAGACTGGAGATCAAAGAACAAGGTGAGGTCTGAAGTTACAGCAGTCATAGGCTATGTGTACACTTGGCCAAATAAGTCGACTTAGCATGTCCACCCTCAAAAATTAAGTCGACTTAAAGGAGACCTTGTCAAATTGACTTAGAACGTCCACACTGGATGCCTAAGTCGACCTCTAGGGGATAGGTGGATCTGGGACTGGTCCATGGTGGCAGGAAGAGCACCCCTTGCCAAGTGCCAGGGGGCTCAGCATTTGCCCCATTGTACCTGAGTACAATGGGGGCTGAGCAGGAAAGGGACACTGGCAGAGCATAGGAGTGGGGTGGGCAGGCCTGTGTCCTGCCCTGTGGGTGGGCACGCCAGGCTCTAGCTGGTCCAGCCACCCTGGCAGGAAGGGCAGTGGGGGAGCCCTGGGGCCCTTTAAGTCAACTTTAAGTCAATTTAGGGCTAATCTGCATCTACACTGGCTAAATCAACTTTATAAAGTAAAGTCGACTTTAAATTATGTTTTATAAAGTCGACTTTAAATTTCCTTAAGTCGACTTAATTTGTAAGTGTAGATGCACTTTGTGTAGTGTAGGTGCATAGAGCCTTTGTAATTATCAGGCAGCTTCTTGGGGCACCTTCCAGGGTCAGATAATGAGGATGGATCAATCAGAAACAGGCAGGGTGCTGTCACTCTAGACCCTGTGGAATGTACTTCCTGCTATGCCTAATCTCCACTATGTTTCTTGGATGCTCCTCTGTGCGGTCTTCTGGTGGGGATGTTCAAATGTCAACTATGCTAGGCTCTACAGATCTGGGTTTTAGTCTGACAGATCCGTACAAGCAGGGACAGACAATAATAGAATCTTAGGGTTGGAAGGGACCTCTACCTAGTCCAGTCCCCTACACTCATGGGCAGGACTAAGTATTATCTAGACCACCCTGACAGATGTTTATTTAACGAGCTCTTTAAAATCTCCTGTGGTGGAGATTCCACAACCTCCCTAGGCAATTTGTTCCCATGCTTAACTTCCTTAAAAGGAAGTTTTTCTTAAAGTCCAACCTAAATGGCAATTGCTGCAGTTTAAGCCCCTTGTTTCTTGTCTTATCTTCAGAGGTTAAGGAAAGCAATTTTTCTTCCTTCTCCTTGTAACAACCTTTTATGAAAACTGTCATGTGCCCTCTGTCTTCTCTTCTCCAAATGAAACAAGTCCAGTTTTTTCAATCTTCCTTCATAGGTCATACTTTCTAGAACTTTAATAATTTTTGTTGCTCTTCACTGGACTTTCTCCAATTTGCCCACCTCTTTCCTGAAATGTGACACCCAGAACTGGTAACCCCTTCCAGCTTGGTGTGATCAATAAACTTTATCTGAATATTCTCAGTGTCATTGTCTATGTCTTTGAAGGTATTGAACAAAACCCAACCCAAAACTGGTCCCTGCAGGATCTCATCTGAAACGCCCTTCCGTTTTATTACCAGATGGATGATAATGTCTTCAACTCTTCTGAGTGTGTGCATTTTCTTCCAATGATACAAAGACAATTTCTGTGTTAATATCTTTATGCCCATTCTTCTGCTTACTACAGTCACACGAACTACATATAACTTTTGGGACACAACAAGACCATTTTACTGTCATACTATCTTATTTTAATTGGTAGTTTGATGCCATTTGATGCCACTGCTCTGAACTATCACCATAATTCCTTCAGTAGCTTCATTTGAACAGACTGTCATTATCAGAGTGCAAAACAGATTGTTTGGGCACCTTATTGATGACTGAAATTATAATAAGAATAACGTTGGGTAATTCGTCACTCTCTCTCTATGGATGCACTTAACATCCACTCCTACTGCATGCAAGATGAAAATATCACTGAAATTTTAAAGGCCACCCTCCTATTAAGCAATTTTACCCCTACTGATCAGAGAACAGTCCCATTGTAGTCCCAGTGTGATTAGAACAACTACTTTCCAACCATTAAGACATCTTTAGCCAGGCTATGTGACATTGTTTCTGTTCTTTTAGTAGGAGGTAGGCTACAGATCATTCTAATCCCTCAAGGGTCTAAAATTCCAGTAATAAGGAAAGAAGATTTTATTTTCATTTAGTTTAATGCCTGAAGGCACATCTAATCTGACCTCCTGTAATCACAGGTCATTAGTGTTACCCATTTACCCCATACTGATTCCAGTAACTGGGGTTCAATTTAAGCAGATAAATCGTCAGGAGACTTAACTATTGTGTGCTGCAGACAGAGAACAGAAGCCACAGTCTTTCATGTTAGAAACCCATCCTAGTTCTAATACCAAGACATGCTCAGCCAGAAAAACACAGGGAGGTACATACTTCCTAAGGGTATCATTACTGCTGTGGAACAATTATAGCATCATCAACTCTATCCAGCAGAAATGGAAAGAAACTAGTGCTCCCCCCCAACCATCCCCAATCTTTGAAATATTCTTCATTTAAAAATTCCCTCAATTTTTTCCTGAAATTAACATTTTTTGTTTCAATTAAATGGACATTTTCAACAGGAAAGCCTCTCTCATACACACACGCCCCAGTAATTTTCTAGATGTACAACTCAGGGCCTGATTTGTAAGGTCCAGGCACCTCCTCCAAGATGCAGAATACTCTCAGATCACAGTGACTCATGGAATGGGAATTGAAGGCACTCATCTTGTAGAAGTCACTCAGCATCTTGCAGGATTGGGTTTTAGGCTCAGATTTCCGGAATGCATAATTTAACTTCCCCTGTCAGGGAGTCTTACTTACTATGCTCCTTAAACCTCAAGTTATATAAATAACTGGGGAAGAAACATTACTGTCATCAGTGCATGAAAGAATATTCAGAAAAGGACAAAGATCAATTATTTCCATTAGCAAATGAGGGTTAAAGATGAAGAAATGTTCTTAAGCTATAGAAGGAAAAGTGCAGGGTAGTTAATTTTATCAAGATTTTATCTAATATCTATAACAAGCAATTCAATGAGAGAGTGAGAGAGAGAGAGGAGGTATGAAAGGTCACAATAGGTACTTAGCTTTAGGGATGATAAAATATATTAATGCTGATGTTATACAGTGAGTGGGTAGATTAATGACCAACTAGAGGTTTCTTCAAACCTAAATGATTCCAGAAATTGCAATTAAGCTGGTGACTATAAGAAGTGTCCACAAACATATCTGTAGTGCACTTATAATAAAGCCAGTTACGAATAGCTTCCATCACTGATATAGTTTTCAAGGGCAGTGAAAGCCAGGACCCAGAATTTGTGTGCCATTCTCAGAAACCCACCAACATTTAAGATTTGACACGTACCACTGGTATGAATGTAAAGAATGCTAGTCTTTCTGCTACCTCCTGCAGCCAAGGCAGATTATGTATAATGACACTCCATTTGTTTGTATGCTCTGTGCCTCTAAACTACCACTAACAAATTTCATATAGTAATAAGTCCAGAGCTGTGCCTTGTGTTACATTAGATCAAGACACCCCCTGAAATATGCCACAGAAAGCGCTGAACGTGTTCCTCATCTATCTCTGGTCACAGATTCCGCCCTCACACACGTGACTTCTGCCTAACTGGGTAATTGAAAAATGGAATCTAAAAATAGCTGTGTAAGCCTCTCCAATAAGCCGTAATATATGTGCCTTTGAGAGCATCTCTCTTTTAAAAAATGAAAAGAAAAAGAAACCAAAAACATTTCTTTATATAAGCACATTTAATTAGAAACATTCAGGCTTATTAGAGCAGTGGTTCTCCACCTTTTGTGGGTCACGACACACTTGTCAGCACATTGCAACTCTATTAGAAATGAAGTCTCCACACTGGAATCTCTTCTACAAAACCATCATCCAGCACATTCTTCCCTCTGGGTGGACTTCACAAAAAAGAGAAAATCCATCTACAACACACACTTTGCTTCCCTACAGAAGAAAAAAGACAACAAACTGTCTAAGCTCCAATACACCACAAGGGATAAACGTCAACTACAGACACAGTAGCTCACTCCCTCCAGGCAAATCCAGCCATCTCCCTGGCTCTCTGCGACACACACAGTAATGTTGTCTCTAACTATGCCTGGAATTGCTACATCTATCTTACCACCCGGACAAACTGGATTTTATGATAAAAGGCCATTTACACCAAAGATCACATCACATTTAGTTTGGTTACAGTCCCAAGGGACCAGTCACTTACCACAGATCAATTGATACTCTAGAAGTATTTACAATGTAAATGTTTGCTATTATAGTATAGCAGGATACAGATAAGTGAAAACAATGCAAGTAACAACCCATCAGTTTCCATGACATTTAAACTGCAAATGCACTCTTATATGTATTTCTACTAATACACAAGTGAACTGACCTGGAACATCAGCATGAGCTGGCACATGGTCTACCAACGTCATACCAGCTACACTAATATCCTTTTGGCTTCAGCAAAGAAATGTGTAGTACCCAACGGAAGAATTTGTTACACGGTAAGCTGTTAGTAGGTGGTGTTGCCATTAATTAGTCCTGACCAAAAGTTAACCTTGTGTATAAGCAAAACAGAGCTGGTACTGATCAAGGATGTACCTTGCTCCCATCAAATAGCAGACCTAACATTTAAGCTAGGTAAAATAACAAGATAAGACTGGGGCAAAGGAATGTTGTAAATACATAAAAATAATTAGATGTGCATGCCAGCTTCCCACTTAGCGAGCATAAGTGTATAAAAGCTGGAGGCTAAGCCCCCCCAGTTTGGAACTTCGTCATTGGGGCAACTGGTGTGTATGCTGCCATGAGTCATCGCTCCCCATGCTCTGTGCCCACAGTTGTTTAACTGGGGTTCTTGTCTGCTGAAGAGTCATAAGCATTGGTGCTTTCCTTTTCTTTCTCGTCTGTATTTCAATAAAACTGTTTGTTTGTACCTTTCACCTTATCTCCCAGTGTTGTGCCTACTGAACCCATCGAACCTTAGGGCCTGAGCTAGAGTGTGTAGCCAGTGTCCTGTAACAAAATGAAAGATGAATTTGCCTGCATGGAGCCTCCCATGAAGGCCCCACACCTGAATCCATGCAGGTGGTCCTGGCATGGTTTTTTTGAATGGGAATGCTAATGGTGAAAGAAATTGTGTTTCAGGAGTGGAGGCAACAGTCACATGGTGTCTGTCTATGCTGCTACATCTCTGAATTGCATGGTCCTGGGAAACAACAATGCCTAGTATCAGCAAGGGGGTAGAGCTTGGCAACACTGGGAAAAATCCACCAAGCTCCTGCCCGCAGTTCATTCCAGGCAAATTTAATATGTCCCTGCACCTAAAAATCCAGTTACAACTCTGGCTCTGGGATTCTAGACAGATACCTTCCTTCCCCTAGAGGGCCATGATTGACTCTAGAGCCAGCAATAACTTAATGGATGCTACTGATGAATTGCTGATAATGGTTAGGGAGCACTACAGCCTTATCTTGTCCCCAGGCTTTCCTTTGATACTCAGATTCTCCCTGGTACCTTCAGCCTTAGTCCTGGTTCATTAAATCCATCAGACACATGAAGAGTTGAAATAAAACTTAGATGTGGCCAAGATCGCATACAGACATTATTCTGTCCATTACCAGCAGGATGTCACTACTACATTTGCAGTAGGACAAAAGGTATGGCTATCAGCCAAGCACTTTAAGACACGTAGTCCTGTACATAGGACCCTACCAGATCTTCAGGCAAATCGTTCAAGTAACTTTCTTAGAACTCAAGGTGCACCCTATAGTCTGTGTCTCTCTCCTTAAACCCTTTCCAAGAATCCCTCCCCATAAAACAAACAAACAAACAAACAAACAAAACCCCCAACCTCCTACACCACAAGTCAAAATGTGAGATGAGTACTTTGTCTATGAGATCCCAGACTCTTAGGGTGTGTCTACACTAGTAAATTAAGTCGACTTAAGCAGGCTTAAGTCGACTTAATTTACTCTGTGTCCATACTGGCGTTTCCTTAAGTCGACTTAACTGCTGCTTAAGTCGACTTAAGGAAATTTAAACTCGACTTTATAAAACTAATATAAAGTCGACTTTAATGCTTAAGTTGACTTCTTACGTCAACTTAAGCAGTGTGGATGCCCTAAGTCAACTTAGTCGATTTAGGGCAGGGGAAAAGGGAGCCCATGGTCCCTTCTCCCCAGGAAGCTGCTATCAGCTCGTTCTGGCTCCCTTCTTCCCAGGACTGAGCGGTCCTGGTGGAAGGGAGCCCCGTGCTCCCTCCTAGCCAGGACCTGAGCGGTCCCGGGGAGAAGGGAGCATGGGGTTCCTTTCTGCCCGAGACCCATGCCCCAGCTGCCGGACAGCCCCCGGAGGCTGTTGCAGGGCTCTGTTCTGGCCGGGACCTCTGAGGTCCCGACAAAAAGGGAAGCCTGCGCTCCCTTCTAGTTGGGATCGGTGGGGGTCCTGGGCAGACGGGAGCTGCCTGCTTCCTTCTGGCCGGGATTGTGGGTCCCGGCAAGAAGGAAGCGGTGGCTCCCTTCTAGCTGGGACCCACGGGGGTCCTGGAGAGAAGGGAGCCCCACGGTCCCTTCTGGCTGGGACCGCGGGGACTGCTCAGTCCCAGCGAGAAGGGAGTGGGGGTCTCCCTTCTGCTGGGGACCTGAGCGGTCCCAGCCTGAAGGGAGATGAGCAGTCTGGGCCAGAAGGGAGCTCCACGCTCCCTTCTCCCCCGGACCGCTCGGGCTTCCTGCCTCTGGGAGAGCAAGCCCTGTGCGGGGGCTGGCTCTGCTGAGGACAAGTCCTCCTAGCCTGGGGAGCCAAGCTCCAAAGGAACCTCACCTCCCCCTGGACCTAACTAGTCGACTTAGAGACTCTAGTATAGACTCTCTAAGTCGACTTAGTAAGTCCAAGTTTAAATCGACTTAAGAGTCCTGTGTGGACTCTCTAAGTCGATTTAATAAGGTCGACTTAAAGTCAACTTATTAAAGTTGACTTAGTAAAGTCGGCCTAAATCCCTAAGTGTAGATATAGCCTTAGATATGAGGAGGGAAGATATGGTACCTTGTTGACTGGAAAAGGTATGGTTTTCAGTTGCTGTATCACTGCAGAACAATAAAACTAGCAGAGCAGACAGCTGTGTTTCTATCAGTTCCCTCTGTGTCTATCATCTTCTCTACAACATCTAGATATAACAAATGTGTCTTGCTCCATTGGTCTCAATACTTCAAATGTAATGATTATACTTTAAATGCCAACATTAACTCTTTGGTTCAGTACAGCAGATAAAAAAGGAACGTGTAAAATTCTGAAGATCTAGAAATGTATGGACATATTAAAAATACAATTTAATCTAAAAATGGGTTGCTTTATCATCACATGGTGGGGTATAGAGGTGATGGTGAATGGTTTCATATTTCCAAAGTGGGACTTGGCTTTCAAAAGTTTGAGAAATTCTCCATGAATTCACACAACCACCTTGCAATATTTTCTTGCACTCTACAGCTAAGGATTAATTAACTGAGGTCTCACAGGACTCTTGTGAATGGAACTGGATCAATACCTTATAAAAATTTGGTGAAGTCTAAATCAAATTACATTCTGATGTGTTTGACCCTTTTTATATGTCTTCCAATGACATTCAAGTGAGATTTTTTTTTTGCTTGTTTGTGAAAAGTGAAATCCTTGGCTATGACTACACTGGCAAGTTAATTCGAATTAAGTAAGCTTAATTTGAACTAACTAAAGTCTTGGCTACACTAGGCTTTAATTAGTTCAAATTAAGGGCTTCCTTAATTCGAACTAATAAATTCAAATATGCTATTCGAACTAAGGTTTAATTCGAACTAGTTAGTTTGAATTAACCAATGTGGCTATGTTAGTTCGAACTAATTACTTAGTTCGAAATAACTGGCCCATTGAACTTAATGCAATTCGCTAATTCGAACTAAGCAAATGCCATGAATGGCACTTGCTTAGTTTGAACTAAATTTTTCTACTTCGAATTAAGTTAATTGTCTGTCTCCTAGTGCAAAAACCAAACAAATCCCCAAATAAAAAAACCCTACTCCAATAAAAAAAAGCACATCGAGACACAGAATTCAGTCACCAAGAATTTTCAGTAAGGACTGCACATGGTCTTCCTCCTCATAAGCAAGTCAAAAAAGAACAAAAGGAATGAATTTAAGAATTAAGTACCAACTTTGTGAAGAAACATTAATAAAATATACAGTTCAGCTTCTGCAACGTAACATGGTTATGTTATAATCCACATACATTTTCCTCACAGTTATACATGAACATAAATAAAGAAAACAAATCTAAACATCTCAGTTCTCACAGAAACACAGTGAGAAGAAACTCAGAGGTCTCAAAAGTTTAGACTGAGTTCACCTGAGTCTCAAAGTGTTTTGATCAAAAATCTATACACTCTGCTCAATCTAAAGCACTGCAAAAATATCTTCTCTTTCTTGTAGAAACCTTCAGCCGGATTCCATGCAGACTCTTCCTTTGCTGAAATCATTCAATTTAAGTATATAGAAGAAAACCTGTTGTAAGAAAAATACAACCTGGAGTAACAAAATATAATATCAACACATTTAAATAAAAGAAAAATTGGTTAATCAAGATGAGAAATGTAACGAAAAAATTCTGGCTGCAATTAAACATTCAAAGTATAAAATTAAAATAAAGAAATTAGTTTCTCCTTTCAAGAATTAACACTGCCAGGCTTCCCCATTGGAGGGTTGACACTATCACTAGTCTGCTACAAAATGCTTCACATTTGGGGGGGAAAACTGTTTTCTGCTCCTCAAGCTGTTTCTTCCAAACCACACAGGGCGCATGGCCTTTTGCAAAGCAGCTGCCCTGGCTACTTGCCTTTATGGAGTCTGAGACTGAGACTAGCAAAAGGGAATCTATTGAACATATGCAGAACTACCACGTGCTATTCCAGAAACTTCAGCGTGTGGAAAGCCAGTTGTGTATCTGCCTAGCAATACTGAACCAGACCCAATTCATTTGAGCCTCCACCCCTATTGAACTCTTAAAAAGATATTTCCCTGCGAGGCATCTAGGTTACATATATTCTTTTGTTGAAGCTCTTTTTCACTAGGAGGGTGGTGAAGCATTGGAATGGGTTACCTAAAGAGGTGGAAGAGTCTCCATCCTTAGAGATTTTTTAAGGCCTTAACAAAGCCATGGCAGGGATGAGTTAGTTGGGATTGGCTCTGCTTTGAGCAGGAGGTTGGACTAGGTGACCTCCTGATGTCCCTTCCAACCCTAATTTATAATTCTATGAAGCTGTCATGGGATGCACATCCATGCTCTCCTAGGGCATGATCTATGTAAGTTTTCTATTCAGTTTTGCAATGTAATTGTATGATTTGATGCCAATTATGCCATTTGAGGTTCCCTTTTGAATGCTCCACTGTATGGTTATGATATCATGTTTCCTGCAGCATCATGTATGTGTGCCCATGTGAAACATGTTACATAGCTCAGACTCTCTCTAGCGCAGCGGCTGGAGAGTTACATGACAAAAGTTATGCAAATTGACCTCCCTGAGGTAGGAGGAGAGAGGGGTTGAGGGCGATTGGAAACAAAGAGAGACACTTTGAACAGCTTGGAGCTTTTTGCCTGGAAAGACTCCATCTTGAAACATCTACAAGAAGAATTGGGCCCTGCCTTGGAAGAGGCAAAGATGGTTGCAAACCATCACAGCCAGACTTGAGGGGTGAGATGAGCATAATTGTAGTAGGGTAGTTGAGTAGCATGCGTGTTTTAACTTTTATTTCCCTGTGGAAACTTCTGACTCATATATATTACGATTCTGCATTGATTTGCTGTATTCTTACTTAAAATTGTACTCTGATCAATAAACTAGTATTTGTTTTATCTAAAGCTGTGTGGACTTTAGAGGGTGTGAATGTGGAAGGCTGAGCATGATTCATTTCTTTGTTAAATGGCCGGACTGGAGACCATGGTGATTGGGCATGGGTCCCAATCCCTGTAGGACAGTGGCTCCCCGTGTGGTAACTGGTGCTTACTGGGGGGCTGTCCCCTACGTGACTGGAGAGCGCACACGCACTGCCTGAGACCGATCATGTGCAGAAGGCTGGGGTGGACTGACTCAGGAGTGAGTTCACCTGGCTAAACAGTGTTATTTGGGGTTCAGGAGTGAAATTTGGGGAGTCACAGTGGCAAACCAGACCATGTCTGGGGACACCCTGTCACAGAAGCCAAAATATTTCACAGAGATTTATCCATTTTGACAAAACACTGACTGGAAGGTATCTGAGGTCCAGGGTGGACTCTTCAGTCCTTTCCAAATGACAGAGAAGTAGGGAGAGATGAAGAGAGACCCAAATAAAAAGCCTGACCCATTTGATCTGAAAGGGACCTTTTGATACAATTCCAGTTTGCAAAAACATTAAAAAGGATTTGCTTTTGTTCTGTTGTGGAATGAAAACAAATTTCACCAATTGCACCAAACCAGAATGATCATTCTCTGGCCAGCTCCAGTGTTCTGTTTAGAAATACTTGCAGGAATCAGCCCCAGGTGCTTCACCAAACTTGTTTAATTTGCTGTGATGGTTTTACAAGTGTTTATAAAACATACAGTAGGTTCGCTCTTTGAATACAGACAAGTAGTTAGGAGGTCAGATTTTTTTTTTCTAATATCAGGTAATCATTAGTATTGTTGCTATTTTCTTGGGGGAAAACCAATCAAATATATATTGTTTCTAAAGACTTTTAAAACCATGAATGATTTGAAATACACTTACTATGCAACTTATAAATATACTTAAACACCTTTTTAAATACCTGATATTAATTACTTCAGTGTTCTTCAACTTGGGCGATACCGCCCACTAGTGGGTGTTTTGTGGTTTTTGATAGGTACTACAAAAATGAAGGAAGGAGATAATGGCCATGCTCATCCAGCTACTAGCTTTCCCAACTTCGTATCTAGTTGAATTGGGTTTCTGTGCAGTCAATTGTCTTCTTACAAAAGAAAGAAATCGCTTGGACATAGTAAAAAGAGGAGATCTTCATCTGACCCTATCAACTTTAAAGCCTGACATTGAATCTCTGGTTAAAGGGCACCAAGCACAAATGTCGCATTAAAAATGAAACGAAAAATAAGAAACAAATTATTTTAATATAATTTCATATTTTTATTAATAATAAGTTTGTGTGAAAAATGAATAAATTTTGTTAGAATGAAATTTGTTTGATATCCTATTAAAAAATCTGAGTTTAAAATTTAAATGGAAAAAGATTTAACAATTAAGAGTATGGCAATGTAACAATTAATTTAACAACAGTGGCAATTGATAAAAAGTAGCAATTTATGTAGGTGGGTGGTAAACTTACTGCAAATGTGAAGATATTGAAAAACTGGGCGCTGATCCAAAAAACCACTGAAGACCACTGAATTACTTGATAGGTTGCAATAAGTCTAAAAAAAACTTTATTTCAATGTATCACAATTACACATAGTTAAGGTCTTTAAAGAACAAAAGAAAATAATGTTGCTTCTTTGTAACTCAAATGGTTAGTCAAAGTTCCAAGGCCCTGGGGATATTCCACTTGGAAGCAGAAATTGATGGAGTCTGTTATTTTTCTTTGATACTGTCTTCTTTATTTACAAAGAATGTACATGTCTCTGAACGCAGAGGGGACCTAGAAGAAAAGGAGAATTTCTTAGTTTATAGTCCTTAAGCCTTTTTCTAATACCAGATCCCAAAGCTTGCTGTCTAGATTTTTTTTCCAGTGTCAAGTTGTGCGTACAAGCTCCTGCTTGGCTTTCTTAGCTATTCCTCTCTTTCTGTTCTTCTCCGTTCTACGTTTCTGTGTGATGTCTTCCCTGCTCCTCAAAAACATAAACAAATAACAAAACAAAAAACCCAAAACTAACCTGAAACCCCAATGACAATATTTGGCTAAAAACTCCTGGGTGGGTTCATATACACGTTTGTTTTAGGTGGGGGTCTCATGTTTATAATTACGTTAACTGAAGGATGAATTCAGACGTATCAATCTCAATGGGGTTTTAATTCAATCTATAACCAGTTTTCACCTAGTTCATAACAAATAATATATTATTTACTTGGGGGAGGACATCAGCGCCTTCAGAGCTGTTCCAGTTTATGATGTTAATCCTTGTAAAAAAAAATTTGGCAACTTTGTTACCAGGAATGGAGTCAACCATAACATTTTCCACATAATGAAGGAAAACATGTCTTTGACATGATGGCTGATTTTGGTTCCAAATAACTTCACTCCTTGGTGTGGAATCATTACAGTTAGTATAAACTGCCCATTTTCGGAAAAAAGTTTTTTTTAAAGCAATCAAAATGAGAAATCCATACCCCCAAAATAATACACTGTAATGCCTTCTTCCAGTATATAAAAAATGGCCTAAAATTCAAAATATTTTTAAAAAATATGTAATAATTTAAAGTGCTTGTGGGCTGAGGATTTGTAATCTAAGTGCTAACACACAGTGATTTTTCTTTTCAGGGAAGAGTTATTAACCCTTGAAAATGGTTTATAAATGAAATGTTGATAGACTGGTAAGGTGAATCTAAAGCTTTTAAAGCCACTTAAGCCCTTATCATGTAACTGCATCATTGGTGCTTTGCTCAGGCACAGGGGCCTAACTGCATGGGTTAGATCTCGAGAGCCTGACTCTAAAGTGTTGTGTTTTCCTAGCACATTATCATCTGAAATAGAAGTGTGATAATCTACTAGTCAGGCGTCTGGTGTGAATATTGCGTGCAGGTTTGAAGTTCACCCTCTCTGAATATTATCCAATGCATACTTAATATTTCCACAAAGATTCCTGCCAGGAAACCTGTTTGCTAGAATATTTGAAAACACTAAACACAAACAGGATGCAAACATAATGGAAGCAAATTTGCTTAAAAATCTGAAGGGAAAAATCTGTGATTTTTATTTATTTATTTATGTATTTATTTTTGCAATAACTCAGCCAGTTCTATTTGTTAATATGAGGCCTGATTAAGGAAAGCACTTAAGTGTATGCTGAAGCCCAACTCTATTCAAGAAAGCATTTAAACCTGTGCTTAAATTTAAACATGTGTTTAAGATCCCTTCCTTAAAAGAATGGGTTCCTTAACTGAGTTTGTAAACTCTATTTCAAGCTGTTCAGTGATTTGACATTATTTTTGGCAAGTATATTTAATTTATTGTATAACTCAGTGACTTTACAACTTTGTTTTTTCCTTCTACTTTTACAGTGTTGCAATTTTCCACCCTGAACATTGTTGCTGGGCTGGTTTTTTTTCAGTGTAAGCACAAAACATCTGTGTTTCTAGCTTTTAGCCTCATCCCTCTAGCTTCTTGCTTTTAAAGCTTGTGCCATGACTTTTTTTTTCTCAATAGCACCCTACTTCCTTTGGATGCATCTAGAGATGGTTTTACTGGGTAACTGGCATCTTAATTCTATAACACGAGATATTGGTTTGGAATTTTTTTAGCATCTCTAGAGCACTTCCGTTACTCTTTTCTCAGAGGCATTCAACGTTTTTACAAGAATTTCTTTTTGGAATGCTGCATGTTCTGTTATAATACATTTTCACAGACAGGTCAACATGTCTAGAAACCTAACCTAGTCTCAGACAGTGCATGCTCGAAATTGCATCAATCTTACTTTTATCACATTTCAGTCTATCATAGACTGTATTTTACTTCTTTGTGATCTAACCTGTATTTTTTTTTTTTTTTTTTTTTAAATTCAGCTGAGCGGGACACAGACTCAAAATTATCAGGCCTAAAATTGGGCCTATTTCTTTTTCTTACCTATCTGCAAGGTCCATATAATCACTGACATTATTTTTCTTCTTCAAAATAACTGCACCAGTTCATAGAATCATAGAATATTAGGGTTGGAATTTTCTTCTTTACTCTCTCTCACACAAAACCAATATGATGTCACAAGCAGATTTCAATTTCAATTATAGATATCTAGGAGGCTTAGAAAGACAGTGAGATTTTTTTTTAATTAGGAAAACTACCTCAAAATCATTTGTCCTGACTTAGGGCAGGACAAATGATTTTGAGGTAGTTTTCCTAATTAAAAAAAAAATGTGTCCTGACTTAGGGCAGGAGGGGTCTCAGCCTCATCCCTCAGCTGCCCCAGGGATGGGGTGGGATACCTGTGAGGAGGAGGACACAAATGCCCCCCCCCCTGCACTTATCTGCCCCACTGCAGAAGCCCCACAGCCTGGCCCTGGCTGGGAGAGGACAGCCTCACCCCTTCCCATCTAGAGAGGAGAGGGGAGGGGAGATGGGTTGGCCCTTCAGGAAATGTGGACATGGGTTGCTGAGGGATGCCTCTCAATGTCCCCTGCATCCTCTGCCCAGGATCGGATTAAGAGGCCTTGGGGGCCTTGGGCTGCCCATTTTCAGGTGCCTGCCCCCCCACTGTAGCAGCCAGCCTGGGGTCGAAGTGCTTGAGGGGGCCTTGCTGATGCTGAGGGGGCTGGGGCCATGGGGCCAGATGCTGCCATTCGCAGTGCATCCGCCGCTCCCCGGGGCTAGCTTGTCTGCTCCATGGGGCGGGGTGGGCCAGTGCGTGGCCGCTGCAGGAGTGCCGCAGATCATGGCCTCAGGCCCTATGGCCTCGGCCCCTCCCCTCTAGAACCAGCTGGACCCCCTCCAGTGCCCCGACCCCAGGCTGGCTGCCATGGAGGGGGGAGCAGGGCCCCCAAAACTGGGCAGCCTGGGATCCCCCCCACAGCCTGGCACTCAGGCATCTGTCCCTCTCCACCCGTCCCCCCTGCCCCCGGCAACTCACTGCTTAGGGCTCAATTCAGCAAAGCACTAAATAAGCATAGGTTTAGTTCTAAGAAATATGCTTAATTTCCAAAGGATTTAGTGAGACTTAAGTACTTGATTCTTAAAATTAAATGTACTTAAATGGTTTGGGGCCTGATTCTTACCCCATTTAAGTGTATGGGAATTTTTGCATCGATTTCAATGGGCTTTGGTCAGATCCTTGATGAACCGGGATCAATTTAAGCATGACTTAAGCATCAATTTAAGCAAAGTATATAATGTGTTTAAGTGCTTTGCTAAATTGGGGCCTTAGTCTTAATTGGATTTCTTTTGAAATCATGATGCTTTTAACTATTAAGACTCCTATGCATCCCCTGTGTGCCTTTTTCCTCTCATCTGTGTCCTTGTGTGGTTGAAATACTCTTCTCTGAAACCATTTTGAATCTGAATTGTTTCTTAATGATAGATATATAATAAGTCTATACTACCCAAATGGGGTAACAAACCTCTAATGTCTCATATGAGCAACATTTGGGCATAGTACACATAATAATAAATAATAATAATAATAATAATATTTAAAATTTTGCGGGTAATTTTTCTTCTACTTAGCTGTATTTTTAGTTTGGACAAATATGCTTGGGTCTCTTGGGTGTAAACATCTTCCCAATTCTGTTTTTTCCCTGCAAGTATAGATTCGCTAATTTGTGGGACTCATTTGTTTTTTTTGATTGCTGTATCTTTCTACTGATTGCTGTCTGAAGGCATGATTTTCTAAGGTACTTAAAAGTTTTGCTGGTATGTCTACATTGGTTACGAGTGTGGAAAAAAAAAAAGCATCACCCTAGCCAACATGTTGTGCCACCAAAAGCCATATGGTAGTGCTTTTACCAGTATAGCTTATTTCATTAGGGAGCTGGTATAAGCTATAATGTCAAAAGCATAAGCAACACTAAGAGGGTTTGTTGATATAGCTATACTAGAAAAATGTGCTGGCATCCCTTGGTAGTGTAAACAAGGCCTATGTGCTTGGACCTTGAGGGCTGTAAAAGAGTCAGCGTAAGGGACAGAATCCAGAGGGATGATAGCTGATCAGGCAGTCATGCCCAGAGGTGAGTTTAGCATGGTCAGAAAGGCTTACATGATGTGTTTGTCAGGAAGTCGCAGACCCAATCCATGTGGAAAGGCTAGAAAGACAGTGAATAGGCAGTCAGCAAGATGTTCCTGGAGACAGGGGCGTTCAGTGATATAGCACAGCAGCACTCTTACCATTGGCCTGAAGTTTTCATGGACAGTAGCATACATTTTTCTGTTGAAGATGCTGACATATGGCTATGGAAAGTGACAAAATGGGTTGGTCAAAAATTTGTGACACCAGGCAGTGTGGATGGGTGTGGGGAAAGCCGAGCTAGTAAGTAGCACCTTCTGTGGCTGGTTCCTGTGTAGTTAAAAGGATAAAATGAATGCTTCCCACACATAAAAGACCTGGGATTTTGGGGGTGAGCCTTAGGATCATGAGATGGGAAGACCTTGTGACCTTTGCAAACCAAGGTTCCCCATTCTTCCTTCTTGCACTTCTTGCACTTGGTCCCCCCGTGCTGGGGGCAGAGAAGGCAGGCCTCCCCAGAAATGTTCTTGCAAGGATTAGTGAATACTTGTATGAGTTCAGATATGGTAATGGTGGCCATATAAGTACTTAGATAAAATTAACTACAACCCAAGTATTTTGGGTATATCCTTTCCTCTCTTCACCTAAGTTATATAGCACAGACCTTGACTTTGTATATTCATGTATGCAACACTAAGTGTCACAGTAAGGGTTAAAAAAAGACAACAGTAGCCCATGCCCTAAAAGGATTGAACATTTAATTGCAGCTAGTAGAAACAAAATCAATATTATCATTTTCATGGATGAAAAGCTAAGTTTACCCAGAAAGAAAATGTAAGGGGATTGTAATCACACAAATTTGCTCTACTCATTAGCTCTAATTAGTACTGAATTACAACCCCGTAGAATCCCATTCAAGACAATGGGTTTGTCATTACTGAATTTGGTACAATATCTAGAAGATGCACTAGCAATTTTTAATGCTCTGTTACTTTTCTTTTATTCCACTCAGAACAATTATTTTCCACATACAGCTATACTTTAGTATTTTGTGGTCCTAGGATCTCCACCAGGTTTCAGATTGGTGCTGTACTCCTGAAGGAACATTTGATTAAAATTGGATCTTCTCTAGCACTCTGAATCAAGGTCCTGTGGAAACCATCTGTTTTTACTGTTTGTCAAGATGGTGCGTTACACTAGAGAGGTATAAATTCTAGTATGCACTATCATGTTGTGTGCAAACTAGCTTGTATGACCCTGTTGGTGCACACTAAAGCCATGTCTACACTGGGGTGAGATTAAATGTTGAGGTTGGGGATGCCGAATTATTAAAAAATTATGTTTCACCTCATCGCAGAGTTCTCTGCTAAGCAACGCTGGGCGCCTTCCACATTTGCTGTTCTTTCTGCACATCAGAGAAATTGCAAGGAGGAAGATGCAACAGGAGAAATAATTGACAGGGCAAAGAAGGGCAATCGGCCCGGTATTTTAAGTGTCTGTACAGAAATGCGAGGAGCCTGGGAAACAAGCAGGAAGAATTGGTAGTACTGGCACAGACAAGGAACTATGATGCAAGTGGAATAACAGAAATGTGGTGGGATAACTTACATGACTGGAGCACTGCCATGGATGGGTATAAATTGTTCATGAAGGACAGGCAGGGAAGAAGAGGTGGAGGAGTAGCACTTTATGTAAAAGAGCTGTATGACTGCTCGGAGCTCCACTATGAAAGTGGAAACAAGCCACTTGAAAGTCTGTGGGTTAAGTTTAGAGGAGGGTGCAACAAGGGGGATGTCGTGGTGGGTGTCTGCTACAGACCACCAGACCAGAAGAAAGGGGTGGATGAGGCGTTCTATGGACAATTAGCAGAAGTTTCCAGATCGCAGGCCCTGGTTCTCATGGGGGATTTCAATTATCCTGACATCTGCTGGGAGGGCAATACAGCAGTGCACAGGCAATCCAGGAAGTTTTTGGAGAGTGCTGAGGACAACTTCCTGGTACAAATGCTGGAGGAACCAACTAGGGGCCTTGCACCTCTAGACCTGCTGCTCACAAACATAGAAGAATTGATTGGGGAAGTAGAAGTGAATGGCAACCTGGGCAGCAGTGACCATGAGATGGTAGAGTTCAGGATCCTGATCAATGGAAGGAAGGAAAGAAGCAGAACACACACCCTGGACTTCAGAAAAGCAGATTTTGGCTCCCTGAGGGAACTGATGGGCAGGATCCCTTGGGAGGTTGATCTGAAGGGGAAAGGGGTCCAGGAGAGCTGACTGTATTTTAAAGAAACCCTGTTAAAGGCACAGGAAGATACCATTCTGATGTGCAGAAAGAACAGCAAATGTGGAAGGCAGCCAGCGTGGCTTAGCAGAGAACTCTGCGATGAGGTGAAACATAAAAGGGAAGCTTACAAGAAGTGGAAGCTTGGAGAGGTGACAAGGGAGGTGTATAAAGATATTGGTCAGGACTGCAGGGATAAAATCAGAAAGGCCAAAGGGCAATTGGAGTTGCAGCTAGGAAGGGATGTGAAGGATAACAGAAAGGCGTTCTACAAGTATGTCAGTAACAAGAAGAGTATCAGGGATGGTGTGGGTCCCTTACTGAATGAAGCAGGTATCCTCATGGTGGATGATGCAGAAAAGGCTGAAGTACTCAATGCTTTTTTTACTTCAGTCTTCACAGAGAGGGCCAGCTCCCAGGCTACTAAGCTGGGTAGCATAGAATGGAGAAAAGAAGAGCGGCCCTCCATGATGGAAGGTCAGGTTAGGGACTACTTAAAAAAGTTGGATATGCACAAGTCTGTGGGGCTGGATGAACTGCGTCCGAGGGTGCTGAGGGAGTTGGCCAAAGTGATCGTGGAACTGCTGGCCATTATCTTTGAAAACTCGTGGCGAATGGCAAAGTCCCTGAGGATTGGAAAAAGGCAAATATAGTACCTATCTTCAAGAAAGGGAAAAAGGAGGATCCGGGAAACTACAGACCAGTCAGCCTCAACTCAATTCCTGGAAAAATCATGCAGCAGGTCCTCAAAGAATCCATCCTGAAACACTTGGAGGAAAATAGAGTGATCAGGAACAGTCAGCATGGATTCACCAAGGGCAAATCGTGCCTGACAAACCTGATTGCCTTCTATGATGAGATGACTGGATTTGTGGATATGGGAAGAGCCGTTGACATGGTATACCTCAGCTTTAGCAAGGCTTTTGATACGGTTTCCCACAGCATTCTCGTCAGCAAGTTAAGGAAGTATGGGTTGGATGAGTGGACTGTAAGGTGGATAGAAAACTGGCTAGATCAAAGGGCTCAGCGAGTAGGAATCAATGGCTCAATGTCTAATTGGCTACTGGTAACGAGTGGAGTGCCCCAGGGGTCGGTACTGGGGCTGGTTCTGTTCAACATCTTCATTAATGATCTCGATGATGGGATAGATTGCATGCTTAGTAAATTCGTGGATGACACCAAGCTGGGGGGAATGGTAGACACGCTGGAGGGCAGGAACAGGATCCAGGGAGACTTAGACAAATTGGAATACTGGGCTAAAATAAACCTCATGAGGTCCAACAAGGACAAGTGACAAGTCCTGCACTGAGGATGGAAAAATCCTGTGCACTACTACAGGCTGGGGACCGATCGGCTAAGTAGCAGCACTGTAGAAAAGGACCTGGGGGTTATGGTGGATGGAAAGCTGGATACGAGCCCTTGTTGCAAAAAAGGCCAATGGCATATTAGGCTGCATCAGTAGGAGTGTTGCCAGCAGATCGAGGGATGTGATTATTCCCCTCTATTCGACACTGGTCAGGCCGCATCTGGAATTCTGTGTCCAGTTTTGGGCCCTCCACTACAGAAAGGATGTGGACAAATTAGAAAGCGTCCAGCAGAGGGCAACAAAAATGATTAGGGGGATGGGGCACATGACTTATGAGGAGAGACTGAAGGAACTAGGCTTATTTAGTCTACAGAAGAGAAGACTGAGGGGAGATTTGATAGCAACCTTCAACTACTTGAAGGGGTGCTCCAAAGAGGAGGGAGCTAGGCTGTTCTCCCTGGTAACAGAGGACAGAACAAGGAGCAATGGTTTCAAATTACAGCTGGGGTGGTCGAGGTTGGATATTAGGAAAAACTTTCTCACTAGGAGGGTGGTGAAGCATTGGAATGGGTTACCTAGGGAGGTGATATTTGGAGATATTTAAGGCCCGGTTAGACAAAACCCTGGCTGGGATGATTTAGTGGGAGTGGCCCTGCTTTTAGCAGAGGGTAGATGACCTCATGAGGTTCCTGCCAGCCCTATTATTCTATGATTCTATGAAATGTGGAGAAGCGTGTTCACAACACAATCCTTACTCCGGGTTCTTGCGTCCTCGTTGCTAGCTGTTCGGTCAAATGTAGAAGTGTTGCACTGTGGATAGGTGTCCCACACTGCAACAGAGCACTGTGGTTTGTGGGAGGTCAGCTATTCTCCCATGACGCAATGTGCCCCCTCCCCCACTCTCCTTCTCACAAAGAAAGAAACAGGAAACTCTTTTCATGCTGTTTTTCTCTGCTGCAGGCATGGAGCCTGTTCATCTCTGCAGTATTATTGACAGTGTTTCAAACACATCTTGGCTTATTTTACAATATTTCCAGGAGCACAGCAGGATCCACAGTGTAGAAACCTGCATTGTTACTGATGTTGCCCTGCTATAAGCCATCGACCAAAATAATTCCCGCTTTCTGTAGGCTGTAACGCTTAATCTGTGGAGCACAGTTTCTGGGCCTGGGAAACAAGCACAGAGGGTGGGACTGCATCGTGCTGACCATGTGGGATGATAAGCAGTGGCTACTTGACTTCCATATGCAAAAGGGCACTTTCCTAGAACTTTGCTAAGAGCTCACCCCAGCACTGCAGTGTATGAATAGTCGCTTGAGACCAGCTCTTACAGTGGCCATTGCTCTGTGGAAGCTTGCAACCTGAGACTGTTACCGCTCAGTTGCAAATCAATTTGGAGTCGGGAAATCCAGCACGGGAGCTATAGTGATGCAAACGTGCAGAGCCATAAATAGAATTCTGCTGAAGAGGGTAGTGACCATTGGGAAATGTCCAGGACATAGTGGATAGGTTTGCTGCTATGGGGTTCCCAAACTGTGGTGGTGCCATAGATGGGATGTATATCCCCATTTTAGCTCTGGATCACCTTGCCGCCGAGTACATAAACTGCAAGGGGTACTTCTCTATGGTCCTGCAGGCCCTTGTGGATCACAGGGGCCATTTCACAATATTAATGTGAGGTGGTCTGGGAAGGTTCATGATGTGCATGTCCTTAAGAACTCAAATCTGTTCCAAAGATGCAGGTGGGCACTTTCTTCCCGGACCAGAAAATCAGCACTGAGGATGATGAAATGCCAATAGTGATCCTGGGGGAATCTAGCATACCCCTTGCTCCCCTAGCTAATGAAGCCATACACTGGTCACCTGGATGCCTAGAGCATTTCAATCATAGGCTCAGGAAGTGCAGAATGTTGGTATAATATGCATTTGGGCATTTAAAAAGGAGGTGGTGGAGCATACTTGATCTGTCTGAGAAAACTGTACCCACAGTTATAAGTGCTTGCTGTGTGCTGCATAATTTATGTGAGAGACACAGGGAGCTCAGCCAGGCATCACAGCATGTTGGATTGATCCCACATGATCTGCAGCATCTCCTGCTCTGTTTCACGATCCTGGTCCCATGCCACTCTTCTGTCCTCCATGTCAAACTTTAATTTCTCAAACAGGGAGAGCCGCCATCCTCTCAGCTCCGAATCCGCCGCTGCGGAGGAGTGCATGAGCTCTGCGAACATGTCATCCCAAGATTTACACTTCTTCCTAATCAGGCTAAGGCACTCTGTGGGACTGGACTGTCCCAAGGTTGATGAATCCACTGTCATGAGGAAAAAATATAGTTCCTGTTGTTAGTTGAGCCAGTGTAACGAAAAGAATCATCTATTCCTTCCTGCAATCCTCCGATCTCTCAAAACTGTACTTTGGGAGAACATTCCACTTTGAACAGAACACACTGACTGGTCACACAGCTTGGAGTTCCTTCATGCGATGGTAAGCTTGGAGGACCCCATCATCTTTGGGAGAACCTCCCAAAAAATTCAAACAGGAGAGGTAGCATGGTAGAGAAACTCATTGCACCATGCAGAGCCCATTGCGGGGGGTGGGTGAGTGGGAGGGAAGAAGGAAGGGGAAGTCACGGGAGGTGGATGCCTTGTTTGGTGACTGTTTGTGCATCATCTTCCCTAGGTGACCAAGTGTGACATCAGTCTCCTGAGTGTCATGTTGTCTAAGAGGAAACAGTTGCTAAAATCTGCAGGGGGCATGCCTGGCCCATATGCTGCCCTACTAAGTGCTGCAATCATGCCTTCAGCTTTAATAACCATGTGGCGGGGCAAGGTTTTGTTCTGTGTTGGGGGAGAGAAGGCAGGCCTCCCCAGAAATGGTCTTGCAGGGATTAGTGAATACCTGTATGAGACTTTTGCAGACATCTCCCAGGACGATAAGCAAAGAATTCGTTTGCACATCGAAACTCGGTTTAAGTAGTCATGCTGGGCCAGGGGAGGGTGCAATATGTGCCGCAGGATATATCTGTGATGGTGGCTGCCTCACTCACCCCCCCCCCCACAATCCTGACTCAATGCCACACATTTTCCCCCCACTGGTGGCCCCCTGCATCTCCTCTCCACCCCCCATACACTCTGGCCAGCTTCCCCAACACCGTGCGGCTATACCTCCCCCCGCTTTCTCCGCCACACTGGCTTGGTTCTTCTCCCCACACCATCTTTGCGCTGCTGACCTGTTCTCTCCCTCCACATGCGGCAGCCTGGGGCCGCCTCTCTGTGCCCTAGACAGTGTGGCCAGATGACCCCCCCCCACCATGCCCGGTGGCTATCAGTGCAACGCAACTGTGAAATGAGCATAGCACAGATCAAACCCTCACCTGATGTACCTTCCCCTGCATTGTAGTCACCGATGCTGTCCTAAGGTGGGGCAGGCTACTCTGCGGTGACAAAAACATCCTGGCTGTCTGGGAGAACTGATACTCTGGTCTCTCAAACCCCATTTTCCTCATCCTCCAACTCCTCTTCGTTCACAGAGTTGTCCTCATTCATCCTGGAGTCCGCACAGGTATTGATGTTCTGTGGTGGCATTCTGGTTTGGTCCAGACCAAGAATTGCATCCAGCTCCTCATAATACTTGCACATCTTTGGCATGGACCTTAAATGACTGTTTGCCTCCGTAGTCGGCTGATAAGCCTGCTGAAGCTCTTTGGCTATGTCTACACTGGCAAGTTAGTTCGAATTAAGGAGGCTTAATTCGAACTAACTAAAGCCATGGTTACACTAGGCTTTAGTAAGTTCGAATTAAGGGCTTCCTTAATTCGAACTAATAAATTCGAATAGGGTATTTGAACTAAGGGGTTAATTGGAACTAACTAGTTCGAATTAACCAATGTGGCCATGTTAATTCGAACTAATTTCTTACTTTGAATTAACCGGCCATTGAAATGAATGGGGATCGCTAATTCGAACTAAGCAAGTGCTTGCTTAGTTCAAACTAACATTCCGGTGTGGCCATGCTAGTTCGAATTAAGCTAATTCGAACGAACTAAAATTAGTTTGAATTAGTTAGTTCGAACTAACTAATTCGAACTAATTTTAGTAAGTGTAGACATAGTGTTTGATTTTAATGTGGCATTGCAGTGTATCCCTACTGTGGCCCCTCTCAATCATAGCATGCAAATTTTTTTCGTAAATATCACGATTCCTTTTGCTGCTTTGGAGCTGAGCGAGCACTGACTCCTCACCCCACAGACTGATCAGATCTAAGATCTCAGGACGGCTCCAAGCTGGGGCACGTTTGCTGTGCTCGGATGTCATTACCTGCTCAGGTGGAAAGCTCGCCACGCTGCCCAAGCAAGAAATGGAAGTCAAACCTTCCCGGGACTGCAGGTAGGGGAGGACCTATTTGCTGATTACGTGGCCAGGTAAGGCAGCACAGGAACACCAGAATTGCAAGAACAGGGAATTCTGGGATGGATCCTGGAGGCCAATAACTTCGCATTAAACTGCTTTCTGTCTACACTGATGTTAAATCGCATTATTGAAACTGACCAAAACGCTACGCCTCCTGTGGGGATGATGTTACAACACTGACTCACAGTTAGTTTGACTTCACAGCCATCTGAGTGTATACACATGCTCAAGAGCAGGGTTTTCAAACTTATGGTTGGGACCCAGTACTGACTCGCAGACCCTCAGACAGTGGGTTGCAGCGCCACTTGCTGCCACCTCCAAAAGACTGGCATGCATTGCTCAAAGAAGTAATTGTTGGGTCATGGGCATAAATGATTTTTTTTCAACTGGGTCCCGAGAAAAAAAGTTTGAAAACCACGGCTCTAGGGGGTCGACGTTGACCTGAGCTCTCAGCGTAGATCAGGCCTAAGAGTTTCCCAGTGCACATTCATTTAAAACTCTTTGGAAGGGAACTACATTAACCATATTAGGGTGTCCACTCAAGCCACCAGCGGTGTCCACTCAAGCCAGTTAGTGCACAACACACTACTGTGCACTAGAATTTCCACTGCTCTAGTGTGGATGAGTGCACAATGTAGCCAGGTCCTGAGTTTCATTTTCATTATAGAAAATTGTGTGTCTGATCCCAGAACCTCAGTCTCCTTCCTGTGTCTGTTATGACAACTGTCATAGATGTGTTGAAGGACTGGACTGTAAGTTTTAGACAGCCCCTCGTCCCCCACTCTCACCGGGTGCTGGTGGCCGCCTAAAAATTTCAGTGTTGGTCACAGCTGAAGGGGGGAAGGAGGGCTCTTCCCAGGTATTCTGCTGAAAGACGCTCATGGAGAGAAGTCACCAGGAGCGGCTCCTCTTGAGAGTCCCCAGGCACTCCATAGAAAGAAGCTGCCCAGACTGGCTTCTTTTAGTGGCAGCACCGTGTGGAGAGGAGCCATCGCAGACAGCTTCTTTACATGGCATGACTGGGGCATGGGCATGGTGGGGATCCCCTGTGCCCCAGCTGCCCCTGAAAGAAGCCGCCTGGAGTGGTTTTTGGTGGCAGGAGTGGCAATTTCTGTGGTGCCACAGAGGGTGCTGTGTGCTGCTCTGAATGGGCACACGTACCGGGGGTTGCCTACCCCTGGTTTAAGACACTGTCAGAACTGAATTTCATTTGCTCACTGGAAGAGAATTCAAGCTTTTCCCAAGATCATAAAACACAAAGGCTAAGATGTGTCTATTTTGAATGCATAAGGCTAAAAATTATCCGACTGATATGGATGTGTAGTTCTATTTCTAACAGCCAATAATTTAAACAGGTGGGAGCTTAATTGAGAGTCTCAGAATAATTTGTGATAGGGTGATAGTAATGTATTTAAATGTGAAATCAAATTAGGTTCATAATTGCATGTATTCAATTTTATTTGAATGCTAAAAAAGGGGAAAAAATGTTTTTTATTTCAGAAAAAATGGATGGTGACCATATTGCCTACTATACAATTCTTTGAAGTTAGCAGCGAATGACTTTAAATTCAAGAAGCATCCTCATATTGACTGAGGTCAATTCACAATGCTCTTTGAAGAACTGCAACTCGCTGATTGTAAACACGCAGTTTACTACTAAATTCTTTGAAAGCAGACACCTGAGTGCTTGTGATTAAATATGGAAAAGATACATTTAAGCTTGGGAGTGAAATTTAAAAGGATTTTATAAGACACTTTCATATCAGAAATGTTTATTCCAGTGCTTTAATGTTTTGGGGTTTAAAGTTAATTCTACAGACAGAAAGAAGTAAAGACTAATCCAGGGAACATGAAAGAAATTACTTGCAGCAGCTGATAAAACAACAAAAGGTGGGGGAGGGGGACAAGTGGGAAATATAACAGCATCCTGTTTTCTCTGTTGTGGAAACACATACCAAATGCGGCATTAGGAAATCATATGTTACCTATAGTGCATATACATAGCAAACCCTTCCCAGGTTTATGATGATAGCTGGGGCAGGGAGGGAAGTGGGGTGACTCTAGCAGGAGGAGGGCACTGTCCTTTCTGTGCCTAGGGGTGAAAGGACTGAGTGGAAAGAAGGCACTGGAAAGATGCTGACTGAGGGCCACAGCTGGCTTAAATTATAACCCAGCTCAACAGGAAGGTTTTGAGGCTTATGGTTCTGTAGCTTACAACAGGAGGGCTGTAGGACTCCTGAAATAGAAGAGGAACCCTGTCTGAATTAGCAAGCCCCAAAGGCAGGTTTGGATTTGAGGGTCTAAGGAAGAGTTTTTCACTCTGTAAAGGAGTTGGCTAATAAGACCTCAGCACTCAGGTCCAGGAGTAAATTACTGCAGAAACCAAGGGGGAACTGAGGGCAGTGTGTTTGCAGTGCTCTGCTGTCACATGCTCAAGAACGGCACCCTGCTACACTGACTAAAAACTCTGAATCTTTCAATTGTTAAAGTAAAATAAGATTAAGGAGATTTGTGACTTTAAAATCCAAGGGTATTTTGGAAATCCTACCAGGTGAACAGAAGTGTGGCATTTAGTACAAGCCTGACCATGGAAATTTCTGTGACTCAATCCCTTACTGAGTGCCATTGCCTTCAGGAGCATCGTGCAGGCTACTGCTAACCCCTCTGTGAGCTTGTGTGAAAGAGGGAAGGCCATGGGCCCCTAGGTCCTCCTGATCCCTTTATAGAAGCAGTCCCTGAGCACAGGGATTACAGGTGTGACAGGTAATTGTGTAGGCTGTCCAAGGAGGGGTGTTTGTGTGTGTGGATTTGTTTCCACACACTCCACACTTGCTGTCCAAGCACAGTACTCTTACAATCTGTCTGTCACTAGCAGCCCATACAATGGGATTACGGTCTGCAAATTTGCCACATTTTTCTGCTTCAAAACCTTCCTTTGCTGATGCCTTCAAATGACTTGACAACAATTAGTCAGCTGCTGTGCTGAGTCATACCTTATCTTGCTCACCTGCATTGTCTCATTGTTTCCTTGTGTTTCTCTTTCTGTATCTCTCCGTAGTCTCTTGTTTTATACTTATACTGTAACCTCTTTGGGGCAGGGTTGTTCTTTATTTGTACAGTGCCTAACACAATGGGGGCCTGCTTCATGACTAAGGCTCCCAGGTACAGAAATAATTAATAGTAATACCTGCCACCCTTATCCATGTGAGTATTCCTTATTCACACAAGTATCCCATTGACATCAAGAGATTTTATGTGACCAAGGATTGCTCACATGAGGAAGGGGGGGGGGGCAGGATCTGTCCATAGCAATCATTAAGATATATGCATTTAATTGCAATCCAAACAAAATACAAATAAAAAAATAAATATGCCTCAGTGCCTTTCAGGGGCAGATTAAGGCTCCCTGGGGCCCCAGGCTTCCCCGTTGTTGAGGACCCCCCAACTCTGCAGCCCCCTTACTGCAGCTGTGGCCAGCCTGGGGGTGGGATGGAGATGGGGGTTGTGGCACTCAAGCACACTGGCTCCGGGGCTATCTGGCAGGCCGGCCAGCTGTGTGGGGCAGGCCAGCTCTTGCCATGGGGCCTGGTTGGCATTGCATGGGCTACCTGTGGAGGGTGGGGTGGGACAGTGCTCAGCACTGGGGCCCGGCGTGGAGCACCATCTTGGGCTAGATGCTGCAGCCCACAGTGCTCACGCCCCAACCCCCCCACCCCGGCTGTTGGTCTGTCCCAGCAAGTCCAGGACCTGTGTGAGGACTCATGGAAGGGGAAGGGAGAGGGGTGGAGCAGGCTGCTGGTGGTGTGCCAGAGCTTGGAGCACTGTTCAGGTGCTATGCTTGATCCCCTGGGGGCCTGTCAGAAGAGGCTGGCTCGGGGGGCCTGGCCAGCAGAGGTTGGTGTTGTGCAGCTGGCCAGGATTGTTGAATCCAGGCAGCTGGATTGTTGAAATGTGCTAGGGCCCCCCTTTAGCCCAGAGACTGGGGCTGCAGCCCCTCGCATTAATCTGGCCCTGCCCCCATTCACTGATGGATGAATTACTAACCTGGAAGTTGAAGTCAAGCCTTTGAACAATAGTGCAGACAATAATGCAGCCAGCCCTAGTTCTGGTCATGTTATAATCCCAGACAATAAATATGGTCTATAACCTGAGATCTGGCCTCCAGGGAGTTGGCAACCATTAAGTCCTACAGCAGAGAAGATACAGTTTTATCCTCAGAGTAATTACTTTTTTCATTTTGTCTTTCTAGAGTAATAACTTTATTTATTTCCTCAGCAGCACAGATAGTAGCCACAGATATTGATCCAATCCACACTGTCAATCCTAATTAATCTCAGCTCAGGCTGGGAGAAGCCCTCCCTCATGCACTGATTCACAAATCTAAATGTGTTGACTTTATGAATGCAGAGCCCAAATCTGTTGCAAACATTTGATTAACAAAGCAAAGGCACCCATTCTGTCTTGATTGGTTTCAGCAGCAGCTAAAAGAAGGAGTCCCCAAATTCAAGGTATGTAATGGGTGTTAATTTGAGGTAGAAGAAATTATATTTGTATTCAGATGCTACACATGTATGCAACATAAATTTTTCCTTGTGTCCTACACGTAAGGGCCAAATCTGCCACCCATGTTCATGATGAGTGGTACTTTAGTCCAGAGATAGTCCCACTGATTTAACAGTCCTGTGCACTTCGGTTTGGAGGACAGTCCAGGAGAAAGACTAAAACAGAATCCTTGTTAAACAGATTCACTGGCCATTGCATCCTTAAGGCCCATCAGTTTAATACACGGGGTAGGTCTACACTGCCTGTAAACTTGTGCTGTATACCAGATGTGTTGAGTTGGCATAATAATTCATGATCTGTGCAGTTTCCATCATAGAACCAATGGAACTGTTATATGCAAATTAGCTATAGAGTAAGGGTGGTGATTGGTTAAGATATCTCTGATATCAAAGTGGTCCAGGACTCTTGGCTTCACATAGATACATGCCTTACTGTTGCATGGGTGTAACTCATAAAGTTAAAATGGCTGAGAACTTAAAAATTGGATGATGACCGACTGAATCCCAAAGGTAATTGAGCCTAGTCATATTCTGAATAAAAATTGCTCTCAGCCATGCTTGTAGCTGTTTCCATCATTTCACATTGCCTCAACAGGCATCCTTAGCTTAAGAGTGACATAAAGAGTGTGGATCCTTATACAGAAGATGACTGGGGTAACTGACTTTAATTTCCAGCATTCCTATTACTTTAATGGTATTTTGGTTCAAAGAACTTTAAAACTAGAGATGGAACCAAGACCAATTTTTTTTTCAGGTTCACAGCTTTCACAGAGGTCAGAGATGGGTCACTGAAATGAGCAGGATCTGGGATTCTATTTCAGCTCAATCTGTATGTGAAGTGCTATCAAAGGACTTGGGTTTAGTCTTCTCATATTTTTTTTTTGTGATTGACTATGCAAATGATTAAAGTATGTAAGTATTTTCAGCTTTACTACATCCCTTCAGGGGGTGTGTGTATAATTTATAGCAGGGGAAAATGAGTGGTTGATGAATCTGGCCACTGGATGTCACTATTTCTCCATAGACACACAACATATAGTCCCTTTCCCTGGACAATAAAAAAATAGCTCTTGAAGCAAGTCCATTACATGTATGTCTCATAACAAACAAGCCCTTTCATCATTAACTATGGGGAAAAGACTAAATATGCTTATTTACTAAATTCAGAAAGTAATTGCTTTGTTTTTCATTGAGAACTGAAAGGGAGGTTTAGATCCTTAGCTGGACAGTACCAATTCACTTGAAATTTGAAAGACAACATGATTTATTTTTGCTTTGAACTGCAAATCAACTCAGGAACGTAGGCATTTGTTTACAGTTTATTTTACCATAATATGCATTCAAATTTGGTAACCATATAATTATTTGTTTAATTTAAACTTTCTTATGTTAGGAGGGGAGAGAGAGGAGATATTTGTAATAGATTTGCAAGTGCAGCAGATCTTGGTAAAAACAAACAAACTAAAAACCCTGAAGATTGCAGCATCAAATTTCTGTCAGTCAGTCAAAGGTAAACTCATATTGCTTATAAAAGCCCATTGCAGCCATAGGCATAAACTCACTGAAGAAATTAACTTTGACAACACATAGATGTTAACTCTTCTCCTGACTGGTAATAATGTTTCTGTGGTGAATGGGGAAAAAAATATTACTACTAGTAAGTTCAGTCCATGAGAGAAATAGTCCTCCCATGATTTCCCAGAAGATATGGATTATTGCTTCTCAAAGTTTGATTAATGCTGCAAATGTACATCACATGGCAAAAGAGACAGTTCTTTATGTAGCATTCTTCATTTCATGGCATATATTTTACAGGGGTGTCAGATGATTGTGACAGGCCCTTGGCCACTTAGGACTTCATGTACATCACCGGGTTGCATATGGCTGCTTGAAATGTCCCTGGGACAATGAGAACAGTCTTCAGCTATCCAGCAGCACACAGCTAACAGCTTTTATTCCAACTGGTAGAGGATAGTGGCACACATATACCAGACAGTTAACTACCATATTTTGAATGCAAAACACAGGGTGGGATAAGATTCAGTCTATTTATCTGCAAAAATGGCAGGGGCCAGGGTAGGAAAGCTGAACCTAGAGAAATCCCCTTTACAACTTAGTTTTATGGTGAGAATTTGTGTTTGTTCTTATTGTGGTGTTCATAGTTGTCGGGTGTTTTAGGTGCATCCTCAAAAACAAACAATAATATCAACAACAAAAAGTTCACAGTGTGTATATTGATCCTCCTAAGGTAAGGATTCTCACAACAATTTTTTTCCATGGCCTCAGCATGTGGCCACCAACTCTTGCTGGTGTCCAATTTGACAATTTTTCCGAAAACATTTAATTAATTTCAGGAAAAAACCAAATAAATCGGCACATGTGCAATCCAAATCATTTTATTTTTGTAGTAGGAAGGTGGTTGGAAGTAGAGTTCCCCATTCAGTGCGCCTGGACTGTGCTCCTATTCATCTGCTTGGAGGGAGTCGTGGAGCAGGAGCCCCTCACCCTGTTGAGGAGCTGAATGAGCCTTCCAGCTGCCTGGAATGGTTTTGCTGCTGTGATTGCTACAGCAATAGGGGAAAGCAACAACCCATCTCTGTCCTTGCTTCCTGCAGCCCTTCAGTGAGGGCCTGTCCCAGGAAAGGTGGGTTGGGAACTCACTGGTTGCCCGCAGAGTCCCCGGCTTCCTGTGCCCCCATCAGGTGCGAGCTGCTCAGGAGAGTGCCTTAGTGACCATAGACTGCAGCTGCCTCCACTGACAAGAGCTACTGCCAGCCTTAGACATACAGGCCCCACATATCTCCAGAGGTGCTGCCTGGAGTCCCTAAGGAGGCTGCCAGGCACAATGCATTGATTCCTGCTGGCATCACCAGAGCAAACACCAAGCTGGAACATTACCCTGCCCTGCAGATTGGTAACAGCTATTCAGGAGCAACAGCTGGGTGCTGTAGGGAGGGGCCACTGTGCTGTCCCCACTCCTAATTCTGCCCATTAGAGGCTGTCATGGCCACAGAAAAAACCTGCTGGTGGCCACATTTGAGGAAGGCTGTCCTAAGGTCAGTCCTGATATAAGATAAGAAAAATATCATTGGAGTATAGTCTGCTACGTATTCAGCAAATAACGGGCACTGGAAATGAGTCATCATGAACAGAAATTGAGACATTGTGCCCAAATTAACAGATGTGAGAATACATTTCAAATCTGGGAAGAGGAAATTCATTTTGTGTGTCTGTTTATTAAAGCCAAACAAGCTATTTAGTTATTTACTGATTTATTTTTTATTTACAAACTTTACAAGTTTCAGATAAATTCAACTTTCCCCAAAATGTTGTTGGAACTTTCAAAGGGACCATTCCCAAGCAATTCTTAAGCATGTTTTTATAAAGTGAGGAGTATTCCTAGGAGAGAAACCAACAACAAGAAACCTCAATACCTACAAACAAACAACAAGTTGAAAAGTAGAGTTAAGCTGTAAAGATGTAACAGTCACTTAAAGAGAACCCTACAGGAACCTTGTAACAAAGACAAATTGTAGCCAACAGCAAATATTGGAAGGCCAGGAAATTCTAAATCAAGAATACATTGTTCAAAATGTTGAAAAGCACTTCTACCTCATTTATGGCATTCTGGGATTGAACCCCACTGCTGGCCAGAGGGGTTTTACCATCATGCAACTTTCTTCTTTTTCAGTCCTCTTTAAAAGCTAGAAAATCACTAATTCTTAAGAGTAATTCCTTGTTTTATGAGGAATGGAATCTAGACCTAATGGGCAGCCATTGCCAGGATCATACTTACCGTTTTGGAAACTGGGCACTACACAAAGCTCATGTGATAAATAAATTTGTTAGTCTTTAAAAGTGCCACAGGTCTCCTTGTTTGTTTTGCTGATGTAGACTAACATGGCTACCCCTTTGGAACTTTTCTTTAGTTGTCTTCTTCCCAACTTATTTTTCATCATTAGCAAATACCTTTAATACCCTATCCATTCAGAGCCATCAGTTTGTATTTTTCAAATGGCCCTTTCTTTGCTCATTTTCAGGAATTGTATTGTAGGTTTTTCCTTTTCCTCTTAATTGTGCAAACTTCTTTATTTTTCTTAACTACTCTTCCTTATTTACTAGTGAACTTTCTCTTTTTGTTTCCACTGGCATATGAATCCTATTTTTTTTAACTGCTGAAAATATCAACTTATATATTCTTGTTTTTCTCCCTATATGTAAGTCACTCAACTCTCCAAAACTAATCTTCTACCCTTTTCATTGGTTTATTAGGGGTAGAATAGATCTGCTAGGTCATCTCATTCCTCTTTCTGCATGGGGTGTCCCTAGTTTGCATCCTCAAGTGTTTTGTTTCCAATAACTCCAGTGATAGAATGTTAGTGATATCCTTTAGGAGATTAGTCCATAGTCTAATTGACTTTATATTATTTATATTTTCAATCTCCAGCCAAAATTGTCCTTACCTTATTTCATGCCATTAGTGTAAGGTCCTCCTTCAGCTTTTAAGCAGCTTGACTCCATGCAGTAGACAGTTGTAAAATCACCATGTTATGAATCTTTTTAGAGCACTGTTGACCTTTCTGTATTCCATCACTATCCAAATCCTTTCATCTTTTTACTCCTTCGTGGCTGTTATCATGAGTTTCCCAAAATTGCTCAAAGTTTGATCACAGTAATGCTGTGTGCCTGGGTCTGACTCTGAATAATACTTTACTCCACATGCAACCCCATTAACCACTCAACATGGGCAAAAATGATAACCTATTCCTCTATAAAGAAGAACTTCCTTTTGAACTTTAATCTGCCTCAATGAATCCATTTCCATATAAATTTGGCTTTTTAAAAAATATTTGTTTGCTTTCTAGCCAGCAATCTGATTAACTCCTTTGTTTAAGATTCTTCTTGCCCAAATATATTCTCCTTTATTTTTTCCCCTGATATTACTCAGTTTATTAATCTGGATACTTCACAATTGTCTGTACAGTTGCTTATATTTTCTCTTCATGTTGTTTTTTTGATACAGCCTCTCCTACCTGAATTTTGTATTGTCTATAAATGTAATTTATGATCCTTTTTCTTCTTCTTCAAGGCCTTGTCTGAAGCTGCTCAAGAAAAGTAGGGCCCTTCCAGTATCTCACTAGATACTTCACCCCAAATAAATGCAATACAATTCTATTTGTAATACTCTCTGTTTACAGATCATTAACCCCCTCTTGATCCATTTCAGTTTATTGTCTCCAGAGTTATATGGCACTGTAACATGTGGCATGCCCCTGAAGGCTGGAGAGGCTGGTAGCTAATGTACTTTAATTACTAAAGATGCACACCTGGATTGGATCAGGTAATTCCCCATAAAAGGCAGCAGATTGCTAGCGTGAAGGAATAGCCTGTGAAATTGTAGAAAAGTAGGTTCCTGAAGGGAAGAGCTTGATATCAGAGTTTGATCAGAGAAAGTGCTACAGGTTTGAGCTTCTAAGCAGGTAGGGCTTGTAAGCAGAATATGGCTGACAGGAGAAGGAAGTTAGAGGTTTGAGCCCAGGCCAGAAAAGCCTGGGGTTGGTGGCTTTAGGTGGAAGAAAGTGGGGTAGGAATTGCTCTGTGTTGGAAGAGCTCTTTTACAGCTATTGAAACAAATAGTAAATCCTGTATATGATGGGGTGGGGAAAGCTTCAAGCCAGTGGGTGTAGCATCACCCCAGTATTTCTAGTTTAATACACATGGCTCTGTCTGTAGCAGAAAAACAAAATAGGAGTAAGAACCTTATGGGTTTAGTTACAATCTTATTTTGTGGGGCTGTGGCTTACCTCAGATTTGGAAGGGTAGGACTGGGAGGTGCTTTTAGTCCCAAGTGGGATGGAGGTGCTCTTAAGGGACCTGCAAGAGAACAATAGGGTCAGGGATGGGTGTCTGCAAATTGACCCAAGACTAGGAGAGGGTGTTCAGTTAATGGCAAACCTACTGGTGGTGCTTTTACTCCTGAACTTGGACTGTAAGGTTGTTAGTTTGCTTCCTTTCTTCTCTCTCTTAACTGCCTCCAATTTATTAAACTGCTCAGGAGAGCCCTAGCCTCATGCTAGAGCTTCTGAAATGGTGTCATGTTGTCAGCAAAAAGGCTCAGTGTGCTAACTGGTGCCCCCACAGGGACAGACATGTACTCCTTGTCATACATAGTGGGATTGGGGATTGTATTTCCATATGTTACACTGAAAAGTTGTCCCAGAGAGCTCACATACCTAATCTTTAGGCCAATGTCTGTGAATGAAACAAAAGCAAAGTATTTTATGTCCACTCCCTGCAATAGCAATTTTCTTTCAGGAGATAAGATTACAGTTGTGGTGAGAAAATGCCTTCCCTGTTTATAGGGACAGTCCTGATATTTCAGGTCCTTTTTCTTCTGTAGGTGCCTACTACCTCCTGACTGGACTTTTTACACTTGCTATCTAGTCACCCTAGTTACAGTACACTCATGTCCTGATACAGTAGTGAATTATTTAGTTGTGCCTAAAGAACATCTTGGGGAAATACTAACTGGGTAATAAAGGAATCTATTTCTTTTTTTTTTTTTTTCTGAAGAAAAAGTGTGATAGGCCTGTAATTCAACTTGTATTTAATCACTTTCTGAAATATAAGGCATGTTGTAAAGAGGACACAGGGTCAAAAATGTTAGAAGAAGCTGTAGATCTTACTTTTCAACAAAAGTTAGAGAGGGCAAAAAATTGTATCACATGTCTCCTCCCTACTGTATGGCTTTTGGGAAACAGCCTCTGTGCAATCAATTCCTCATCTCTCTAAGCACAAAAAGTTGCCAAGAAGAAAAGTGTGAAGACAAAAATGTTGGTTTAGTATGTTAGTTTTGTACAAGAAATTAAGTATTATGCAGTGCATACTGATACAACCTTATATCATCTGAATGATACAAGTAGAGGGCGTCAAGGGCCAGAATATGGGGTGGTCTGAGCACGAGAGAAGGAAGAAACTGTGGGAGGTCACACTGTGTGCCCCCCACCATGCTGGCTTTATGTCATTGGACATGTTGTGGGTGATGGAGTCAAAGCGGTGCATGCTCCTTGCTGCTCATCTGCATAAAATGGGGGACATAGTTCTGCAGCACCTGTGACCTTCTACCTGGGGAGAGATGGGTGAATAACTGACTTTGGTTCAGTGGCAGCTCCAACAGGGTGAGAACTCAGATTGGGTTGAAGTGAAACAAATCTTTCAGAATTTTTGGTGAAATAGAAAAATTGGGGGAATGTCCGTTTGGGCTGAACAAAACACTTTGTTCAACCTTCAATGAAAACATTTGTATTCAGGCATTTTCCACTTTGTTAATAAAAGCAAAGGACACCAAAGGCTACATACACAGAAACCAGTGAGCAGGAGAAGGTTCCCTCTTGCACTCAATAGTCTTGTGGTGTGGCCACTCAGCTAGCATGTGGGAGACCTAGGTTTGAATACGCATTTCCCAAGTGAATGCCCTACCACCCCAGAATAGCCAACAGCCTGGTACTGTTTTTCTCAATGTATCCTTTTGAATTGGTTCCAGCTGGTACGTATAAATAAAAATCAGGCCAAATAGTGAATCTCTAGTTGGGAGGTGAGGATCCCCACTTAGGAGGAAGCACACTTGGATTCCAATCTCTGATCCAATGACTAGTTATAAGAAGTGTAACAGCTTCCACAGAAGACATTGAGAGCCATACCACCTCAAAAAGGAGGTTGTGTAAAAGCTGAGTAACAACTTCAGGGTTTAAAGGCCAAACCCTGCTGGTGCTAAATTCCTTTTGAGAGATTGAGAACATTCTCTGCTTGTTTTTCTGCCTCCCCATTCCCTTCCAAAGTTCAATGGAAGCTTGGCAATTCTCAGGAGACAGTATGGTCCTGCAAATGGCAGACAGTAGCACAATCTCTCTTTCTGCTTTCTTAATTGCAAGTGGAATTCTATTAAAGCTTGTCTAATCACCATAAAAACAGAGAGGTCCTTTTATAAAAATATCAGCCAATATTTTATTGCTAAGGGTATGTTAGAATCTCTTAAGAGACAATGTGCAAGCTACATGGAATACATGAAACATGTACTGTCATAAAGAAGATGTAAATTCAATGCTTGATTGTAGCTCTCAGAGTTCTAGCATATGACTGATCCAGTAATGAGAACAAACTCCAAGTGCCCATACCCTCCCACTATATCAGGCTTGACTGTGAGTGGAGAAGTCAAACGTTTTTCCTTTTAATGGTCTGTCAGAGCACTCTTTCTCCTTAGCTCATTGATACCAGACAAGGAAATGTAACTTGGGGAGAGTAAACAGGTAATGGGGGGAATCAAAAACAAACCAAGATGAAGACAGTGTGAATTTATTTTTTGTTTGTCTCAGAGCATTAATATCTTGTATAACTGCAGGATGTTAGAACAATTACATCCAACATTTGATATTCAGTCTTTCCTCAAGGAAAAAACAGCTGGAAGCGAGATCCTGGTTTCAATTGATCTCACTGCTCATTATTATTTACCTGCACTGTTTACTCAGGTATGGGAGGAAAAATTAAAATATATGTTAATATAAAAGGACAAAGCTAATCAGCATGTATTTTTGAATGGGAGTTCCATGCCTTAGAATATTGACCTTGCTTTCTCTGTTTTAGCTACTTTCCAGGTTCTGTGGGGCAGTAGCTGGCCATTTAGTGAAGTGTGGGATATGACTTCCTCAGAGCTAATTACAGTTCCTCTTCTGTGCATGGAGATTATTGCTTGGAGGAGTTGCCAGAAATGGTAAGCACCCTGCCCTCAAAGCACACTCATACCTTGCTGGGGCAGGGAGAAAGCTTTTGTTTTTTGCAGGGCAGCAAAAAGCACTATCCCTAGTCCATTAGGCTGATGGTATGTTGATGTCAGCTTGAACGTCTGGTCTTCATTACATTATGTCTCATGTTAAAGAAAGAATTACAAATACTTCTTAAAAAGAAGTTTCTTCTTAAGTGTTTGGGCCAGGGGTGCAGAAGGCACATATTTGTTTAAACACTGTAACAAAGAATGCTTAAAATAACCCCAAACCAATTCAAAACTCAGTGTAAAAATAGTTTCCTCCCATGGCAGTGCAACAGGCCAGAAGTGGCATTACTGTAAATAGATGCAGCTCTAGGTCACTCATGGTGGAAATTGTACTCATCTACACTAGCTGAAAAGCTGACCTGTTGTGTAGATGGGGCTTTGGAAGTAGTGTTTTTCAGTCACAGGTGGTGAGGAATGACACGCTATCTCTTTAAACATAAATGATGTGCAGCTCTCTTGAAGCTGATTAACTGACGTTTTCTCTTGGAATAGAAATGAGTAATCTGGACACAGATGAGACCTTTGACTGCAATCACAGTAAGTACTTGTAGTTTGTGACCCTGGAGTTATAACCAGCGGCATCTGCTATTTGAGGATATTACAGGAGCAATTATGCACTAACCCTCCATGTAATGGTGAATCTAATGACCGCTCACAAAGAACGTTATAGTTTTACCCTCTGATACTACTTTTTAAAATGGGCAGGGAACATTGGCTTTGTTTGCTGTTATGTTTAATGATTTGTGAAATCATCAGCCAGAAAACTTGTTCCTTTTAGCCAGGCATCAGGTTGAGATTATTCCCTGTTATCCATTGCTTGGCCTTCTACTTGCACTATTAGAGACTTTTCAAGAAATGCACTTAAATCTAGTGACCTAAAACTCTTAGATAAACTTGTTTTAACCAATGTTCTGGACAGATCTGGGAAGCCTTGTTGAGCTTAAATGTTATGAAGTAACAAAATGAAGATTTTTAGGAGGAAGAGGGATGCCAGTTTTACAAAACTTCTGCTGATAGGTTCTGCTATGATCAGTCATTTAGGTTTCAGATAAGACAAGCTAGAGAGAAGGGTTGTGTTTTATTAGTCACCTGAATCTTATTACAAATGTAGACAGCCATATGCAGAGCTCCGATCTGGATCCAGATCCAAACTCTCCCTTCAAAGTACAGAGACATTAAATCCAAGGACTTAACTGGAGTTCTCTCATTAAAAGTGAGCTGGAATCCTTAATCAAATTTGAGACATAGGGGTCAGATGACAATGTTCTGACCTGGCCTAATATCACAATACAAAAGGGTTGTCTTTTCCCTTTTTTCATTTCTAGTTAAGAACACTTAACAATTGCATAGGGATCTCTGTCCACAGATCTCGAAGCACTCAACAAAGGCATGTCAGCATCATTATCCCATTTTACTGATGGATAAGCTGAGGCACAGATGTTAAGTGCCTTGCCTAAAATTATGCAGTAGATCAGCAGCAGAGTTGGCAATGAAATTTAAACTTTTTGATGCCCAGCCCCATGTCCAAGCCACTAAACGATTACCACATGATGGGGTTATGTGCTCTATGGGATGTGACTTCTAAAGTGCACTAACATGTTTTGCATAAATTGGTTGATGTAGATCCTGCTGGTGCACAGGAAGATTCCCTCATATGCTTTAATGTAGTGCTGTTTGAAACAGTGTTACGTTAAAGTGTACCTGCAAAGTCCGCAAGTACCAATTAATGTGCAACACCATTGTACCACTAGAATGGGCCTTGTACCACAATCTTTTAATCACAATTTGGAATGAAAAGTGGTCTTCCTGGAGGCAGCCACAGCAAACACTCTCTACTGATGGGGACCAAAGGGAGCAGGATGAAGGCCAGTCTTGGAGGCTGCATTTTGTATAAATAAAACCTTCTAGTGACAATAGCATCTATTTGTTTCTTCTGCCTTAGTTTTCTTGGCACATTTTTTCTTCACAGAGGTTGGTGCAAATCCTTTACTAGTGACATTGCATGATTTTAGGTTCTTAATAATGTTTATTGAATGATGTTATTGGCTCGCCAGTTGTTTTGATCATAAGATAAGATTCTTGACTCAGGCTACCCAGAGTTCTGCAAGGGACCTTCAGGATGTATGACAAGGACACTCATACTAAGAACCAAAATATAGCCGTAAAGACTTCTGTTGAGATACGTGAGGCATGATATACTAGAAAGATTCTGGTTTAATATACTTGCATCTTTCCTTGATAACCTGGTGGTAAGAGATGAAGGACCAGCTTTACCCCATATGCTGATGTCCAGGTTCTTTAATTCTCAAGTGAGAGGTGAAGAGCTTAGGAGCTATTCAAGAGCTAAGAGCTATAGAAAAACTAACACTAGGACCAAGATAATACTAAATACACAAGGCCTAATGCCTAAGATGTAGTGGGTTGCCCTCTCCTTCCATGTCCAAACTTGGCTTCTTCACCCACATAGTATCAGGGTACACTTATTCTATAGGCTGGTATGTGTATGCATATTAATTACATATCCATATCCTTTCCAGATAATTTGTTCATTCTCACCTGTTATTTCTGGTCTAATCATGTTCTTGTGGTGGACCTGTTAAGTCTACTGAGGGGATGAACTAAGTTAACCTTCCTAGCTTAGTGCCTTCTGAGTTATCTAGAGTAAAAGTTATAACCATATATGCTTTATTCTTTTACTCAGGGGTCTACAACCCCCCGCACGTGTGCCAAAACTTGGCACATGTGCCTATCTTGAGTGAGACACAATGCCGCTCAGGGTCCCGTCGCTGGCCCTTCCCCCCAGCTGGGTCTGGGGCCATGAGTCACGTGTATGGCACAGCTTCTGTCCCCTGCTGGCCTCTCCCCCCCCCAGCTGGGGGTGGGGCCAGCAGGGGCCAGGAGTCTGTGTGCGGGGGCAGGGCCAGCAGGGAAAAGGAGTCCCTGTCCCCACCCCTGGCACCTGCTGAGGATGCGGTGGGCGGGGCTAGCATGGGGGCCGGCAAAGGTTGCCAGCCTCTGCTTTAACTTATCATTACATACAGGGGCTAAAGGTCCTGGTATAGGTATACTAACTTGCTTTAGCTCATCCTACAGGATGTGGCCTGTAGCTATTCTGAGTTACAGCTAGAATTCTTTTAATATAAATCTATTGTATATAGATTGTATATAGTAGGTGAGAATCTGGCCTTTTAGCCAAAGTGTTCCTCAGTGTATTTAACAGACCTGCAGTTTATAATTTACCAGCTATGAACAAGGCATTGTCAAACAGCTTAAAATTACAGCTACACCTTTTGTGATAGGACACAGGATTAATTACACTGAATGCCTACCGGGTTGGCTAGTTGAAGAGGACTTTTCTACCTTACCGATGGAAAAGACTCCTTAAATCATCTTGTTCATATCACCACTGCCACAGCTGGGTTGTTTCATACAATATGTTCTGTACTGGTTTGGTCAGTCTAGTCTAAGATGACCCTAGAGATTGGGTTTTAATCCCTTCCCTTCAGAGAGTATTACATAGTCTGATAGAACTTTTCCTGATATCTGATCTAAATGTTCCTTTCTAGTAAGGAATAATGGGATAAAATGATACTTTCTATGGCATTCCTGAATAATTCCACAAGCTCTTCAATGTTTGTCCTTCAAATGCTTGGATGCAATTATATTCCCCTAGAAATGAGTGCATAAATTCCACAATGGTTTGAATCAGTAATATAAAAACTTCATTTAAAAATTGTCAGAGGTTTTAGCTTCTGGGAACAGCAGCCTAAAATAATGCAGCTAAGATTTCCTTTATTCTTTTCCTTGACTGTTCACTTTCCATTCATTATTGGGATCATAGATGTAAAGCTAGTTATTAACACTACTAAGCTCATGTTCATGCTTTCTGTAAAGTTCCTTGTTCATTTGAACACACATTAACTGTAAGTGGCTTTTTAAAAGTAGCCGTTGGGTGCAGCACAGGCCAGAGATATTTATTTCAAAAGTAATATTACAGACTGTGGCTGCAGTGTGTAATTTGACCTTTTTAGAAATCACTTGTGAACTCTTCAAAGTAAACAGAGCCTTCTTGTCATTTGCTGTATAATTCACTTAATTAATCTGGAGAGATGAAAAACATGTTTCCATGGAGGACAAACTGTTTTCCAATGAGGACAAACTCTTAAAGATGTGTCTGTCTTTATGTCAATCAACAACTTAAAGAAAATTATCCAGAGTAAACCAAACTGCTTCTGTTTGTCTAATAGATGGAGGCTAGTCACACCTGGAGCCTGACTGTTTAGGACTCTCCCTGAACAGTGTTTCCCACTACAGTTTTGAAATCAAAGGGAGTTGAGCATTGAGCACTCACAAAAAATCAGGATCCAGGCTTCCATAGACGGAGACACTCAAATCAGTGCCCTCTTATGGAAATTTTGTCCTTGGGGTTCCAAAAATTGAGACTGAGCTAGGGCTCTTCTTAGAGTTCTTGCCAAGTTCTCACTTAAATATATATCTTTGTTTTGAAAACTAAAATATACCAATAAATCTTCATTTAAAAGAAAGATAGTAACCATTTTTTAAAAATTAAAGTGGGTCATGATGGATGATTGCTTGCTTAATCATTGTACTACGGTACTACTTTCATTCATAATAAGGTAGAATTTTCAAAAATACCTCTGACCTGGCAGATGTCTGAAGGATATACATGCTTAATTCTAAGCACATGAATAGTCCCATTGACTTCAATGATGCTACTCACATACTTAAGTGTTCAAATGAAGTACTTTGCTGGATTGTGGCCTTTTGAGAATGTCCTAGCTTCCACTAAAATAAACAAACATCTCTGTCCATTGCTGTCAATGAGAGCTAACCACATCCTAAATGAACAGAATTTCTTGCATGATTGCAGGGACCTATATGTGGTTTCTGTGAGGCACCTCACACAACGGTAGATGCTGTAAAATAGTAATTAATAACACTTCCTAGGAGAAACATTTCACATCAAAAGCACACACCAAAGGTGACTAGTGCTATTTCATTGGACTCAAAATACTGAAAGCTTTTTGTGATTACCGCTTCTAACCATTTTTCTAGATCTAATAGGGATGTGATTAAACATACCTGTTAGAGTGCCATCTCATGCGGTTAGTCTGTACCACTTCCCTTAATATTTCAATCCATTGCCCCAAATATATATTCATTTCTACACAACATAATACAAACATGTTCATTTATGCTCGTTACCGCTAATAGCTATAAATCTGGTTTACCATTCCTAAAAAAGGAAGGATTCATCTTTTATTACATTTCTATATAGTGCCTGGCATAGATGGCCTTGATCCTGACTGGGGCTTTTAGGCATTATCATAATACAAAATAAAGTTCCCTGATTGACCTATATCTAACCATATTTTGCAATTAGCTCTCATGGAACTCAATGGAAAGATTTTCATTTATTTTAGTGGAAGCTAGGACATGTCTAAAGGTCCCAGTCCAGGAAAGCACTTTACTCACGCTTCAGTGGTCAAGTAGTGTTACTGAAGTCAATGGGATTATTCAGGCTCTTAAAGATTGCGTGGCCACTCATTTTAAGTATATGACTTTTTTATGGATTCAGATATTTTTTTAGAAAGTGTAAGCCCTTACATTTTCTTTGCAATATGACACACTAAATGAATTTATAGGAGTATTTTGAATAATTGAGGGTAGAAGCTTTAAGACTAGGTCTGGAAGGATGCCTCAAACCTAGGAGGACCATGGATGGAGATGCAGAGATGTCTGGGAGAAACTGAAACTAAATCTCTGATCCAGCTGGTGGATGCACCGCATAGCTTCCACTATAGCTGATTTCTATATCCCTCATATTAACACTTTATGGAATATCAAAACATACAAATGTTCATCTAGCTACACCAGATGAGCAAGATTCTTGGGTGGCAGACATAATTCATTAAACAATGCCAACATTCAAGTTTGAACGTGACTGTTAAAATCTAGTGTTAACATCCCCAACCCCCAAGGTAAATGGGGGACTTTTCTTGGTATTTTTGGAAACTGGCTAGAAAAACACCAGTTCTTTTTATTTCTCCACAGAATACTTGGAATTGCCCCCGAAGCCCCCAATAAAAAATTTCCAGAGTAGTTATGAATATAACCCTTGCAACCTCAAAGGCAAGAGATCTCTGCCTGAACTTGCAGGATATAAGGTTAATGGGAATATTTTTGGTGAAATGTCTACTTTCCATCAAATACCTCGGCTGGAAATATTTCTACCAGCTCTCCTTGATTTAGCCCATTGGGCTGCAGATTCAATAAGAATATGTTTATATATATTAAAATAAATATTACAATAAAATATATTTTCCATTCATATAAAATTTTTTTCTGTAGAATAAAGCAAAGACCTGAAGAAGGCAACAGTTTGTCTTGACTTCCGTATTTCTAACTGGCCATCGAGCAAGATTATGATTTCTATGTTTGCTCCATAGAATGTCTCAGCTTGGTTTCCTCAATGGCAGTTGTTCTCTGCTGGCAACTTTCCTGGCATATTTGCAGGGCTTGGAGGAAGGCAGTCTGCTCATTTGAGATGTGGCAGGTGTTTATAATGGTGGGGTTGTAGTAACAGAACAATATATTTAGTAAAGAGGGCCTTAAAAAGTAGCTGTTCCAGGGAACATAGACTCAATCTTGCTGCAGTGAAATGCAAAGCTGAATGGTATCAACTGGGGCATCAAAACTGTAGTATGTCTGAATAAACAGAGAGGGGAATACCCAAAAAACCAATCACCTGGAACACTTGAGAACCAAAGAGGAAGGGTGATCCAGAAGATGGGATGGGGATGTGGGACTTGGGACACAAAGCTTCAATTCCCTGCTCTGCTATGCACTTCCTGTGTGGACACAGGATATCACCTTGGCACACATCTTCATAGGTGTTTAGTGTCTCAATATTTTTGAGGATCTGGACTTTCATCTCTCTGGTTGAGATTCTCAAATGTATTCAGGTGCCCAACTCCCATTGATTTCAATGAGAGTTAGGTGCCTAACTACCTCAGGGTGTCTGTCTGTCTGAGCTTCAGTTCCCATAGCGAAAATTGTGATAATAGAACTTCCTGCTTTATATGTGAATTGTGAGGCTAGATCCATTCAAGATTGTTCAGTGTTGAAATATTCTGTTCATGGGAGGCCATATAAGTACCTTTTGGATTAATGACATTGCTTTGGTAAAGAACAACAATATGCTTATTTTACTCTTTCCCCAGGGCAGAGATTGTCTTCCTTTGTCTTTGGAGAAACCTAGCACATTTTGGGCAACATAAATAAACAATAAGAATAATTGGAGCTGAATGAGTATGTGGAGATGGTACAGAGAGAATGGAGTCCATTTTGTGTTATCCAAATTCAATATAATGAAACAAATGATGAAACTAAAATTGCTTTAGTACATTTTAGTGGGCTTTGATTCCATTTATAGTACAGGGATTTTCTCCAGTGGTAAGCAGGTTCCACTGTTATAAGCAGTGTATGAAACCTACCCAGTGGATGTTTAATATTTTTACTCTAAGGTAATTAGCATCTTACCAAAGTCTTTGAAGGAGTAGCTGCTGGCTCCCAAATGACCGTGGTAAATAGTGGGGATAACAATGCTGAGCTCACAGGGGTGTTGAGGATAAATTAATTCACGTATGTGAGGCAATGAGTGCCATAGAATAAGCTTAAAAAGGTGCAGGATTGGGACTTCCAATTTTGTTCATATTTCCTGTGTAGTTTGTGGGGAATAGTAACTCAAACCTTTAAAAGGCTGGGAACAAAAAAAATAAGCATCTCTATGACAAATTGCCCTGTTGAACAAAGGTGTGAAGCATCTGAAGAACAAACTGACATTTACTGTTTAATCATGTTATCACACAAATGGTGAAACAAACAAGAGTGTAAAATTATAATCCTGATTGTTCAGGTTCCCAGCCAACTATGAAAACACAGAAAATATGCTGTTGTATTAACGGCTTTAGAATGCCAACAGACAGTCCAGGGGGACAGAGAGAAGGCTCTACTAAAGGTCACTTTTACTGAAGGGGAAGAACAAACCTTAATATGTATAAATAAAAAAATTTCCAAGTCTTTAATATGCCTCAGAGATACTGCACTGAATTACGCCATTACCTTATTCATAGATTCTAAGGGCAGAAAGGACCACTGTGATCACCTACTCTTATCTCCTGTACAGCACAAGCTATAGGACTTGTCTGAAATAATTCCTACTTGAGAATCGTTCTTAGAAAATACTTCTGATCTTGAATTATAAATTGTGAAAGAAGTAAATTCACCATAACTCTTGGTCAGTTCTTTCAGTGGTCAATTGGCTTCCCTGTTTAAAAAGACATATTTACACCATCTTGTTTCTCTGGTGTATTGAAAACTGTTTCCCTTCAAGTGATGGCTTCCTTGTTCTGCTTGCTGGCTAGAGGGCTCTATGGAGAGGTGTGTGAAGTGGAGCGCACACAGTCTGCAGAGAGTCAGGGTAGAATTCAAGAGGATGAGTTGCCCCTCCCTTTAGGGAGCAACCTGCTTTCCCTCTGTTTTGGGGTTCTTGTCTTATCATAGATGTGTAAGACTGGAAGGAACCTCGAGAGGTCTTCTAGCCTGGTCCCCTGTACTCAAGACAGGTCTAAGTATTATTTAACTATCCCTGACAGATGTTTGTCTAACCTGCTTTTAAAAATCTTCAGTGATAGAGATTCACCAGCCTCCGTAGGCAATTTAGTCCAGTGCTTAACTACCCAACCAGTTAAGAAATTTTTCCTAATGTCCAACATGAATCACCCTTCCTGCAATTTCAGCCCATTGCTCTTTGTCCCATCTTTAAAAGGTAAGAACAATTTTTCTCCTTCCTTGTAACAACCTATTTATGTACTTAAACTGTTGTCATGCTACCCCCATCCCACACCACCATTTCTCTTCTCCAGACTGAAGAAATTGGGTTTGTTTAATCTTCTCTCATAGGTCATGTTTTCTAGACTGTTACTCTTTTGTTGTTATTGTTGTTGCTCTTTTCTGGACTTTCTACAATTTGTCCATGTCTCTTTGAACTGTGATGCCCAGAACTGGACATGATATTCCAGTTGATGCCTAATCAAAATGGAGTAGAGCAGAAGAATTACTTCTCATGTCTTGTTACAAGAGTCCTGCTAATATTCCATGGTCAGAGCATTAAGTTCAAATTAAATGGTGCTGTAATTCGTCCTGATAACACCACCTCCAGCAAAGTGATGTAGCACTTTGGTTGAAATCAACAATTCAAATTTAGGTCCATGTAGCCAGAAAGCAGCTCTAAATCTTGCTGTTCCTGTTTTTTCCCAGTCTGGTGCACCATAGCAACATAACTACCCCTCTTATGGGAGCCTGCAACCCTGGAAAGTTTTCAATTAATTCCTCTCTGTGATTGCAGCACTGTGCCTCTCTGTGCTTGCAGCACAGAAACAGCAAGGAAAGCTTGTCCTGCTTTTATTTTTCTTTAGAGAACAGGGGCGGGGGAGTTAGCAGAGGATGACTGCCTCCCCACAAGCCACTGTGCCTACTACCCACAGTGCAATGCATTTCATGAATTGAGCATTTGAGACAGGACACCCCTGCAAAGGAATTTGCTGTGTGATCACTCGCCTTCATCTTCTGTAATTTGACATCTTAAAATCAAATTAAAATCCCACTCCAGACAAGCCCCGGAAGAGAAATCTCAGACTAATGCTTCAAGCAAATGCTTGCTTATGAAAGTAACATAAGTAACGGTACCTTAGAAAATTTTGATAGCCATGACTGTAGACCTAGTCCCATTATAGCTACTAGCCTCAGTCCTGCGCCTCACCTACATGCAGGACTACTCCACATCCCTAAGAGGAGAGATGGGCAGATGGAAGCAGGGCAAAGCCAGGCAGACTCTTGGGTGGGGATCCCTGGTGCAGGAGCTGGCTTGATGGCAGCCATGTAGAGGAGTATGGTTGTTCACACCAAGGCCCATTCCGGATAGGCCCTACTGTTTCTCCAACAGGTTGGGGGGGAGTAGAAGTGGCTAAGATTGCAAGGTTTGCAGTGGCACTCAGGTGTAGACCTCCTGGGCAAAAGGTCACAATGCTGATCACTTGGTTTAGGGCTCACTGACATCCCTTCTTGGGACGGAGGTCCACTGGTGCCAAACCTAAAGGGTCAGTGGAGTGCTGCTCATCCTCACGACTGCCAATGTATGTAATATTTGTGTGGCTGGGGCTGCCACAGACCGTCAGAAAACACTCTACAGTTCATCTCTCCTATGAAGCAGAAAAGCGGGTGTTGCTTTTGGAAATGAACTCCAGATACGTTATCATCAGCTAAAAGGTAGGGAATGTGCATCTCTTCCTGGCAGCTAGTGACTAGTTGGTATCTAACATCTTCCTTTTCCTATCCCATGGTAACCCATGCTTGCTTGGTGTGGTCCCTCTCTAGTGGCACCTAGTCCAGCTAGAGACTGATGAGTCTGCTACAGGCTGAAGTAAGGGCTGTGTGGCTTTATACTCGTGCAGGAAGGGTTCATACATTAAGCTTCATAGGTGCCATGTTTGATCCTGCCTGCTGATGGCTGGGGTTGGTTGGTGGTGTGGTAGCACTCAATTTTCCACTACAGTTTGCTATGCGAAGCTTCTCTGGCTTGCTGCAGTGCCCCCTTGTTGTAAATTAAGTTGCTCATACTAATAATGCTTCCTTAAAAACAAACAAACACTTAGAGAGAGAAAAAGAGAGAGAGAAATATCTCAAGAAGCTAGCCTGCCATGTAACAAGTTGGTGCATGCTGCTACTCAGATGCTATGCTGATGAATGCCTACAGGTATAGAATCATAGGGCTGGAAGGGAGCTCATGAGGTCATCTGGTCCAACTCCCTGCTAAAAGGAGGACCACTCCCACTAAATCATCCCAGCCAGGGTTTTGTATAACTGGACCTTAAATATCTCCAAAGACAAAGATTCTACCACCTCCCTAGGTAACCCATTCCAATGCTTCACCACCCTCCTAGTGAGAAAGTTTTTCCTAATATCCAACCTCGACCTCCTCAGCTGTAACTTGAAACCATTGCTCCTTGTTCTGTCCTCTGTTACTACAGAGAACAGCCTAGTTCCCTCCTCTTTGGAGCACCCCTTCAAGTAGTTGAAGCTTGCTATCAGATCTCCCCTCAGTCTTCTCTTCTGTAGACTAAATAAGCCTAGTTCCTTCAGTCTCTCCTCATAAGTCATGTGCCCCAGCCCCCTAAACATTTTCGTTGCCCTCCGCTGGATTCTTTCTAATTTGTCCACATCCTTTCTGTAGTGGGGAGCCCAAAACTGGACACAGTATTCCAGATGCAGCCTCACCAATGCCGAATAGAGGGGAATTATCACATCCCTCGTTCTGCTGGCTACATTCCTACTGATGCAGCCTAATTATGCCATTGGCCTTTTTGGCAACGAAAGTACATGTTTGCTAGTATTCCCAAGAGAAGCAACCAAGGGAGACGGAGAACTTGAATTACAGAAGTATTACAGGATTGACAGGGGGTGGAAGGAAGTTCACTTGTCCCTGTATGATACTTACCTCAGGCCATTTACTTTCATAAGCATCGTATTCATTGGCAAATGTGAACTAAGTCCCCAGTCCTGCAATGTATAGGATACAAATGAACTGCTATGTACTATCAATTGAAGCTCTGGAGCTTAAAAAAAAGAACCTGCCACCCTTGGGGCTTCCAAAGTTGCTCATTATTTCCTTGAGCAATTATGGTTCCTTCAACTGAATCTTAGGGTGGAATACTCTGAGGAAAATAGCAGGAGTAGGAAAACCCAGACCAAGGTAGACAGATACAAGAGAAACATTCAAATATTTTTATGACTCTAAAAAGAAATACAATCCTCTTACCTTTAACACTGTTTCCTAAACAATGTATTCTCACAACCCTGGTTTAGGTTCAGTTGGAGATCTAGTATGGGACATGTGACAGTAGACACCACTTCTGGTAACAGCACCAAACCAATTGAAATACATGTCTTTAATGCAGTTGTCAGGCTTGTCTTAAGAAGGGCTCAATAGTAAAGTCAGTAACTAAAATTTTCATCATTGTTCTCTTTTAATGAGCAGTATTACTGGGGTGCAGGTACACAGGACATATGGCTCCAAGCGTTACGGTGATTGTTAATTGGAAGAATAATATCCTGGTTCAGCCCTGTATTGGCTCTCATTTAGAGCTGAATCAGGCCCATTATAAACCAACCACCCTAATAAAACATACAGTGCAGTTATATACCCTTTCCTATAGTGTACCCAAAGTATATTCATAATGTAAATCTCACAAACCTCATACGAGGAGAAACACTCCACAGTTTTATGGGAAGGATGTATTAAAGACCTATGGTAGTTGAGGATTATAGCATTGGATTTATGAGCAGATGATTTATAAGAATGTCACATTTAAGTTAGTGATTATGTTTGCCAATAAATTTTTGCAGCCCAGAGTCATTTTTTACTTTAATTTTATTACAAGTGTTATAGACTGGGGGGAAGGGAGAGTCCTTTGGGCATTTGTCAGGGTTGGCAGATACAGAAAGTTAGTTTGTCTTTAAATGCTAGGAGCCAGCTTTATTTTTCTACAGTTTTTAGGGTTCGCAGGGTAATTATCTTAATAAATATTTCATACACATGCCCTTTCACATTGATTTGTCTGAAGGAATTTTCCCCCAGAGCAGCTTAGCAAAATCTCTTTATTCGCCTTCCTCTATAGCATGGGATATGAGTGGTGGATTCTCTGTACCTTAAAGTCTTTAAATCATGATTTGAGGGCTTTAATAATTTAGTTGTAAGTTAGGGGTTTATTGCAGGAGGGGGTGGGTGGGGTTCTGTGGCCTGCATTGTGCAGGAGGTCAGACTAGATGAACATATTGATCCTGTCTGACCTCAGAGTCTGTGAGTCTTGTGAAATGGGGGAGAGAGAAGAAAGACTCAGAAAATCCTAGACAACTTGGCAGGATCCATACAATATAACCATCCTGTCAATGTAATCCCAATCATCAAAATTCAGCATTCTGTTTCATTTGGGCTTCAGTTTTTGCTTCCAGATTGAAGGCTGCCACTGCAGGCGTATGTCTAAAACAGCTGCATCCAAGAGAAGAACAGAAAAGTCCTTTTTGAGCCTGAAGCTCTCAAGAGTAGAGCATCTTTTAAGTATAAGGGGCACACTTAATTTGTTACAATGAAATCTTTGGGGTATTATACAGATGTTTTATGTACATAGAGAGAAGCAATGTGGTTCGGAACCAAAATATAGTTGTCAGAGGTTTTTAATCAGAAGAGCTTATACATCATAGTAGCTTGATTTAGAAGAGATGCACCTTTTTAAAGGAAGCTGCATTGAGAGGCATATAATAATAGCATTTTCAGTTGCTTTTGTTAGGATAAAATTACAAGAGCTACCAGTCCTCATGCACCTCAGCATAAGATGGGGTCAGAAAGGAGTCTCACTTCATGGTGCTATATTAAGGTTGGTGTATTATAAAGACTATATACCTTCCTAAGGAACAGTTGAACTGACCGGTGTCTGAGGGTCACATCATTAGGCTAATTATCTGCATGGAGGATCTCCTCCATCTGGTTCTATCCATTGTAAACATGTACCAGATATGAAAGGAATCTGGCACTGCCCCTTCTGCCCCATACACTGTAGAACCTGTCCATTCCCTACAGGTCTGGAGATCGGAGTTCAGGGGATGGTAAGACTGAGAAGATGGGGTAGGACCAGTGTGTGTGCATGCATTTTGAGTTTTCTGTGGGAAATTCTGAAACAAAGTGAAATGAATATTAAATAAGGATACTGATATTATAGACATAACAAACAGTTGGTGGAATGAGGCTAATCAATGGGACATTGTAATAATAGGTGTGATGGGGTAGGCTTACCTTGCACTGGAAAGGCCCAGCAGACTCTATGGGTGGCAGAAGCCCCACCCCTCAAACCCCGCTGAGCATACTCCAAATGCTGCCCTAGTATAAAAGGGAGCAGCACAGCTCAGTTGGGCCTGGCCAGTGAAGAGGGAGGACCTGTGCTGGAAGCTCCTGACTTTCTATGGATAGAAGCTCCATGTTTCAGTAATAAGAGTATAGGAAGACACTACCAATGCTGATGGTGATTACGAAGTGCTGAGGAGATTATAAAAGCTATAAAAATAGGAAACTTAATCATGATGGGAGATTTCAGGTATCCCTCTGACTGAGCACATATCTCAGGATGGGATGCATCAATAGTTTCAAGATACCATAAATGGCTGCTTCTTGAACCATTTAGTCCTGGCAACTATCAAGGAAGAGGCAATTCTTAATTTAGTTGTAAATGGATGTCTTGTTTAATAATAGAAAGGTCTCCATTTGGAGCTACTTACATTTTGAAGTAGAAGCAACATTTTTTCATTTGGATTTGCCTGTTTAGTTTCACTAACAGTCCTCAATCCAACATATTTTAGATTATCTTTTGTTCCTAAAACATCAAGTTTTGGTAACCAAGTTTATTAAGCTCTACTTGGTAGCAGTATCAGCTTTCCAGCCTTATGTGGAAAACCGTTACATATTCTCTAACACTGTTAGTCAGACTTCTGAATGGCCTGGAAAGGTTGTATTCACATATAAGGAAATAAATTCCTCCCTGAAGCTTGAACTTATTTATTTTTTTTAAAGCCTCTGGGACCTCCATTTGAGCCTTTAGCAATGTGTTCTTTCCCACATATAGCAAAGGTGACACTTTTGGCTCAGAAGGTGGTTGGAACTGCCTGCTCTGACCTCTGAATCTTCTTATACAGTTTCTTTTAAGGACAAACTTATGTCCTCATCCAAGAGTCTCTCTAAAATGGTATTTAACTTTCATATTAACCAGTCAATTTACTTACCTACATTTTACCCCAAACCATACTTCAATAGAGATGCGCAACACCTGCACACTTGAAGGGCTTTGGTGTTCTACACAGGCACGAATAAACAGTTCAGTTGGCAATGGATGTGAAGAGCTGGGTTGACAGACAGGATGAACAGTCTCCCAGTCTCTTCACAGAAAAACTCATGAGGGGTAGCCACTTATATCTGTGAACATTATGACCAGGTAGGCATTTTCCTGCCAAGCAAAGTAACTACACATTCAACAAGATCACAGACAAAAGAGTCTTGTGGCACTTTTAAAGACTAACAGATTTATTAATCGCATGAGCTTTCGTGGGAGAAAATCCCACTTCGAAAGCTCATGCGATTAATAAATCTGTTAGTCTTTAAAAGTGCCACAAGACTCTTTTGTCTTTCTACAATAGACTAACACGGCTACCCCTTTGGAATTTGTCAACAAGATCACAAGCACCCTTGGAGATGTTTCTTACACAAGTCCTTATCCAGAGCATTTGTAAAGCAGTTGCCCGGTCTTTACCTTTGCATCCTGTTATGCTACCACTCAGCTCTTTAGATATAATGCTAAATTTGGGTGAGTTTTACTACGGTGTGCACCCACATAGACTCTGATCTCTCTACCTGTTTCACAGCTCCAGAGTCACCCAGAGTAGAATGCACATGTAATCACTCAAAGGAAAAGCTGGTTACTAAACTTGTGTTCTTTGAGACTGCGTTGTGTGTGTCCATTCTATAACCCACCCTCTGCATTGAGAATGGAGGGGGCTTTGGTGGGGCTTTATATCAACACACAGTGGTATATGATGGCAAGGGTGCTCAGATTGGCTCCCCGGGTACCCCAACAGAAAATTTCTGACTGTGCACGGGGCACACGTGTAACCCATATGCCTGAAAAGGCTATCTCTGAGAGACCTGCTGAGGGTGGGTTACTGTTGTTGGGCAGATTAGTGACCCACAACTGGAAACTTCCAGAAGCAGGGAGTGGTAGCAATTTGAGCATGCTCCACAGTGTACCCTGCTGCTGTGATGTGATGTTGTCAGTCAGATGACTGGAGAGCAGCAGCCTGAGCAGACAGCAGGCAGGAGCTGCCTTGAGGGGAGACCATGTGCTCAGTGTTCTGGAGAGGAGCTGAGTCAGGAGTGAACAAGATGTTTTCTCCATGTAAAGGAGTCATTTGCGACAGACCTTGCAGACATGCATATGGGACTGAGGGCTGGTTGCAGAGGAGAAGAGAGAGCCTGCATGTAATGCTACAGAGGATCCCAGCAAAGAAAGAAGAGGACAGCTATTTCTTGCCACTCAAGCTTCCACACTGGAACAGAGACTGTAGCTGAGAGTTGGGTGAACTCCACACAGACTTTGGGACTCTTGGGTATCTTTCATGCAAGGGATTGTTCTTGGTTAATTGTAGTTTGTTTTCTTAGGATAAGGTTTATTTAGTTAGTAGTTAATAAAGTTCATTGTTATGTTTATTGTAGTAGCATTTTAATGTGTGAGTGTAGCTCTGAGCAAGCTTCGCCGTGAGTCCTGTACAGACTGGATCCTGGGTCTCCAGCTGCTTTCCCCATAGGGGTTGGGATTGATTTCTGTGGGGCACTGGAGAAGGGCAACTAAATGAATTTAGCCCACCCAAAGGTTACACACGCACACCAAGACCAGAACAGATGTGTGCAACACTTCTCAATGAACAATAGTCACTGACAGTTAATAACCATTTATCCATGTTGCTCATTGATTGCAGATCAATGTGCTCATTTTTAGAGCTGGCTACATAACCAATTTTTCCCAAGAAAACTTTCTCATGCTTTGTCCCATTTTTTTAATCTTTCTGTCCATCTTCCCAGTAGGATAAAGTGGGGGGAAAACTTGGAAATGGAAAAACTAATAACAGAAAACAATATTTTCAGCTTTCAAAAGTTGCAATGCAAGCCAATTTAAATGAGGACAAAACTAAATTATTTTTTTCATTTCATAATGTCACTTTGCAAACCTTTTGATTGAATTCTCCCATCAGAAACAATTTGTTGAAATAGGCATTTGCCCATGAAAAAATTTGATGTCATTTTGACTAAACTTTCTGATGGGGAAAATGTTTAGTTCAAGAACTGTCCAGATTTACTCATTTGACCTGCAAAATGGTGGAGTCTCTAACTGCCAATACTTTAATCTCACTGTGAGAGCTGTGAGTCAAGTTGAGCCCTTTCTGGTTCATTTTACCACCCAGCAATAAATTTTCTGTTGCTGAAACTGAATTGAGCTCACTCTCCTGTGGTCACTTTAGGGTGGCATCAGAACTAAAATCATCTTCTGCTTGCTTTAGTAATTGAAATGACAATAAATGCAGACAGGGTGTGGGCTCTTTGAATAAGATGGCTCTATTCTTAGACCATTACTTTTTCAGAAAGGAACTGCACTTTAAACCACTGTGGTGGAGTGCTGGAGGACGTGAGGTGCTCTGGGAGCTAGAGGGCCTCTGAGGGATAGCTCTGGTCTCCTATGAGTCATGAGTTTGAGGATGTAAAACGGTAAATGATGTCAATTTCCTAGGTGTAGAGATCACAAGGAATAATTTTTTGAGCACCCCATGAGTGAATGACTCACTTCTGTGGGTATCTCAGCAGGGGAGTTGATCTGGCTCTGAGACAATTAAGTAAATAGATCATGCTGGAGAGTGGAATCAGGCCCTTGCTTCATTGTCAGGATATTTTGTTTAGTTCAGTTTATTATAGCACTATGAAGAGATACCTCTTTAGTTAAAGTTGTGTTATTTTAACTGACCAGTTCATGTGCATATTTTTAAACTCCACTATGAAAAGTTTGCTGTACAATAACAAGAGAATCTTTCCTTTTAAAAATAAAATTAAATCCTTTAGCATTATATCAGTAAGGCTTTTCTTTCTACAGTCTTTTCTCTTTCCAGCTTAGTAGTTTAGAGGGGGCCAAATTCTCTGCAGCTATATGGGCAGTGCTCCATCTAAGTCAGCTTAAAATAGTAGAGAATTTGCCCTCCTGATGCCCGATCTAAGGACATTCATTCCTAATTAAGACCATTTTCAAAAGGAAACTGAAATTGTTTGAAAACTGAATTTTAAAAATCACTCCTTCTGCCTCCACCAGACATTTCTTTTCATAACATTTTTAGAAGGATATTTATAGTCTGTCATTACACATTGTAATTATGTAATTGCACATCATAATTATACACTCTGATTATGTGATCATGCTTGTTACAATAATTATGTAATTAGCCCTAATTACAACAATTGTGTAAATACATGGCAATGGTGTAAAAACAGGGGAAGCTTCAACTTGAGTTAAGGAAGGTTTTATAGTGGTGAGACAAACCCACAAAAAGCGAAGGAACGTGCAGTTCAGGTGTGATCCTGCATGGTGTTCAGCTCTGCCTTATGAAGTACCATGTACTCATGAATGGAGGGTGTGCAGCATCTTGCAGAATCAGACCTGCTGACCAAATTCCAGATGGTGGGGAAAGGGGTCCAGGGAGGGTGCTGCTTGTGGCAGATGTTTGGCTATGGTTCCTCGCTTCATGGCTTCTCTTCACTGCCTCCCCCATTGAGGATCATCTTGTTTGATGGAGGGGAGTTCACCTTATCCCCAGCCTGGACATATTGGGGTACTGTGATTTGCTCCACCTGGGTCTCTATGCCATCTTGCACCCTGTATAGGAAACTTCAGTTGTAAAGGAATCTGTTAATGTCATGTTGTGTCTTTTGAATGTTTTAAATATGTGAATGAATATTATTGTAGGGCCTCTTCTTGAACCCATTCAAATTAATGGCAGGACCACACCCTTATAAAGCAGCTCACATGACTAACTGGGTTCTTTGCTTTTGGGCCTCAACCCTTCCCTTCTGTTAAGGCAAGCTAGTGTGAATCTCCCTATTTCTGCAGTAGGATTGTAGAGAACAACGCCTCCTCATTCAATACTTCTTCTGAACAGCTAATGGCCCCCCAAATTGTGACTCTGTGTTTATTCATCTTTTGATCCCAGTCCTACAAACACATATGCAATTAACTGTCTGCAGGTAAGTAGCCCCACTGAGCTCACCTGTGTTCATTTAAGCGTATATGAAAATGTTTGCACCAGCAAAAACTAAAGATCCTAAAAAGAGTCCCAGAACATGCATAATCCCTGTTTACACAGCATAGCTACTGTGTCTCAGCTGGACTGTGGATTCCATTTGTGTGAGTCTGCTGGTGTATTTGAGACTACAGATCCATCCCAGAATTTCTGGATCTGAAACCATGAGATTTTAATGTCTGAACGCACAGGCTGTTAGCTCAATGACCCACCCAGGGTCATCTCATCACACTTCACATTAACAATGAGGCCTTTTAGGTAGGCATCGATATATCAGTCATCAGGGGTTTTGCCACGGATATTACTGCCCTGTGTCCATGAATAATTTTAAATTAGAACAGACTGGAAAATATTTTTTCTCAAGATCTTTTGATGAGAGAGAAATTCGTACATAAAGATCCATTAAAGATTTCCATTGACAATTTTGCCTTTTGTTAAAGCTTTGGACATGCCGCCGTTATGCCTCAAGGACATTGTAATTTGGGTGCTTCATGCTGCTCTTCCCCTCTATAGGCTGAGCTGGTCCAACTTCATTTCTCATGATGAGTCACCGTCTCCACACATGGTAAGGGGGGCAGGGGTGTTGCCTCATGAGAGTTCTTGGTCATAGCACATTGTGGGAGATGCTGTCTTCCTGGTGAACCTGGACCATAGAGGCGAATGGATGGATGAGGTCACTGCAATAAAACTCCTGCGAGGGACTGTGACAGATTGGCTATCTAAATTTAAATATTTTGGTTTTCTGCTGATATAATTCATTTTTCAGCAACTTAAGTTTCGGATGGAAAAATCAAAACTTTCTACAGAAAGCAGATATTTTTTTCTGAAAAATTTGTTGTCAACCCCAATTTTGATTAAAAACAAAAATTAATGTAGCCCTATTTGAGATGTTTTAAAATTTGATTGTTTATAGTTTCTAAGTATGAAATGTGTTTATAGAACTGCAGATTTTAGGGTAATTTCTTTGAAAATGTTAAATTAGGATAGCTCAAACAATCCCTCTGCACACGGCATACTCCACCTTCCAGATTTTCTTCTGGCAGTGAGGAATCATGGAGGTGGGGTGGATTTTGAAAGAGATCTAATTTTAATTGCAGTTTCTGTTGGAGGTGTTGGACCCATTCTTCTGTTGCTACATCACTTTTAGTTCTGTTCTCTGCTTTGTGTGATTGTAAGCATATGGATGTGTGTAGGTCTTGCTTTTCATTACAGACAGAAAAAGAAACAGCACAGTATGCCAAATACATCCCTAGTCTAAACTCTTTGGAAATAATGAAGTTACAATGTGTTTGAACATAGCCCATTATGTGTAACTTCATTTTCAGTTGGGTAGAAGCAGAAACTCTGACTTTTTATTTAGAAAATACAGCTTCCATTAAATTTAATTACTTCTCCATCTGACTGTAAATAGAAGATGACTCTTGTTAAATTTAAAGCTTTTCTCTGAAAGCCTGGGTGATAAAGGTGTGGCTACTAATTGAGGTTATCTTGTAAATGGAGGTAGACTGAATCAAAAACATGTTTTATAGGAGAGACTGTCAATTTTAAGTTGAAAGCAATAAAGCCCAACTGAAGCAAAAATGAGAATTATTGTATACCAAAATTCCTCAAGTAAAAAATGTCTTACTTTTAAAACCAAGTAATAAATGTAGAAAATCCAAATATGGATATAAAGTGCGGGGTGGGGAGGAGAGGGGGAAGAGAGACAAACACACACATGTAGGCTTGGAACGAAATAAAAACTTACTGTGATTAAGAATTGCAGAATGAGGCTGGTGGCTAGTTGTCTAATTTTTGATGCACAAAGGAAAGGATAATTCCAAAGGGGTAGCCGTGTTAGTCTATTGTAGAAAGACAACAGAGTCTTGTGGCACTTTTAAAGACTAACAGATTTATTAATCGCATGAGCTTAATAAGTCTAAATATATTCTTTTTGCCTGTAAAGTTTCTTGCCCAAATAACTTTAGAATAAATCCATGTATATCCAAAAGTCCGTATAAGTAAAGTGCCTGTGCAGCTCTTAACGGACTACAAATATACAGTGCTTTGGATAGACTGTAGTAAATGCTGCTTCACATTCAGCAAAGGCCCCTATTTTTATTTCTCCCTTCTGTCCCTGCTCCGTTTTGTCTATTTTCTTTCCTGTGTTAAATTTTCCCCATCATTCCAGTGTTTGAAACTCAGGCAGTCAGTCGGTGCGTAATCCAGCTTCTTCAATGGAAGTCTTTCCATTGATTTTAACAGGAATTACATCAAGCCCTACAAAGGGTCTTTATGTGATGCTGAAAAGCTGTAACATACTTACCATTGCAGTTTATGATCATCCAGCTAGATTTTGTGTTCACTTACTGAAACTTTATTTTTTTTTCTAATGCACTATACGTACACATATTAATGAAGCATTCACCACCATGATATCCAAATACTTGTCACATAGATTATATTAATACCAGAAAATTTCTTCCTAAAAATAGAGAGAATTTTATAAAGTTACCATATTTTTATCATTTGTGGCAAAACACATCAGAAGATATTCAAGTGTTCTGCGTGTCAGTTCCTGGATTTGATCTATACTGTCTGTATAGAAAAAGTGCAACCAGGGGCAGATCAAAAAGGCCACACTTTATCATTGCCCCTTTGTTTCTTCATTTCCACCTTTTTACAACTTGGTTCAAGCAACTACATAGAGAGGGGAAGCCAAGGGCAAAGGTACTATCATTTTTTTTCCAACTACTCTGAGGGGCCTGAGCTAGGGTTGTACATTGGCTGGGCTGGGCCATTTACTCAAATACTTGTTGAAATGGTGGAGCCTGCCAGTAGAAGTGTTTTCCTTGAATAAGTGTTGTGATGAAATGTAGACTCACTGCATTGAATCAGGGGTAACATACAAGTTCTGAACAGAGTTATAAAAGCTTGTATGTTGACATGAAAAAATGTGACAATTGAGGTGTCCTGAAAAGAATTCTCCACATCATCAGATGGAAAATTAGGTCTGGTCTGGTAAAAGTGGGTGCGTCTACACTTGTAAATTAAGTCGACTTAAGCTTGCTTAAGTCGACTTAATTTACTCTGCATCTACAGTACACTTTCCTTAAGTCGACTTAAGCAAGCTGCTTAAGTCGACTTAAGGAAAATTAAGTTGACTTTGTTAAACCTAGTTTAAAGTCGACTTTAGGCTGAAGTCGACTTTCTAAAGTTGACTTAAGCCAGTGTGGACGCAGAGTAGTCCTAAGTCTACTCTAAGTCGACTTAGGGCTCTCCAAGACTGCCCCACTGCCCTCCCTGCCGGGGAGGGTGGCACAGGAGGAGCCTGGCATGCCCCCCCCACAGGGCAGGGCAGAGCCCTGCCCACCCTGCTCCTATTCCCTCCCAGGGTCCCTGTCCCCCTTTGCCCCATTGTACCCAAGTACAATGGGGCAAAGGCTGAGCCCCCTGGCACTTGGCAAGGGGTGCCCCCCCTGCCACCATGGACCTCTCCCAGGTCCACCTAGCCCCTAGAAGTCGACCTAGGCATCCAGTGTGGACGTTCTAGGTTGACTTTGTAAGTTCCCCCCCTAAGTCGACTTACAATTTAAGTGTGGACATGCTAAATCGACTTAACAAAGTCGACTTAAAGTTGACTTTGTTAAGTCGATTTAGCTAAAGTCGACCTAAATTTACAAGTGTTGACATAGCCAGTCGGACATATGGCCTTATTATGTTTATTGCATTAGTGCCAAGGTATCAACTGAGATGGAGTACCATTGTGCAAGGCACTGTACAAATACAGATTAGGAGACAATCCCTACTCCAAAGAGTTTACAGTCTAAAGAGACAAAGGATGGAGGAATGGGACATAAAATAGAAGCAGAGTAGCAGTCTGCAACTTTTATTTTAGTTGCACAGTTTTTAAAAAACATTCTTTGGATGGGGATTATCTTGATGTAAAGGCTGGGGGAGAAAGAAGAAAAAGAGTACACAGGGCAGCTGGAGTGAGGCTGTGAGAGAAGGGACAGAAACAGTCACTCAACGCATAGGCCATGTCTACATTGAAATTGCTGCATCTTCAACCCTCAGGTGGGCTAAAATTAATTCAATTGCCCTTCTCCAGTGCCTCACAGAAATACACTCCAATCCCTGTGGAGAAAGCAGCTGGAGACCCAGGATCCAGTCTGTATAGGACTCACAGCAAAGATTGCTCAGAGTTACCACGCCACATTAAAATACTACTAAAAATAAACATAACAATGAACTTTACTAACTACTAACTAAATAAACCTTATCCTAAGAAAACAAAATGAAGTTAAACAGAACAATCCCTACAGAAACCCTGCAGGAAAGATACCTCAGAGTCCCGAAGTCCAGGTGGAGTTCACGCAACTCTCAGCTACAGTCTTTGTTCAAGTCTAGAGGCTTAAGTGGCAAGAAATAGGTGTCGTCTTCTTCTTTCAATGCAGGAATCTTCTGTAGAATTCTATGCAGACTTTTACTTCTCCTTTGGAACCAGCGCCATCTGGTCAGCTCACTGGTTAACCAGCCCTCAGTCCCATATGCATGTGCCCAAAGTCTGTTGCAGAAGACTCCATAGGAGGGAGAAAACATCTTGTTGTTCACTCCTGGCTCAGCTTCTCTCATGAAAACTGAGCACATGGGCTCTTCTCAAAGCAGCTCCTGCCTGCTGTCTGCACAGACTGCTGCTCTCATGTGATCTGACTCTGACCACACCACATCACACCAGCAGGGAACCCGATGGAGCATGCTCAGTGGAGCAATGCTACTACTCCCTGCTTCCAGAAGTTTCTGGTTATGGGTAGCTAATCTACCCAGCAACGATAACCCACCCTCAGTAGGTCTCTCAAACAGATTGCCCTCTTTATGCATATGGGTTACACGTCGATCCCCATGGATTGATGGAGCAGGATCGAATGAGCAGCCAGTGTAGAACTGCTCAGTTGATCCCAGAAGTGCTCTCCCTTCGACGTAGTAACTCCACCTCTCCAAAAATAATAACGCTGCATCAAGGGGAGAACATTTCCTGTCAACGCAGCTGAGTGAAGACTCCATGATAAGGGGGAGTAAGTAAGCTGAGGGGAGATGCGCATTCTACTGTACATAGATTGGTATCTCCTGTTGATTTAGCGCGGCGGTGTGGGCTATGCCATACCTGAAGAATATATGGAATCAAAATGGTGGAAAGCAGCCTGATGACATCATCAGAGTAGGTGAATTCCACACAGCAACCAGTCCCATTTCCCTGAGAAGACCATACTACATAAAAAGTACTGCTCAATATTACATAAAGCTGAATAGATGAGCTGAAACCATCTAAAATGACTCTCACTATAGGGAGAGGTGGGCGGAGACTGGATAGCAGTGAGTCTCAATGACAGTCACTATTTTCCAGAGTGTTTTGGAAGAAAAATGTAGTCTTGTATCTCTGAAGATTAGAGGGTATCTTGTGATCAAGTTAGCCTGCAACTATGTATTAGCAACTATGTATTAGATGCTAACTTCCATCTTGTACATTTACATTCTTGGACCAGATACCTAAGGGGTTTCATAATAGGATTTTGTTTGTAAAGTAGGCAGTAATAGTTAAATTATAGCGCTGCTGAGCCTAACAATTGTATTACCCAAACTCAATTTTAAACGATAAATAATCGTAAATATTCCAAGACAAGCACTCACTCTCCTATAAACAAGGGTAACACTGTTATGTTGAAGTTTTTCTTGTATTCTTTGCCATGTAGTAGTCAAACAGATAGTATATTGAATAAGTATTTATTATAAATTGTGCTTAGGCTGACTAATTTCAACCATGTCAAATCTGAATCCATAACATGCGGTGGCTGTAATTGATCATTATCATAGACATTAAAGATATAACATCTAGTGAGCAGATTTTCAAATCCATTCCCTAATATGGCACCAGAATGTTCTGTGTTCATAAGCAATTGTGGACTCATGTTATATTTGAATGTACATAAACAGTATTTGTTCAAAAGGTCAGGATTTGTACAGCAAGAGGGCAGAAAAATAAACCTCTCCCTTGGTTCCAGATTCATGTTAAACAAAATACTAAAACCCTACAAAATCAAAGAAACCACGGTCTCTAGCCACACTTACATTACATCATTTAAAATTTTTAAACACCACAGCAGAACAAAAACAAGACCTTCAATGATTTAGAACATAACACAATATGATAGGGCAGCTCTACACTTCTTTCTTGAGCTTCTCAACGTGCCTTCTCCAGAACAATCCCTTCTTTCCTCCCAAAATAGCTCAGGTTCTTTAAGAATTGCAGCTGAACCTTGTTATTCTCAAATCTGATTGCTTCTCTGAGTTGACCCTGAAACCTTGTCCTTCTGTTTAACTCAAAAAGCACCAATCCTTTCTTTAGTTTGGTGGGCCAATTTCTTAGGAACTGCTGAGGATGGGACATGATCACCCTTCAAGGGGCATTATTCAATTTGTCACAATTCAGGTGGATATCTTGCTATGCAATGTGCACACTAGAAAGTATTTCTCTACTTGAAGAAATGTGAAGCACAGGAGCCCCACAGATTGACTTCCCCTTGCTCACAGAGCTCTGTGGAGCTACTGAGCTCTGCAAGGAGCCTTTCCTCAGGTTTAAAGCAACAGAGTCCTGTGGCACTTTTTAAGACTAACAGATTTATTTATTGCATGAGCTTCCATGGGAGAAAATCCCATTTCGTCTGACGCTTCGAAGAACGAATGAAGTGGGATTTTCTCCCGTGAAAGCTCATGTTATAAATTAATCTGTTAGTCTTTAAAAGTGCCACAGGACTCTGTTGTTTTTCTGCAATAAACTAACATGGCTACCCCTTTGGAACTTTCCTCAGGTATGATTGCCCTCCAGATCTGCTAATCGCCTCAGGCCCAGGCCTTATGTTTGTAGAGTTGACTTTATGAAATTGGATAAAACTGAATACACTTTGAATATCTCCCTGCTTCCTGTATTGAAATATGGTGTGTTTTTTTTTAAATTTATTTTAACCACTGTAAGAAGGAAGGAAACAAATCAACTTGTAAGCATATTGGCTAGATTTAATTTATAGCATAGAAAGCTCAGTTAACCCACCTACTTGCTTTTGTGTTTATTAAACAAGCTTGCACAGTGTTCAGACAGGGCAATTTTTAGAGCTATGTGGTGTTCAGTTTTGTGATGGATTTGGGGATCTTAACATTTGGCTTCATTCGAAATTTGAGGAAAACCTCAACATTTCTAAATTCTCCAGGAAGGAAAATTAAAAAACAAACAAAAAACAAAACAAAACAAAAAAACCCCGCATTGTTCAAAACATTTTTTTAAATTTTGACTTTTAAAAATTTGTATTGTCAAACTATTTTGTAAAACTTCAACATTGAGAACAAACTGTCACTTGAACACAATAAAAATGACAGTTTCTTTGGAAAACATCGACATATTACATAACACTATAATACATTATGTATACTATGATATAATATGTAACACAAAATGGAAAAGTTACTTCAAAGTTAAAAATCAAAATATTTCATTCTGAAAATAGGAGGATATGACATTATTGGAACTTCCCCTCTCCTCCAAACTGACCTGGAATGTGGTACTGTTGACGTTATCCGGTGAGCTCTAATAATTATTTTAATCAACATGGATGTATTTCCTTCCTCAACTGTTTGTGGAATACCTCTAAAATACTTGTAATGTTTTACATTTACATACATTTGTGGGAATCAGGCTGAGAGTGGTCAGGCCTAGTGATCAGTATTAGGAACCTGGCACATGAGCTGTGAGGTATTGGGGTAGAGTGGAAAAGCAGGGCCCTGGAATGAGGCAGGAAAATAGAAACTGGCAATGAAGGAGGATCTGGGATAAAGAGGGCAGAAACCAGAAACGTGCAAGAAGTCAGGGCTCAGGAGTCGGGCAAACAGGCAGGGTCCAAAGTGGCATCCAGTCAGGAATTCATCTAGTTGCCTGGTCAATTTCCTGCTCTTCCATTGGACTTCTGCAGTGCAGCCAAGAAAATATCATAATGCCACTATATAAATCCATGGTATATCCACAGTTGAAATACTGCATGCAGTTTTGGTGTCCCCATCTCAAAAAAGATGTATTAGAATTGGAAAAAATACAGAGAAAGGCAATACAAATGATTAAGGGTATGGAGCAGCTTTCATATGAGTAGAGATTAAAAAGGCTGGGACTGTTCAGCTTGTAAAAGAGACAACTGAGAGGGGATATGACAGAGATCGATATAAAATCGTAAGTGGTACGGAGAAAGTGAAGAAAGGAATTTCCAGAGGGGTAGCCGTGTTAGTCTGTGTATAGCAAAAATAATGAGAGTCCTGTGACACCTTAAAGACTAAAAAATTTCTTCAAGCATAAGATTTTGTGGGCTCTAACCCACTTTGTCAGATGCAACTGGAGCCCACATCTGACGAAGTGGGTTGCAGCTCACAAAAGCTTATGCCCAAAGAAATTTGTTAGTCTTTAAGATGCCACCGGACTCATTGTTTTTAAGAAAAGAGAGTGTTGTTTATCCCTTCACATAAGAACTAGGGATGACTCAATGAAATTAATAAGCAGCAGGTTTAAAACAGTAGGGATATTCTTCACACAATGCATAGTCAACGTGTGGATTTGTTGATAGGGGATGTTGTGAAGACCAAAGTATTATTGGATTAAAAAATAATTAGTAAATTCATGGTGTATAGTTCCTTCAATGGCTATTAGCCAAGATAGTTGGAGATGCAGCCCCATGTTCTGGGTGTCCTTAAGCCTTTTACTGCTAGAAGCTAGGATTGGATGTTGGGAGATAAATCAATTGATAATGGCCCAGTTTTTTTCATTCCCTCTGAAACATCTGATGCTGGCCGCTAGTGAAAGACTGGATACTGGTTTAGATGGACCATTTCAGAATGTCCATTCTTGTATTCCTAAGTCAGTTACTGGAGAGGAACATACCCTCAGCAATTAATTTCTTATATGTTTTTAAGATTGCTTTCTAAATATGCAAACTAATTTGGTTATGGGATGCTTTGTATAGCTTATCAATTTAATTTTAATTATGTAAGTACAGAAAGCAAACAAAACTTATGAATTTCAGCTTTTACTGTAATTGTATAACAAATAAACTTTCTCTTAATTTGATAAAAATGCTGTGTCTGAAATCTCACAGGTCAAATGTTGAGCTATGATTTTTTTTTTAATCACTGAGTTAAACAACTTCAGAAATCAGAAGTGCTGAAGCAGCTTTAAACTCTGTGGGGACATGCTCCTGTAATAAACTACATGCATTAATTTATTACAAAATTAGACAATTTTAGAACAGAGTGTCTACTGTAGTGACAAATTATGTGGATTTTTGTGTATTTGTTATACATGCTATTAAGTAATAAATTGTACACAATGGTATCTCCTGCACCCTTTTACATATATTGTATACTTCTTGGTTAACTGTGGTATTGGATTTGAATATCTTAGTAGCAGAAGCATTTCATTAAATTGTAAACTGAGCTGGAATATGGCAAATAAAGAATGACTAAAATCAAGTCCAAGACCTGTAATCAGGCCTACTCAAAAGCAGAGTCACTTATGAATAGATAGATACTCTAGGTACCAATTATGGTTGAATTGTGAAGGACACCTATAAAAATAGAGGTCAGTATAGGTTAAATATCACTTTACATGTAATGACATGATTCCTAGTTGAAGCAGGCATGCTCACAACAGAAGTGAGCAGTAACAGTGGTGACATAAACACATTGCAGTGTGAATTCCATTACCATGTCTATATAAAGTAAGATGATTTTCAATGGATTGAATATTCAGCTTTCACAAAAGCGCACCAGCTTTTTACCAGCTATTCTTCTTCCATAGTGTTCAATGAAGGGCAGGTGACAAGAATAATGCACTTGTTTTCAGCTCCTTCCCACTCTTCTTTCCCCCCCCACATCTGCAACATCCACCTTCCACTCCTTACCCAATAGTCTAAAATGATCCACTACAAAGTAGGACCTCTTGCTCTTCTGAGCAAAGGATACAGAAGAGCCTGCTTCTGGCTCAGTGCCAGTTCCCTTCCCAGTGACCTTACCTGAGCTTCCAAATAAACCCACCTTCTTGCTGGTTTCAATGACGCTGAAATCCATTAGAAGAGAACGTGAATTGCTTTGAGATGATAGCCTGGGAGTGAGAGAGGATTTCACTCAGCAAAGAGACAAGTAGGAATGGTGCTTCAGGCATGACTGTCAACCTGCCTACCCTCCCAGTAGCTGGAAACCAAGCAGCAAATTCAGTTTAAAAATGAATGTCCATTTCCATCAAATTCTCCCATACCTGTAGCAATATCAGCTAAGGATCAGGTGTTAAATGGTTGGAAATAAGCTAGTTATCCAAGTATTAAAATGGTAAAGAAAAATGGCAACAGAATATAAAATTTTCAGTCCTTTCATCCAATGTAAAAAACACAACTGAAATGTTCCATTAAACAAATAAACTGTTCAATATGTTAGCAATTTAAATATAGACTAATGAAGCACAAAAGATTGTCTATTCTTTCTTCTTAGCCATGGTTTAACTGAATGATTGGGAAAAGGATACTATATAAATAGAAATATACATAGATTAATAGATTTTTAAGGTCAGAAGGGACCGGGGGGGGGGGGGGGGAAGAGGCGGGGGAGTGCTGGTTTCATATCTTGATAGTAAATTTGAAAAATGCCTCTCCCAACCCTCTTCTTCCTGCGCCACCCCTCTTTCAGCGGCATGCTCCTTTCTCCTGCTGACCCCACCCCCCCAGTGGGACTGGCAAGGGACAGGAGTGGGGCACTCTGTTCCCCTGCTGACCCCGCCCCTCAGCTGGGCTAGCAAAAACAGTGATCGTACACTAGACCCCTGCATATCGTCCCCCAAAAAAGCACTGGAAGGGACCAATGTGATCATCTAATTTGAACCTTCTTGCTACTCCTGCAATAGACACCCATACATGGTCACGGGCAGAAAGACCTTCCCCATATAACTGTGTAACAAATCATTTTCTAGAATTACTTTATCCATCCATTTTTATTATAGTCAGGGGCGTAGCCAGCCTCTGATTTCTGGCTGGACCCTTGCAAGTGCAGATGGGCCCAGCCAGGGCAGCTTCCAGACATGTGACTGGAAGCTCCTCCAGGGGGAGAGCCACAGCACCTGTCCGGCAGTGGCACAAACTGCAGTTGTGTGGCTGGCAAACAGCTGGTGGCCGCAGCCATGAGTGGAGCAGTGGTATTGGCCCTGGCACCTCTGCCCCACTTGTGGTTGTGGCCACTGAGCCCCGCAGCCGCGAGCGGAGCAGAGATACTGGCGCCTCTGTGAAAAACAGCAAAATAATTTGTTTTGACACTTTCAGCATGAACTGTTTTGATATTTTGGTTCAAAACGACTTTCATGTCAAAATTTTCTTTAATCTTTATTAATGCCTTTTTAATGTTTTTAAATGGTTGAACTAGAAAGAAAATATATTGCTTTTGTCTACTCTAATTGAACTCTGCTAGTCTTCAAAAGTGCCACAGGACTCTGTTGTTTTGCTAATTGAACTGTTTCATTTGCCTGAAATGATTTTTTTCTTTACCTAAAATGAGAAAAAGTTAATTTTCCATTCAATGTGAAACAACTGCAGTGGCTAAGGAGGGGTGTGGGCCTTAGGGCCAAGCAGGTGGATCCGGCCCACTTGTAGCTATGACTGATTATAGTCATGGACATAATGCGTCTGCTCTCAGATTATATATAGTGGTATACCCAGCAATGACTGGTGAAATTGATAAGACTTAGAGTTCAGGATTAATTCAGATACATTTCCAAGGTTCAGATGCTTTTGTAAACTTGGACCTGGCTACTGGTCTGCATCTGTATTAATTGTTTATATCAGTTTTTCATAGAATCATAGGGTTGGAAGGGACCTCATGAGGTCATCTAGTCCAACCACCTGCTAAAAGCAGGATCAACTCCAACTAAATCATCCCAGCCAGGGTTTTGTCTAGCTAGGCCTTAAATGTTTGTAGCATTTAAACTCATCTTGCTTTGGTTTAAACATGTGAAAGATGTACAAGGCAATAATGAATCAGGCCTCTGGTGTCCACAACATTTTCTTAGATTTCTAGCACTTCTGGGCCAACTGGAACTGTTTTGAGAACAGTTTCTCTCCAAATATTTCAGAATTTCCAGTTGTCATCTGCAACAAACCAATATGTGCAAAAAAGGGGAGAGGGGAAAGTATCAGCACATTTCAGACCTTGACTAGGTTCAATTTAAAAAAATGAGGCTGGAATTCTTGGCGCCTCCATTTGTGAGCATCCTACTCAAGACACATTGATGATGGGAATCCAAAAGCTGAGCAACTCCAAATAATTTTGCCATGCTCTTCTGTCATATTGCAATGGTGTTGGGGTGACTCTTAAAGCCAGGAAATAGATTAATGATTCAGAGAGTTGTCTTTTTCCTCACGTTAAGCTTTATATGCTTTATTATCAGCTAAGAGGACCTTCAGTTGCTACCTGAATCTCCATCAGTAGACGAAGGAAACATAGCTAGGAAAATAAATTTAAAGCATCTTGTTTTTATCTTATAGACTCATAGACACTAAGGTCAGAAGGGACCAGTACAATCATCTAGTCTGACTTCATGTATAAACCAAATGGTGAGTATCTCTTATTTAAATATTCTTTTTTTTATAGTTCTTGATGTCACCAGCTAATCACTGTTTCCCCCCATAAGGCCTTTCATCACAAATGTGTAAAAATTAACCCTTTGTGCTCCTTTTGTAGATAAATGGATAATAGGCTTGCGGGTCACTAATTTTGTTAGCTTGACGGGGGATGCCCCTGTCATGCTAGGTCTGAAAAGGCCAAGCCATCTTGTGAAATACATGACCCAAATCTAACCTTCAAAAGTATATTCTAGTGTTACAGGTAGGCTAGGGCTTTGATATGCATGTGTGTTTTAGTAGTTACTTGATGATGTTTACATCTATATTGTTAAAGATTAGCAAGGTAAATGAACTGCTTCCCTATCTGCTGTTATTGTTCTATTAGAAGAGGTCAAAAGGGAACATTAACATCTAGATGGAGCTGTGATGTACCAATGTAAACGGTCTATTAATGGTGCTAATGCAGCTAATTACCTGTAGTGCCCAAGAAGTGAAGGTTTTACTTCAAAGGACAATATACATTATTATTCTCCACTTAAGAAAGTCTCTGTGAATTACCATCAAAGCCCACATGAAGAAATCACCTGCAAATGCCCACCTTGCTACAACTATAAAAGGAAGTTGGGAACATAATCCCTTTGTCTCCCATCTGTGCAAGCTTCTCAGGGAAAGTTTGGGCTGCAGGACTGAGATCCCAGCCATCACCGGCTTGGAATCACCCTGCTAATTCTCATGGGAGAATTAGAGCAAATTCTACACTTGGACTATTTGGTCTATATTCCTTTGAACTGGATTTCTAACAACTGAGGCTGTGAAACAAGGACTTAAACCCATCCAGGTATTGGATGTGAGCCTAAGATCTGCAAACTTCAAATTCTACTGGAAACCTGATATATTGGACTTTCAATCATTGTATGTATGTGATTACTTTAACCCTTTAACAGGACTCTCAATAGTTTGTTTCTTTCCTTGAACAATAAACCTTTAGTTTTAGTTACTAAAGGATTGGCTGGCAGCTTGATATTTTGGGTAAGAGCCAGACCTATACTGTTTTGTGTAATGTGGCTGACCCTTTAGGATCATGAGAAACCTTTCTGGGTAAAGAACTTGGAGTTTTAAGCAATTTCTCTTTTTACCAGACCCACTGGCTGTATTGGGGACCGGTAGCTGAAATGCAGTAAAAGGGGCTGAGTATATTTTATGGTGGCTTCTTGATATCCAGTGTGGGGGATCAGAAGTGGTTGTTTGGTGGATTATCTGGAGCTAAACTCCCCCACCAGTCACAGTGTTGGGAGAATTTGCTCTCCTTTCTGAAGCTTGCCCTGATCTTTGCATATTCAAGTGGTTATCCCAGGAAGCCTGGATTACAGCCCCCTCTGTAAGACAGGAGTTACATAGGAGAATTTGAGATTGTTTTTTATTTTTTAGCTCCAAACACAAGACACGTGTCTGGTTCCCAGCACATCTGTGGGTCACACATATTATATTTTGTGTCTGACAGCAAGTGTCTAAAATATTGGGTAAAAGTATACTCGGATAAAATAAGAGCTTCATTGATCCCCATGGGCAGTATATTCTCTGAAGGAGCAAGGGATAATTACTCCAATCTCTATATATTGCACACTGCTGGCATTCAAAATATTATATTGAATGCATAATTTAAAACTCTTGCCCCGAGTTTCTAACTTCCAACTCCATTTTGGATATACTCCAGTTTGGCTTCTTCCACCTTCAAATTAAGAAAATATATTCTGTACAAACTCAATTTTCATGATAAATAATTTGCAGGAATTCATTCATATTTGTGTGCAATTTAGTGTAAAGATTTAGGGCCAGATCCTTGCTACAGCTAAGGGGTATAGTGTACAAGCTGGTGGTAAAGCTCACATTTGTACTCCCCAAAACCTGGAGTCACCGTGTACTGGGCCAATAGCCAGGTGTTCAGTTAAAAATGCTGAAGGCTACTCTGGTTTATTTTGGCTGCTAGTGATCCCAACAGTTCAAAACAATAGAATAGGAGCATTCTGGCAATATGTCTCTTGCTATGGCCATGATTGCTAAATGATCTCTCCCAACAGAGATGGGGGTTGTAAAGGAGCTTGCAGGCTGTAAGCCACCATGGTATCTCACTTGATCTTCTTGGGTCTAAGTACCATGGAGTCTGTGGTCAAAACCTGCTGATGGTAGCATGAAGCTGGAGGATGTCCCTTATTATTGTACTCAAATAAAAGAAAAAACAGGGATAAAGGGGTAGAAGAGAGAAAGAAAGAAGAAGCAGTAGGATGTGTGTTCTGATTGGAACCATTTCAAGTAAAGAGTAGTAGACTGTGCTCATGTACACCAGTGTATCTTATTCACAAACTGTGAATAGAGCATAGAGTGGTTTTATTTAAGGCAATCAACATTTTGCCAGAGATTGGAGAGAAGGACTCAATCTCTCTTTACTGCATTTAAGGGTAACCACATTTTCCATTCAAAGATACTAATGCAAAGGTATTCAGTCACACAGAAGCCAGAATCTAACTGACTGGATTAAACTACAAACTAGAAAGGCAAAAAATGTAAAAAGGTTATTGAAACTGTTGGCAAGTTTACTGTTAATTAGAAAGTATTAGGTCCTTGTTGAGCTGTGGCACATGTAATTATAAAGTAGAACACATTATTTTCAATAAAGGAATACAGATCAACAGAAAGGAGAACAGGTGCATAAGTGTCATGGGCTATTAACATTTATCTCAGGTGCATTATGAAGCATGCCACAAAGCTGAATAAGTTCATTTGCCAATAACTGCAGTTGTAGCTCACTATTCCATGGCTTGGAGTATGTCAATATGCCTAAAATGTGACATACTTGCAAAACCCAGGGCCATATTTTTGGCATTGGGATATGAACCAATGTTTCATTGGGAACTCCAGGATCTTCATCTTCTGTCTTTGGAACGATGAGGCAATGGTCAGAGTATTCTAATATTTAATGTAGACAGCTCCTCCACCAGAAGATAGTGTTATACCTTTATCTTAATGTTTAGTTGTTCTTGGGCATGTTGTTATATTGTTGATCTGATCTGGAGGCATGCAACAGGAGAATCCCAGATGCCACCAGTGTCCGAGGCCCCTGCAACGTCAGAGAATTGATTAGAGGATATGTGTTGAGATGATCCTAGCAGGTGAACCATGCCCTATGCTGCAGAGGAAGGTGCGGGGGTGGCAAGTGAGGGAGAGGAGCACATACACCAATGTCTCTGTCAATCTGTCCTGGCGGAGGGTAGGGGGGAAATTAAGAGAAATCTAGTGCTTAGTGTGGTATTGACTGTGTGACCAAGACATGCCAGCCCCGTACTTAGAAAAAGGAGACTCTGTGCCACCACAGAGCATTGGTCTTCCCACCTGGCATCCCTTTTCCTGCTGTGGCCAATACATGATGCTTCAGAGAAAGGTGAAAAAAAATTCCCAGAATACATCTCACCAATTGTACATCAGAGGAAAAACTCCTTTCTGACCCTGGAAGACAACTAGCCGAAGCCCTGAAGCATGAGATTCGATAACTGTCATTGTCTTAATGTAGAGCTAAACCTTTTATGAGCTTAATGAGGGCAATGCTGGCAATTCTATTGTGGTCCATGAAAGAAGGAATGAGATGAACAGGAGAATTCATAAATCCACAGATTCCAAAGCCAGAAGGGACCACTACAGTCATCCAACCCAACCCGCCACACACAGAATTTCTCCCAGAGGCTGGACTAAAGCATATCTTTTACAAAGCTATCTAATCTCACTTTACAGACTCCAATGAATGGTGGGTCCCATTCCACACATGGTAAATTATTCCAAAGTTTAACTAACCTTCACTGCTAGGAAATTGTCTTTTATTTCAAGACTGAATATGTCTAACATCAGTCTTCAGCCACTGGCTCTTGTTATGCCTTTGTCAGTAAGATTGAAAAGCCCTCCACGATCTGATTATTTTTAGATGTATTTTCCAAGATATTCCCCTCTGCCCCCCCGGGAGCTTATACTCTGAATAATCTTGTAGAAGGTGGATTTAGGAATGGGATTTTATATTATTGAGTTTATGTAGTTATAGAAATAGAAGTTTGTTAGGGTAGGCCCAAGCCTGAACCAGTTTTCAAAGGCCTTAGCATACAACTTACATGAACCAATGCCAGAACTCAGACGCTATATAGTCTGCCTCAGCAACCTTGGAGACTTACAATGTTACAAGGAATACCCTGCACATAGCGTGTGAAAACTGAGGGCTATGTTGCAAAGCCTTGTAATGGCTATGTTGCAAAGATTTGGCCCTGCTTAGAGCGTATGGGAACTGATAGCTATGTTGCAAATGTGTAAAAGCGTATGGGAGCCAAGGGGCATTGTTGCAAAAAGTGTAAAAGCGTATGGGAACCGAGGGGCCATGTTGCAAAGACATGGGACCCTCTGAGAAAGCAGGAGGGGAATGGGAGGCACAAAACTTTATAAATATTAGTCCCAAAGATGGGGAGGGAGACAGTAGGCTGGACATGACTTAAGATGCTCCGTGGCTTTGGCTACGATAGCAAGTGGGGTCTGTCCATAGCCAAAGACAGAGAAAGGTCAGGTCCTGGTCTTGAAGCTGACTGGGCTGGCACGTAGGCCCAAGCTCATTAAAGAGAGGTCAGCACCTGATCCCCGATGGTGGCAAACTAACACGTTGGTACAAAGTTCGGTGAGTATTAAAAAATTACCAATAGGCCTCGGTGAAAACTGGTTCAGGCTTGGGCCTACCCTAACAAACTTCTATTTCTATAACTACATAAACTCAATAATATAAAATCCCATTCCTAAATCCACCTTCTACAAACCAGTTTTCACCGAGGCCTTTTGGTGATTTTTTGATACTCACCAAACTTTGTACCAACGTGTTAGTTTGCCACCATCGGGGATCAGGTGCTGACCTCTCTTTGATGAGCTCGGGCCTACGTGCCAGCCCAGTCAGCTTCAAGACCAGGACCTGACCTTTCTCTGTCTTTGGCTATGGACAGACCCCACTTGCTATCGTAGCCGGAGCCACGGGGCATCTTGAGTCATGTCCAGCCTACTCTCTCCCTCCCCATCTTTGGGACTAATATTTATAGAGTTTTGTGCCTCCCATTCCCCTCCTGCTTTCTCAGAGGGTCCCACGTCTTTGCAACATGGCCCCTCGGTTCCCATACGCTTTTACACTTTTTGCAACAATGCCCCTTGGCTCCCATATGCTTTTACACATTTGCAACATAGCTATCAGTTCCCATACGCTCTAAGCAGGGCCAGATCTTTGCAACATAGCCATTACAAGGCTTTGCAACATAGCCCTCAGTTTTCACACGCTATGTGCAGGGTATTCCTTGTAACATTGTAAGTCTCCAAGGTTGCTGAGGCAGACTATATGGCGTCTGAGTTCTGGCATTGGTTCATGTGAGTTGTATGCTAAGGCCTTTGAAAACTGGTTCAGGCTTGGGCCTACCCTAACAAACTTCTATTTCTATAACTACATAAACTCAATAATATAAAATCCCATTCCTAAATCCACCTTCTACAAATCTATGCAATCTATTACTATTGATTCATCTAACTGTGACATGAGTTCACAAATAAGGGTGTTTTACAGCTTTCTCCCTAAAAACAAACAAACAATCCTGGTCTAGATTCTCACTTGGTTTAAACTGACATAACTCCATAGGAATCAAAGGAACTGTGATGATTTATGCTAGTTATGAATCTGGCCTAGGCTTACAATAATGCAATATAGCATTAGTCCCATGTGGAAATAAGGTGGAAGGAAGCCAAACAGTTTCCATATCCCTAATATATTGGAGAAACCTGTTGAAAGAATTGTTCTTGTTTTGATTTCCTCTGATGGAGTACAATTCATTCCTTTATTTTTTCCTCTGGTGTGGTATGTCCCATATTTTATGTGAGAAGACAGATACTGAGATTATTATAGGCAGTAAATAATTATCGACATTTCCTGTAGTATCTGAATCTCCAGTGGGTCTGCTTCTCTTTTAAAAATACACTTTTAATGGTGCAGAATGGAAAAACAAAGAATTTATAAAAGTCAATTTCTAGCCAGCACAACCTTATTAGGTCAAATTCAAACAAATTACCAGAAAAAAAGATTTGTGCATCTTTAAAAATGGAATTTCATAGTGCAGTCTGTCTGTGTATAGTACTGTAAACCCGCAGAAGTTCCCTGCCCACTCCAGAATACTCTTCTCTAGAATGTCATCAGCATGTGATATTACCATGGAATATATTCCTGTTTAGGGTCCCTTTGTCATGGTGTAGGAAGCTGGGTACTGCCTTCCGTCTTTTTCCTCCATAGAGTCCGCTCCCCTGGCTCAAAAAGACTCCATACCTTCGTAGGTTGCAATCCTCATGCTAAATTATTTACAATTCATGTAATCCAGTCCCACTCTCTGCCCCAGGCACACTAGGGGCTTGGAGGCTTCAGATTCTAATTCCCTCCTGCCAACAGGCAGACTGCCTCACAACCTTCCCTTGCCCTGCGTGGCTATGCCTCCCTTTTGTTATCAGCGCTGGTCCATTTATCTCCCTGGCCAGGTCACCAGCTGTTCTCTGTTCCCTCATTAGGCCAGGGCTCTGACCCAGAGTAATCACGGTGCATCTGTGGCCTGTTCTGTCACAGCTCCTTAGGCCTGGGCTAACAGAGGCAGGTGAGGAGTTTATTGCCTCTGCTCTGGTACACATGGGATCTGAGAGCCCCCAAGGGTCTGAGGGGCATACACAAAAGATCTTTTTCTTTTTTCTAGACCTGGTTAGAAAATGGGTTTTCCCACAGAAAATTTTGATGAAAGTGAAGAAAATAAATTTTTGTCTAAATATGCTCCAGAAAATGTTAATATTTTGACAACAAATCACAAACTGAAAATGTTAAGAAATGCCAACATGCAGCATGATGGATGTTTTATTTATTTGCTCTGGTCATGCGGCCGGAAGCAGGAAGTAGTGGGTAGTGATTGGTCAAGAATCACTAAGCTTTCTGACTCCCTAAGCTTAAGTGGAGTGTCAGCAGCAGAAGCAATAAACTGGGTGGGCCTGCTTTTAAAGTGGATGGGCTGTGGCCCACCCAGACCCACTGATAGCTATGTCCTTGCCCAGGAGTTCTGTCTCAAATTTAATGAATACATTCATTTTTTAGTGAGCATCATCTGCATGGAAGCATAACCTCTGGAATGGTGGCTAAAACATGAAGGGACATATGAATGTTTAGCATATCTGACACATAAATACCTTGCAAGGGTACCACATGAATGACTGTTCTCACTTTCAGGTTATATTGCAAACAAGAAGCAGGCAGTATTATCTCTTATAAATGTAAACAAATTTGTTTGACTTAGCAATTGGCTGAACAAGAAATAGGACTGAGTGGACTTATAGGGTCTAAAGATTTATACTGTTTTGTTTTTGAGTGCTGTTATGTAACAAAAAAGATCTACATTTGTAAGTTGCACTTTCATGATAGAGATTGCACTACACTACTTTTGAGGTGATTTGAAAATACTATTCCTTTTGTTTTTTACAGTAGAAATAGTTGTAATCAAGAGTTGTAAGAAAGTGAGCACTGTACACTTTGTATTCTGTTGTAATTAAAATCAATATATTTGAAAATATAGAAAAACATCTAAAATATTTATGATTTTTAATTGTTATTCTATTGAACAGTTTTAAAACTGCAATTAATCACAATTTTTAAATTGAATTAATTCAAAACAAATTAATTGCTTGAGTTAACTGATTGGCAGCCCTACTTTTAATTTAATTTAATTTTATTTTATTTTTTACTGAAAACTTTTTGGGGGCTTGGTTTTTCACAAAAAGATACATAGGAGATACTTTTCATAAAAATTTTGTTTACTAAAAAACCTTCAATTTTTCACTTAAAAGAAGTTTTGATGGCAAAACTGTCAACAGTTCCTGCTCTTCTGTTAGGCAGGGCCTGTACTCCAGTTTTTTTGTGTTATGGTGTTAATTTAAGAAGGTTAGGTCAAAGAATTGGAGTTTGCAATTTGTTATGAAAGTGGTTTGTAGTCATTCTATCTTTTCTAAAAGTGAGTTCCAGGTTCCTGAAGGCGCGCTCTCTCTCTCTCACACACCCCTTTCACTTTTGAGATTGACAGTTCTGTTGTTTCAATGGAATGCGGCTGTCATGAAAGGTCACGATCATGCATGGTCACAACTGTGGTTAATTGCATTGACAAAGCCCTCCAGGTCATTAGAGATAATGATCATGCAAATGATTTTAGAGGACTTACAAATGAGGACCAAGTTTTTGAGTATGACCTAGCATATTACAGAGGTTTAGAAAAGAGTGGACCACTGCAGTGACACACAGTTTGCCTTCGTTGCTCATGGACTGTTGTGTTCTTGTAGCTTTTTAATTGTTTTTTTGAGGGCAGTGGTTTCGTACTAAGGCACAGACACAAGCCATGATATCATAAATGCATGGGTCACCATGGCAAAGTCTGATTTCAACAAAAGAGGGCAGGAAGAAGGCATTTTCCATGATTATAGCTAGTTTGTTCAGAAGTCTGCTGAAGCCTTCCATCTGTATTAATGATCTGAGAACAGACTTACTTAATGGAGAGCGATTCATTGAAGTTCATTGAAGTTCTTCTCTCCTCACCTATATTGCTTCAGTCTTTGCAGGTTTCTGCTTCAGCCAGCTATTCTTCATCCATATTCAGATACTGAGAGCACTGTATTGTCCTGTGCTGAAAAATCAATACTGTGAATACTCTGTGTGCCGAGGCTATTTGATCTCCATGGTTGCCATGGCTACACTTCTAAGTATTGATTCATCCACAAGGATCTCAGGGTTGGATGTAGCCTCTATTGAGACAAGAATCTTTTGTCCTGCAAAGTCTAAGCAAATTCTATAATATACCCCCTAAAAGCATGCAGTGCCTTTTCACATGTACGCAAGGCACTGTGTGAGATTTTTTGAGTGCTTTCTCAAATGCTTCCTACTAACCCCAGTAGTTTCTATTGCCAAAGGTGTTAGAGACATGTGATAAAAGCTATTGTGAAATTTTGAAAGATGAAATGAAATGCATTCAGAGTTCTGCTGCTTTGCTTCAGTGAACCCAGAATAGTATTATGTTCAATTACACAATGAATCACACAGTCCAGGTGGACACACTACTGTGATTTATCAGATCCTCATGTGCACATATTGGCTCTGTCACGGTCACCCTAAAAGAGGAAATTAGTTGTAAGAGATTGTCGAAAATGATTGCCAATTGAATCAGAGCTGTAGCTTCAACTTTTCCTCTTTATTTCAGTTTCTTGCCATTTTTCATGTATGTCAGTATACTGAAAACAAACACCACTATTGCCTGGTTGGAGCCACAAAACCCTATAGTTCAGTGGTTTTCAAACCACAGGTCGGGACCCAATACTGGGTCACAGACCCTCAAGTACTGGGTCATGGTGCCCCCTGCTGCTGCCATCAAAAGACTGGAATGCATTCCTGAAAGATGTGATTCTTGGGTTGTGGCATAAATATTTTTTTTTCAAATGTTTACAAACCAGTAAGCTATAGTTTACTGAAGATGCATTTTTTTATACTGACCCAAATGTAGCAGGTTGAGAGGTACAATTAGTTCTCTGCCTTTTTAGATTCTTATACGGCCTCCACCATACAACTATTTGAGCACCTCACAATTGTTGGTGGATTTATTCCTTGCAACAGCCCTATGTGGAAGAAATGTCTAATCCCCATTTTATAGGGCCCTGTGTTGATTAAATGACTTGCCCACACAGATCACACAGCAGTTTGCTGTCTGGCCAGTATTAGATCCAAGTCTCTTGAAGTTCAGTGAATTATCTACTAGGCTATACTGCTTACTCTTAGTTATGCTTGCATGCATTGCACAAAAGTATTTTTGGAAAAGCAAAATACTAAAAAAAAAGTGATGAAAATACAAAAAATGTAAAAAAAAAAAAAAAAAAAAAAGATGTGCAGCTTAGTGATGTCACCCATGTTTATAATACAGAGTGTCAAGTGGCCTTGTCTGGTAGTCCTGATTTTTCTGAAGAATAAAGGCTGCATGTGTAGTGTGAGCCAATGTTCCAGCTGAGAACCCTCTGTGGCCTATAACTGCACCCTGTAAATAGTGGAGCAGGTGCTATTTTATCTGTTTTAATAACAGAACACATAGTATTTTCCCTAGCAGCTCTCCTGTTATGACTCCCATATAATGATCTGAATTTGGGTGGAAAAGAATTCAGGAAAATTTCCTAACCCTGCTAAACTATTCTCTAGTTCTAGCATTCAATAGATTTCCAGACAGGTCATGTATCTTTCCTTTCCTCCATATATATTTTTTCTCTGATTTACATTTATCATTGCTAATTATAATAAGAAATGCACTATTTATCTTCCTCTTCAGCTTTGTGTGGGTCCCCTTGTTATCTGGGATTTTCACACCTCAGTTGCTTTCTGTGGCATAGGAATGAAAGGAGACGAGGCATATTCAGAGAGGGGAAGAAAGGTCAGTATTTTTATTGAAAGAAAGCTTGGTTCCTAATACAACATGTGCAATTCCTTGTGACCACAAAGCTGTGCATAAAGAATACTGCAATGTAAAATTAGTATCCAACATCTTAGTTAATGTGTATGCAAGTCATTAATGGCCATGTTAAATTGAAGACAGAAGAATTGAGCCATCGTATCATATATTTTAATTTCACAGAGCATTGCAATAATCCTCAGGAAAATTGGGTGTTCTGGTGTTCTTGAATATTACCTTCTAATCCTGGGAGTGAACCAGCTGAAACTGAATTTTTATGTAGGTAAAGTGTTTTAACACCTGTCTCTCTCTGTCAAAGAGTAAGGTGCACCTCAATTGTTATCACTGGGATTTAATCTTTTGTAGAGCTGAGAAGATCCTTTCAAACTGGCAGTTCTTATAGGCAGACTGATATCTGAGAATGTTGAGGAATGTAGGGAAGTCTCACACTACTCATGTGAAGGAAAGACTATGGGTCAAATCCTGCCCCTATTGATGTCCATGGATCTTTTACAATTGATGTCTGTAAAGCCAGGATTTTAACTTACTTCTGTGAGTAAGGGTTGCAGGATTGGCCCATATATTTGAAAGCTAGCCTTTTAATGTTACTAATGGGTCAATTGTGTATGAGCATATTGAATAGGAATACAGCACATAAACACACACAAAAAAACGATCCAACGGATTTAGCTGGTGGATGGAAAAAAAATGAGCTCTAATTAACAGCTCTACAAAATGTTGTTTTTAAATGTTGGGGAAAAAAACCAACCAAAAACCTATTGCCGCACTTCTAGTGACAAGTTTATGAAAATACAAATTGTAGGCAATATGTTGATCAGAATGGCTTCAATTTAAGCACAATCTGGTCACCTGTCACCAATTAAGAGGTGGCGGGGAAAGACCACTTGGTTTCAGTTTAGTTCATCAGAAGTTTTTTGGTGATATTGCATATCTTCTTGGAGCAGTGACAGGCTGGAATGATGTGTGAGTTTCTCTGAAGTGAGATTAGAAGAGGGGAAGAAAGGCTTTAAATAATTTGGGGATCTCTGAATCAGCCTCAGGGTGCCTTTTTCAGGTTTTTCTTTTTCTTGGTGAAACTGGGATGTGCTGGGAATAAACTGTAAGCACAGGAAGCAGCTAATGTCCAATAAACAGAGAGGCAGTGTGGCTTAATGAATAGAGACTGGACTGGGACTCGAGATTTGAATTTTAATCTGGTTTTGACACTGGCTTGCTGGGTGACCTTGGGTTAATCATTTTAACCTCTGTGTGCCTCAGTTTTTCTTTCTGTGAAATGGGAATAATGATACTTGCTTTGCTTTTGGGTATACTGATGACAAGTACCATAAAGCATTAGGTGTGCTTTTTCAAAAACATGATCAGGGAGCAGAGTTAGGCCAATGCCTAACTTTTGCAAATTTTTCCTTTAGACTTTTTATATTAGAGAAACGTATTGTTGAAGGAAAAGAAAAGGACATGATTGTCTCAAACTCACCATATTCTAGCTTTGGACTCTTCAAGTTATCTTCTAGCCATCTCCTTGATTCTCAGACAGAGCAATGAATTCACCTTTTCTTTAGGAACTACTTTCTCTGTGATGGACTGAACATGTGTAAACTATTCACTGAAAGTTCATATGCTTAGAAAGTCTTTTCACTTGGTTCTTCCAGTATTGGGTACATTTTTAAATCTGGGAGAGATAAGGTGGCCATTTTGCAGCTGACTGTTGCAGACTGCATTTCCTTCTTTTTTCACTCAGAAGTACTTTAGCTACTATGTTCCCACTCTTGTTTCCCTTTCCTATTATTCCCGAGGAAGTGGCACATCCTCCTACACTGATAGGAAGGATGATGTGAAATCCACTACCACAGCAGTTTGTAGAATCCAATGGAAAAGTTCACCACTGGTGTAGACTGGACCAACTTTGCTGAGGTCACTAGAGGTGTTCTCACTTACGCCAGTGGTAACTATAGCACAAATTTTGTCACTGGGTTGTAAAAGGGATTGGACAATTTTACAAGCCATAAAACTTTTTGTCATAATATGAAAGGGGCCTGATTCTTTGCTATACTGAGAACCCTCAATCCCCATTAGTATTAATGGGAATCAGAATTGAGTGTGCCCAGTATGCTCTTGGTAATTACCATGTGTAATGAGCCAAACTGATCACTACAGGAAACAGTAAGAAATCTCTCCTTCCACCATGCAAAACATGATCAGGTGCACATAAGGTTTGTTTGCTTATTTATCTGTCCCTTTAGGATCAGGAAGTGACCTCTACAAGATGTAGGAATTGATGGGTCAGTATGCTATATGATGGCAAAATCCTCTCTTTCTCTTCAACAAACTTCCCTGAAATTTTTTTAGTAATCTACAGTTATGATTTTTGTTAACAGCAGAAGGAGCTGGAGGAAAAAGGAATTGCAATGAGGATCTACAACCTAGTTCATCTTGAAATTTTGTGAAGTGCAAAAAGAGCTTTTGCAGTACAATTAAATATATAAAAAATACTACTCAAATATTTCCTTTGCAATAAACATTTCATTATGGTGAGTTAAGTGAGAAAGCATCCGTTAAATTGTTTTAAATAACTGCATTACTTAATCAAAATAGGTTCCTGAGTGGTGGATTTATTAAAGTTTCTTTTCTGAGGGTTTCAGTATTTGCATTTGCTAACTGATTTATTTGCCTGACATTAACTGAGTACTGTGGGGGAAAACACAGTTTGACCTCAGGCGAGCTGGTGTGAGACATAAGACTTTCAGGTTGAATTTTCCCTTTTAAATTTTTTATAAAATTCTCTCAGCAGGACCACTGTTCAGCTCTGAAAAGATTTTGAACCTAATAACCATAACTGCTTTGGTCCAGCCATCAAAAAAACATTTATTTCATCAAAGCTCTCCCTGTTTCCTTCTCCCGCCCCTTTTAATACAGGATAATAACACTGAATAGGTTTAAGGGCCATCAATTGTAAAATTATCATTTTTCACCAAGGCAACATTATATTAAATGCTTAATTATTCATTACTAATGCCTGTCATGGTGAAATATTGTCCCAGTAATTTTTAAAACACCAGGCCTAGCTTTTCTTCCTTGAAGGTTAATGGCTGAGCCCTCAGTTTCATTACGCTCCCTATATGTAGCACACCTCATATGTCACAGCTTAGCTCTCCCCTGTCTTTCCCCACCCCCCAGTGACTAAAGACCACAACAAAAAATGTTTGTTAAATTCAGTTGCTTGGCATCATTTTGGTGTTTGTATTGAGGTCAATGGTCTGTACTGGCTTTAAGTGAGAGTGTGAGGGTAGGGGGTTTTCTATGGTACAGTCTTGAATAAACTGAATCATGCTCATAGGGGCATTTTAAAAATACGGCAGCACTTAGCTTGAAATGGATCAAGAGGCACTGAGATTATGAGTAAATTATGCACCTCACAGAAAGCTATTTACTCATCTGAAATTACAAACATGAAATATTGATGGTGCGTTAGTTACACTATGGGGATGAATGTTGTCTGCTTTCAGCCTTACTGGGTACAACCCCAGGATGGTAGCCCTGAGCATTTTTTGCTCTGTAAACCTCTATCTAGACTGGCATTGTTTAGCTTTATTGCTGAATGTTAAAGTGCTGCAGTCTGGACAGGGCCGGATTATCGCAGAGGGTTAAGCCCCAGGCCCTGGCCAAAAAGGAGGCCCTGGGCTCAAGCCCCTAAATCCCCTGCAATAATCCAGTCCTGCTCAGTGCTTGCAGGGCAGGAGTGCTGGGAATGCTCCTACCCTGCAGTGCTGGGGAAGGGGTGGGGCCATCGAGCCAGAGGATGGGCTCTGGACTCTGCCCCGCCCCTGGGCTCGCTGTCCCACCACCAGGGGCAGAATGGGGCAGGCTGGCCCCTGAGGCCACCAGCCGCCCCTCCCCCCATTGCCCCTGGCACAACTGGCCAGAGTGGGGCCAGGGCGGGAGTGTCTCCAGGGATCCCCAAGCAATGGAGGGCCCCCGCAGTCAGGGGTGTAGGCAGGGGGCCCCCCACAATTGTGGGGCAGACAGCGGGCCTTGCAGTCAGGAGCAGGCCAGGGTTGGTTAATCCGGCCCTGAATCTGGAGCATACCTTCAGTGTTGATGGACTCGGTTCTGGGGTATTTCATGACATTAACAATAGGAGAAATCCAGTTTTAACAGTGACACAATTCATTTCATTGTAAGGGTGAAGGCTTCAAACACTGAACCCTGTTCTGTTGTCCTTGTGTACCTAACTCTCTCACTGAAGTCTTAGGTGCAGGACTGGGACAATTTATATTTTATACATATTCCCCTAGCTATTTCCTCCTTTTATTGGCTACAAGGGTATATGGAGGGGGAAGAGGCATGAAGCACTGGGTGACATGTTTGAAAGTTAACTTATTCACTTTTTCAGATCTAGGAAAATAAATAAGACAGCCAAACCCATTATTGTAGCCCCCATTGCTATCAGTTTTATCCTACAAGATCTGTTCTACCTCTACTAGTGGTTTCTCTATACTGAATCAATTTGGATTGGGGAATTTGTTTGATTTCTGAGTTGTCAGAACTTTGTTTTGTTTTTTTCAGTTTCCCACTTGTGCCTGTTGCTCTAAAACTGAACCAATAACATTTAAACTCTGCTAATTACTGATCCCCCCAATATATAAAACCAGCATTGTATAAATAATGATTTTTTTTACCTTATCTACATATGTATGAGTGTTCTATAAGTATAAACATGTGCTAATTTTCAGCAGAGCTATCTGATACACTTCAAAGCAGATAAATAATAGGTATTGCATTTATTTATTAAAGAGACACTGTCAAGGTGAACATCAGCTGAGTTTTTAACAAAATTCCTTAACAGCTTCTAGTCACACTGAATAAAGAAAATGAAATCATTTGAAAACTTTAATTTAGGCCTTGCCTTCACAGTCTCTACTGAGACTTGGCTCCCATTTAACTTAATGGCAGTGGCCTTAGGGAGGGCTGCAGACTGAGACCCATAAATGCCAATGTTGCATTTGTGTGCTTTTTGCATTTATCTCAGCTTGGACAGTAGAACTAGATCATTTATTTTTACTGTTTGGTTCTTATGCTTCAGCACAGTGTTACTAGGCTAGGTTATCTTCTGCTTCGTGAAAGAGGCTCAGGAGCTGGAACACTCAATCAGAGCTGGCCTTAGACAGTTGGCGGCCCTAGGCAAATTTATTCTTGGCGGCCCCCGGCCCTGCGACCCCTTCCCCGACTAACTGCCAGCAACGCCCCCGCCGGCCCCTTCCCCGCCCAACTGCCTGCTCCCCAAACCTCCTGGCCCCTTTCCCACTCCTCCCACGGCCCCTTCCGCGCTGGATTGCCGGATCCCCAAACTCGCCAGCCTCTTCCCCACTCCTCGCCCCTCCCTCAGCCCCTTCCCCGCCTGACTGCTGGCTCCCCAACCCCCTGGCCCATTCCCTGATCCTCTGGCCCCCTTACCTTGCTGGAGGCCTGGAGCTGCAGGGGTGGCGTTGCTGGTGCTGGTGGGGATCTGGGGTCCGGCCACTGCTGGCCCAATGTGACCTCCTGCTGGGATCCAGGGCCTGGCCACCAGTGGCCAGATCTGGCCCCCACCAGGGCCGGGGACTCGGGGCCCGGCTGCTGCCAGCCCCGATCAAGCTCCCACTGGGGCCTGGGATCAGAAGCCTGGCTGCCACTGGCCCGATGGGCTGGGGCTGGGCTGCAGGTTGGCAGCGGCAGGAGCCCAATCTGGCCCTCCCCAGCCAGGGACTCAGGGAACAGATTGGGGCCCCCAGACAGATTGGGCCCCAGATCCAGCCCCTGGGCCCAGGCCCTGAGCCTATTTTGGGGGCAGCAATACCCCACTGGCCAGACTGGGAGCCGCTCCTCGCCCAGCTGGCCGCTTCCACCTGAGCATGTTCTGTCTGAGCATGCTCAGGGCGGGAGATTTGAAACTCCCCAGCCTGGCTGCAGCAGGACAGGGCGGAACAAGTGTTCCGCCCGATTTTGCTGCTTTGCTGGGCCCCTTTAACCCCTGCTTGAACCCCTCCCCATCCCAGGCTACCCGCGCCCCCAGCAGCCTGCCCCCGCAGCAGGGGCATCGCCCCAGCTGCGGAGGTTTTCATATTTTTTTCAAAATTAGGCGGCCCCTAAAATCGGTGGCCCTAGGCAGCTGCCTAGCTTGCCTACTGCTAAGGCCGGCCCTGCACTCAATGGGAATTCCTTGCTGAAACCTTTCACGACATCCTATTGAAGGCTCTTTTCAGCGTTGCCCTAGAGCAAGGCTACAAAGGTTCCTGTGGGGTGAGGACTTAGCAGAAATGTTTTCTCCAGGGAATCTTAGTGAGGATGTAGGGAGAATGACTTTTTTTCCTTCGGTCTCTGTGCAGACATATAGTCTCTGTTTCCTTACCATCACCAAATCTGGATCTACAGAGCACTGTCTTTGTGTCATGCAGCCTGAGGCAGGGCACCCACCATTCCTTATGGAAAGGAATAGAGCAGGGGTGGGCGATAATATTCACAAGTGGGCTGGTGCAGTGGTGAAGAGCTGGCCCTAGGGCCGGCAGGATGGGGCGGGGGAAGTGGCAGAGGGCAGGCCCCAGGGAGGTGAACTGGCTAGGGAGGGAGATGGTATGGCCGTGCAGAGCCGGCCCCAAGGCCAGCGGAAAGATGGCCAGGGAAGTGGTGCAGAGCCAGCTGGGGTGGGAGAGATGGCAAAGAACTGACTGGGAAGGGTCGGGGGGCATATTTAGGTTTTTTATCCACACTACTGGGAAAAATAATAAAAATAGATTTTTTTCATTTAATTCATTAACATATAACCATTTGCTTGTGGATTTGTACCACCTCTTCTAATCTAAATCTAATTAATTATTTCAGCCAGGGCTTTGTCAAGCCAGGCCTTAAAAACCTCTAAGGATGGCGATTCCCTCTCCTCTCTAGGTAATCCATTCCAGTATTTTGGGTTTACCTTGACTGATAATACTCCTACTAAAATCTGAGTTCTTAAAATAATAATAAAAAACCCTTTAATTATTCTAGCACAGCCTGTCAGATGGTTGCTCCCCTCGTTGTTTGGCTCTTGGTCATAAATCAATTATACTTTGACTGTAGGCCATAAGTGCAATACAATAATGGGTTTAGACAGGCAGAGTGCAATACTATCTACTTTCCAGGAGTGTCCTGTTCTGTGATGCTATTAAAACACTGGCACATGAGCTCTGTAAATGCTACCCATGTTTTTACAGATGATATGCAGTTCTGGTTTCAACTATTTAAGAAAGAGGCTGATAAATTTGGAGTGGAGTCAAAGAAGAGCCACAAGAATGATTAAAGGATTAGAAAACATGCTTTAAGAGTGATAGACTCAGGGAGCTCAGTCTATTTACTTTAAGAAAGTAAAGATTAAGGGGTGATTTAATTAGAATTTATAAGAGTCTATATGGGGAACACATTTAATAATCGGCTCTTCAGTCTAACAGATATAAGAATAAAACAGTCAATGGCTGGCAGATAAAGCTTGACAAATTCAGACAAAAACTAAGGAATACATTGTTTTAACAGTGAAGGCAATTAAATATTGGAACAATTTACCAAGAGTTGTGGTGAATTCTCCATCACTGGCAATTTTAAGTGACAATTGGATATCTTTCTAAAGGATCTGTTCTAGAAATTATTTTGGGCAAATTCTATGGCCTGTCTTATGCATGAGGTCAGAGTAAATGATCCCACTGGTCCTTTCTGGCCTTGGAATCTGTGAAGTTATGTGGCAAAAAAGGTTGATGGAGTGGAAATTCTGTTTTTTTCCTACATATGAGTGAGTTGGGAAGCAGAGAGGCCAAGTTAGGAAGACTTCTCAGACCCCCTGTGATGTGGACCAAACTCAGTGGTGTCTTTCAAGGCAAGAGCATGGAGGCAGTAGAGGTTGGGCATAGGTAATTAGCTTATGAATAAAGAGTATCATCTACACCACACTCCTCCTTCACAATGGGGATTGTAGTAGCAGCCAGAGTCAGAGTATACACGGAGTCCCCACCTTGTTTATGAGGAGGATTTCATCTCCCTTAGCACCTGTGTAATTCCCCTGTGCAAAGCCCTTTTATACAGAGATGGCCATGTTATCATCATGGTCTCTTCATGATTAGTGCTTACTTGTGATATGTATAACGTTGCCATATTACTAAATACTACAATTTTTTCTAGGAGCTTTGTCCTCCATGAGCAGATGGATGGCCTGGACAATCTAATAGGTCTTTCTCCTCAGTAATATTTACGATTATATGACAGTTGTTTGTATGATAGTTCCAATTTTTAAGTTAACATAAACAAAATATCCTTGTTTCCACCCATCCTGATAAAACAAAAGCATAAGAGGACATCTTTCAGAATAATTTACAAAAGACCAGAGAAATCATACTGAAGCAGCCATCTGCTAATGCTCACAATTTATGAATAATTTTGAAGGCTATATTAACAGAAAAAGGAATGCGGTAAAAATATTTCCCATTGGATGTATCAAAGGGCATTATTTATTTAGCTACAGTTAATAATCACATTATACACCATTCCATGCTTATCTTTTTAACTGTTCCCCCCTCCAAACCACTAACAGGAGAAGATGATGGGAACAAACTCTCTTTAACAGAGTTATTGCTACCATCTGCTGCAGCAGAATGTGGTAGTATTTTACTGACCCCGCCATTTTTTCATGCAGAAGACTGCCCATGACTGTTTCCTTTTGCTCACCCTTCTTTGGGGACTTTATATCTAAATTATTATTCAAATTGTGGCAGCACACATTGTGCTAGGCCTTTCCAAACACAAAGGAGGACTTAGTCCCCACCCTGAATATCGTCTAAGAAGAAAACAAACTTTAAACACAAACATGTTTTTCTCCAGCAAATTTTGCTATGTGCAATTTGAACTAAACTCTGGGGCCCTGATCTTCATCTTGCTGAAAATGCTTTACTGCAGTTGATGGAGTTACTCCAGGATAACGCTAAGGAGTCTATCTTTGGAAATATCCCCATTTAGCCATTGGTTAACTGTAACAGAGATGACTCCCCCCCCCCCCAAATGTAGACAAAAGAGCACATTCTTTTCTGTGACAGAGCTCTGCTCCATGCAGGAGAGAAGGACTGGGTTAGGGAGCAATCTACTGCTCTCTGGTTATGAGGGCCTGACTCATACCAATGCCAGATGCATCTGCCTCGCACCAGCCCTAGGTTAGCTTGCTGTAGAGAGTCCTTGGATCCTGTCTCATTGCACAATGGTTATAGTAAAACAGAGCTCTACTATGTCCCCTGTCTGTCCCCAACATGCCCTCCATTCTGGAAGGGAGGAGTGAGTGAGGAGGACAGAGCCTGGCTCTGTCATGGAAGTGTTAGGTTTCTGAACTCTGGTCTGTTGGGTGGACCTCTTGCAGTCCTTAGACTATGTCTAAGATTTCTAAACATGCCTCCATTCAAAATTTTTTTGAGGTCTGCAAATGAAAAAAAAATTAAAAACCATTGTACTATCAGGTAGATGAACTACTCTCCAGTGGGGGAATTCTCTGCTGCTAACTGATGCAAAAGGAACAGATCTTACAAGATACTCTGGACCAAGGCAAGCAGACTTGCCCTACTGGAGTGAAGCGGGTTTTACCCCCATCACAAGTAGGGGTAAACCTTGATCAATTCACTGCAAATTTCTACATATCCTTGTCTATACCTAGGGGTCAGCTCATTGCAGCTACACTGATTGCTTGCATAACCGATATAGGGGGTCTATCCTCAAAGATACAGGGCTTAACTGTAATCAAGGTGCAGTCAGTGAAATGAATCTTGTAGACCAGATTCAATGATCCTAAACATTTCTGTCTGATTTTCCGGGTGATAGAATTTGTTTTTATAAGTTGTTATAGCTCCTACCCCAATGGGTTTACAGTCTAAGTAAGAGCTAACCATTTAAGTAAATTTTGAAGCAGTGCTTCAAAGGAAGAACACAGGAGAAAAAACAGACAGACAAACTTCTCTCTCCAATATGCTGACATTGGCACACTGCACCAATAGGGAAGCCAAACCTCCCAAAGGGTGAACTGTCACTAACGTAGGTAAGGGAGGAAGGAACTGAATAATTGTAATCTACAATGCCCAACCTTAACCATTCCACTGGTTTGTAGATACTTCAGTGTGATGCCGCAGCACTGCTGCCATATAGATTTCATTCAGACTGTGGAAAAGTGTTAGAGGCTCTCTTGCCATGTTCCTGACACACTTCTTACCTTTCTCCTGCCTGGGCTGGTCCATTTCTGATCAATATAGTTTAATATATCCTTGTTTTCACGCTTTAGCTCACATTGAATATCACATTTACTGCTAATCTCCAGACTTAGGAAATTGCATGTTCTGAATGTCTAATTATTCAGCAAGTATAATATAATTAGCCATTTGTTTCATAAATAGTTTTCATTAGAGGTTCCAAATGGTTAAGTAAATGGCATTAACATGTACTTAACACAATTTTCCTTTCAGTGGAGCTTTGTTTCCTGCGAGTTAATTTCATGTTGGCCCTGAAAATACAAGTTCGTCATTCCATCATGCAGCATTAACGGTTTCTTTTTAGGAATCGCACATAGATCCCGATATAGGTGAATACTGCATTACATATTCTGGAGAATGAGAAAGTGGTGTATTATTTTTTAATAAACAACATTTTCACTTCAGTTTATTTGTGCAATATTATCCTGCTTAACTATCAAGTAAAGCAAAGGAGGCTGTAAAGTGGGCCCAGAAATCCTGTCCCACAGTTGTTGAACTACATAGTTTCATCCTTGAGATAGGTGAAGGAAACCAGACCTATCACCTGAAAGGATACTCAAGCAGGACAAAAGGAGATCTAAAGCCCTATATATCATAGCAGGTGTTCACTCAGATTTCCCATTGACTTCAGTGGAATGTTGGAGTATGCAAGGAATGGATAATTGAGCCCTTCTAGCAGTATGCATTACCTCAGTGAGCTTGTGGGGAACGGAAGGCAACCTACATACTTGTATGTAACAAGTGCCACACACATATACAAATGCACATTGTACCATCTGTGTGGGAATTTAAAGCTGCAGCAAAGAGAAATGAAATAGCCGATTCTACAGTTAATATTATAAAGTACAATGTTTATACAATATTTTGGGGCCTGTTGAAGTTAATGGACTCTCACTGACTTCAAAGGGCTGTGGATCCTTAGTGAGAGAGAGAGTATTGCAATAGCAATACCTATGGCAGTGGTTACCAGATGGTGCTATTATATGTATTGTGTGTGTGTGTGTCTGTCTGTCTCCTCTTTTGTACGCATGACAGGACCAAGTACTGTTTTAAACCATCCCAGGCAGGTTTTTGTCTAACAGGCTCTTAAAAATTTCTGATGATGGAGATTCCACAACCTCCCTAGATGCTTATTCCAGTGGTTAATCACCCTGATAGTCAGGAATTTTTTCCTAATGTCCAACATAAACCTCCCTTGCCGTAATTTAAGCCCATTGCTTTTTGTCCTATCATTGGTGGTTAAAGAGAATAATTTTTCTCCCTCCTCCTCATAACAACCTTTTAGGTACTTGAAAACTGTTATCATGTCCCCTCTCAGTCTCCTCTTTTCCAGACTAAACAAACCCAGTTCTTTCAATCTTCCCTCATAAGTCACACCTTTAATCATTCTTCTTGCACTTCTCTGGACTTTCTCCAGGTTCTCCACATCTTTCCTGAAATGAGGCACCCGGAACTAGACATAATACATTGGTTGAGGCCTATTCAATATGAAGAAGAGCAGAAGAATTACTTCTTGTGTCTTATTTACAATACTCCTGTTAATATATCCCAGAATGGTATTTGCTTTTTTTGATACAGTGTTACACTGTTGACTCATATTTAGCTTGTGGTCCACTATGACACCCAGATCCCTTTCCACTGTACTCCTTCTTAGGCAATCATGGCCCATTTTGTATGTGTGCACTTGTTGAGTGGAGTACTTTGCACCTCAGACCATTTCACCAGTTTGTCCAAATCATTCCGAATTGTCATCCTAGCCTCCAAAGTACCTGCAACCTCTCCTAGTTTGGTATCATCTGCAAACTTTATAATATACTCTCTATGCCATCATCTAAATCATTGATGAAAATATTGAACAGAAGCAGATCCAGAACTGATCCCTGTGGTTTCCCGCTTGTTATGCCCTTCCACCATGACTGTGAACCGTTGATAACTACTCTCTGGGATGGTTATCCAACCAGTTTTGCACCCATCTTAAAGTAGCTCCATCTAGGTTGTACTTCCCTACTTTGTAAATGAGAAGGTGATGTGATATGGTATCAAAACCCTTGCTAAAGTCTAGATATATCACATAGTGTTACAAGTTCTTTTTTTTAAGTATATAAGAAAGTTTTTAGTCTTGAAAGACAATGCTGTGTAGTTGGTTTTCTGCTGGCATTCTTCAAGGAAGCTGATGCAAGTGGCACTCTTCATTAATTTCTGTGGGATCTGTCTACACAAGGGAGTTTAAACTGGATTAAGTTGAGTTAATCTGGTTTGAGAATGCTTGTATATGCATTTCTCAGTCTATTGAATCTAACTAACTATGCATTTATCAAGAATTATGGAGTCCTCTTTCAAAGTGAAATAACTTTGCTGTGACTCAAGGAAGTTAAGTGTATTGTTTGTGTACTTGCTCTGTCTGTTTACCTTCTCTGAAAGGCAACCGCCCTTTAGCAACCAAGCCTGCTTCCCAGGCAGCAATCTAAGCCAGGGCTGAGGAGACAGATCCTATGGAGGGCACCTCAGGCTGCAAGTATTTAACTTTGTTTTGTTATTGTTGTGACTTGCTGACTTCTGTTTTGGGTGTCCTGTGGCTTCAGCCATTGTAGGCAGATGTGAGGTAGGATCCTTTCTGAGCTGGAGGCCCCGACAATCTTCCCTTCCTCAGCCCGTGCTGTCCATTCTGACCCTTCTGTACAAGTTTCCAAAATGGTGGATACTTTCATGAGGCAATATGCCTCTGTCTCATGCTAAAGGGTAGGCTATCAACTGGGTTTTAGGTCCACACTGCAGAGAGCAGATGCCCATCCACTTGTTTTCATCTTTCCTTCCCTTATCTATACTGTATAGTGAAGACCCTCTTCTGCTTACAATAGCATAAAAACAAATACTGTTTGCCAACTCCAAATGGCCTCCAGCAGCATGGCACAGCCACCACCTCTACCTTCCTCCCCCCTGGCAGATTCAAATAATGAAAGCATTCTCTTGTGCAAAATGAAAAAGATTGAGAAACCAGTGACAGAAAATTGTGTGGTTAGTATTCCTATTTCACATGAGGTAGACATGGACGGTGCTTGCCCATGTAGTCACGAAGAGTACAGCTCCTTAAGGAAATATAAAAGCACTGAAGCACATTACAGTATAAAAAAACGTAAATGAAGGGATAGCAAAGCTCTTAATGGCTTTCCACAGGCTTACACAGAGAAAGACATTGCTTCAGACAATCACTGTAAAACCTTTTCTATTTTTCTCTGCACTTTCACCAAGGGAAGATAATGCAAAATCTGAGACTGAAAAATTGCTTGATATTTGCTTGCAATTATGAGGAACAGCTGTATGGTCAAATGCCTTGGTATAGATCATAACTCTCTTCCACTCATGCAGCCTTTTTGGGAGGACCATGTTGGTGCTTAACTTCACAACACATTTTGATGGTTTGCCTTATAAGGCAGTTTTTTGTCTGCTACTCACCCACCTCATTGAAACATCATCAAGATTCAAGACAGTCTAAAAGGTATGTAGAACTGATTTCTTTCTAGTTAGCCCCCCGATGCTCTTCTGACACCATGTGGGCACCTCCATTGCATACCAAAATGGCAAAGCCAGACTGGGAACATAATCCTTCTACCCAAGTACATAAAAGGTTTTTTCAAAGAGAAGGAAGAAAAAAAATGTTCTCTAACTTCTGATGATAGGACAAGATGAAATGGGCTTAAATTGCAGCAAGAGAGATTTAGGTTGGACATTAAGAAATTTTTCCTAACTGCCAGAGAAGTTAAACCCTGGAATAAATTGGCTTGGAAATTTATAGAATCTCAGTCACTGGAGATTTTTTAAAAAGCAGATTAGACAAATACCTTTTAGGGATGTTCTAATAATATGTCATCCTGCATTGAGTGCAGGGGACTGGACTAAAAGACCTCTCAAGATCCCTTCCAGTCCTATGCTTCTGCGATTCTATGGTTCCCCACCTCTGAAACTGGGAACTTAATTTCCAAATACCCTGCTCCCAGTCTCCAAGGCCTCTCTTACATTTCTGAGGTTCTTCCAAGTCTGAGGATAATCTTATGGAGGTAAAGACAGAAATACATATAAAAATGCTATCAAACCCTGTCTAAAATATGAATGATAACCATTTGGGTTTCTTTTTAGTATCCCACAGACATTACACCTACACTGGCCAGACCCTTAAGGATAGGGCCGTTATCAATGGCTGGGCAGCTGGCTAACCTGAGGGGAGGAAATAGAAAACTTGTGATGAAAACTTGTGGACATTATAACAGGGTTACATATAACAAGAGTACTCAACTCCCCTGAAAATAGTGGAGAGGTGGAGGCGGTATTTAAGGACAGAGTGGGAAACGGATTGGGAGATCTCCAGAGTGTGTGGAGCAGGGGCAAGGAACAGAGTAGCAATTTCCAGAGACAGCATTACCATGGCCAATGACAGTATCAAAAAAGATAGGGGGGAGCAGAGGCAACCCCTGGAGGCAATGCTTCACTGCAGCACATGCTGCTGTAACGGCAGCAAGCAATGGAGTCTTGTAAACCAGGAGTTAGCCATGGTCTGCAGCCCCTGGACAATACAGGATATTAGGAACAGCAGCAACTTCTCCCAGCTGTACCCCCTTCAACAGTACTTCCAGAGTCCATTCCCTTCACAGAGCCAGGCTTTGGCTCTGCATTGTACTGTATGGTTGCACTTTGGTGTTTCGCTTGATTACAGTTTTAATTTAAAAAATTCTTTGTAGTTGTCAGACCAAAGATTGTTTTGTTTCATAGTTAAAGAACTTTTCAATATCGTATCATTTAAAAATTTATTTTTGTTTGTGACATAATAGATTGTTTAATTATAAAAAACACTGAAAAAATCATTCATAAGAAGACAACAATACATTTGACAGAAATTTAGTGTTTTATATAATTCAGAAGGTTTTACAAAAGTATGCAGGCAAAGCTAAAAGGTAAAATAAGGATTGCCACAACATTGCACCTCCACCATCTATAAACACTGAACTGCTCCGGTCTCACTTCGATGGGTTAACAGCTGGATGTATAATTGCACAGTTTCGGGACTGAAACTCAAAATAAGAGTAATAGGTATCTGTGACATTCCCCTCTGGAATCTGGCCTGGTATATCACTGTGTCACCCCAATCCCCTATTTCTGAAGCCCTTCTTGTACTTAGCCTGCTGTTTGAATACCCATTGCTGGGTCAGTTCACTCACAGCCCTTTGCAGATGAGCAGCTCCTATTTTAAAGAGTGAGGCTTTTGGCTAGTCACTCATGGGATCATGTAATAGTGTGACCTCCCCGGCTAACATCCTCAGTCCCAGATGCGATCCTATGAACTGCTGTCTTACAGAGTTCAGTGCTCTCCACTGGACTCTGCAAGATAATTGGTAAGTCAGTTTATTAAAGAAATTGATATGCACCGGCTCTGTCATTCTAAATGAAGTTTCTATACACACTCAAACCCCATGCACTGCTTTAGATAAAACAAACAAATACATTTATTAATTACAGGAAGATTTTAGGTGATGAATCATATGAATCAGGTTGATCAGGAAGAAATACAAGAAGTCACGTGCTAAACTAAACATTTCTGTAGCCTTTTAGTAGGATGGTCAGTTTAATTTGGATAATCAAGGAGTGGATGGACATTCAACAGAGGAGTGCACAAGGGGGGAGAGGCAAACAGGGGCACAGCCCCTCATCAATTATCAAAACTCCTCTGGCCCCAGGGTTCCAGTTTTGGGGAGTGTGAGCTACTCCCAGGACGTGTGTGTGCGTGGATCCATAGAAGTGTCCCTCCAAGAGGAGTCAAAGTTAAACTTATGGGGACACCCCCAACATTCAATGTCACAACACTGAGACAAAAAAACCTCTGAGGCTTGTTTAAGTTTCAACCATGGGACACTTTCTAGCTGTGGTAAGCTGGTCAGGGCTGTTTGAAATGAACCCAATGCAACAGTACCTTTTCCCTGGCATCAGATACCTGTATGACAATGGTCCCAACAGTTGATCTCCTCATCTTAAATTAATTGGCTATGGACTGGTAATATTGGGAAGTGGACACCTTCCAGATGATAATGAAATCCACGTGTCCATGAGCATGGGGAAACGTGTTGGTAGTCTGCTACTTGGGGGTCAGTTCAACACTTATCTCCAAAAATATGGATTTTCCCATCTTGAAATTCTCTTTCCACTGCTGGTCATCCCAGGTCTGCAGAACAACCTTTCCCCATCAATCCAGGCTGGTTTCCCAAGCTCAGAAACAATATGCTGTGAAGCTGCTTATGGAACTAGTTCTGTTCTATCAGTTGCATAGTGTCTTCCTTTTCTTTTTCCTTCTCCTCCTGCTTCTTCCATTGCTGCTGCTATGGGAGTCCCTTCTCTTGCCATGTCATCTGTTTGGTGATGCAGCGGCTGGAGTTCAAAGCCAAATTCATCCAGTTTTGAGAGCTGAAATACATCCTCTGTGTATTTGAGGCTGCCAGCATAGTGGTGCAGAGCATTGTTGGCTCCATGCTGGGTGACAGGAATTCAAAAAAGGCATTAGCCTGCCCTGATAGGTTGCATGAGGCAAAGACAGGGAAAATATGGGAAGGTTTTAAATTTTGAACTCACCTGGCATCTGTTATGCATCCCACAATACACAGTGAGAAAAATCCAGACGGCACACTGCTTTGCAACAAAGCAAAGGGACCATTGGGTACTGTCAGAGAATGCCACACACTTACAATGCAGCTGGCAGCTGCTATGTGTATTGAAAAAGGGAACACCCTCCCATGTGAAGTTATTACTGCATTAGCTGATGAGCATCAAAATGCTGTCGACAAGTGCGAACTAGAATCAATTTTTAGTGCTCTGGGGCTCTTGGGAACCAGGCATTGGCATTTGGACTAAGATTCCTGAAATAGTGGATTGACTGTGAGCTCTTTTGTGACCACCTCTGTTCAAGAAGGGTTGTGTATGTGTAACCCATTAGTCTAAATGGAGAGTTTCCCTTTAAGAGATCTGTTTGGTCAGTGTTGCTAGGCAGATTTAGCTGCTTAGAGCCAGAAGTTTCTGGTCTGTGAAGTGGCAGCTCTGAGCATGCTCCACATGGTCCCCTGCTGCTTGCTGCTGGAGTGAGATGCCTGAGAGCCAGCAGCCAGGGTGGTTGGACTGAGAGGAGCCCACGTGCTCTGTGCACAGGGAGAAGCAAGCTAGGAGCAGACAGCAGCCTGTTTCCCCCCCACTCTGAAACATTTTGCTTCAGGGTTTCTTTCTTTCTATATCTCTCTCTCTCTCTATATAAATGAGTGGTGCCTAAGCAGCAAGCTGACTGAAGAGCAGGGTTTGCCTGGAAGAGTCCAGCAGACAGAGAACAAGGAGCTGCTTCTTCCTACTCAAGCCTCTGAGCTTAGCCTACAGAGACTAGCACTGAGAGCCAGGTGAACTCCACCAGAACTTTGGGACACTTGAGTGGAGAGTGTTTCTGAGGGGCTGCTCTGGTTAAATTCATTTTTTTCTTGTTTATATGTATTGTGAAATAGTAAATGTGAGTTCCCAAAATTAGCCACATCTTGTTATAGATTTATATGGTAGTCATTATTTTGTTTCTTAAATCATATGATTTATAAAGTTAATGTTTAATAAAACTCATTACTTTTCTTTCTTTGTTTTTATCTGCTTTGAACAATCTTTGCTGTGAGTCCCATACAAACTGGATCCTGGGTCTCCAGCTGCTTTTCTCCACAGGGATTGGGGTGTATTTCTGTGAGGCACTGGAGAAGGGCAATTTAATTAATTTTAGCTCACCTGAAGGTTACATATGCACTAAGAATATATCCAGACCCTACATTGCTGATTTCTCCAATGGCAATCCAACTTGCTAAGCTGCTGGTTTCTGCTATTACTTGGCAGACAAATGACAATATTCCTTTTATTCCAGTTCTGTTCTCTGGACTCATTAGGATTAGATAATGTGCTGCCTTTCACTTGCCTGGAGGCCAGCTGGTTTTTCAAACCAAAATATATATTGCACTGAGCACTGTAGTCCACTTAATGCCAGATCATCAGTTGTAAATTGGAGTAGTGCCATTTAAGTCAAAGGAGCTATATGCCAATTAACAGAAGCTGGGGATCTAGCCCATATCGTTATAGCTCAACCTAGTCTAGTATTTTGAAACGCTCCGCAAAACCCTCAAGGGAAGTCTTGCTGTAATCACTTCCTTTTAGCATTTTAATACCCTAACTTTTTTGCTTAATTAGTGGGAACCACTTCAAAAGCATGTGATATAGCACAGACCAATATAAAACATTTGTGGGGGGTCAAAAGTCAAACCATTTTTTAATTTGCTTGATGTTTAAATCTGGAATGAGACTATTTGTGTTTCAAAAGTAAAAATACTATAACAGCAATCTTCTATACTTTAGGAAAACCAAATTAGTACAAAGGAGTCCAGGTAAGTGGTGAATGGAAGTGTCATTACCTGAATTGTCAGAAAACCATTTAATAAATATGCAGTGTAAGTGCGTGCATTTAAGAATAAATATAGTGGGCCAGATTTCCTAGTGGTGTAAATCAGTATGACTCTACTTACTGTAAGGTAAGCGAATTTGTACCATCTGAGGGTCTGGCTCAATACAAGCAAAAGAATATGATTGAACACCCAGTCCATTTATGTAAAACAATCTTGTTATCCTGGAGAAAAATATAAAGGACTTTGATCTGTGATCAGTACAAAGAGGAAGGAAGAAAGCACAACCAAGGAATATAAATTGTTTTTAAGTGCCTTACATAAATATTTAAAATGAAAATTAAATATTTCTTGCTTTAGTCAGAAATATTTTCCTTATAGAGAGGTTAACCATTATATAGACTTCATAATGTTCTGAAAATGGTAGATTTTTATTGCCAATTAAAGTACAACAATTCAGAGAAGCCTTTTCATTTTTTTCAATACCTGCACATACTACTGTAACCCAGTGCGCACATGTGCTGTATACTACCATCTGTGCCTGATCTGCAGAGTATAGACTGCTGCAGGAGGAGTTAGTCCTTCATCGCAAACTCTAGGGTTCATGCTTCAGCTCTGGAAGTCTGTCGCTGAATCCTGTGTGACAACCATGCAAAAGAAAGTGCTTGTCTGGGATTTGAACTTCTGTGGGCATCTCTGCTACAAGGCCGACTAGCTTTGAACCTGAAATCAATACACTCCTCATTCTTATAAAGTAACCCATACTGATTCTGCAGCCATATCAAACTGCTGTGTTGCTGGATTCCATAAACTCAGTAGTACCTACGCAAGAGACCCTAAAGGAGAAGGAAACTACTGCAGGAAATACTTTTGTGATTAATTAGATAGGACTTTCCCTACAAAGTCCAAACTGAGTCAATGCTTTACTAGTGCTCTGGGCAGGTCTCAGAAAGACTGGTTGTTTTTTTTAAATTTTCCTTCAAGTGAGACTCTGACCTTGGTCCAGACCACTCCTGATTATTAACTGTCCTGTTTAAATTCCAACTTGTGTTCTTAATATTCTGTTGCCAAGTAAGGGACCTGTGACATCCCCACTGCCCAAAGCCATGAGGCTTGGGTAAGAAAATAAGTCCAGGAAGGAAGCAGCTCCCATGTCTAGAGAAACTCAAGTCAATAGGGGCAGGTACAGCCAGCGCTGTCCCGTGGGGGTAGCGGGGCCTGGGGCCAATTGGCCAAAGTGGGACCCGACCTCCCACGCTGGAGGGGAGCGTGGTGCCTGCTCCGCCCTCCAGGGAGCCGGCCCTGGCCCGGGATGCCAAGGCTGCTGCCTGCAGGGGGGTGGGGGGGGAGTCGGAGCCTGCTCCAGTCCCTGCTCCGGTCCCGGCCCCGGAGGGAGCCAGCTCCGGCCAGGAGGCTGATACCGCCTGTGTGGGGGGATGGAGCCGGAGCCGGCCGTGTGGGGCAGGCTGGCCCAGAGGCTGGGCCCCATATGCTCTGCCCTTGGGCCTGCCTGTTCCGCCCTGGGGGCAGGGAGGGCCAGCCCAGGGGCCGGGCATAGCCCTCCCACCCCGCTACCTTTGGCTGGGTGCCAAAGGCAGCAGGGCGACCGTGGGAGGAGGGGCTGTGGTGCATGCGTGGGCCCCACACTACTCCGCTGGGAGCGGGACAGCACAGAGCCCACATACCCGTGGGGACCGGGTTGATCGCCCCACTCACCCCCCCCCCACCCCCAGGGATGGCCCTGGGTACAGTAGCAGTGCTGGCATCTCATATGATTTTATCGGAGGTCTTACAAAATATTTGGTGATTTTTTTTTCCTAGCATTCCAGCTGCTGGAATAAAAAGTGGCCAAGAATTTCAGGTTTCGTTTAAAAGTTTCTTTCCCACGTGGAGGTATAGAAAAGTTTGAAAATGGGAGATGAGTACGTGATAAGGCCTCAGAAACCAGAAGAGAACCTAGTTAGTAAATGTGCTGATTTGTATGTCAGTCTTGTAATTCAGGCACTGGACAGAAGGTGAGTGGCTGTGGGAGGCTGGGAGCAAGCACTGGGTGGGAGGTGGGTGCCTGCAGGCTGGGAGGGCTGGGTGCAGACACTGGGCAGGAGGTGGGTGTCTGAAGGAGGCTGGGAGGGGTAGGAGCAGGCGCTGGGCAGGAGGCTGGCAGTTGCAGACTTGCTCCTGGCTGTGTGCTGGGACTGGGTGGGAGGAGTGCCGCCGCAGCCCAGCTCCCAGGCAGCTGGAGGGGAGCGCTGGCCATTTTAAAAAGCCTTGTGGTCCACTTTTGGCCCATGGGCAAAGGATTGGGAACTGTTGGTTTAGAATATAAATGCTTTGAAAGAATTGTCCATTACTATGTTTATATAAAACAAGGAGTCTTGGGGCACTTTTAAAGACTAACAAATTTATTTATCGCATGAGCTTTTGTGAGAGAAAGTCCCACTTCATCAGATACTTGAAGATGGAGAACTTACAGAAAGGGAGGTAAATAAATGCAGGGAAGTGTAAGTCATAGGATCTGGTCAGACTGTTTCAGCAAATCAAAATAGTTGTTTAGATTCAAACAATGTGGAACATCATATTACAAGGAGGGGAGGTAGAAAGAAGGCAAAAATCACCTTTTGTAATAAGAGAGCTAGGAGATATCCCTATTTAATCCCAAGGCAATGGTGTCAAATTTGCATATGAAATCCAGCTCTGCAGTTTCTCTTTGAAGCTTTGATTTGTAATCAGTTTGCTTAAGTATGGCTATTAACATAGCTTCCATGGAGTGAGCAGGAAGATTAAAATGTTCTCTTATTGGTTTTTGAATGTTGTTATTTCTGATGTCGGATTTATGTCCATTTATTCTTTTGGACAGAGACTGTCCTGTTTGTCCAGTGTATAAGGCAGTGGGGCATTGCTGGCACAGGATGGCATATATCACAGTTGTGGATGAGCAGATGAATGAGCGCTTGATGGAGTAGCTGCTTTGATTAGGTCCTATGATGGTGTCATTTGCGCAGATATGTGGCCAAAGTTGGCAATCGGTTTGTTGCAGGGATATATGCCTGCCTTAATGTTTCTGTTATTTGTTCTGTAGTTGCTGGTGAGTATCTGCTTAAGGTTAGGGAGCTGTCTGTAAGCAAGGAGAGATCTGCCTCACAAAGCTTGAGAGAATGAGGGGTCATCTTGTAAAATAGGCTGTAGAACCTTGATGATGTGCTGTAGAGGTTTGACTTAGGGGTTGTAGGTGATGACCAATGATGTTCTTTTGTTTTGTTTCTTGGGATTATCCTGTAGTAGTTGATGTCTGGATACCCATCTGGCCCTGTCAATCTGTCTCCTCATTTCCCCAGGTGGGTATTGTAGTTTTAAGAATGCTTGTTAGAGATCCTGAAGGTGTCTGTCTCTGTCTGTCTGAGGGATTGGAGCAAATGCGGCTATATCTTAGGCTTGACCATAGACAATGTATCGTATGTTGCGTCAAGGATGAAAGCTCAAAGGATGTAGGTAACTATAGTGGTTAGTAGGTTTTTGGTATGGGGTGGTGTTTATGAGTCCATCTCTTATTTGTGTTGTAGTGTCCAGAAAGTGGATCTGCTGCGTGAAGTGTTTCAGGCTAAGGTTGATTGTGGAGTGGAAATTGTTGAAATCTCTGTGGAAATCTTCAAGGGCTTTCTTTCCATGGGTCCAGATGCTGAAGATGTCATCAGTGTAGTATAAGTAGAGTAGTGGTACTTGGGGATGAAAGCAGAGGAAGCATTGTTCTAAATCCTCCATAAAAATCTTGGCATATTGTGGGGCCATGTGGGTACCCATAGCAGTGCCGCTGACTTGAACATATAAATTATCTTCAAAATGGAAATGGTTGTGGGTGAGTACAAAATCACAAAGTTTAGCTACGAGGTGTGTTGCGATGTCATCTGGGATAGTGTGCCTAATGGTTTTTAATCCATCTTTGTAGGGGTGTTGGTGTAAAGAACTTCTACATCCATAGTGGCCAGGATGGTGTTTTCTGGAAGGTCACCAATGGATTGAATTTTTCTCAGGAAGTCTGTGTTGTCTCAAAGATTACTGGGCATGTTGATAGTGTAGGGTCTGAGGAGAGAGTCCACGTAGCCAGATAAGCCTGCTGTAAGAGTGCCAATCCCTGAAATGATGGAGCATCTGGGGTTTCCAAGTTTATTGATTTTCAGTAGTAGATAGAATATCCCTGGTAGGAGAATGGGGCCCCCTTTTCATCCGTCCCCTTGGAGATACTGTAATACACACAATAATAACGCTTGTACTGTTTACCATGCTATTTCTGTTGGAGCCAGATACTGATTCATGTATGTGAATTCAGTTCCTTTTCAAGCTCAATGAGCAGAATTTGGACCTGAGTTTTAATACCCAAAAGTGTATTTAAAGAAAACAAACTTGTAATTTATTGGATGGAAAAATATTTCCTGGTTTAGAATTCTAGTGAATATGAAGGAGAATAGACATTGCATGTTACACAGCTGTTCTGAATGAGAATATGCGAACTACCAATAACATAAAAAAGACTTTCGTGTTCTTAGTATTACAGCTTTTAAAGCCTTATTGACTAAAGAACCGATAATTGCTTGCAATTGGTTTTTTTTGTGTGTTATTTAGTTGATTTTTTTCAAGAATGTTGATTTAAATGGCTGCCTCTTATTTGTTGCCCCAGGCTATCATTGGAAATGAGCTGTGTCATCTGAGTAAGTTTTTCCTGATGAAATATTTTAAAATAAATAATCTGTGTAACAGTTTTACAACTTGCCATCTGTCCTGAAGAAAGCTGTGAAAAACCACTTAGTTTAGAGTGAACAAGCTACTTTTAAAGCAATATAGTACAGTATAATTATAAAATGGTGAATTGCCTATGTCACTCTTAACTATGATGTCATTTCAGTGGGCATTATTTTTATAAAAAAGATTATTTATCAGTACTAACTAAACTGTGATACCTGAGATATTGAACTATTTCCTTAGACTTAGAATAGGAAATAACTTGGGTAGAGTGGTGTTGGTTAACGTTGATTTTTTTTTAACATCAGCAGTAGAATGGATACCTCAGAATACAGCTTTATTTGGTTCATGGAGCTGCTCTTTTTATTTTTGTCTCTGAAGCATCATGCATATTTGTTTGGTTATAGCTTAGATTAGTTTTTAAACTCTTTGGTGCAGGGATCATCTTTTTGGTCACTGTTTGTACAGTATCTATGTCTTGATCTCCAATGCAGGACTGTAATACAAACACTAAATAATAATTATGGAAAAGTACTGATATTAATGAGTGTCCATAACAACACCTTAAGAAAACATTGAAGTTGAAAAAAGCAAGAAAGGCTAAAGTGAAGGTTGCCCATGCAACTTTAATGATATGATCAAATGTGTAACAAGGTAGTGTCTGAAAGATGAAGCTAGAAAAATTCAGACTAGATGTAAGGCACAAATTTGTAACAGTGAGAGTAATTAACAACTGGAACATTTTACTGAGTGTTGTGGTGGATTCTCCATCCCTGAAAATGTCTAAATCAATTTCGGATGTTCTTCCGAAAAGATATGCTCTTGTTCAACCACAGCCATAGCCCTGGAAGCAGGAATTAATTTAGGGAGATCCTTTGACCTGTGTTATACAGGAAGTCAGACGTTAGAGTGATTGTCTAAGTTGGCAGTGTACAGCGCTTTGTACACTCAGGTCTACACATGGTAAAGTTTAAATGAAAGTTTCATCTCTTCAAAATGTAAGATAAAAACTGTGACAGAGTAAAGCAATAAAACCAGAAAAGATTAAACTCTGTATCTAGCAAGCTGATTTATATACAGTTTTAAATAACTGACATGAGAACAAAATGATCAGTATGCATTTTTCATAGCCTCTTAGAATATATAGTATTTCTAGCTAAGTAGAAATGAAGTGCTTTATTAATTTAGTTATTGATACTTGAAGATTATTGAGGAATTTTAAACATCCCTCTAGATATTGTTCTCATTGCTGTTGACCCAAGTGCTTCTCTCTGAGGAATCCCATCTCCCTGCATCTATTGAATTTGCCTCTGCTTGACTTTAATCACTCTTGCATGGTGACAAGTTCCAGGGGGTAGCCATGTTAGTCTGTATATGGCAAAAACAATGAAAGTCCTGTGGCATCTTAAAGACTAACACATTTCTTTGCCTAAAAGCTTTTGTCAGATGCATTTGATGAAGTGGGCTACAGCCCACAAAAGCTTATGCCTGAAGAAATTTGTTAGTTTTTAAGGTGCCACTGGACTCTCATTGCTTTTAATAACTCTGTCACACTGTTTTTTTGAGCATGGACCTAAGGAGCTCAGCTGAGAAGGGGAGATTTTTAAAGTTTTCTGAGATAAAATTCTGGCTAACTTTTTACTATAATAGAAATGAATAGGTATTCATTCAGGACAACATGCTCAGTCTGAATGTGCTGTTTTATTGACGGCTCTATATACTAGTCACTTGCTCTGAGAATATATTTCTGACACAGAGGGTGATTAGTTTATAAAAGTAATAGGCAGGCAATTATAACTTTGCCTAGTATAGGAGTTCTCAATCTGGGTACTGGGACACCCTCAAAGGGTCATGAGGTTATTATTGGGGGTGTTTGAACTATCAGCCCCCCACGCATGATGAAGCTGCAGCTGTTAGCTCTGCATGTTGGTGAAACCAAGAGCTCTTCAGAGCTGGTGGCCGGAGAGCAGCAGCTGCTGGCTGTGTGCCCAGCTCTGAAGGCAACGCCACTCTCAGCAGCAGCGCAGAAATAATGATGGCATGGCATGGGAGGTGGGTCGCATGGCATGGGGAGGTTGTCACTTTCTGTGGTGGGTCATCAGAGCCTGAAATACTTTCAGAGTGGATCCCATCAGAAGGTTGAGAAAACCTGGCCAACTATCTTCCAGGTTGCCTGCTGTTCCTTGTAATCACAATGGCTATGTCTACACTAGAAAAGTTAAGTCGACTTTTGTTAAGTCAACTTTAATAAGGTCAACTTTAAGTTGACTTAAAATCGACCTTATTAAAGTCGATTTAACAAGTGGCAACACTTTAAGTCGACTTAGTCCACTTTGTTAAATCGACCTAACTGCCCTTAAGTTGACTTAACAAAGTGGACTTATGCATCCACATTGGGCTTAGGTCGACCTAAGGAAGGGTTAGGTCAACCTAAGGAGTCTTAAGACGACCTAATGAGTGGTAGTTATAAAGTCCACTTAAGCTTTCATTAAGTCGATTTAAGGAATTTCTTAAGCCGACTTAATGAAAGCCTAGTGTGGACGCAGCTTAATTTAAGTCGACTTAAGCCTTCTTAAGTCGACTTAAATTGCCAGTGTAGATATAGCCGATGGTCCTTCCTAACTCTTCCGTAGTAGTTTGTGGAAGGAGAACCACAAGCTCCTGTGCGTAGTAGACCTTATATAAAACACTGCATCTTCTCATTCTTTCTCCTAACCACCCAACACTGTGTGCCACAAGTAAGTTTCCAGCCTCTGTTTAATCAGTTTTCTTTAGAAAAAAGCATATTTTATTGGCATATTATGAAAATATAGAGGGGAAGATCACAAAATAAAAATTGGACATATGCACATAATATATCGGGTTAAATAGCTATAAACATAAACAGGTAAGCAACAGCTTTGGTTATGGAATACTGAAAATTTATCTGTATACCATTCATGGTTTGTTCTTCTGAAAAACATTTGCATTGATTTCATGTGCTAAGTGTGAGACTTTTGAAACTGCAGTATATTGTATCAGCATCAAATAAGTGTAGAGCTATTTATGCCAACATTTTAAAAAAATAGATTATGTGCCATCTAATTGTTCATTTTGAAATGTTCTAAGTGACTTATATTAAAATCAAAATGGATTCTATGGAGTGTTTGGACAATTTCAAATCCTAGGCTAATGCTACAAATACTTCAGAGACATAAACATTTGAAAAAAAATGAAAGCCACTCTGACATTGTCACTCACTTTTTGCAGAATGTGGCATTAAAAGGTCCACTGAAAATATCCATTCAAATCTCCTGTCTGCTCAAAGACTCATAGCACTGGAAAGAAATTTAGGTGGATTTCTTCCTATAGTCACTTTGGCACCTTAAAGACTAACAAATTTCTTCAGGCATATGCTTTTGTGGGCTCCAACTCACTTGCATGCATCTGATGAAGTTGATTGGAGCCCCAAAAAAACTTATGCCCAAAGAAATTTGTTAGTCTTTAAGGTGCCATAGGACTCTCGTTCTTTTTGCTGTATATAGACTAACACGGCTACCCCTCTGGAAATTATTGTCATTTTGAATTTCTGACTAGCATTTACCAATCTTTTTGATACTAGTAGCATGGAAGCTGCTGCCAGTTCACAATACAAATATTGAAAAGAGTTGGAGATTGAATTTTTTGATAAATTTGTTTAGTGTCATGAAAAAATACCATTCTTTGATTAACTTCATGAGAAGATCAGATAGCATATAATCTATTTTTCTAAATGTACATAAATAGCTTTCAATTTACCTGACTCTCCGTGTCAGGCTGTGAAGGTGAATGCTCTTTTTTTCCCCCCCAAACTAGCTCTGATCAAAACCAGACTGAGGTCAACCATGAGACAGGAGACTGAATGGGTTATCACTAATGTCTATTGAGAATGATTTGCCTCAGCTGCTGCATTTCAAAGACACAGTCAGTGATTCTGTAACATCAAAGAGTAGAAAGAAGTTCTTTATGAAGCAGTAGTTCTTATTACCTTGTGTATTAAACCGTTCTGGGTTTTTTTTTTTCAAATAAGAATTGCTTATACATCACATTTAATGTTTGATACTATTATTAAATATTTTCTGTTTATCATGAAAAATTATGGAGTCAATGAAGTTTGCCTATGTCAGTACTGAATAAGTGAGTAAAGTCCTCAATATTGGGTCCACGATAGTAATGATGATGATGATGATGATTAAAATAATGCATTTGCAATGTATTTTGAAGGTATATTGTAAGAACTGTTTCCTTTCCAAATTTACTGGAGCCAGGTAATGCTTGGTATACACTTTGCTATGACAGAATTTCATGGACTATACATTCCCATATATTGGACACAATATGATAGGAAAATTAACTTTCCTATCTTCAAAGCATCTGACGAAGTGGGATTTTCTCCCACGAAAGCTCATGCGATTAATAAATCTGTTAGTCTTTAAAAGTGCCACAAGACTCTGTTGTCTTGGAAACAGATGGTTACATATAAAATCATAACATGCATTCTAGAGCATAGACTTAATTAACTAGGTACTCTCATGTCTTATAGAGCAACGCTTACCCCAAGTCCTTTTCAGTGTTTTACATCCAGGCTGGTGTCATCCTCCTTTCATAGGACAAAGAGCTGTTATCTTGTCTCCTCAGTGTGTCTCTTTATCCCCTCTAGATATGCCAGTTTCATCCTTTGTCTTATTTCATGAACAGGATACCCCTCTGCTGATTGTGAAATCTATATCAGAGAAAATCTACTGTAAACCAAACAAAACCAAACTATCTTTCAACTGAGCTCTGGCTCAGTATGTGAATAGGCATCCATTTTGAGGCATACAATACCCAACACACAGGGCCAGACAGAGAGATACACTACCTCTCTTACCTCCTGCCTGAAATAATATGTCTGAGATACGTCATTTCCTGGTCACTTGCCTTAACTCCCAGACATTAAGAACATGTTTTTTTAGTTGTAGATACATAATTCCTTAAATATTGTCTTGTTTATATATTTGACAATGATTCTGTTGACCACTGGCCTCTGCTGTTGGTAAAGGCCTCGCATGCACCGGTGAATTATTATGCATGTATCTGACTCTGGGGATCCCTGACTCTGGGGCACCCCTCTGCCAGTTGGCACCAAAGGGTGGTTGTATAGCTTCTCATTACTTATTAAATACAAGTGCCGCCAATATATACTATTTGCATATTTGAAATTTCTGTATGAAAAATAGGTAGAGTTTAAAAATGCCCCTCTTTACATACACATGACAAAAGGTGTTGGAACTGATCATGTTTGGTTTCATCATTTTGATGTGAATTGTTTTCTTACTTAGAGACCGTGGTAGGGAGCTGTTCAGAGCCATAATCAAGAACCGCTGAACTTCAAATCTCTTTACAACACTCCAGAATTTGTGTTTTAAAAAATAAAGCACAATTTCATTCATTTAGCCATAATTTTCCTTTCCCAAGCAATAATCTGAGGAGGAGAGAAAGAAATAAAAACAGGGCTTTATTCACACCCTGAATTCCTTTGACAGCATGGGAGACACCTCTCCCTTCTCAGATTTTCACTTTTCTATTTTCTCTCTCAGCCAAAAGTCATTCTAGAGCTAGGACTTTGTGTTGCACATTGTAGTAGTGTCTGGGAAGAAATAAGTCTAAATTCTGTCCTGGCCTCAATAATTCTTTCTGCTTGAAAACAGTTCATGCACCGATAAACAGTATCTATCTTGCCAACCTACCAGTCCAGTTTTTTGGCCTTCCCTTCCATCATCAAACTATCTTTCATTTTGTACCAACTGTCCTTGCTAAGGTAATTGTCTTCTCTTGTGTTTTGATCAGGGCCATCCCTTGGAGGGAGTGGGGCCCAGGGCCAATCGGTTTAGATGCCCCCCCCCATGCTGGAGGGGAGCATGGCTGGCTGACCCGCTCTGCTCCCCAGGGACCCTGGTCACCCCCCCCCCCAGGGACTGGGAGCCAGTCCCGGCCGGGACCAAGAGGCCACCTGCCAGGGAGCCGGCCCTGGCCCCGGCTGGCCTGGTGGGGATTGGCCCCAGCTGGGACGATGAGGTCACCCGCTGGCCTGGTGGGGACTGGCCCCGACCCCGGCTGGGACCATGAGGCTGCCCGCCAGCGGGAGCCAGGCTGGCCCCAGGCCCAGCCACCTGCACAGCCATGGGCCAATACAGCAGCTGATGGTGGCAGGAGCAGGGTCGGAGGGGCTGGTGCAGCTGGGCTCAGCTCTCCCACTCCGTTCCTGTGGGCCGGTTGCTCCACCCTGGGGGTGGGGTGGGCCGGCCTAGAGGCCAGGCTCTGCCCTCCCTTGCCTTTGGCGGGAAGCCGAAGGCAGCGGGGTGGGGAAGGGAGCAGGCTGCTGTGCTACATGGTGCATTGGGGGGGGGGTGGCAGTGGGGCTCGTGGCGATTGCCTCACTCACACCGCCCCCCCCCCCAAAGGATGGCCCTGGTTTTGATAACATCTTCACTATCACCCCTAATTCCTGAATCCCTACCTTGGCTTCCGCTTACATTTTCTTCTGCAAACAGTTCAAATTGCATACACTTCCAAGAGTTTCCATTTCCACGTTCAAATCTAATTTCCATTTCATCCCTGCTCTCTGTTTTCTCCCCAAGCTTTTTTATTGTGTTTGCAGCTCATGTCTTTCTCACCCATTCCCAAAATGCTTCCTTCTGTGTCTGGAAAAACCTCCTGACTTTAGCACTTATGAATGATGGGCACAACATCGTTTTTTAGTTCCAACTGAAATACCATAGTCTTTTGGAGTTTTTTGAGAAACTGGGGGTGGGGTGGGGTGGGGTGTCATGAAATTGAAACTACGTGTAAAACCTTCAAATTATATTACTTCTGGAATTTAATTGCAAGAGTTTCTCACAGTCCTACTTCATGGAATGGGGAGCATTAAATCCTATTTTCCGTTGCAAACTATTGAGGCTAAATCTCTTAGTCCTTGTTCTGTGATGAGACTGCTGGAGTTCAAGGAGTAAAGATTTTCATGATTTGACTCTTGCTCCTTAGCTGCCAGAAGAAAATCAGAGTTGCAAACAGAACAGTGGATCTAAGGCAATTCAGCACATACAAAGGCAATTGCATTATATTCTCTTTGGGTTTTGTATATATGATTAAAGTCTGGTATAACGACAATAATAATAATAATTAATACATAAGCAGCTGGGGAGGTACATTTTTTGCTGAATTAAAAACCCTTCTTTGCATAGGATCCCAGCTGGTCAGCCTGTTGTTCATTGCTGGGACGACATATCTACATCCATCATTATTACTTAAATAAATAATAAAGGTTTGTGGCATCTGTTACTACACAGCCGTACCTGAGCACCATCTTGTGGTGCTGTGTCAGGCTACAGCCACTGAACTTCAGTTTCCCAGGTGGTCTTACAGTGTCCTGCCCAGCTGTTTATATCTTTTGAGTTGGAGATATAGTCCTCCAGTGAGGTCTTTTCAGAAATGTCTGTACAACAGTGGGGAGCATGCCTCCTACCCTGGACAAACAGACACTCTAGCTCTGCTTTTAACTTCCTAACTATACAGGAGAAAATAGAACCCTATCCTACTTGACCTTCCCTGTTCTTTCTCCTCCACAGAGAAATGGAGAGAAGAAAATTTCCTTAGCATTCGTCCTTTATGTTCCCTTACCACGGCCCCATAAAGAATCTGGAGTCTGAGACCCCTCCTTTGATCCCCATAGAAACAGGAACCATGTCAGCTTATCAATGTCCTCTCTTGGCCCTATTGGAAAGCGGAAATAAAGCTCACTCATCCTTATTCTTGTGGGCAGAGATAAGAAAGCCAGCCATGTCCCCTGCCATAATTGTCCTTTAATATTCTGAAGCTATGATGTCTTAGAGTGTAAAAGGCCATCAAAAACCTCATTCCACTAGGCTTGTTTACAAATATCATTGAAATATCGTCTGTTTACCTAGCCCTATCTGCTGCTCCATCACTCTTTATCACAGCCATTAATCTCCACAGTGAGGAAGCATTTTTAGATGTTTATTGAAAATGTAGGTACAGTCCATTGCATTCTTCTGAATTTCTCTTGTGTATCATAGTAAAGAACTCTAAGCAGGTTAGTTAAGCAAGAGTTACCCTGTCAGAATCCCTTCAACCATTCTGCTTATCCAGGTGTTCTTATACCTTAAGATATTTTCCAAGATTCTCTCTATAATGGTTCTTAATTTAATCTGCAGTTTCTTGATCATTAGATTGTTTCTTCACTCTTTTGGAAACAAGGGAGTTATTTCTCTATCCTCCAATCTTTCTCAAAGGTATTGAACTTTTATAAAATATAATTTAAAGGTTTAGAAGTTTCCTGGTGTCCTTCCTGTGACATATATTAATGCATCTTATTTAGCCCTGAAGTCTTTGTTAATGTTAAGTGCATCTAATACATTTATAGCCAATTCTTTTCTATATAGACCCCTTCTCTGTTGTCCCTATGGGTATTTATTCCTGATTGGCTTGATCTCTAACCTCCTCTGCTGTAAAGACAGGGACGAGGTAACTATCTGACAATGGTGTAGAATTATGCACTGCTGGGAGCTCTGAATTGCCTCTTTTAAATGACCTAAAGCAGAGGTTCTCAAACTTATTTTTGTTGGGATCCCCTTTGAAAGTATTTCAGGCTGTGATGATCTGCTCAAAAACAATGATCCCCCATGCCATGTCATGCCACCTGCCCGTGTCATGCTACCCTTAGTTTTGCACTGCTCCTGGGGGTGGCACTTCGTTCAGAGCACCCAGTCAGCAACCGCTGTTCTCTGGCTAGCCAGCTCTGAACGACTCTGGCTGTCAGACTGACAGACACAGTCATAGCATGAATGGGGGCTGACAACTCATGACCGCCCCACTCCATAATAACCCTTTGGCTCTTTGAGGGGTCCTGACCCGCAGTTTGAGAACCCCTAATTTAGAGGTACTGTTTCCACTTTGTGTTTCTTTTTCGCTTGTGTACAAATGCATTAATATAGATATTTGTAACTGTGTTGGTCTGGATATAAGAAAAAGAAAGTAGGTGAGGTAGTGTCCTTTATTGACCAACTTCTGTTCATGGAAGGCACTCATTTTCAAACTACATAGAGCTCTTCTTTATGTTTGGGGGACTCTAATATCCTTCCAAACATAATATCTAATATCTAATATCCTTCCAAACTCTAATATCCTTCCCAAAACTGAGGAACCTTGAAAGCTTGTACCTGCCATGGACAAAAGTTGGTTCAGTAAGATACTGTCTCACTACCTGGCCTTTTTAATATGGAGAGGCAGTAATCTGCAATCAACTTCCACGTGAACACTATTTTAGACTCCCTGTTTAACTTTGGCTTGGAAAATATATTTGGCCTGAAACATGCCAGATTTACTCTGATGGCAAAGGAGAATTTTATGGTAAGTTTTTAAAGACAATTGGATATTTACCTTGATTTGACCTTTGCCTAATGTTTCTTTGTTTCCCTCTTTCAGAAATGACTTGTTTATTACTCCTTCAAACTTTTCATAGAATTTATGTAGGCATTTTATAAATACTGATCGATAGCTAGATTACATTCTTACATTGACTCTTGCAACAGGAGGTTTTCAAGGACAGGAATAATAAACTGTTTAGTAAATTGGAGTTATTTGAACATGAGACAGAAATTCCCATTATGGGATCTGATAGAAAAAAAGAAAAAGGCAGGCAGAATATATTCATGGCTACTGTCATGAACAAATTCTTTCTCCAAGTAAAGCAAAAATACTGGGTAGATGTCTTGGTGGTACACAATGGGCTTGTATTGAGGAATGCTTTCCAGCAGACTTACAGATGTATTGGAGTGATGTATTGCTACTAGAAAATGTATTTTCCCTGTCAGATTCTTCAAATTCTCCTTCAAAGACAAGAATAGGAATTTTAGTTTCTTGTTATTGGTTGGGTCAGTTCTAATTTTCTTTTAATTTAACCATATGGTGTGGCCCAGTCAATCCCATTCAGCTAGCATATAAAAAACTATGGGCCAGATCCACAATTAATGTAGATCCATGATCTGCAGTGAGAACTATTCCTATTAATAGTAGCTTAGGACCATGCTTTCATTTCTTTATTTATCTACATAAAAGAAAAAAGTGGAAGACATTTAAAAAAACTCCCACGAAATTCCAAAATGAAACAAAACTTCAGTTAAAGTAAAACTGATAAGGCTTCTGAGAGACAACAATGTTTTAAGCTGGCACATAACTGATGAAATCCAGGCACATTAAAATAAGGAAATGAATAGTTAAGGAGTAAGAACCTTAAAATCTATATGCTACCTCTGTAATAATCATAAAGGCATTAGCCTTAGTATATACAAAAATGGATGTTTTATATGTTGGCAGAATAAGGTTTGCCTATTCAGATACATAGTAATTAGAACCACTATAAGACACTAATTAATTTGGCCTTAATTATTTGTTCTCTAGCTTTTGAGTGCTTGGGTTTTTGGAAATGGTCTGATAAGCAACCTTAGTTGCTTTTTGAAAGAAATGTGTGTTGTTTTTTAAAAAAAAAATCTTAGTATCTTTGTGTGTACACCTATGTGTGCACATACATACAAATTGGAGGGAGATATCAATCTATTTTACTCTGCATACCAATGCATTATCCCTTCAGATGGTTTGGCTCATCATACTAAAAGTTTTAATAAGCATTGCTTTCCATATTCTGTACATATTCTTGCCCTTTATCTTGGTTCATGCAATTCTTACTAGAGGCTTTAAGGGACACAGCAATTCTCTGCTCAGGTATCTTCTTTTGAGATGTTGTCCATCACACAATAGGGTTTCTGAAGCGCAGCTCTCTCTGATTACCTTCCCTGCTGAGCCTTATCAGGGCTTTTGTTGTTACACTGAGTTTATTTCTCTTTGGTTTGAAACAGTCTCTGCTTAATTGGCAGTTTTGTATTTATAGGCTTCCTAAATTGCCTGACCTCTTGTTTCTCATTCAGCAATGTCAAGAATTGGACATTGTTACTGATTGGAGGCCAGGAATTTAGACCTGCAGCTCATATTTCTCATGGGCAGTTTGGGGATAGTGTAACTGTGGATGAAATTCCATCTAGTGACCATACTGAGTGCTTCCTTTCATGCTATGGTCAGAAGCCCCTGTTTCCAGTATTCTCATGTTAGCCTGATCTTGGGCACAGTAACAGCATACTAAGGAGACAAAAATAGTTTAAATGTAAGCAACTACACCAGGCAAGCAGTAAAGTGATTAAGGTATCTGGAAGTTGAATCTGTTTATAGGGCAACCTCCTCCTCCAATCCAGGGGTGCATAAACAGCAGTTTATCTGCACAACACAACAGTCTGTTTGTGCGACTCTGATAGGGTGTTCACACCACACAAATCTGGAAGGGGTTAAGGTGGTGCAGGTAGAGCCAATTGGGCTTATGGGCCACACCGCGTGGAGCATCTAGCTTTACTGAAAATAACCAATGGCTGTAACGGAGAGAGAAGACAGGAAGTTTGCAGCAGAAAGGACACTGCAGTGTAGAAGCTAGTAAACACTCTCTGGGCTTTAAGAGGGAAAAGCTGGAAACTAAATGAGAAGATCTGGGAACTTGGCCCCGGGGAAAGGATTTACCCGTAAGGGTGATGGAATAGGAAGCAGCCCAAGGAAAGAGTATCAAAGTCAGAGATGGTGTAGATATTGTCTGTTGATTGTAAGATCCTTGGGTTGGAATCTGGAGGAGTGAGCAGGCCAGGGCTACCACTGACTGGTTAATTAGTAAAGTTTTGAATAGGAGGACTGCTAGGAATGATACCCAGACAGCGAGGCTGGTGGTCTTTGAAAGCCTAGAAGGAGAAAACTATAGTGACTTGGCTGGAGGACCAAGTCAGGAAGAGGGAATATTCCGAATCATGGAGAGGGAGCGTTAGAGAGACAGGCCAAGTGGTGAGTGAATGATAGAAGATCAGGCCGCATCTGGAATACTGTGTCCAGTTTTGGGCTCCCCACTACAGAAAGGATGTGGACAAATTAGAAAGAGTCCAGCGGAGGGCAACAAAAATGATTAGGGGGCTGGGGCACATGACTTATGAGGAGAGACTGAAGGAACTAGGCTTATTTAGTCTACAGAAGAGAAGACTGAGGGGAGATTTGATAGCAACCTTCAACTACTTGAAGGGTTGCTCCAAAGAGGAGGGAACGAGGCTGTTCTTGAGGGTAGCAGAGGACAGAACAAGGAGCAATGGTTTCAAATTACAGCTGGGGAGGTCAAGGTTGGATATTAGGAAAAACTTTCTCACTAGGAGGGTGGTGAAGCATTGGAATGGGCTATCTAGAGAGGTGGTAGAATCTCCATCTTTGGAGATTTTTAAGGCTCGGTTAGACAAAACCCTGGCTGGGGTGATTTAGGGGGAGAGGTCCGGCTTTTTAGCAGGGGGTTGGACTAGATGACCTCATGAGGTCCCTTCCAACCCCATTATTCTATGATCCCAAACCAGAGGACGGTGTTGCCCACGTGAGATGTGATTCCTCAGACACAGCTGTGAGGCTGCACCTGAATGATGAGTGTACCCAGGGGTGTTGCTGGATAGCCAAAAGATCCAGGGCTGTGGCCCCCAGCCCACCCCTGCCCCCAAACCCCCACTCCAGCCCTCCTAACTCCCCAGCTTCCCCCATCTTCACTCCACCCCCCTTCAGCCCCCAAACCCCCTCCACACCTCCCCAGGCCCCTCTGTCCCTAACTGCCACTCATCCCCCAACCTCCTCCATCCCTCTCCAGCCCCCCACCTAGTCCCCCTCCAGCCATCCATAATCCCTTCCACCCCTCCCCAGCCCCCACCAGTCTCCTTGTCCCCATGTCCCCTCCACCCCTCTCCAGGCCTCTAACTCCATCCATCCCTCCCCAGCTCCCCACCCAGTCCCCCTCCAGCTGCCCATAGTCCTCTCCACTGCTACCCAGCCCCTACCCAGTCTCCTTCTCCCCATGCCCCCTCCACAGGCCTCTAACTCCATCCATCCCTCCCCAGCCCCCCACAAAGTCCCCACTCCTGCCATGCATAGTCCCCTCCACCACTACCCAGCCCCCAGCCACTCTCCTTGTCCCCTCCACCCCTCTCCAGACCTCCCTCCAGCCCCTTCCCAGCCCCCTACCTGGCCGGAGGCTCGGAGCTGCAGGGACGGCCGGCAGAGCCGCTTCTGGGCCAGGCCGCTCCCACCCTGAGCACGCTCTGTCTGAGCATGCTCAGGGTGGGAGATTTGAATCTCCCCAGCCTGGCCGCAGCAGGAGTCTGCGGCTTTGCTGGGGCCCCTGGGCGGAATGCAGCGTTCCGCCTGGGTGCGCATGTGCCTGCTGGGGAAAATAGATTCGGGGCTCAGGATTTTCTACCCGGGGCTGGCGCCTTGCCAGCCCGACGACAACAACGCCGTGTACCCCATGACAACAACACAAAAAGAGGTGTGGAGACCACTGATCAGTGCTGTTGACAAGCCAAAGCAATCCCTATTTCAAAGTGCATACAGCAGAATACCAAAAAATAACTGTGCCTTGGTGATTTTGTGTGTAATAATTCAATTTGTTACATGTGACATAATACCATTGCTGCTCAGTGTTACAGAAGAAGACTGACATTATAAATGCAATGTACAGGTGAGAGTTTTTGTGCTCCATGAAGTTCTAGATCTTAATTCTCTGGAAACTCTCATGGAGAAGAAGCCTGGAATTTTTGTGGCGATCTCAGGTAAACTAAAAATGGAGGTTTTTATTGAATCCTATATCCAAATGAACAATTTGCTCAAGGCGATATTCCTTATCTTATTTAATTTAATATTAAATTCAACTTATTTCACTCTTCCTCTAAATGTCTAGTTTAGTCAGTGGGTTGTAGATTTTTGTATTGATGGCCAACTGCATTCTAGATGCTTCTGGAAGGAAGCAGGCTTAGGAGGCAGCACAGGGTGGATGTTGGCTCCTGGTCAGCCTTAAGGTGAGAGTTGCAATTGTGGAATAAATGAGGCACTTAGGCATATGCTTAACTTTAAACACAATAGCTCTTCCACTGACTTCAGAAGGGCACTTAAATCCAATAAAGGTGGTTGCATTTTTCTGACCTTTTGCATACAGGGCAGAGGAGGGAAAGCCATGTCCCACAGGTACTTTTTGGCTGTGCCATGGCCATTCTGTCTGAGGTGAAGTAGACAACTTTTACCTCAGTGCCAGAAAAGATAGCTGAGTGACATGGCTTTCATTTTAATAATAGGTATGGAACATGCCACAAAATGGCGAAACTCTGAGCTTCATGAAAATCCATAGATCATGAAGTTGCATAGAAAATGTTCCTTTAAAAATTTGGTATTTGGTCTGTGTGATTGGGCGCTAAGTCACATGGCACAATTACTGTTGTCTCATAGGATAACCAAACTTTTACAAAAAGAAAAGAAGCATTGTCCAGTTGTTGAGACACTTACTTTGGACTCTCAGTGATAAGCAGGGATAGGAAATTAAAGAATGTTTACAATTATTTTCTCCTCTTTTTTACTACAAAATGTTATGATTACAAAAAATATTCAGTGAACATTTATGAATAACAGACAAATCCATAAAGATCATGATCAGTTCATGGTTAATTCATTAATAGAAAAAAGCATATAATATATATACTTTTATACTTTTATAAAATATAATTAACAAATTCTTTCTAACAAATAGAGCTAGTTAAACTAGGGCCTGTTTACATAACATGGGAGTGCTTGAGTGCTTATGCCTCCCCAAGGACCTGTGGGAAAATAACCTGATCCAGACGAGCTCTCTAGTTCTGTTTCAGAAGACACAGCTGTTGTACTGCACCCATCATTGTATTAACTAAAAGAGAAGAAATTAATGCCATTTATTAGGTGATCCGTAACAAACGTGTAGTAATGTCATGTGAACCAGGTTTCATTTATTCCAGCGTAAGGGAGGTAGGTTGTGATTTAGTGATACGTGATGCTGAACGTGTTCCCCTTTGAGGATTTGTTAACACCAACATAAGAGCTAAGCATCTGGAGCACAGCACATCTTAGAAGCAGGAGATAATCCCAAAAGGAGCTCCTCAAATCTGTTAGTATAATCTAGGCCTTCATATAGGAAATCAATCAATAGATTCTAATATATAAGGTTTGTGCATAAAGTGCTTGGTGAAGTGCTATAGTGAAACCAGCATCATGCGTACTATGAAAAGCTCAATGAAAGCAGAAAAAGAATTGAAAACTGATGGTACAAGTAGGAGGAATAAATGAACTGGTGCTTTTTATGATTTTTATGATGTTATTTTGAATTGAGCTCACTGCAATTTCCCTTTCATTTCTACCTATGCAGATTACATATGTGCAACAAGTTCCCATTCCACTTCCAAATTTGATATGAAGAAAAATCTTTATCTTTTATTCAGACTCACTCTAGTTGCTTCTCCTTTAAAAAGGAAAGACATTTTTCACAAATAAAAACATTACACAAAGAAATTATGTTAATATAAGACAATGAAATTCAAGTGCTACTTAGATTGTTAAAGTAATCACCTTCCAACCAAATGAATGGTAAACTAATGACTAGAGATGTGTGCAGTAACCCACAAATAATTTCTGTATCTACTCACTTAAAAAAAAAAAAAAGGGTGGGGGGCAGCTTCTTGGGCTGCTTCTTCTGTGGATGACCCAGAAATAATTCTAGACCACAAATTAATGTAAATAGCAGTACAGAAGTTAATGTTGTCCTTGAACAGATTTAACCCCAATAATAATCTTTTTAGAAATATGGAGTTTATTACTACTCACTGCACAGGATATTTGTAGGTGGAGTAGACAGTTGGAAAGTAGGTCTCTTTAAATAATTGTGTACGGTCACTGTACAGAGTTACACAGGTGCTGCACTCCACTCTAGAAATGAATGGCTGATAAAAATTTCTGTGTGTTCATTCTCTAGTGATATGTGCAATGTACTGTTATATAAACATGAAATTGTTTCCTAGCATGAGAATCTCCAGGGCCTTCTGAAAGGACTGCCTTTTCACCTGTCTCCATTGTTATACCAATTACAGTAATTTTCCTGCGCTTGGAAATGAGGCTAAACACCTCTGTCTCGCATCAAACTAACTTGCCTTTTTGTTCTGAGCTATCATGAATTGTCTGAGGCTGTTCTGATGGGTCTCATCTACAAGAGTTTGGAGACCCTGTGCTGCTTTAGTCACAAGTTCAATAGAGATATTATGTATCTACCTGTTTTGGACCTAAATATATTCATGAACGCAAGCAGAGGATTTGGTCTTCTCTTAAATAGCAAACAGGCTGTGTGACACTAATCCTGGTTGCCACTAAAGAGTGCACAGTGAAACATGGGGCAGGGGTGCAAAGGTGGTTTGATGGCTACTCTGATTTGCATCAAGCGCTCTAAGGGCTGCTTTAATTGGTGCTGTCTGCCTGTAGCCGCAGGGAGTTGTTACAGCAGCCAAGCATTACCAGAGTGCGTTAATCCTTACATCACAGGTCTTCCAAAAGGCAACATCAGCCTCACGATCTGTAGTGCCAGGCAGGAACAAAACAGATTCAGTGAATAGGCTGTGGGAGGACAACAGACATTTCTTTGGCCTTCTCTGTGGTGTGGGACAGGGAGCAGGGGAGGGATTTATTCACAAGGTGTTTCTGCAAGGCAACACAGCAGTTAATTGAAGGCTGGTCCTGTGCCTCAGTTTTTCCCCTTCCATTCCAAATGTTTTTTCTCTCTTTCCCCTCCCAATAATTCTCAGCTTTATTATCATGCAATTCAGTGAATTTGAGTGGTATGGTATGGTCAGGTAACTTCTCAGCTACCTGCACATGTGAACTTGGCTTGCCAGAGTGAAGAATCAGTTTCTTTAGCTTCTGCTGAATCTGGAGCACACATGAAATTGCTGAGGGTGAGGGCCTTAATGTTCTTAGGTGGGGTGCTTCATCCCAAAGTGATCCTGATGTGCTTAAGTAGACTTACTGTTCTGATGATTTGAATGTACGCTTGATGCTAGGAGCAACAAGCTTTGTTCCGTGTAGCTGATTAGAGCAAGTTTGGTTTTTATTAACCAGGAGGGAGAAGTGCTGAAAACCTGCAATATGGGATCCATATGTCCATAAGTCTAAAATGAATGGCATGTTATCAGATAAAGTGGGCTCATTAAACAGCCCTTCACACACATTCATTTTAAATGTTAATCTAATTTTTTGATGAAAGGGGAATCGCTTAAATTGGCTGTCTCAGTCGTCTCACAAATCCTTGTCAGAAACCAGCCCTGGGACCCAATTTCCTGGTTCAGCTGCGTGTATTTGTGCATGGGCAACTCCACAGAGGCACTTGACAAAGGACATCAGTAATCAATTCACAGGTGGTTCTAATCTCTTCAGCTGCCTTTCCGTTGCACGTCAACAGGGCAGGTCTCGAACATACCTTGGCTCTTCAAATTCTGGGCAAGATGGCTGAGTGTCCTGTAACTGAAAGTGCCAGAGCCTCTGCTATGGGATTGGGGCAGTGGTGTACCAAAGGAGGGGGGCAGGCCCCCATGTACCAGGCTGCAGGGGGATGCTGGCCCAGCACCCCTTGCAAGGCTGGGTGGGAGGAGGGAGGCCTCCCCAGCCGGCCTGGAGATGTGTGTAAGTGCAGAGGTGGTGCGGAGTGACTGGCCAGACCTTCACACTAGGTTGGGGGACACAGGAGGCACTGAGGGTGCCCTTTGTGCCTATCTCCTTGTGTGTTTTGAAGGTCTGGCCCAGCCCCCATGCCAGCACTGTGGGGGAGAGTCCACCCCATCGAAATGGAGGTGCCAAGCTGCGGGATTGGAGTGGCAGGTATTCAGGGGGTAAGGGGGATGCTGCCTGCCCCTTTTATAGGGGTGGGGAGTGCAGGAGGTGCCATGGGGTGCCCCTCCATATGTGTTGTGAAGGGCTGGCCTGCCCCCTAACCACTCCTGGCTTAGGGATGAGGCTGCCCTATCAGAGCCAGCACTGGGCTGCAGAGGGAGAGGTGGGCACCTCCGCACACTGGGTAAGTGTGTGGGGAGGCAGCTAGCCAAGCTGAGTCTCTCCCCACCACCACAGATATTGACCCCTGTCCTTGGACCAGCTGGGGGGTGGTGCTGAGACAGCTGCCCTGCATGAGTGGTATGAGCCAGGGTTTGTGTGTGATCCTCAGTATATCACGGGAGATGCTCGGTATACCACTGGATTGGGGATAGGGAGGGCAATAAAACATTTTCAGAACACCAGAAGCATTAATTCTGGCCATCAGCAACGTAGATGTTAAATTCATTAGGAGAAGATACTATGATTAACACAGTGTACAGATTTTTACTTTATTGCCAGCTGAATAAATTCAAATATTTGGGGGGAAATATGCTGCAGGAGTTAATTCTACGTATAAGAAGTACATATGAAACGTGCTGGTAATAGCAGCCAGTTCTGTCATATGTACCCTAAAACCTGCCACCATAAGAAACAAATGTTAAGAATTCAGGAGTGTACACGTATGAATATAGGTCAGAGTCAATGGAAAACTACTGTGAACATAAGAGGGATGAGATCCTTGTGAATGCATATCAGTACGTTTGCATTGACTTCAACGGAGCTATGGTGATTAATACCCCCTGAGGATCTGACCCATTATTTTTACACATTATAAATTACCTTTGCTATTCGCACATTATTTTGCTTCACTCTGCCACTCATGAGTTACTAAAGGCCCTCATTAAATTGTGGAAATAAATAACGTAGCCATAATCACCCTTCTGGACATCCTTCATGTGTAAAGTAATCTTAGAAAAGAATATTATCCTCTAAGAGAGAGGCATTTTAAAAAAGAGAAAAATCTCACAATGAAGTAAAGTAGCTACATTATTTTGGAACTCAAAAGAACAGGATAGTAGCTGGTCAACTTTTTTTTCTAATATGTGAGGAATATATGGTCTGGCAAATAGGCTCTTTCAATGAGCTTTAATTACCTGGACTGCTATAAATTATATTGGGTTTGCTTGTAACGGGGATTAATGGGGAGTAAGGATCACAGTGGAATTAGATCAGGCCTGTAAATTTCAAGTTACTTGTTCACTTATCAAATTAATTTTTCTCTGCCTCTTAGTACCCTGTTCCAATCCTGATATATTCCTTGAACATCAAGCAAACGTCACAGAGGACACAATGAAGGTATTTTCTCCTATTGTTCCCACCACCCTTTGACAGTGAGTTCAGCATTCATTTTCTGGTCACACTCACAACTAGATAGGGTCTAATCCAAAACACACTGATATCAATGAGAGTCTTCTCAATAACTCTTGTATGGATATTGGACAAGGAACATAAGGCAGATTACTGACTAGATGGTGGGGCATTTTATGAAGGCACGTGACCAGTCTTGGCTTAAAAAACCACGGACATGAATGAGTGGTGATGATATCCTGCTCCCCATGTCTGTAAAATTGCTTTGGGATGAGAAGACGTAAAGTGAGCTGCATGTTTGTTGTTTGACCTATTAAGTGCATATTTATAAGATGTAGAGCTAGTCAGCTCTGTTAACATTACCAGACTATTTTTATAATGGTGCATATGGCTTAGAACTTAGATCAATCAATCAGGGTTTGAAGATTTCCCTGGTCATTTTGTAATACCAATGTGAAATCAGCTAAACTATTTTATTTCATTTCCTTGCTGACTAACGCATTTTAGGCAAATTATGATGTGAGTTTGACTGAGTTACATAGCTAAAAATAGCTTTCCTGTTTTAATATACCTCAGATGTATATTCTCCAGGTTATTAGCACAAAATACTATATTTTGTTACCCATCTGGGATTTTTCCTCTTCCTTATTTAGCAGTATTATTGTTTCCTTTTTTTTAATGTGCTCCTCGAGCTAAAGTTAGAATTCTGCATTAGTGGCATCATTTGTAGACAAACTAAATAGCCTATGAAATTGGAGTATGGCTGTTACATTTGGGGGAAGAGGGAGAAGGAATTGCACATAGTATTTTTCCATTAATTTGTATTTTCTGGTATTGTAAACACTTCACATCTTTACCCACAATATCTTAAAAAATTGATCCAATTGTCTCAGAATAAAAATTTACTTTTTTCAGGATTGATTTTTTTTTAAACGCATTCTGTAACTAATTTAATCCTTAGCGGGATTTTAATGCTAAATCCAGTGATTTTATTTTTTTGGTTTTTTTATTAAAAAAAAAAAGGTGCCAGTACTCAGCCAGGGACCTGGGGCCACCAGCAGCGGCAGAAACCAGTGCTGCACCGCGGTACCCCTGAGTACCATCACCAAAAAAACAAAAGGTGCCAGTACTCAAAAAAAGCCCTGGCTAAATCTAATTATGTAGCTAGTCATTTGGATATTAACTGATCCATAATGATATAACAAATGCATCTTTTGAATTTCACAGTCTTTCTACATTTGATCTACAAGTTACTCAGAGTATGTTCTCTGCAATAATCTAAATTTCAAGAGCTTAATTGTACCGAATTTGCAAAGTTCAGGTAGTAGTTGAATGATACTAGATATGATTTACTTTACTTCAGCTGTTAATTAGCTTCAATTTTTGGCACTTTACAGTACAGGAAATAGAATTTCTCTATACACAACACAATGCAATAAACCAAACTTTGTATTTTAATTGCCGTATGTCAAATGCTTTCACAGTTATTAGGCCAGATGGGACCATTGTGATAATCAAATCTGACCTCCAGTATAACACAGGCCAGAGAATATCAAGCAAATAATTCATAGAGCATATATTTTTAGGAGTGGGCATTTTAGAAAACTCTCCAATCTTGATATTAAAAATTGTTAATGGTCCACCACAGTCCTTACGAAACTGTTCCAATAATTTATTAGCATCAGCGGTACATTACTCCTTATTTCCAGTCTGAGCTTGTCTAGTTTTGTACCTTTCGGTGCTAGATTGAAGAGCCCATTAACAAATATGTTTCCCATGTACATACTTGGGTGACTTGATCACAGTCTACCTTAACCTTTTTTAAACTAAGTAGATTTGATCTTAAAAGTCTGAAGTGTTTTCTAATCCTATAATAATTCTCATGGCTCTTCTCTGAGCTCGTTCCAATTTATTGACATCCTTCCCAAATTGTGGACACCAGAACTGAAAAAAGTATTCCAGGAGCGGTGGTACCAGTGTCAAATACCTACTTGAGATTCCTCTGTGTATGCATCCAGTGATCACATGAGCCCTTTTGTCCACAGAGGAAGCCCAAATCCAGTCACTGCTTCCCAGGATAGAGACCCCCATCCTGTCAATTCATCCTACATTGTTTGTTCCTAGATGTATACATTTATGCTTGCTCTCTGTATGCCCACAGTTTGCCAAGCAATCCAGATTGTGTTATATCAGTTAACTCTCCCCCAATTTTTGTGTCTTCTACAATCTTAATTTGTGATTTTTGACACCCCCCCTCCCCAACCAGGTCATTGAGAAAAATGTTAAATAGCATAAATCAATCCAAAATCTAATCCTGCAGGACCCCATTGAATATACATCCACGTGATGATGATTTACTGTTTACAGTTACACTTTGAGACCTATCAGTGAGTCAGTTTTTAATCCCTGTTAAATGATGCTTACATGACAGAGAAATTGAGAGATAGGCAACGGTGAAAAGCTGTTCTCAGCTGAGACTGAGAAATAGATGGAGAGTTAAGGGGGCAGGGAGATATCGAAGGGCTATTTCTCATTAAAGGGTGGTAAGGTAGTTTGTCCTGACAGAGAAAAGTGCTAGATTAGTCCCATGAGATCAGAGAGAAGTGCATAGTATCTCCATGAGGCAGGCAGTAGCAAGGCCATTGTCTTTTTAAAGCAAAGGACCAGTATCCTATAATGGCTGGGAATCCCATGTGGTTGTTGGAGGGGATTGTCCTTAAGGAATAACAATCAGACATTTTTTTTTTGTATGAACAAACAAATGTTTCACTTTTAACCCAAATGAGCATTCATGGTGTGAACCGAAGCCCGATGAAAGCACTGTCAAAATTCCCAGTGACTTCAGTTCTCTAGGATTGTAATAGAAAATCTGCAGTTTTCCCTTATGCAGTAGAGGTGCTTTATTAGTTGAAGGCCTTAATAAGCATAAATTCTATGCAGACATCTGGTGCACTAATGTTATCAAGCCATGCAACCTGAGGCTGCTCTGCCATTGAACTAGTGGGCCTTACTGCTCTGGATGAAAGGGTACCCAACTGCACAAGGCTAAAACAAAAATATTAGTTTTGTGCTTTGGACTTTCAGAGCTTTTCCAAATAGAACTGTTCAATCTAAGGGCTTGACTTAGCTCAGCTCTACAAGGTACTTAAGTACCTAAACTCCAGACTTAGATGCTTACTTCTCAGTTTTAGCTCCACTGTGATCCACCAATCTCTGTAGGTCAGGGGTGGGTAAATTACAGCCTGCAGGCGGGATGCGGCCCGTGGGAAACTTTCATTCCCCCCACCTCCCCTTGCTCCAGCTGAGCCTGTCTGGAGTGTGATGGATGCTGACTCTGCCCCTTCCCTCTGCCCCTCTCCCCCCATGTGGGCGCAATGGCCACTCCCCCTCTGAGCTCCGCTCTTCCCCCTGTCGCCCTTCTCCCACTGCATGGACTCAGCGATGGCATCCTGGACGGAGAGCAGCAGCTGCTTCCTGTCCTCCTCTTTTTTCAACCCTAATCTGTTGTTGTATGATCTGGGTCTAAATTCCTTGGTTTGGAGTTAGGCCCATGCGTAGCCACAACTGAAGGGCAGGATCAGGACCTGGAAATCCCTCCTTTGATCATTCTACACATGTTCCTTTGGAGGTCCTGTGCCACAGAAGAATTTGTGCTTCCTGTCTACCCAGAGAATAATTCAACCCATTTAAACTTCTACAGTTTTTCATCTCCAAGAACTCAAAGGCCCTCAGTAACACAGGTTCATTTGGCACTATCTTCTGAGGTAGGTGTAGCTATCCTTTGTAGGAGGTTGGTTCTGTGACTGAGGCCCTGGCCTGAGCCTAAGAAACTTATCTGGGATCTATTCCCAGCTCTGCCACAAACTTCGTGTGTTGCCTTGGGCAAGCCCCTTAAAACCTTTCACCTCAGTTCCTCAACTGTAACCTATTACTTGATTTCTCCTACCCTTTTTGTCTCTTTAGATTGCGATCCCTGTGGGGCAGGGACTTCCTTTTAATGTAGGTATAGCAACTGGCAAAATGGGGGCCCCAATCTAAAATTAATGGAAAAATATGTTCATTTTATAGATAATAAACTGATTCACAGGTTATCTTACTTGCTTTTCATTTCTCAGCAAATCGGTGACAGACAGGGCTAGAACTCAAGACTTCCTATCATTTTTCCTGCTATCCTATGCTGCTTCTAAAATAAACACTGTGCTGGCCACATACTGTAAACAGCATTTGCAAAAGCTTTTTCATTTCAGAAACTGAAAGGGAAAGCCTACAGCAAAAGTTAGTGTTCGCAGGACAAGGTACAAAGCAATTCCGTATTCAGGTTTAATGAATACCCACCTATAAAGTATTTCCTTGTCCACCTTTCTAGACAGAACAAGTTATATTTGGAAAACTTTCTTATGAAAAGAGCACATGGTGTTAGGAGACCTTTCCCAAAACTTACTCAGTTTTCCGTACATTGCTTTTCCTCTGAATACATCCTATCTCTTGATCCACAAAATTCTGCAAAAGCATAGGTGGGGACTAAACTGTTAGCTAATTCATGCTGCCTCTTCCTTTCCATCCATTCATAGCAGATGTCACTGCATACCAGCCATGCATCTAGAAAAGGAGGCAAAGCTGCAGCATGGCCCTTGAATCAGTCTCTCATGGGGAGAAAAAAATCTCCTGAGTCTGTGAACATTGTCAGTCCCAGGCAGCTCCAGGAGTAAAAGACCCAAGGTTGCTTGTGAACTTAGCTCTGTTGTGCTTCAAGTCACAAGTTAGGCCATCCACCTTCTCTATTAAGATCATGGAGCTCAGAGAATTGAAATCTAACTATTCAAATGTATTAATGATTGTGACAGGCTGTAAGCACTCTCCACTGGACAAGCACCTCCTCCTGGGTGAATTAATTAAACAGACCACCCATGCTCCAACTCTCCTCGTCCAGCTGCTCAGACCTCCAGCTGAGCACTTGTCCATGTTCCCCCCCTTCCAGGAGAGGTTTTACTGTCCCATCTCTGTTACTCCACTGTATGTGACTGCCAAAGTTCTGCTGCCACTTTGCTGGTGGTTTGGGAGAGGTGAGAAGGGACCCAGACCTGCCCATTTCTCCAGGCCCTGACCCAGGGACCCTAATGGGACAAAACCCATAGCCTCTATTCACCCCTAAGCTGACAGAGTCAAATCTGCATATGAATTCCAATTTTGCAGTTTCTCTTTTTTCCCCCATTACAACAAGTAATTTTGTTTTCCTCCCCTTCCACCCCCACACCTTTCTCCACTGTTTGACTCTAAACAACTGCTTTGATTTGCTGTAATAAGCTGACCTGATCCTATGACTTCCACTTCCTTGCATTTATTTTCTCCCATTCTGTAGTTCCCCATCTTCAAGAGTCTGAAGTGGGATTTTCTCCCACAAAAGCTCATGCGATAAATACATTTATTAGTCTTTAAAAGTGTCACTAGACTCCTTGTTTGTTCTGCTGATTTGCAGGCACGTTCAAGTGGTAAAAGTTTATATGTTAGAAAGTGTTCCACTGGTTAGTTGCTTGAACAAAAGTGCATTGGAAAAAAAAACAGTCAATTCTGACAATTAAGTTATTTATATTAACTTTTGTAAACACTGAAAATATACAAAAGGGTAGCCATGTTAGTCTAGTTCAGCAAAATAAACAAGGAGTCCCGTGGCACTTTTTAAAGACTAACAAACTTATTTAGGACTCCTTGTTTGTTTTGCTGAAAACATTGAAATTTAAACATTTTAGGCATAGCCTTTGAAAACCGAATAAGGGATTTTGACACCTAGTTTCCACTAATTTTACTTGGAATTAGACATCCTCATCCCATGGATGACTTTAAAAATCTCAATCTTAAATATTTAGCAGCCTCTTAGAAATCTCCACTTCAGAAATAAAAACTAAACCCAACAACTGCTTTTCTTCTCAGATCTTAGAGTAAAAGCATCTTTGCTTTTCTCTTTCCCACTAGCATGGCATGACACATTCCTTGGAGGAATGAGTCTTCTTGCAGAAACCTTTGCCCGCACAGGCCAGTTCTCTTTCAAGATAACTGCAAGAGGTGCCAGTAGTTCTGGTATAGTTGAGTCAGAGGGTGAATCCTGCTCTCAATACCAGTCTACATTCAGAATAACTATGCTGAACTACTGAATTATACTGAAATTAGCTACTGCCCTTCAGTGAAATTATTCCACGTTTACCATGGCATGAAAGCAACGTGTCCATATATGGCTTCAGAAGTGTGAATAATAGCAGTTTGGCCCAGCATCTTTAGACATCAATGGGGTATAAGGCTATGTGAACATCAGCATAATAAAACTCATGTTGAATCCATGGAATGCATCTCACCCTGGTTCTCAGATACCAGACAATAAGATGACAAGATTCAAAGGGGGAGCTGTGTTAGTCTAGTTCAGCAAAACAAACAAGGAGCCTAGTGGCACTTATAAAGACCAACAAATTTACCCCCAGGAAAGCTCCTGCGATAAATAAATTGGTTATTCTTTAAAAGTGCCACAGGACTCCTTGTTTGTTTTGCGGACAATAAGATGTATCAGATGGGTTCAGCTGTTCCCAGTATTTAGAATAGATTGAAACAGGAGGGGGAGCTCTGGAAGCACTTAGGAACCAGGAAGAGTAAAGGGAACTCTGGCTGTGCTGTTAGCAGATGAAGAGCAGCTGCTTTCTCCTTAACCTCTCCTTCCTTTAACCCCTACCTCACCCCAGCTACTTTATGTCTAGTAAAAACCATCTCTGCTTGCTTGTAGAGCTATCTGTGCAGAGTCAGGGTGAGAAGACTGAGCAATACCTCTTACTCCAACACTCAGCCTGCAGTGTTGTACATTTATGTGAAAGCTAGGGAGACTGCTCTTTTCTGTGCTCACCACCAAAAATAATTTAGCTGCTAGCTAGCATTTTACTAGCTAGATTATCTATTTTAGCCATAATCTTTAATGCATTTTGCCTACATCCTCCCCATGAGGTGGGAAAATGCATTATTCCTATTTTAAAGATGGGAAACTGAGGCACAGAGAGAGACTTAGGCCTAGATCCTAAAAAGTATTTAGGTTCCTAACTTCCTTTGGAGGTCTTGGCCTGCATATCTTGTCCATGGTCACAAAGAAAATCTGGGACAAGGTATAGAATGTGAATTGAGATTTTCAGAATTGTGGGCCAGCAAACTAACTCCTGGATGATTCTTCTTCTCTTCATGATTCTAGCTATCTGTTAGCTCTGTGTACACAGCTGTATAGTCCGCATAGCCCTGCTGTTCAATATGTGCTGTTCAAAATACAGGAGTTCAGCAATACAAGCCACAGACAGCTTATCCCACCACTCTACTCCTTACACAAGTTCTGTGTGGGATATGAACAAGCTCAAGACTTTATCTGTGATCTTCAAATGTCTCTGGAAACAGCCCAAACTACCTGTACCCTCTGACTATGATCGCCATCAACAGCTAGCGTCCATTAGAGCGATGGAATTGCCAACTGCAAGGAGGAGAGTGGTCAGGGCTGGAGACAGTGATTTTTTGAAGGATGAGGTATTTTTTTCAGTATTTGGCCAATGACTGTAGTGCTCACTGCCAGGTACAGCTGTGTGAACAATAGATTAACAAATTATTTTGGATCAACCCAATGCAAAAATATGGTTTTTTTTTTCTTGGAAAACAAACATTTGTTTTGGGTTGAATGAAATATTTTGTTTGACCTGCATCTAACATTTGGTTTGGTTTTGAAATGCAAAGGATATTTGGAAACTCCATTCACAAAACTAAGGAAGAGATGGCCTCCTCCATACCCTAATGGTTAGAGTTTTCAGGTCAACTTAATTCCCCATTCTTCCTGATTTAATATTCACGGAAACAGGGACTGGCAGCCAGGTGTGTTTTTCTCCATCCCCTTTTTTGAGGTGAAGTCTTCAACCACAAAACTATAGAGTCACTCTCTCACTCTGGCTTCATGAATATTTAAGCACTTATATAAAGTGGAACAGCTTCAACAGAAAACATTGAGAGCAGCCCAGAATATCTATAGCCTGGTGGCTAAGGCATGTGTGAGACCCACATTCAAGGCCCAGCTCCAAATCAGTCAAAGGGGGATCATGAACCTGAATCGGTATGCTCTAATGAGGAGACCATAAAGAGGTGAGGATAGGCACTCCCTCCTTCAGTTACATAAATGGCTCTCAATGGCTCTAGCATTCAGTTTCCCGCAGAGGCAAAAACTTTTAAGTGAATTCGATACAAACACCTTGTGCTTAATAATCTGTCCTACTTAGTATTTAATTCACACTCTGGGTATCTGTTGCAGACTGTAGGAGGAGCTCTGTGTAGCTCAAAAGCTTGCCTCCTTGAACAACAGACATTGGTGCAAGTAAAGATATAACCTCACCCACCTTGTCTCTTTGAATAGCTTCAGTCAACCTGAAACTACGTTTTTTTCAGCAAATAAACTATTCATCCATTTTTTTCTCCAACTCTGCTCCCAGACTACATCAGCACGACTACAAACCTCCACGCCTACACAATGAAATATAGGAAAAGCTTCTTCCCTCTTTGTGGTATTTGGATAAAAACAAAAAAGAAATTCCTTCCATTTGAAAGAGAGAGATATTAAGATTCTGTGTGTTCTTTTAAAAATTTATGATGTGCTCAGATTCTGAGGTGCTGATCATGGTATTAAAAACTAGAAAGAAGAACCAGCAGAATATGCCACATATTTTATAGTTAAAAGTAGAATTAAGGGTAGTCCAAAAAGGAGAATGTACACTCCAAAATTATGAATCACTTAATTTTCTTATGTCCTTTTTGTCCTTCATAGCATGGAAATAAGGGTTGTTTCAAGGCAATCAGTAAAATTTCCTTCTTTCTTTAATTGACAAGTTTCCTTATTAAGCACATTTAATCAAGACTGCTGATGTAATTATTTTATATACCATATGTATTAAGCAATATAATACTAGAGATAAAGCAAATGGCGATCTTTCCTTGCTTTCAGCAAAATGATGAGATTTGTATAAAATACTATAATTGGTGTTCAGTATTAATAATACTATATGTATATTATAAACACAGTAATTAGGATAAGAAAATATATTCTCATATTAAAATGTTTCCTGATTGAAATGATTTTTTCTGTCCATCTATTAAAATTTTAATTAACTTTACACTTTAAAATAGGATGTTATTCTGTATGTTTCACCTTAAAACACTACCTGTGAATCTGATGGTGCAGAACTGAAAGTAGTGGCAACTGACAGTACTCAATATTTACATGGCACGATAAAGTTTGATTTGATTGTTTATTTAAAGCATACTTTGGCTATGTCACATCCTTCCACTGACAGTAATAAAAACATTCTTAGGATAGACATTCTTTGTTATAAACTGGTAATTATGTGACTTATCTAAAGAGTTTTTAGGCTGAAAACAACTGTTTACTAGTGACAAAAGCTATTTTAAATTACTCACTGGTAAAATGAACAATCTTAACAATTTGACTGTAGTCCCTAAACTTGATTTATAGTTGAAATAATTAGCTAACTTTTATTCACTGTGCTGCACCCTCAGATGCAGTTAATTAGAATGTCCATTTACTCTGGTGACTGCATTTAGGGTCACAAACACAATATAACTTTCAGAATTAGGCAAATATGAATGCTGCATAAACATTAGGAATTATTATTTTATGCGCAAATAGTTGTCCTCTGTGCACCAATTAGATGTTTGCTCACACATATATCTACTCAGAGGGGCTGATGCTTTTCATTTAAGGTGAATTTTATCCAACAATACGGAAGCTGTGGTAGGCCTGCAATGCAGCAGGACTGTTTTGGAGGGGCAGGTGTGGAGAGAAACTTCCCAGCTTCGTAAGTGTAGGTAAATGGGCTCTCCTCTATTTCTTAAATGGTCTAGGATGGAGAAGATACCAGAGCAGGCTAGCTGAAGGACATAAGTATGATTAGTGGATTATGATTACACAAAACCAGTGGCTATAAACAATGGGAGTTTTGCCACTGACTTCAACTAGGCCATGATTTCACCATTATTTCTCTAAAACATCTTTAAATTTCCCCCTGCAACCAGTAAACTATTTTTTAATAGTGATAGAGATGATCAGAACCTCTTTTGCAAAAGTTATCTAAGGCTGCAAATTCCACCTCTGCAAGATTAAAGGGTTGAGTCTTTTTTTTTTTACTACAGAGAAGACTCATAGACTTTAAGGTCAGAAGGACCAGTACGATCATCTAGTCTGACCTCCTGCAAAATGCAGGCCTCAAGACCTCACCCACCCACTCCTGCAATAGGCCACCAACCTATGACTGAGTTATTTACCTCCTTAAATCATGATTTAAGGACTTTAAGATACAGAGAATTCACCGGTAGGTGAACCATGCCCTGTGCTACAGAGGAAGGCAAAAAATCCCCAGAGCCCAGGCCAATCAGCCCTGGGGGAAAATTCCTTCCCGACCCCAAATATGGTGATCAGTTAAACCCTGAGCACATGGGAAAGTCTCAACAGCCAGTTACCCAAGAAACAATTCTCTGTAATAACTCAGAACCCACCCCATGTATTCCCCCCTCTTAGGCCACTTGTATATCCACCACACGTAGCCAAATATCAGTCAATTTCCAAAATGGGGTAATCATACCACCCCCTCCATAAATTTATCAAGCTCAGATTTGAAAGCAGTTATGGTTTTTGCCCCCACAGAAGACAGAAGACATGAATATCCTTTCTTTATAGTTGCTATCTTTTGGTCTCACTCCCAAATGTTCATTTCTAATTTCAAATTGTTTCTTTTAAAAGTTTAAACCATCTCTCCAAGTGACTAATTGCCTCATTTTAAAAAAAATATTAATTTTTAACCAGAAAATTTACTTTTCACAAATGAAATTACAGATTTAAATAGTATTTTTAAAGTGCCCAGCTATGCTAGTTTGTCCAGAAAGAGGAACTATTTTCTCTTTTGCCTATTATATATTTTGATTATTAAAAATAATCTAAATAGTTGTTCAAAATTCACAGCGATAGTGAGAGTTGCATCAGGGGAATATCATTCATTTGAGAGAAATCATTCCAGAGCCTCAAAGAGGTAAACTTTTACCAAATCTAACATTGTTAAATCTTGAGACTAGTTAATCAGTATCCAGGCAATGAACACTTAACAAACAGAATTCTGATCCACTTGTCCTTTCATTACAGATAAAACTCCGTGGGCCAAATTCCCAGATAGTGCAAACTGGTTCAGCTCCATAGAAGTTATGCTGAGTGGTCCATAGTTTTTAACTCTTAAAACAAAGTCTACCCCTCAAGTGTTGAGGACTGGCCATTTTCTTATATTTTCACATCAATTACTGAGAGGCACAATTCTAGAAGGAAGGGTGGCTGTCTGCTGTATGATAGGGTATATTGGAACTTTTGGGAGGAACCAGTCACAGTCCATGCTACCTCCCCAGTCCTGTGGTGCTTTGTGTCTGGTTTCCATGAAATAATTGATGTTTTATCAGCAGAATGAAAGAGTGGCAATAGCTACTTGAGGTCAGGCACAAAGGGTGGATGAGACACTTCTTGACAAGTGTTTCACCATCCTTCTGTGGTCAGGAGATTAAAGGCCAACTACGGAAACAGGAGAACCCCATTTGATTGAGGGGAAAGAGTTGGCAGGATTACTGAAGGGGGGTGGGGCAAGGATATTAGGACAACAGTTGACATTGTTTCAGCTATATCCATACAAAGCAATAAAGACAAACATTTATTTAGGAAATAATGGTCTAGAGGTTAGGGAACTTGCTTAGATTTCAAGAGAGCTAGATTCAATTCCCTGTTCCAGCCTTCCTGTGATGTTAGGCAAATAACTTACTCTCAAGTCTCTATCTGTAAAATGGGGGACAATAGTATTTTCTATCTCACCGAGGTGGGGGCAGCCATTTGAGGTGCTCAGTTATTGCAGTAATGGGCAATATAAAGTATTTAAGGTAAAATAGATTCTTATGCTCTAAGGGTAAAACTCCCCTGGCAACAAGGCTTATGTTAAGTCCAATTATGGTAGCTTATGGGGGAGTAAAGTGAGGGAGAGGCATTATGAGTATGTTTTGCATCAAGGTGTATCTCACTTTAAGGATTAAACTCTGTGTCATAAGAGCTAATTGAATATTGCATTGAATTCTGTAATTGTTAGTGATTCTTTTTTCATTTACTACATTTCCTTTTAATTAGTGAGTACTATCAGATTATAATGTAGCATCCATATAGCTATTCAGTGCAAGGTTCTGAGAAGGTGAGACTGAACCATGATTTGCGGACTTCAATGACTCAATCATAGGTCAGGTGTCTATTGCAGGAGTGAGTGGGATGTTCTGTGCCTGCATTGTGCAGGAGGTCAGACTAGATGATCATACGGGTCCCTTCCAATCTTAAAAATCAAAGAATTATGAACCTGTCCTGTTCAAGGAGGCTACCATGGAAAAACTTCAAAAGTATTTATAATCTTTTCTTAGAATCAGATTAGAAAATGAGCTACTTGAAAGAGCTTGACGTTTTTAAACTTTTTACTCACCGATACTCTGCCAGGTGTGTGAAAGTAACTTTTGACTGGAATTCAGTGATTGAAAATGGTCTATGAAGACTTCATATCATGTGTTTTGCCCTGTGACCACAGTTTCTCCCAGACAAATTTCTAAATGAGGCTTGTCCATCAAGGGGAAAATTTTCTTTCAAGCCTCTAATAACCTACAAATTGGATTGCTACCCAGCCCCTTAATCTGCTGTCCCCATTCTTCTTCTTTTCTCTATAACTAGGACTAAGGAAAAATATAGCTTTAAGCTGTTGTCATTGATAATTATGTCCAGCTCAGATAAAGGATCATGACCTGTAAGGGTTAAGTCAAATGTCAGGATGCTTATGGGAAGCAGTGGAAGTTTGAAGGCTTCTGAATAAGCTTTAAACATTTACTTTTTTTGTAGAAGATGCCTGCACCCCCTTAAACCTAATAAAAGAGAGATTGTCAAAACATGTCTAGAGTGACCAAGTGATAAATGAATCTTCTGTCATGCATAATGAGAAGGGTTTAACAGTTTTTCCATTGGACATGCTGCATATTGATGCCTTTTTAATATTTTCACAGGCAGTTTTGATCATCCTAGATTTACTTATTTAAATAAAACTAGAATAGACTAGTTAGGATCAACCATACTGTATAAGATCTTTGGTTTATTTTGTATGGCACAACTTGTGCTAAGGACTACTCCAGTAGAAAATCCTCTTCCATAAGTGACAATTTTACAGTAGTCTTATATTCCAATAACACTTTGCTCTAACATTTAATAGAACACTTAAACTCATTTTCCTCAATACCACAGCAATGTGTATACCTCCCTTTCCACTTTCCCCATTCCCTGTTACAGTTCAATATATAACCCACTGCATATCAAATTGTATTAAACTCTGTTATGACCTAGTTAATGTTTCAACCTCTTTTGAGAATAACAGCCCATTCTATTAGGGCTCAATTTGCATCCTAAGTCTTTTTGAGCAATGTTCTTGTACCAGACATCTGCAAAGCACCAGCATGGTCATTTGAATATACTTTTTTCTAGACACTGTGCTGTTACTCAAGCTTCCTGTGCTGATACTGATGCAAACTTTGGCAAATTGGTGCTAAGTCAAATAGTACTACGAGGAAGCTGCTGGTTGTGTGTAGATGAACAATCACTGGGAGGAACAAAACCAGTTACTCACCTGGGCTATGTCTACACTTGCACTTTTAAGTCGACTTTAACTAAGTCGACTTAACTAAGTTGACTTAAAGTCAATTTAGTTAAGTCGACTTAGTGTGTCTACACTTAAAATTAAAGTCGACTTAAAGGGGAACTTACAAAGTCGACCTAGAGCATCCACACTGGATGCTCTAGGTCAACTTTGTGGGGCTAGGGGGACCTTGGGCAGGTCCACGGTGGTGGGGGGGGGCACCCCCTGTGTGCAATGGGGCAAAGGGGTACAGGGACCCTGGCAGGGCAGAGCCCCTGTGTGTGATGCTGTCTGGATTTAGGGAAGCATTTATGATATTTTCTATGGATATCTCATAAATGCTATAATCCATAGGAACTATGTCATGTTTGGTATCAATAGAAAGGTAGTAATTTGCTGGGAATGATTATATAGTTTATGTCTAGGAATTCTATTTCGATTAGAAGTTAGGAATTTGATGTTATATCCATACTTTAACTTGTGTCATTCTGGCGGAAAGACTTAGACGGGAGGGTGTGAACAGCCATTGTCTCCTTAATGTTTAGGAATTTTCCAGGTAGAATGGTCCCAGGGAATATCCTGATGAGCCATTAAGGACATAAAGAATACAAGCATTGTGTCCTTAATGGCTCATCAGTTTACTCCCTGGGACCATATCACCTGGCAGATTCCTTAACTTTAAGGAGACAATGGTTGTTCACACCCTCCCGTCTAAAGTTTTCCTCCAGAATGACACAAGTTAAAGTATGGATATAACATCAAATTCCTAACTTCTAATCAAAATAGAATTCCTAGACATAAACTATATAATCATTTCCAGCAAATTACTACCTTTCTATTGATACCAAACATGACATAGTTCCTATGGATTATAGCATTTATGAGATATCCATAGAAAATAATATCATAAATGCTTCCCTAAATCCAGACAGTGTCACACCCTGCCCACATGCCCTGCCCTTTGGGGGGCATGCCAGACTCCCCCTGTGTCCCCCTCCAGCAGGGAGGGCATTGGTGTAGTCCTGGGGTAGCCCTAAGTCGACTTAGGGCTACCCCAGGGCTACACTGGCTTAATTCGACTTTAAAAAGTCGAATTAAGCCTTAGGTCAAGTAGAAAGGTGGTTTAATAAAGTCGACTTAATTTTCATTAAGTCGACTTTATTTTGCTTAAGTCGACTTAAGCAAAGTGTAGTGTAGATGCAGGGTAAATTAAGTCGACTTAAGCCAAGCTTAAGTCGACTTAATTTACCAGTGTAGACACAGCCCTGTATAATAACTGTTGTTCTTTGAGATGTGTGGTACATATATATGTTTCATGATCTTGCCACCTTCCCAGCTCCTTCAGCTCTTTGTTGGATGCTGATGTGAAGGAAAGGAGAGGGAAGCAGTGGCAACACCACTTCTTTACCTTTTTTGCCATCCATGCATGAAGATGACAGGGACACATGCTGTCCACCTGTACTGCTGGCAGAAGTACTCAATTTGAATGCATTGGGAACACATAGACCTGAGCTGGAATGTGTATATGTCTGTGTGCAACACATCTCGAAGAATCAATAGTTCTGTGTGAGTGCAACATAGCTTCTCTTTGCAGTTGAATTTTGCATAGGTTGTGGTAGTGACAGGCTCATTGTGGGGCGAAAAATGAGTCACATTAGAGGTTCCTCTGGGAAGCCGACAATCTCCCTGCATGTCTGCAAGGCACCTAATATGCTTTTAGTGCTGTATAAATAATAATGATAGCAGCACCAGAGCAGTAATGTGCAAGCTACAGTGCTGCAGGTTGGGGCTGAGTGCTCTGTTCTTCCACTCCATGGGCATCTCACGAAGCTTACAGGCTGTTTACTCAGATATGACAGGAAATAATACCCCTTTTTGTAGCAATCTTCTCTGGCTAACCTATTTAAAACTCCCATCTTCACTTCTCTGACTTTTCTCCAAACTGAGTATGCCCCGTCGCTTGCTTGTGTTTGTTGTCAGACCATCAGTTTAGCAGTATCCCAAATTGTGTCTTTGCACAAGGAAATAAAGATCTGATAGACCGACTCCTCTCCTAGCATTCTTGTCTGGATGCCTATGTTTGGCTTCTCATGCACAGAGACAAGGTGCTGTTTCCCTATTTCAGACTGGGTGGGAAGAGGGCAAAGGCGTGGCAAAGAGAGCTGAACCAGTATAAAGGGCGGAGTGCGGGGTGGGGTAGTCATTTACTTCTGGTATAAAATATTCTTCTTGGGGTAAGGTGAAAGGAGACAGCACTGTCAGTCCCTCTGCCATAATTCCTTCCCAGAGTGCTTTTGGAGCCACTCAGCAGTGTTCCACCCCTTACTATGGCATGTAGTTTTGCAATACAATCTAGGTCAGGGGCTGTGTTCTTTGAAATGTGTTTGGAAATGCTAATACAATGGAACCCTGATCCCAGACTGGGGTTCCTATGCACAACCGTAATAGAAATAAGTAATACTAGCACCTAGTTGGAGATTAAAATTACCTATAACATTGTGGTATGCTGGGCAAGAAGCATTCTTATCTGTGTTATTCTGCATCCAGGATGGGTGTGTGTTTGGCTGCACGTGTGAAGATAACACCCATGATCGAAGAAACCAGCATGACCATGGATCTTTGTAAAAATGAAGGTGCCAGACTAGGCTTTATTGCAACCAATAATCAATAGATCTACTGTCAGCATTCATGTTCTCAATGCAACGGGACAGCTCAGCCACTGGCAGGACTCTCCATTGCCCCCTTCAGCTGCATGAAATCTGGTCTCTAGGGGTACGTCCACACTGGAGCCTTAGGTCGACTTAAGGTTGGTTAAGTCGACCTACAGACTGCTGCGTCCACACTGGGTGCTTATTAAGTCGACTTAAGGGCTTCCTTAAGTCGACTTAATAACACCAACTCTCAAGGTTGACCTAAGGTTTAAGTCAACCTTATTAAGTCGACTTAAGCCGGTGTAGAGGGGGATAGATCTTAAGTCAACCTAATTGGCTTCCAGGCCCCCTCGCAGAGTTTCTGGCCACTCTTCCATTGACCTAGCACCTGCCAGTGTGGATGCAGGGTTGCGGAATATCTAAGTCGACTTAACGAGGTCAACTTTAAGTCGACTTAAAGTCAACCTTGGTTAAGTCAACTTAACAGAGCCTCCAATGTAGAGGGACCTTAGGATTCCTACTTGTATGCATTGTTTATACCATTTTCTTGGCTGCTTTGGCACCAAAAACTGCTTTTTTTTGGTGTCCAAAACTACCTTGATTGGTCCATGCACCCTTCCTGATGCCATCCATTACCTTATTTGGTCTGCATACCACTTAAAATCTTCATATATCAAGATGTCATGGTTTGGCCAAAACATCTCTATTATGAGATAGTGTGGGCAAGACATTTCTCCTTATTTCTTTGGCACTAGGCCAGCCCAACACCACCTCCTTCAAGATACTTTTCCACTCTTTTACTTGTTATTGCAGTTTCAGCTTGTTTCTTGCCAATTTTGGTGAGGTCAGACTTTTGCAACCTGACTCCTACCTGCTTGACTGTTTATCCAGTTCAAACGCTCTGTTCTGGCTTATTTCACTAGGCCTTGGGCATTTCTACTTATCCTTTTCCTTCATACTCTTTCTACTACAGAGATCATGAAGTCCACCCCCAGCAAATGTAGATCACATTTCCCTCCATAGGGCACTTGTGCCAGTGGTTTAGGTTTAAATATTTAATAAACAAGTACCATTATTTTGGTATACTAAGTAAAATGAATAGAGCTGGTTGGAAAAAATGGTTGCTGTTTAAACTATTACTCCCCATATCACAGCAACAGTAATTGTTAATCTCCTTATCCCTGCTCCCCGCTCCTTCCTCAAGGATTTGAAATGTGTCATTTCCATTGCACTTCAAACCCATGGAAGTGACCATTACATCCTCCCCATTATGAATGACGATTTTGAACAAAACTGGCCCCAGGACCAAGCCCTGGTACACTCTGCTTGTTACTTTATCTTCTAAGTGCTAGCAAACTGATGTTTAACTATTTGCCCCATTGTCTTTCTGGATACCAAAATGAAGCTGACTGGACTATAAATTCCTGGGTTTTTCTTATTCCCCTTTTTTATAGATACAGTCTATATTTGTCCTTTTTCAATTCTCTGGGCTCTCTCTATTCTCCTTGAGTTCTCAACGGTCTCTTCTTCCAGTTCTGTAAGTATTCTACAGTGTTTTTCATCAAGCTTTGTTTTGAAGATACCTAGCTTGCCTACATAATTCTTAACTTGTACTTTTCTTATTTTTTGCCTTCAAATCCTACTCCAAAATTATAATAAATTTCAATAGCATTAGAGAACTTGCTATTGTATTTCTGCTTTCTGATTGTGATTATACCCCTTGCAAGGGGAGTGAGAAGGTGATCTGACACTGCTAAGCCAGGCTCCCTTTACTCATATGAGGGGTCTCATTGAAGTCAATGGCACTACTCCTCTGACCAATTTAGTTACATTTTCCTGACTCTATTAAGCAGAAGCTGAAAGATTTAAATGCTAGCCTGGTAGCAGTCCTCCCTTCAGGAGGCCCTGGGTGTGTGCATTGTTGCTATTGGTGGGTACTCTCATTTCTTGGGTTCATCATCCCTATGTTACCTAGCTTTAATTTCAGACTTCTAGTAATGTTGTTTGATTTTTCAGTGGATGGTAAACATGACATCAAGTGATTTCACAAGACCTTGACATGGTGTAAAATTGGTATGCAAATTTATAGTAAATATCACAAGAAGATATGCCTGTTTAGAAACCGTGAAACTACTTATTATTAGAGAGAGGAACCAGATCTCTTTCCTTTCATCATATTTCTCCCCAGCACTAAGCTCATCTCATGATCCAAAATGTCCTTGTGCAAAATACAATTGTCCATGAGAAAATAACTCATTTCATAGGTGACTGCCTATTGTAGTGACATGGGTGTAATTTTTGCATGCCCTCAGCTGATAAACATCTCTCTCTCTCTCAGTGTTCTAGGCTATAACCTGATAAATAGAACTGCTGATTTCAGAGGCACTCTATTTCTCCAAATTGGAGCCGCTCTTCATGACCAGTTCAAGCAAGAAACTCCTACATTCTTGTGAATTGTTCACCTTGGTACATATGGACATGAAGGGGATTCGAACAGCAGAAATTTGATGTAAAAAATTATTACCGCTGATATAAAGGTTAAATTTGTGGTGTTTTCTGTTCCTGCTATAGCACAAATACTGACACACAAGATATAATTCTGGTGGATGTGAACCCAGAAACACAAGAATTAGGGCAGCTGAATGTAAGATGTTAGTTTAGGTATATTTTCTATTTTGAATGTAGTATAATGAGGAAAAGGGAATGAAACAATTCGGCCAAGCTTTCAGATAGTTGTTGTTAATCTTGGTCGACATCGTCAGTCAAGAGCCGGACTTCTGCCCCATGCCATTATTCCAGTTATGACTATAACATTTTTACTAAATTGATTTTAATGTCCAGTCTTCACATAAAAAATGTCATTGCCACAGGGGTTAAATGTTTAAACAACTGCTTTGTATTTTAAGAGTTGTTTTTTAAAAAAAAAATCAACCTAGCTTTATTTCATTCTAATTTGTGCAATTGCTTTTAATTTTGATGACTACACTTGATTATTTCTGATCTATCATTTTTTTTTCTGTTCAGAACCAAGAATTCTATTGACCGAAAGCTCTCCAGAAATGCAATCCAAGGGCCTGCTATTGCTCTGAATGATTTCATCAGGTGTACGCTAAGGGTCTTTGCATAGCAGTTGGATATTTCCCATCTGAGTTAATCAATGCTGCCCTTCTGAATTAAAGGAAATGACACAAGACTATAAATGAGAAAAAAGTAATTTATACATCAGGCTGCAGACACTAATGCACCTGCTCAGCTTTAGACTCTTGAGTACTCCCATTGAGTTTAGTGGCAAGTTATGGACGTGGTAAATGTTTGTGGATCAGAATCCATATTAAGAGAGTGAGTTATATTAACACATTGTTTGATCATTCAGAATTATTTTGCTAGTACTATTCTTTCTGTCTGAATGAATACAATGCTGTAATGCACTGGCACTCGAACTCCAGTTGCAAAAATATACAAAAATATACAAAAAAACTCCAAAAATATATTGGGCATTCCCCTGATCTAGTCCAGTGAAGCTGGGCCCTTGCCTTGAGTATTCACAGTCAGCAACAGCTGTCAGTTAAATGTTCCATGTGGTGGGGATCCATACACTGCTTCATAACTTTCTTCCATTCCATCTGCCTTCCATGCATCCATAGTCTGCTGCTGTTACTCCGTCTGAGTAACACTTTACTCAGGGAGCAGTTCCAATGGCTTCATTGGGATTGCCCACAGAGCAGAGTGCTACTTGACCTGAGTAAGGAGTGGCACAATGTAGTCTTTAGTGAGGAGCACATATCCCCTACTTGGGGATCAGGCAAATTGGTGGATATGCTGAGGAAACAAATTGAGATGATGATGAATTTCATCCTGAATCCCCAAAATGGGTTGTAACGGGCTTCTAAAAATATGAGCCCAATGATACAATTCTACCTGGGAGCCATTTCATACTTTGTTCATAGGGTCATCATTGGTTCAACAATATCAAGTTTTTGTTTTTAAAAATCTATCACCCCTTGGGTGAGATGCTGACTCCAAGAATTAATACTTATAAGGAAGAGAGAACTGCTAGGAAGTTCTATAGAGAATGAAGAAATCTGTTTTAAGCTTCAAGCAGCTGCAGATGACTGCTGAATTTTGCTAGCACCTGAGTAGAAAAGGGGATTTAGAGAGAAACACCATCACAAAGACCTTGTTACTCTGATGTTTACATATAGGCTGACAGTACTGATGGAAGAAGTGAGATATCGCTTAATCTCTATCCAAGAGTAAACAAATGACAATCTGGCATTTCATTAGTAGTATCCAGACAGTCAGTTTTAAATAAACAAGAGCCAAACTGAATGAAGTAACATACTAAAAACAAAACATAGTTTCTGATTATAGTCATTAGGATTAGAGAACCTAGAGACAAATTGTGTAATGATTGCAATCTTAGTTTTTTAATACTAAAAAATCCCTCTCCTTTGTAACAAATTGTAAAATGATGGGAGAATTTATAGGCAAATGTTAGAGTTCTTTTATGTTTCAAACATTCACCAGCCCTAGTTTCGTTGTTGACTGTTGACTATGGTTGTGTGATTAACTAACACATTTTATTTCCAAAACAGTGGTGATAACTGTCAATTTTGTTGGTGTACAGCTTGCTTTAGAGCAAAAGGTGTTGTGACTCCTGAATTTAAGATTGCTTAACAAGTTCACATTATAATCCCCAATGTTTAGTTTCTTATAATTTTCTCTCCTTTGGCGCTGAATTTTTCTAAGCTTGGTTCCTGCAAGAAAGTGATTTTTTTTTTTTTTGGTAAGCTGGAGCAAATAATATTCAGATATTTTTGAATGAGAGAATGGTAAAAAAAAATGCATTATTCCTATATTTAAAAAATACCCTAGTGAATATCTTTGAACAGCTTTAATGCTGAAATGGCTGGTGGGTTTTTGTTTGTTTGTTTGGGGTTTTTTTGTGCTCCAGCTGAAGTTGATTTTGATTTGTCAGAGTTATGAGGGTTTGAAATCACACTCCATACATATGTAGTATACCTTGCATGCATTTTATTGCTAGGCTGCATTATATGTGTGGTTTTAATTATATATTCAATTCCTTAGTCCCCTGAATTAGTCTGATCTGGCTCAAATTATTTTCGAAATGGGAAAACAAATTTGGTGAAAGGAATCTTCCATTGCCAATCCATAATGCTCTGTTGGCATAGGGAATATGCATAGGACTTGGAGTCAGGAACTCCTGACTTTGCTACTGACTTTAATTTTCCATTTTTCATAATCCTTATTTAATGGAGCATCATGGCATGTTCCTTAAACTGAAAGGGAAAACAGATTCTGTAAATTCAACTGAATGAACCTAGTCATACATGGGATGTGAGACACTATTCAAATTTCATTAGATTATTATCATTATTCATGATGTTTATCATGATAATGTATGGGGACTGCACAAGCCCAGAGTGAACAATTTGATGATGGCAAAGGTCGTCTTACTCCACTGTTTGTTTGTTTTTTTGGTAGAGTTTACTTTGGAGGCAATCAGATACATGGAAAGAAAAGGAGAAGGTACGCTGGGGTTTACAAACCCTGCACTGGGACAGGAGGGTTTAAAAGACCATATTGGCCCCGGCCAGCTTTACCATTCCAACCCTGCAGAGCATACTCAACTGGGAACGTGGTTGAATGTGGAGCAACCCAGATCAGAAGGGGTGAGGCTGGGGAGGAGTACAGCCCTATCCTGCAGACTCCTGCCAAAAGTGTTGTTAATGCTTCCCAGACTAAATGCTGAGCCTGGTTGATACTGACTGACTGGTTTAGATTCCTTTCTATTTTTTTCCCCCTTATCTGAGACCAAAAGTGGAGAGAGCAGTGACAGGAAGTGACCCAGGGAGGATAACGCTAGGCGTCAGTGTTCCAGACTCTACTAGAACACTGGGTTGGCGCCCAGTGGAATGGGAGGGCCTGGGGTCCCCTACCTCTACTTATCCCCCTGACCCAGTGGATGCTCATCACTCAGCTACCTAGCCCACTGAAGACCATATAAAAGAAGGGTGATGTGGACAGATCAGGAAAAAAGAGAGACGGGATGAAGGAGGAGGGTATGAAATGAAGTTGTGGACTGAGGCTGAGCTGAAGAGATTCAGAGGGAGGGGTAGGAGCAAACAGTCAATGAGCACTGTACATAGAAAATCCATTAAAATGCCCTGATGACATCAGAGTCTGAAGGTCTCTTCTTAAACTCCTTCTGCTGCTGCTTCTACAGGCTTAAGTCTCAGCTAGATCCTCCTTTGCTGTTTCCCCTCTTCCAACCTTACATTGCAGAGCAGGAGATGTACTGCATGGATATATGTTTTAGGGGTGGTGGCAAATGGCTGTGTATCAGCAACAAGGGATTCAGCCTGAAAACATCTTAACATCTTGTTCTTGGGACTCTCAATTGCTAAAGCTAGTCTAGGACTGTAATCTATCATATGGCCGCTTGGAATGTCCCTGGGACAATGAGGATATTCTTCAGTTATCCAGCAGCACACAGCTGACAGCTTTTATTCTAACAGGGAGAGGATAGTGGCACACATATACCAGCCAGTTAACTACCATATTTTGAATATTTTGAACCCGAGGAAGGTTTCACAAGGTAATGAACTAAGGAACAAATAGCTGAGTCTCAGACTGCAAAACTCAGGGCCTGATTCTCTGCAGACTTACACTGGTGTTCACCAGTCTTAACATAAGTGAAGGTTTCTTGATTTACGCAACTGTACATGAGAGCGGAATCAGATCCCCAGAGTTCTGATTCAAAGAGGAGTAATAGACAGGATATCTTGGACGTGGGTAGACACGTGGGTTATATAACCACTGGCTCCCAAATAAAGAGATTATGGTAAGAATATCTCACAGCACAAGAATATATTTAAAGGAAATAAATATTCATTTTTAATTTGGTAAATTGGTGGATTTTACTTTTTCAGTATTTCCTTATTAAAACACTTTTTTCTTTGATATATTTTAATTTTTCAAACTTTGGTTCTTTTTTTGTTTATTTTTGCATTTTTATGCTTGCAAATATTTAGCCTACAGTTCTTCTGAAAATAGATGTATATGTTGTCTTCTTCTGAAAATAGATGTGTATGTCTTTGTTTTTCCCTTCCTGGTGACTGCTTTGTGCAATCTGTGGGGCTGTAACTGGAGTAGTATGATGAAAGCCAAGATATATTTTAGGTTAGAAATGTTTCTGGGAGCCTTTAAAGGCCCTCCTAAAAAAAAGTAAAATATTGTTATACTTTCTAGAGAGGCTTTGGCAAATCCAGTTAAATGTACTCTGGGTTCTAATGAAGATCCAAAACTTCAGCTAATCATCCTTTGCTAAATACAGAGAGGTGTTGCTTTATAATGCTTAAAGTTTTAATTAGAGCCTTGATTGGTTTGATATATTTTTTCAAAGATTCTGTACTCTCTACATGTCACAGAAGAAGTGTTTTACTAAAGATTAAGATAGATAATATTTAATTGTATTGGTACCATTTACATATCCTTATATCTTATATAAAGCCAGGTGCTATAGGTGAAATAGTGCCGGTGGGGCTAGGATTTCACCCTATGAGTTAAGCTGTATAGCACACAGAGAAGACTATAAAAATCCTCTAAAAATGATTGTTGATACCTCTGTGGGGTTGCAAGATATTGGCCCATTAACTAGTCAACAGGGCAGGGCATGCACAATAGGCCATTGCAATGTAATGTGGAATATTTTGCATTCAGTGCAAGGGAAAGGGGAAACGTGTCTCTGTAAGGTTCTTTTAAAATGATGGCTCATTTTAGCTATTCAGGGGACTGTTAGTTATAGTTCCAAGGAAGGTAAATTATTATGTTACCTAACACAAGATTCTGACACTCATCATGAACTTCTGACCTGAGGGCTGGCCAGGCTCCCTGCCAGCACCGAATGGACCTGCTCCTTGTAACAAACCTCACGCTCAGGTGGTCTCTCATTGAGCTAGTGTGATTATAAATAGCAGTGTAGCCCCATCAGCATGGGTAATCGAAATGGAGGCATGGGCGAGCCATGCCACATACCTACCCACCAGTTTCAAGTAACTTTGTACCTGATGTGATTCAGTCATGGCTCCGCTGCCATTACAAGTGATATTGTGACTACACTCTTATTTATGCTGATCCAAGGTTGATGAGAGCTAGTATGACTAGCCAGGTGCAGGCAAGGAATCTCAGAATTTGGCAACGTCATCCTCCTTGCTGCCCAAGCCCAGGGGTGGCATCGACAGTAGACTGGAAAACAACAATCTATTTTGCAAAAAATGTTCATGTTTTGAGACATTTTTGTTCTACATTAGAACAAAACTAGAGCTTTCAAAATTTTTCATGGGAAGGAACATAAATGTCAAAGAGAGACATTACCTTTTAAAGCATTTTAAATAAAATCAGTATAAAAATCAGTAGAGAAACACAATAAAAGCAAGACAATAAATTACAAATTAAAAAACAATTGACCAGCCCAAACAGTACAAAATGCATTTCCATAGCCTGCTGATAAATAAATTGATGCAAATCACTTATAAGACTATAACTGAGAGAGAGACATTACTGTATAGTTCAGGGGTTAAGACACTCAGCTGACATTGGGAGACCCTGTTTCAAGTCCTACTATGCTTGATCAGTGCCCTAACCACTAGGCTATCTCTTGTGGAAGTTATGCCACTTTCTATATTTCATTAATATTAACTGCACCTGAGAGAGAGAGAGAGAGAGAGAGAGACAGAGACAGAGAGAGACAGAGACTGTATAATCCAGTAGTTAGGATACTCAACTGGAATGTGGGAGGCTTTGGTTCAAGTTTCTGTTCCAAATCAGCCAGGGCAGGAAGTTGAAAGTAGGTCTCCCACATCCCAGATGAGCACCCTAGCCACTGTGGTGGGAATATTTATATCCTCTCATCCCACCTCTGCCCCCGAAACTCAATCCTGAATAGTTTTCATTTTGATGTTATCAACATTTTTCTTTGAAGAATTCTCAATCTTCTCTAACTGAGGACCTCTATATTCCAGTGCCTGACTCTGCTCAGAACTCCATTTACAGGGAAAGTCCTGGTAAGTTCTGGATGTAGTAAGCCCTGTATGCACAGAATTTTTAAAGAATTTAGCTGTGAAGCTCTAGCAAGTCTCTAGAGATCATGTACAATTGTGATTTTTGAAAGGCTTATAACTTGGCCAACTTTTGGCTTATTTCCCCAGGGATCGCAAAGGATACCTGCCACATTTAAATCCCTGCTGCTCATTAGGGGGTACCATAATATCTTAAAGAAAAGATCACAGATTTTTTTAATATGAGCAAAACATTTTTCCCAGTTTCATTCTAAGAAATGGCTGGACCATTTTGACTGAACTTTCTCAAAATATTTCAGCTTGAGACAGGCAGACAGCATGGAAAATTTCAGACAAAATGGTTAGAATTTGCAGAGTTATAAGCAACTGATTTTATAATGAAGTGTTGGGCAGCCTTAATAATGTGCAGTTTTATGAGCTCAGCCTATAATAATAAAAATTGTCTTATTTGCATTACCCCTGTATTATTCATTCCTGTATTATGCTAGGCTGTTGTGGATACATTTAGCTTTATCTTAAGTTAAATAAAACAACAAAAAGCTAATTGACAAAGCTTTCTGAGTAATGTAAGTTATTCTGCAATGAAGTTGATGCAGGCACCGTTAGTGCCAGTGAGGCTATATGTGTGTAGAAGAACAGTCTGTTTGCACAAACCTTATTCTACGTTTGTGGCCTTAGATTATATAAGGACTTTTTTTTGGGGGGGGGGGGGCTGCCTCTTCACATGGCTATAGATATAGATATAAAAACATAATGGGTCTCCTTTCTGACTATGGTATCTGGAGGCTACTGCAGTATAGATTACACATATTGATAATAATAGTCATGGCTTAACCATTGTTGAAAGTTTACCCCAGATCATCAAAGGAGGTGTAAAATATTTTTGAAAATTGATGTGGAACCAGAATGATCTCCATGATGTAACACTTGCAGGCAGTGCAGAATGCTGCACTCTGACATTAAAATTACAGTGCTTTTATATTTGAATGTAAAAAGCATATCCATTTATGAATATGAGAAGTAGTCTAATGTACATGAAAATGCTTCGCATAAAGGATCACATCTTTTCAGCTTTCTGCTTTGAAAGGAATAAGTATCTTGGAACTGCAGTAGAACAATAGCTTTCTTCAAGCACTAAAAGTACTTTAATAATATTAACTACTCAGTCATGTGGGAGGATGGTAGGTATGCTGGAGGGTAGGATACAGAGTGACCTAGTCAAATTAGAAGTTTGGGCCACAAGAAATCCGATGAGTTTCAACAAGGACAAGTACAGAGTCTTGCACTTGGGATGGAAGAATCCCAAGCTATGCTACAGACTGGGAAATGACGTGCTAAGAAGTTCTGCAGAAAAGAATCTGGGGGTTACAGTGGACAAGAAGCTGCATATGAATCAACAGTGTGCTCTTGTTGCCAAGAAGGCTAGCAGTATATTGGGTTGCATTAATTGGAGCATTGCCAGCAGATCAAGGGAAGTGATTATTTCTCTCTATTTGGGACTGGTGAGGCCACATTTGAAGTACTGTGTCCAGTTTTGGGCCCCCCATTAAACAAATTGGAGAGAGTCCAGTCAGTGAAAATGGTTAAGGGGCTGGAGCACATGGCTTATGAGAAGAGGCTGAGGGAACTAGGCTAGTTTCTTCTACAGAATAAAAAAAGTGAGGATTTGATAATGGCCTTCAACTACGTGATCGGGGTTTCCACAGAGGATGGAGCTAGTCTGTTCTCAGTGATGGCAGATGACAGAACAAGGAGCAATGGTATCAAGGGGGGAGGTCTTGGTTGGATATTAGGAAAATCTTTTACATTAGGAGGTGGTGAAGCACTGGAATGGGTTATCTCAGGAGGTGATAGAATCTCCATCCTTAAAGGTTTTTAAGGTATGGCTTGACAAAGTCCTGACTTGGATGATTTAGCTGGAGTTGGTACTGCTTTGAGTAGGGGAATGAACTAGATGACACTCTGAGGGTTCTTCCAACCCTAATCTTCTATGGTTCTATTACTCAATTATTTTATTTTAATAATATACAGAATTATCTCTATATTCACGTGAAGTTTTGGGTTTCTTCTCTTCTTATCTGAACAGATTCACCATTTGCTGTTTGGACATGTGTCCTGGATAGTACAGGTATTTTTGGATCTGTCAACTCTACAACTGGTGCTGGTTCTGGTTTTTATCCATCATACTCTAGTAGTGGTGTTGAATACACTCAAGACATTTGATACAAAATGAGTAGCCAAGCATCCTATGGGAGGCCTTTCAGCACATGCTGGAAAGGATCTCCCAGCATTATTGTCTTTTGTCCCATTTAGAAGGAAAAAACTTAGTGGAGTCAGCTAGTGGCTTGGAGGTTTTGAGTGAACTTCTAGCAAGGTTTTAGAATCATCTCAGAAGAACTCTCACCTTGGGGCTAATAAGTATAGTTAGGCTCAGCACTGTAAGATGGGTCTGGAGTGCTCCTGTTCAATAAGATACGTTGTTTATCGAACTGGAGCCAGGCTAGGGAGTTCTCAGGTGTAACAAAAGTGAACCTGTTTGCACAGTTATTTTGAGATCTCGATTTTAAGATTACATAGTAGAAATACAGCAGCCCAGGAATTTTGCCAAGTCTATGGTGTTTTGGTTAAGCTGGAACTCCTGAAATAAAGTTGAAACCCAAAGAGGCTGGAGTGGATAGATATTTTAACCTCCACCCCCTAAGAATTCTTTCTATAGCAACTCAGGCCCTGGGCCTGCCATGCTGGCAAATAACAGACCATGGTCCATCTTTATCCATAACAAGTTCACTTAAACAAGAACTTTCCTGATAATACCCTCTTAGAGCAAAACACCTTGGAAATCCCACTAAACTATTATAAATCACTTGCAATAGGTCTTACCCCACAGAGTGATAACTGCAGGATTGGGTTGTGCTTTTAATGATTATTTATTGGTTGTATTCTGGTAGTGCTTTGGAACCTTGGCCATTGACCTGGATCCTACTGTGCTGATAAATGGCCCTGTGTAGTTCTCTGTTTGTGATACAGGGGACTTGGACTCTGCATCATCACAGGGGTGAAGGTGTGCTGAGTTCTGCCATCATTCCCTCGACCTTCAGAAGTGTCTCTATGGGGTTTTAGTTCCATGGATTGTGCTTTAATGTTCTTGATTCACTGCTTCTTTTCAAACCCACCTTGAGGAAATGGGGCTGTAAAAACTCTCTCTGGTTTGCCTCTACGTATTGTGGACAACCCTTTAGGTTTGATTGGGAAGGGAATTTAAGGTATATATGGCTGATGCATCCTTGACAGCAGGGGAAGGAGGGGCAGGGAGGAGGCTTTTTCTGTAGGGGAAACACATGCCCCTTGACTGAAGAATTTCTAGGAAACTCTCTATGAATTAGAACTTGTTTCCTCTTTCCCTACCTGGGTTATTTCAGAATGGGTCTTCATAATGACTTGAGCATTGATGCAGCGGTTCTCAACCATTGTGTTGTGATGCATCACTGTGTCACCATACAGCAGTAAATGAGTCTCAGGGGGCTGGCAGCCACCTGCCGGAGTTGGAGCATGGCAGCAGCGTCCCAGTAGGGGCACTGGATTCGGCAGTGGTGGTGCTGGATTCAGCAGTGGAGAGGATGGTGTGTCCTATCGGATTATGCACACCGCCAAGCATATTTTTACCCACAAAACATTGAGAACCACTGCATTAAAAGCATGGTATTCTCATTTAATAATGTATTTGATTATTGTTCAGATGATGAAATAATCATTACAGTGGAGATATTCGCCAACCGTCTCTTTTATGTGTTCTTCAGAATATCCACATTTCTGAAACTAAGTCTAAGTATTTTTTTAAATCCTGATGCTGAAAACAAAGCTTGCTTTTTGAGACAGTCCTCAGTGGAATGACTTTCAGTAGAACAATGCTTTTGTCTTTTTTTTTTATTGAGTGGTTTTTAGCTACTTTATGTCTCTGTTTGCTCACATCAACGTTGTTATTTTTTACTTTACAAGAAAGCAAACAGCCTGCAAATCTTTTCTGCAGACAAGTCAATACACTTTTATACTTGCTGATGTTTTATTCTCAGGAAAGTTCATGTGGGGAGGTTGGGCAGGAAGCCAGATGGCCTGGAGGTAATTCCTAGAGATGTGGTTCACTAACGATGTCTGTGAACAAATCCCTCCAAATGGTCTGTAGTCATCAGAGAGATGGCTTATGATCAAATGCTTTCTCCCCACCCCCCACCCTTGTACTGCTTTCTGCTCCCATTGGAAGAGAGTTAGGTTGGGGAAAGGAGGTGAACACTGGTGGAAGGTTGGTTTCTTGAAGGTTTTAAAGAAGACATATAGTAGCATTGTGTATTCAGCAGTAATGGAGTGAGAACTTGCAAGTGGAACTGCAAAAGGACCATAGTAGATCATTTAAAAGTATTTAAATTTCAAAAGGAAGCTGGATAGCCATTTATCTTGGCTGGATTAGACACAAGAAATTTTTCATCTTGGCAGTGCGTTGGACTGATGACCCTGGCAGTCCCTTCTAACACTTTGATTCTATGGTTCTAATATGCATAGAAGCTGGTGATCTGGCAACTGGGTAGAGGAAAGGCAAAAGATCATTTTTATTTGATATTTTAGACATTTCTTAATGAAGATGAGTGTGTAGAGAATCCTGCCACAAATAGGAGAACTTTTAATTTCCTACAAATGCTTACACATAGAACTATAACTGAGGAGAAACCAGCCAGAGCATCTGTAACTGCCTCTACCTGCTAAAAGCAGGCAAAACAGCAACTGCTTCGTTGGTAGGGAAGGAGTAAAATGGAGTCCAGCTATCTGGGAACACCAATTCCCAGACCCAGATATATGCAGGGCTGACTCCCTCACATCATGGGGACATCTGTCTTCACTATGGGATTGTGGGGGAAAAAGTGCAGAGAGGAACCAGCCAGAGACTGCAACAGAAGCAGCTAACGTAGGGATCTTCATACATTCAGGAAACTTTTCTACAAGTTTGATTCTTCTCTGCCTAGTGCTGATTGGCTGTTGATGCCAGTCTTCTCCCTTCCTCACAGCTCTTCATCTCAACTTTACTTCACATCTGCATGTCCCACCCTCCTCTTCCATGCCCTACTCCCTCCCCAGCATCCTTTCATTTTTATTTACAGTAAACAGGTATATCCCCCAAAACATCATCATCCAGCTCGGTATGCCCCCGAAATCCCCAAAACTAACTAAATCCATTTTCCAAAACCATCATGAAACTAACATAATGTTTGTCCGCCACCACGTTGATCACTTTGCTTGGTGTTTTTTATACTCTTTCTCCCGTACTGCAACTGTCTTTTGTCAATTTAGATTTAAGCACTTGGAGCACAGGCTATCAGCTATTCTTTTGTGTAGAGCCTAGCACAAAGGGGCCCCATCTAGAACACTACGTAGAGATCTGGTCAC
>ML685779.1:12907086-12917537 GCA_007922175.1 Pelusios castaneus
AAAAAAAAAAAAGTTTGTGTGTGGAATAGCATTGGAATTGAAAAAGGTACAGAAAGGGGCAACTAAAATGATTAGGGATATGGAAAAGTTTCCATATGAAAAGACATTAGTTAGGCTGGGACTTTTCAGCTTGGAAAAGGGACAACTAAAGGGGCATATAATAGATGTCCAGAGAATCATGACTGGTGTGGAGAAAGTAAATAAGGAATTGTTATTTACTCCTCCTCCTAACATGAGAACTAGGGGTCAACAAAATTCAGAGGCAGCAGGTTTAAAATGAACAAAAGGAAATATTTTTTCATGCAATGCACAGTCAACCTGTAAAACTCCTTGCCAGAGGATGTTGTGAAGGCCAAATATAACAGAATTTAAAAAAGTACTGGCTAATTTTGAGGATAGGTCCATCAATGACTATTAAGCCAGAGTAAGGAGGGATAGCAGTGTGCCAGAAGTTGGGAATGGTTGATGGGATGAATCACTTGTTGATTATCTGTTCTGTTTGTTCCCTCTGAAGCACCTGGCATTGGCCACTATTCTAATAACTGCATTGACTTCTGTTTGTTTCTTTGACTGTGATGTTGGCCTACAGGAAAGACATACTGAGACAGCTTAAACAGGACAAACTGCAAAGAATGGGACAGGTAAAGCCCAAAATGCTGTTTTTTAAAAATTGCATAAGATATAACAAACCAGCAACAAACAGCTTCTGTTCATCCCTGGTCACTCAGTAGACAAAAACACAGTTTCCTTAAAGCTACCCAGCCTTTTGGCTAGCATCCAGATAGTCAAGCAAAATATTACTGAAAATCTTTATCCATCATATGTAAAAAAGTTCTACTAATCCCAAAGGATCAGACACATTAGCAAACAGGTCAATGAATAGTTCAGAGCTTACACACATACACTCTTAAAGCCAATGCTTATTAACCAAGCTAATATTTATTTAAAAAAGGAAAGAGAGTAATGGTTAAAAGGTCAGTATACATACACAGATGAAAATAAAGCTCACAGGCAGTTTCAAAGTAGAGATAACTGAGTTGCAAAGTTCTTAAATTGAAAAGTCTCTGAAATTACCCAAATAGCTCAGCAGTCAGCAGTCCTTGTTTGGAGCTTTTTTGTTAGAAATCCAGTCCAAAGAAATGAAGACTAAATAGTCTCTATGGCTATGTCTTACACAGGCTGCACACCGCACCAGCTAATGGGAGGGACTTTCTTCTTTGTTTCTCCCCAGCAGCCCCTGCGCCTTTGACACGTGGCACCTTTTGTGTGGTGTATAACTAGCATTTTATAACTAGGGTAAGCTAGTGTAGAATGGCCTGCAGTGAGATTCAGAAGACCTAGTTTCTGCTCCTAGCTCTACTATTGGCCTGGTGGGTGAAAATAGGCAAGTCACTTCACTTCCCAGTGCCTATACTTACCTCCTTTCTGATATGCTGTGAGATCTATGGATGAAAAGTGCTATAGCTGATCTTGACCTTAATATTATTAGACAAGAGGAGTATACCCATACTACTCAAACAGCAAATAATAATGTAAATTATGCTAGTTAGAGGACTGGAAGATTGCATGTTCTCTAATTTACACTGATGTATGTCATTCCATTTAAGGGGAAAGCTGGAATAACTTCACTGATAACTTTAGTTACTTCTGATTCACATCAATATTAGTGAGAGGATAATCAGAATGGTTGTCATTAAGATGGTGGTGGAGGAACAGCAGGAAGGAGGTTGAATAGAAGGGAAGAGGACTTCAGTGAATTTAAAAGCTGATCTTAACTACCTTATATTGTGTAATACATCAGCAAAATTATGGAAAGGACTCAAATAAATACATTATGGCAGATCTTTAGATAGTGCAAATCAACAGATTTACTTCAGAGGATCTGGTCCCTTATTTTGAAACCTGGCTATGGCATATGGATCTGATGGGTGAAGATATTAATTTATTTGTGAGCTGTGAATTCCTTGGGAGCTGAACTGATCAGGAATTTTCAGACAAAGTACTTATTTTTTAAATGGAAAATGCAATTTTGACAAAATCAGAATGTCAAAACAAAATATTTTGTTTTGGGTTAGTTCAATGTTTAAATTTCATCCGTCTAAAATGCCATGCTGTCCCATGGGATTTGTAGTTGATTTGTACCCCCATTCTGTCCTGTGAGCTGAGTTCCTTGACCAGAGTACATCTCCCATGATGCACTGTTCCCCTTTGATTGACCCAATGACACATCATGGGAGATAGTGTGACCAGGGAGCCAAGTCCACTGGAAAAGAATGAGGTATGAGGACATAGACTGCAACTCTCATGAAGTTCTATTGCACTTTGACAGATACAATTTAATGTCAAACTGACTCCGCTTCATATGACACATTGTGATTCAGGTCAAAACACTGAAACAAAACATTTAGAGCTGGGTACAATGAAAATGTCTAAACATTTCAATTATCAGTTTCAGAATCATGTTTTTCCCAAGAACTTTTTATTCTGTGAAGGATTAATATTTTGACTTTTCATCCCAATTAGGGACAAAAATAAATGTCAAAATATCAGAATTTCTCACAAGAGAGAAATTTAGATCTTTCACTCGACTCTAATTGGGAGTTAATTCTCACAGGTTCTAAATCTTCAGTTTTCTGCTTGTATCTATGCATTTTTATTAGTAACATGAATCACATAACTACCTCTCTCTCTCTCCTTCCTCCTCCCCTCCCCCCCTCCTCAGAGTCATGTTCAGTGAGGAGCATCAGCATTTTAACTATAATTTTTGCAAAAGGGTGGCTATGTAGTGGAAACATGTTTGTATGTTTTTATAGGATTATCTGACCATCTCATGAAAGCTGATTTCCCTCCCCCTCCCCCAACATCCACTGATAGATATCGACAGGTAAAATTGACCCACCCCCACCTTCATTTTTACTTTATAATTAAGGTGAATGAGAATTATAGCGTTTTTCTGGAACAGAAACCAAGTGATATTTTGCCATAAGCTTTAGTTATAATATAGAAGTATGTTAAAAATGAGTAATTGGATTGATATTTTCTGTTGCCTTTAAAAGAAGCAAAATATATTGATCTCTCTAAACATTTTTTTTTTGGTAAAATTCATTTTATTCATTTAAAATAAGTTCTTCACAATCATCACAGTTGTTACAGTGGTGCCATAAAATTGATAATTGGGCATCTGGGAACAGTAATCCTGTAGGCGTAGCTGTTAGTGAACATTTGAAAACTTTGTACTGTACTAGAAATGCCAAATTTTTCTGAAAATATTTGTTAGGTAATCATATCTTTCTGTGCATTCCAGATTTGTCCTTCTGATTCAATCTGGTGATTATTTAATGGTTAATAAGCTCCAAGAAAAAGCTGATTTAGAAGAAAAAGATTAGAATGAAATGTAATGCAGTGAAATAGTTCCTGTGTACAATAGAGATGCGCAGAATTTCTCCTTCTATCTCCCTCCTGCATCTAAATTTATATTCATTGCTATGTCTGACTGTGTAAGTTCAAAGACAACAGAGTCCTGTGGCACTTTTAAAGACTAACAGATTTATTTATCGCATGAGCTTTCGTGGGAGAAAATCCCACTTCGTCAGACGCTTTGAAGATAGGAAAGTTACAAAGTTGTAGGAAATTAACTCCCCTGCATTTAATTTCCTACCACTCTGTAACTTTCCTATCTTCAAAGCGTCTGACGAAGTGGGATTTTCTCCCACGAAAGCTCATGCGATAAATAAATCTGTTAGTCTTTAAAAGTGCCACAGGACTCTGTTGTCTTTCTACAATAGACTAACACGGCTACCCCTTTGGAATTTGTGTAAGTTCAGGAGCTTTGCATACTTTAGTGCTCTCTAATGTCATGATAAAGTAGCTATGTCCAAAAAGTGGTTATATTTCATTATAACATGATCAAAGGGAACTGGGAAACAAAAAGATATTAGTACTCAAGAATCATGTGATACATAAATAGGGAAAATGACTGTACAACTTCAGAACGTTGGCCAGCAGATTGATTGCCTGCTTTGAAGAATTGTGGGGCTGTGCTAGAAAACAATTTGCTGGTGGAACCCCTTATGTCTTGGGAAAAACACTATTGATGCTGACAGATGATGTCGTCAAATACCCTTCAGGGATTGGCATTGGGGAGGAAACTTCTCAGCCTTTTTGTTGTACATGGGCACTGGAGAGGCATACCTAAAGTAGTTTCTGAAGGTACCACAGTTGGAAACATTAAACCATGGTAGGGTATCAGTCTCTGGAGATTTGGAGTACCATTTTTGTCAAATAAGGTCCTGAATGCTTAAATACTCTTCAGTCACTTATACATGTTCTTCAGAAGTTATTATCCTTTCCTATAGTTTGATACTGTGTGGTTTCCTTTACTATGGTATTGCAGCTTACTATACAACACATTCGTAGGAACGTGCAGATGGGCATTATTAGTTACTGTTGGTTAGACAGCCTTAGTATTGCTCTAAAATAAATAGGATGTACAGCTATAGAGTATAGTGGTGCATTAGCTATTGTAGAAGTTAGCACCATTGGACCTGGAGATGCATTTAACACAAAGTGGAGCAACTTTTTTAGAAAATGTTGTTGTGTGTGGATCTGATGTTGGGTTCAAGGCTGAAAAAGGATGGAATTCTTGTGAGGCTGCTGTTGCGAGATGACCACCTCATTCCAAACTGCAACCAGAAAATTGACCCCATGTTCTGGATCTGATTGGGAAATTTTGAATTTCAGATTCAAATCTGGTTTCAGATCTGAATTTATGGCTTTAGCCGCTCTCTGTCCTACTAAAAATAAATAAAAAGTCAGATGTGTGAATTTTCATGTCCGGAGAGAATCTCATGAACTCCCTAGAGGGAAAGTATTACTCTTAACAATATCCATATGATAATCTTTTAAAAAAACCTCTCCCTATCTTGTCCCCAGCCTTGTAGGAATCTCCCAATGGATTTATCAGTCCACAGAATTCTATTATATCTTGACATTGCTACATATATGACAAGTTATAATACATAACTCCTTATTTGAAACAAAAACAGTTAAATGAAGCAATTGATATTTAGATCCATAACAGTGACTATTAGAACTGGTTAATGAAGTTGCATTTGTATCTGTCATAATTTGCAAACATCTTTTTACAAATATAACCAAGCAGTAGTGATGTTTATATACTAACTTAGTCCTGCATCTGTAAACTTCTGTTTTGCAATGGTACCTTCATACAAATACATACTGATAATGATGGGGTGAACCTATCCTGCACTGAAAGAGTTAACCATATGCTTGGGCAGTGGAAAGCCCATCCCTCAGATTCTGCTGGGCATGCACCAATTGTTGCCCTAGGAAACAAGGAAGCACTCTAGTTCATTCAGGGAAGACTGCTGAGAAGGAAGGATTCCTGGCAGGTGCTTTCGGCCATGGGACCATTCAGCCCTGAGTTGGAGAAACCAGAGGCTCTAGAGAACTGAGACCTGTGGGATGCTGTCAATGGTCTGGAGGCTGACACTCAGTGAGATGTCAACACAAGGGGACCCCAAGAACCAGATGAGTCCCAGATGACAGTGTGAAAGTGGTAGGAAGTGACCCAGGGTCATGGGGTGACCCACCTGTGGCAAGTCAGCATGTTGACATGGGATCCTCACTGATCTGGATGAGGGCCAGCACTGCCATGAACAGCATCCTGGGCTTGGATACAGTGGAGTTGGGCGGGCCCATGTCCCCCTAGCCCTTATGCCGTCCCCTTTGGGGTGATCTCAAAGCCCTGACCCAAGGCAACTTATTGACTCTGGCTGTTAGGCCATACAACCCTGATGCAAGGCCATGTATTTACTCTGGCCAGTATGCCATACTACCCTGACCTTACCTCAGGGCACCTATTGATTCTGGCTGCTAGGCCACTCAGCCCTGGACTATGGGCAATTAGACTTCACTGCCCTAGTTCCAAAGGTGGTTACTCTGATGCGGTCCTTTGAGACAGAGGACTGGTGAGAGACCAGTTGGGTAGACTGCAACTTCAGGATAACTTCACAGCCCCATCAACCTCTCCCACCCCCTACTTTCCCAGCAGCTGTGTACAAGAATACCACTGGAGTACATGGGCATGTGCAGATGAACGATTAAATATAAGTTTGGAAATAAAAATGAAGTCCTTTTTCCTTATAATGAGATCATTATGGTGATTTGGGTAAGGTCTTTAGCCACTGTTTAAGGTCAAACTAGATGATCATAACAGATCCTTCTGGCCTTGCAGCCTGAATCTAAACCTTTGTAGTCTTGTATTTAATATAAACAAATTAAGAAAACATATCCCTGATATCACTTATTCATATCTGTAGTAGCTACATAGAAAAGTACTCTTTCCAGGATCTGGGCAACTCTGACAAATTCTTAAAAGTATAGTTCATACATTTTCATTGATACATTGTGATGCTGTGGTAGTCTAAACTAGATTTGTCTTTCCGCACTTAGGTTTGATATAACACCATCTTCCTACATCTCTATTTTGTAAAGTTGTAGTTTACTGCATCTTGACATTTTAATGTGTGTTACCAAAGTCTTGCAGTGACATCAATTTCATTCGTTTGCTTTTTGTGTGTGTTTTCCTTTTTTGTAATGCTGTCTTCCATCATTTTCTGGTATAAAGTCACAGAGTTGTGACAGCTAAATTGAACACAATTTCCTTTCAAAAAGTCAATGTTATTCTGGAGGTGGTGATATTCAGCATATTTTGAAACAAAACGTCAATACCACTGAATTTTCTAGTATTACCGGATGCTTGAAGCAATTAAAAATCCTGCATTACCTCTGAAAGACATTAGATGGCTTTAAAAAAAGTCTTTTGCATAGTTTTCTGTTCCATGACAGTCTAGTCTCATTGCTAACATCCTTTAGGCTGTAAGGTATGACACAACTATACTGGCTTGTTGTTCATTATGGTTGTACATACAGCCTTCCTGAACCAACTCTGCAGTTGTCAAAAGAGCCGACAAGATGTGGAGAGGAAAAGAAGATTCTGTGTCCTGTAGTGCATAGATTATTCTGTATACAGTGATCACTGTAAAGCAGTAAAACAGACTGTAACCATTAAATCATTAACCATTAAGTCATGATCTGAGGACTTTAATAACCTAGTCATAGATTGGAGGTTTATTGCAAAAGGAAGTGGGTGAGGTTCTGCTGCCTGCATTGTGCAGGAAATCAGACTAGATGGTCATATTGGTGCCTTCTGACCTTAGAGTCTATTTGTTCTTCTTCCATGTTTCCTGAAAAAGCAGGTGAATGATTTAGTGGGTGTTGGTCCTGCTTTGAGCAGCAGGTTGGACTAGATGACCTCCTGAAATCTCTTCCAATCCTAATCTTCTGTGATTCTATAAATGCATATTAACAACAATTAAGTTGATATTTGTAGTAGCTGCCTGCACTGCAGTATATTTCTTTTCACAGCTTAGTGCTTTTCTGTCTAAAACTTTGCGTTGATCAGCTCTCTTTGTGAGTCAAGCAAACATTCATCCAGACAAGGAATATAATTCACTGGGTAAACAACCTTCTGACAGATTTTTTTTTCAGAAATAATCTGAGTCTCATCTGGATGTAAGAGAGGTTTGCTTTCCATTTCTCTTCCAACTTTACATTTATTCCCTCTATATTTAGCAGACTTTTATTTGTTTCGGTTTATGAAGCTCTGTTCAAGACTTAATTTATATAAATTGACATTGTGACGCATTCAGAATTGAGAATAGGAAAGCTTAATTCTGCTATTAATACACACGTGAACAAACTTCCCACTAGAATTATATAGATCACAAGTTGAAGGTACCAAGTTGGAGCAGCTGTGAACAAAACTAAATGGCTTTTCATGAATGTTGCAGCATTTTATAAATGATTTTTCATGCCTAATCGCAATCCTAAATCCTTAAATTAGGAGCTCATTTGCCAATACAAAAGCATTTCAACTTTCAAGAAAAAACGCCATGGGAAATTTGTTTATGCTTGAAATTGCACATTGATCAATGCCCCATACTCATTATGTCAATAATAATCCAATAATTGGATTATCCCCTGTTTCTGTTTTCATTTTTTCAAGATTTTCAGAGGGACTGAAAACCTATGAAAGGACAGGCAAGCTGCCTACACCTCTGTGTCTCCCTGCCCATATCATTCTCTGAAATTGAGCAGACAGAGGAAAACAGCTATTGGATTCTGGGGGAGGGATCCTGGTTTGGAGACTTTGGCCAGTAATGCTGCTAGAAGCATGTGGTGAGAAACTTTGCTTGAATCTGTTAGTTTGTTAGGCATTACAAACCACTTTATTTTTCTTAGAATCATTTCTGACTTTTGTGTCTCATTATTTGTACCTATTTAAAATCTATCTATTTAGGTTGGTTATTAGGAAAAGCTTTTTCACTAGGAGGGTAGTGAAGCACTGGAGTGGGTTAGCTAGGGAGGAAGTGGAGTCTCCATCCGTAGAGGTTTTTAAGGCCTCACTTGACAAAGCCCTGGCTGGGATGACTTAGTTGGGGTTGGTCCTGCTTTGAGTAGGGGGGTTGGACTAAATGACCTCCTGAGGCCCCTTCCATCTGATCCTCGATGAGTCTATGATCTGATAGATATAGATACAGATAACTGTTTCTATATAATCCATTTTGTCTAAATTAAAGTATCTGTGTAACTATTTAAGATAACACACTAGAGAATATTATTCCCTCACAGGAATAACAGACTTTATATATAGTGAACTGTCCAGGTGAGGGCTGGCCAGTACAAAGCAAATTTCTGGTTGAAGATCTGGGGGTGGGATGGGTTGGGTCTGAGTACTCTTGAAATATGGGCCACTTACTTTGATGCCTACATGTCAATTAAAATTAAAAATATTGTCCCTGATTTGTCCCTAAACTTTTCTGCAAATCTGCCCAAAGTCATGCACACAAGACCTATTGCAGATCTGGGAACTGAAAATAAACTACATCAGTCCTAGCCATCAGCCAACAGCACAAACCCATCCTGCAGCCTTGTATACTAATAATTTTGTCTTCAGTTATCTATAACACAATCTCTTGGCTGGTCTGCAGGTAGGACAAACAGTGCAGAGGTCTGAGGCATCATTTTGTCTGTCTTTGCTGTTAGGAGAGCAGGAAAGCAAAATGCTTCCATTATTGTGGAAACACAAATGGGTAATACAAGGTTACTCTATTTTCAAGGTTTGCTATTTCCCTGTTTTTATAACAAACATTTTGCTTTTAATGATTTAATGGAGGAAAACATACACTCCTGTTATTCTTTGTTCTGGCGGAAGAAAAACTGATATTATCTAATGAATATGCAAATAACTCAAGGCTTCTTAATAATTGTGTTTAAACCATCTGTTTCTGTAGAATCACTTGAATATTTGCCACATATCTCTATATGGATGTGTGTACAGAAGTTTGAAAGGAATGTTGTATAGTTAAATTACATATCTTAATGAATCAAGGGTTTTATTATTGTCAATAAATACTACTGCTTCAAAATGCTAGAATTAATTAGTGAAAATAAAAAATATTCCAAATTAGGTTCATATTATTACAATACAGGTGAAAATATGCTTGCAATTTATAGAACAGCTGATATTTTCTGGAAATGATTTGTATGTAGAATTGAAACAGACAAACTAATCTTTTCCTACTTGAAGTATTTCAAATTGCATGGATTGTGATAGTATAAGCACAGTGTAGGAAAACATAGTATTGCTTTCATTCCCATCAATAGCTCACAGAAAGTCTAGGACTTTATGTTATAAGGGGGACAAACTGGTCTTTCACAGCTGATGTCTGAGACCAGTATTACACTTCTGGAGGATAACCATCGCCTAAGCACTTCCCTACGGCCTACCACCATTTCCCTTATTCACGGCGCTTTTCAACCCCCTTGCACACAGTCTCCCTTGTGGCTTTCACCCTCCTTCACCCGCCTATGGTTGGTTTAATAACTGAAACCGTTCAAAAATAATTCTCACAGTCCCACAAATAAAGTCCATTACAAAAAATTATAGTTGGCTCAGGCTCTTCTACCAGCTCTGGAACTCTTCTTCGGTCCCAATATGTTCTTCACAGAGCCACTACCCCCGGCCTTTTTTATCTTCGGCTCAGGCTCCCCTCTTCTGTCAGCATCTCCCCTGTTCTTGAGCTTTGTGACATAGCAGACTGGCTTCCAGCCTTCTATTGGTATCTTGCACGTGACTTAGAGTGTCGTTTCACAGCCTTTTTAAGGGACCTGCTTGCAGCCTTCCTAAATTGTCTCAGGGAGGTGTCAGGAAGTGGCATGGTCCATGGACCAGTCGTTGAGAAACATTGACTTAGAGTCTTTTTTTTTCCTGGTATTTATTTCGAAAAAATCACAGAAAAGTTCTTTCTTTCTTTCTTTCTTTCTTTCTTTCTTTCTTTCTTTCTTTCTTTCTTTCTTTCTTTCTT
>ML685779.1:12917547-12930943 GCA_007922175.1 Pelusios castaneus
CTTTCTTTCTTTCTTTCTTTCTTTCTTTCTTTCTTTCTTTCTTTCTTATGATGCTTAATCTATATTTATGCTGCTTATCTCCTCTGTTATGAAGGGAAAAGCATGATATATACTTCCTCTTTCATAGAGTTCCTCCTAATTGGCTTGGAGAGAAGGAACACCACCTCACCCTAGGCTTCAGGGTTCCTGGTGCTGAGCCCTTAAATGGACAGTGTCCTGGAGGGGTTTCCTCATCCAGCTTCTAAATCTCAGGAACCTTTTCCTCTCTTTTGGCTTCAGCTAGTTCCTGTGCTTTTATTCATTCCACTGTTCCTGGAACAGGGTCTTCTAGCCACCTCTAGACTTCGTAGGCTAGTCTACCTCTACAAATACCTGTATCAATAGCACTTTGAGTTGTGGCTCAAGATGGAGGTCAATTCAGCCCCCTCCCTGTGTTTCAGAGCCAGCCAGAGCTGCAACTTCAAAGCACTCTTTATACAGCTATTTTTAGAGCAGCAGTGCAAGCCCTATATCCATTGACCCTGGCTAGGGAGTTCACTTCTAGTTGTTCCAAAATGCTTTGTAGACGTACTGTAAATGTCTGCAGGTTTGGGGCCAATTTTAATGTGAGTATTTGCTAGAAAAATTTCAAGATACTGCAACAGTGCATTTGAAAGCTACAACATATTGGCCAGTGCAGGGAACCTAGGGATGGGGGGAATACCACACAACTAAAAGCAAGCATTCGTGTGTACACACACACACACACACGAATTGTCTGTATCCAGTTTCCAGAGGGGTAGCTGTGTTAGTCTAGTTCAGCAAATTGTTTGTTTTGCTGTATCCAGTTGTCTCCATTCTCCCCACACTTTATTTGTTGCTCATGTTGCTGACTGACAACTACCTGTAGTTTTCACAACTTCTGGCACTTAGGGCCTTGATTCGGGGTGTCACTCTTATTAACGGTAACTGTAGCTTTCACAAAAATGAGTTTTCACACATTTCCACGATTCCTGCCAGTGCTCTTGAGATTCACATTCTCTCCTAACTAAAAGATACCTTTTTTAAATACTGTAAATTTGTTACTGGTCAGTTAACCATTTGTTTTTACTTTCCAGCTCTAATTGTTCCCCCAAAAAGCAGTATATGCATATGCAGAATGTAAATATTGTGGATTTAATATATATATAATTTGCTTAATAGTTGCAACTTTATTCTTATTAGCAACATAATAGTTACTGATTTGTCAAGTCAGTCAAGTTCTCTGTACCTGAATTATGAATGTCTATGAGCCTGTATACTGTTTATACTGTTTGGCGTCACCCCTCGGGGGTGTTATTCATCGAGGGGACCAGGCAGACGCCGGGTTCTTTTTCCACCGGGATTATAGCCCGGCCTTGATCTGATGGAAGGGAGGCGCTGACAGATACATCAGTAGTTAGGGGAACTAGAACTGAATAATAAAGGGTTAAATCGAGCCAGCCGATAACCCAGGTAATTACCAAAGGAATTAAGTGCTGTTTCCATAGGGGAAACAGAAAAAGGGGGAGTGGAGTGTCAGGAATTAACAGTACCATGGCAAATAACAATAGAATAGAATCAAGAGAATTATAAGTACAAAGTGTTTATTACAGATCATCTTGGGTACAAGAAGACTTATATTTTTGCTTATCTCTTTTGTTCGTGCACTCTTTTTTAACTGTTACACACTTGCAAGGTTTATCTATGCTGTTATACTATGATATTCTTGTGCTGCAGCATGCTTCAGAATTACTTGTTATTTAATAACTAAAACTATTCTTATTACTCTGCACTTGCCCCTAGCAACAAAGGGGTGCCCCTAACTTCAAAGGGGACAGCAGGCTATCTACCTGTACTCCCAGGCTGGGGTGCTAAACTGCTTGATCCCTAACCTTAGCCCAATACCTTTTACAACCTAGGTTTGGGGAACTAAAACTAACTTCTAGTTTATCCAGTTGTTAAAAGAACAACCTTCCTGCTGCAATCCCTTTAAGGGGACTGAGCCCTACACATCCCTAACCTTATACCTATCCCCCCGTACCCTCGGGGACCAGGGTGCTAAACTTCCCTTACTGTTTCAGTTACTCATATACCTGTTACTTATATACCTGTAGCTACTCTCGAACCAGTGTTCACCTAGGCCTCTTGTGGTTTCTTAATACTCACCAAACTCCTTACCAACGTGTCAGTTTCGCCACCGTCGGGGATCAGGTGCTGACCTTTCTTTGATGAGCTCGGGCCAACGTGCCAGTCCAGTCAGCTTCATGACTAGGACCTGACCTTTCTCTTTCTTCTCTGGACTGACCCCACTTGCTATAGTGACCGGAGCCACTGGGCGTCTTGAGTCAGTCCAACCCTGTCCGAAGGGGGTATCTGTGGGGCTGATATTTATAGAGCTTTAGCCCCCTGTGCCCCTCCTGTTTTTACAGAGGTTCCCACAGTCTTTGCCACATTGCCATCGATCATTTTAGTTAACTGTCAGCCATTGATCATTTTAGTTAGCTGTAAGCTTATCAGGGAGCTATCAGGGAGTTCTCTTCTCGTTAGGGTGCTCGTTAGGGCTGCAGTGCTTATTAGGTGACGTCAGAGTTCTGGCATAGGTTCATGTGAGCTCTTATGCTAAGGCCTTTGAAAACTGGTTCAGGCTTGGGCCTATACTTGCTAATTACTACTCTTAAAACTAGTTTCCCCTAATAATATAAATTCCCAATAACCTAATCCACTTTATACAGAATGAAGTGCTAGATGCAGACCTGGGATATGTGAGGGTGCTTCCCCTTAAGCTATTTGAAAATCACTGTATGTTTATGAGAGGAGAATTTGGCTTTAAATGAATGATGGCTCCTATCTGTTTCTTTTATTTAGTCATTTAGGTAGCAAAACCAAAAGGGCTATTCTCTTCGAGCAACAGCTTTACAAGAAGGATACTAATGAAACAAACACTAACCTCAAAGTCCTCAGCATAGGATTTTGGCACAGGTGACTTCTCACTTGGTATATCCCTGGGCTGCTGGGTGCTTAAACCTCTGGTGTAAACTAGTTGCCTCACAGCTTTGGGGTCTAAAGGGATTCCTTGAATAGTAGCATTATTCACCAAAGACCTGAGATCACTATACTGGATTTAAGAATATAAAAAGCTCCAGAAAATCTCTGGATGGATGATGTTCTCTACAATGCAGTGTTTGCCAAAATACAGACAACATTTCTAGCAACAATTACATAGCTCTGGCAAGCAGGTTGGAATTAAACCTCTCTTTATTTCTATACTGATGTTTTCCCTGGAAATGTCTTTCTCTTTGATCAGTACAGTGCAAATGTAGTCTCCTGTGAATCCCAGAAATGCAGACTCAACATGTTTTATAGAATGTGATTGCTGTAATATCCTAAGCACCTAGAAGCGTTGCAGTGTGAAACGTGACAAGGCAGTTGATGAGTGATGACAGAATTAATGTAGTCAGATAGAGTATTGGCAACATCATCTTTAGCTCTACTGGCTTTGCTCCCTTTTAAATAGACACAAGTGTTTGTAAGGATATGGTTGTGCCTATTGAAATCATAAGACTTCGCATCCATTTGAGGGGTCCAAATATAAACTAGGAAGTTTTAAGTAGCATGTCAGACCTAGTAGTCAAATGATGAATAAAGTACATCCTGTCAAAGAGGAGTGCTATAATATTAAATGATGCTTTGAACTGGGTGATGGACAAAAACTGCTCTTTGAATGGCTAGGGCCAAATTGGTTTGACAGATTTGAGCTAGAAGAAAATAAGAGGCTCAAATTGTTGTTTAAATTTGAAAAGAATGATTTTACATTTAACTCTTCAATTCCCATCCTCAAACTTTGAGCTGTTAGACTAGGTGGTAGATGAACTTCTATAAGGAAATTTAGATAATTGCAATTAAACTTCAGGTTTGAGTCTTCTGGGGACAAACATATAGGCTATGTCTACACTTACCAAAGTTAATTCTAATTAGTTAATTCAAACTAACTAATTCGAACTAGAAAATTTTAGTTCGAACTAAGCCAGTGCCATGCATGGCACTGGCTTAGTTTGAATTAGTCAATTGCATTAAGCTCAATGTGCCGGTTAGTTCGAACTAAGTGCTTAGTTCGAACTAACACGGCCACATTGGGTTAATTTGAACTAACTAGTTCAAATTAACCATTACTTCGAAAAGTATAAGCGAATTTATTAGTTCGAATTAAGAAAGCCCTTAATTCGAACTAATGAAAGCCTACTGTAGTCAAGGCTTACGTTAGTTGAATTAAGCTTCCTTAATTCGAACTAACTTGCCAGTGTAGACATAGCCATAATGAGTTGGTCGAGTACTAACTGGTGTATATGAAGAAAAACTGATATTTGTATTATTAGGAATCCATTATCTGCTTTGGATAAAATAAGAACTGACTTAAACTTTTACTTCAAACTTAACTCCTTTCTGTGAGTTTTAAACATTTGTTATTTATTTTATTTCCCTGCTGTGTCCCAACACTATTTAGCTTCATCCAGAAGTAATAGAAAACTGAGATGAGTAGTTCAATTTCTACACCAGATTCATAATCTATAGCCAGAAAAAAAACATTAGGGCATCTAGTCTTACTACTATATAACACAGACCATTAAAGTTCACCCATTTACTAGTGTGGAATTCAGTAACTTATTTAGCTAATACACATCACTAGAAAGGCATCCAACCTTGGTCTGAAGACACCAAGAGATGGAGAATTTACAACTTCCCCTGTTGGTTTGCTACATAGGTTAATCATCTTCCTGTTAAAAAATTGTGCCTAATTTCTAATATTAAATAGTCTGGGTTCAGCTTCCAGCCAGTGGTTATTGTTGTCTTTCTCTGCTAGGTTAAAGAGCCCTTTGGTACCTAGTATTTTCTTTCCTGTGAAGGTTCTGCTTTTAGATAGTCTAAAACAGATGGAGCTCTTTAAGTTTCTCCACAGAGAGGCATCTTCTCCTCTCTTTAAATCATTTTTTTGGGGCTCTTTTCAGCACCTGCTCCAATTTTTCAGTATTTAAAAAATGTGGACACCAAAACTGAGCACAGCATTCCAGTATCAGTCTTACCAATGCCATATGCAGAGGTAAAATCACCTCCCTCCTCTTCCTAATGATTGCTACCTTGTTCATACATCCAAAGATCACTTTGATGTTGTGGCAAAAAGAGCCATGTTTGTAGCTCATATTTAGATGCTTGTCCATTATGATCCCTTAAATTTTTCAGTCATGTTTTCCATGATACAGTCCCCCCATTCAGTAGTAAGAGCCTGAATTTTTTGTTCCTAACTTTGCATTTTGCTGTATTAAAATGCATTTTGTTTGAATGGGCTGAGTTTAGCAAGGAATACAGATCAATTTACGTGACTGTACGCATGCAGTTTCAAATGAAATGACTTACAAAACTCTAAGTATGTTACTTTTACATAGTTATCTTCATTAACCAAACTTGCAATCTCATCAAAAAATGAAATCAGGTTTCTTTGACAAACTTATTTTCCATAAAAGCATATTGTCTGACATTTATTATATTCCTATCCTATACATTTTATCAATTGAATTACATATCAGCTTTTCCATTATTTTTTTTTCCAGGACTGAACCCACCCATAGTTACCCAGATAATTTTGTTGGACCTTTTTGAATATTTGTACATCAGCACTCTTCCAGAAATTCCTGGAAGAGTCTTAATGTTTTCTGCAATTTTTCTGATATTTCAACTTTTGTTTTAAATGAGCAGCAGTGGGTCAGAGATCTCTTCAGCTGGTGTTTTCAGGATTCTTGGGTACAATTTATCCAGGACTACTTATTTGAAAATGTTTTATTTAAAATGGTTGTCTAATATTCTCCTTAGTTACTAATGAAATAAAAAGTACTTCATTGTCCTCATGTGATACAACTACATCATTCTGCTTCTTTCCATACAGAACAGAAATACTTATTGACAACTTCTGCCTGTTCTGAATCATTAATAATTTTACCTTCTCCATGTAGGAATACACCAATCAGGGGCGTTGCTGGATAGTCAAAAGATCCAGGGCTTCACTCTACCCCCCTTCAACCCCCAAACCCCCTCCACACCTCTCCAGGCCCCTCCATCCCTAGCCCCCATTCGTCCCCCAACCTCCTCCATCCCTCCCCAGCCCCCCACCTAGTCCCCCTCCAGCCATCCATAATCCCCTCCACCCCTCCCCAGTCTCCTTGTCCCCATGTCCCCTCCACCCCTCTCCAGGCCTCTAACTCCATCCATCCCTCCCCAGCTCCCCACCCAGTCCCCCTCCAGCCGTGCATAGCCCCCACCCAGTTTACTTGCCCCTCCACCCCTCTCCAGGCCTCTAACTCCATCCATCTCTACCCAGCTTCCCACCCAGTCCCCCTGCAGCTGCCCATAGTCCTCTCCACTGCTACCCAGCCCCCAGCCAGTCTCCTTGTTCCCTCCACCCCTCTCCAGGCCTCCCTCCAGCCCCTTCGCAGCCCCCTTACCTGGCCGGAGGCTCGGAGCTGCAGGGACGGCCAGCAGAGCTGCTTCTGGGCCAGGCCGCTCCCACCCTGAGCACGCTCTGTCTGAGCATGCTCAGGGCGGGAGATTTGAATCTCCCCAGCCCGGCCACAGCAGGAGTCTACGGCTTCGCTGGGGCCCCTGGGTGGAACGCAGTGTTCCACCTGGGTGCGCATGTGCCTGCTGGGGAAAATAGATTCGGGGCTCAGGATTTTCTCCCCGGGGCTGGCGCCCTGCCAGCCCGACGACAACGATGCCTCTGGCACCAATATCATTTTTGTTCATTTGTTTGTTCATGATATATTTAAAGAACTCTATTTTGTACTTAGGCCTGACATCCATGGATTTTTCCAATGTTTTTAGCTTCTCTTTTCAAATTTTATACTTCATATCTTCTAATTTATTCTGATGCCTATTTACTTCTCCTTCCATCATTTGTTTATATGTTGTATTGCTTTTTTATTTTTAATATTTCCTTCACTTTGCTACTGCTCCAGGATGGGCTTCTTAGCCAAAGTTGTTGCTCTCTTATGGAATCTTGGTTGTTGTTTTTTTTTGCCATCTAACAAATTCTCCTTAAAGAACTCTCAATTTTTATTCATGTTTTTCTGCTTTTTTTTTCCTTCTTCCAGTCTTTTTGAAGCACCAAGTATATTACTGTTTGGGATTGTCCTGTGTATGTCAATATTGAATGTATCAGGTCATTATTACTCCATATGCAACCGCCAACTTCAAGTAGATGGATCAATTAATCTTTATCCACCATAATGAGGTCCAAAATAGTTACCCTGTGTTCAGTGTTTTATCTTTTTTATTAGAAAATAATCTCCGTTTTTTAGGAATTCTAATAATATTTTATGACTGGCTGCGTGAGATCTCCAGTAACTTGTTTGTCTGAAGTGCCAGAGAGATGGTCATGTTAGTCTATTACAGGAAAACAAACAAGGAGTCCTGTGGCACTTTTAAAGATTAACAAATCTATTTATTGTATGAGCTTTCGTGGGCACAATCCCACTTCATCACATGCATGAAATTGAAAATGTAGCATATTAGGTATAAATATATACATACAGAGAAGGGTGGGTCTCAAGGTAAATTCATACCTTTCCAGAGGGATAGACTGCTAGCCTAGCTCTGCAAAATAAACAAGCTGTTTTTATTTAAACAGCATGGAAGAAGGAAGCAAAAGTTGTAAGCAAGATTTGAGAAGATAATAGAGGGGAAATCACTATGCTTTTTTGTGAAGTTCAGCCATGTGGAAGTCTGTGTTGAGGGTTGTTTTTTTATGAGCGTTTTCAGTGTTCCGTCTATTATCAAAATCATAATGAGGAATTTTGTTTACATTACTATCAAACTGTAGATAAAATCCATCCTTCTCTTCCTCTTCTTCTTATTCAGTTGATGCTTAACAGCAGAACACACTTGCGTATAGTTTATCATAGACAGTAGTGAGCCTTGCTATGATGGATCTACCCAGACACTAGTTTCCAGCTGTTCATTGAAATAACTGCTGTCCTGTCCAAAACCCCATCCCTATGCTCTGCTTGTCCACATGAATGTCTGGTATAAAGGAAAGTATAACTTCCAGATGTGAACTCTCTTGTATCCATCCAGTGTATCTCCTGTATAGTAGAAAAAGAAACATGCAATTTCCTTAAAGTCTTTGGTACTAGCTCAGTCTGTCCTGCAATAAATAGATATCTAACATTTTGGCTCGCAATATGTTTAACTGTTATCCAAAATTCAAGATTATTTCTATTTGTTAGGGCCTAGGTCAAAATCCATATAAATCTGTCTGGCTTCCTACAAGAAGCATATTTCAGATATAATGGTTTGTTAGGCCAATTTATTGTATCCAGCTCCTGAGAATGCAAGGCTATAGCCTGCTGACCTGCTAGGAACATATCAGCAGTTCTACTCTAGTGGGGACAGTATTTATGTGGGCAGTATTTAATCTCTTCAGTATGAGGGGAGATTAAAAAGACTGGGATTTTTCATCTTGGAAAAGATAACTGAGAAAGGGGATATGATAGAGTTCTATAATATCTTGACTGATCTGGAGAAAGTGAATAAGCAACTGTTACTTATTCCTTCCTATAAAACAATGAGTCACCCAATAAAACTTATAGGCAATAGGTTAAAACATACAAAAGGAAGTACTTCTTCACACAACACAGCCAGCCTGTGAAACTTGTTGCCAGAGGATTCTGTGAAGATCAAAACTATACCAGGGTTAAAAAAAAAACTAAACAGGTTCATGGAGGATATATCCATCAATAGCTATTTGGCAGGATGGTCAGGGATGCAAAACCATGTTCTGATTGTCCCAAGCCTCTGTTTGCCAGAAGCTGGGAGTGGATAACAGGAGATGAATCACTTGCTGATTGCTTTTTCTGGTCATTCCCTCTGAAGCACCTGGCATTGGCCACTGTGGGAAGACAGGATACTAAGCTGGGTGGACAATTGGTCTGACTTAATTGTGTGTGTGTGTGTGTGTGTGTGTGTGTGTGTGTGTGTGTGTGTAAACCCTTTTCCTTCTTGCCAAAAAAAGTAAGCAAGCTCAGTGTGCCCCAATTTGAAGTCAGTTTACCTTCTCCTAGGTACAGTGGATTCATGGCATTTATTTTGTAATATTTGTTGTGATCTTTCTGGCTTTCCTCCAGATAGGTTACCTCCATCCACCAGCTGGGCGATGCACCTCTATGCCATTGTACCCCAGCTAGAAGAACTGTATATAGGCAATTACTTTTCATCTCTTCACATTCTTTGTCACATTGGTTCAATTTGTTTGCATCTTGCTGAGTTTCTTTTGCCTTCTTAGCACTATCCCCTTGCTTTTAATTTATCTCCTGGATATTCCAGCTAGTCTATATCCAAAAAGAATAGGTTCCTGACCTCTGAGGAGATGACCATCTCGTATATATAGTCCTCCTATCACTGGAAAGTGTCCTAATACTCCATGAAACCAAAGCTCTCAGATCAGACTCCTGATAGTAATTGAGCTAGAAATGCCAAAAGCAGAATTTTTCCAGTGTGGTGTTCCTACTGAGAAATAGGATATCAAGTTTTGAGTAAAAATGAAAAAATGAACTTTGGGGGAAAAGAAAACATATTTTAAGAATCTAGAGTTTTGTTTTAGCTTTAGAGCTTTTGGGTCAGGCTTGGTGTGCATTCTTGGAGAAGACTCGTGTGTGTGTTTGTGTTTTTGTTTTTGTTTTTTCTCTTCCCTCCCTCACTCTCCGAATCTGTTATCTTATCCTTAACAACTGACATGTGCAGGGGCTTTTTAATTAGAAAGCTTCATTTGTGTCGATGGTACTAAAGCCCTAGAGGATAAAGTTATATAGCATCAGTCATACTCAGGGTGTATCAAAGAGTGGTAGAAGCAACAAATTAGATATTAGAACACTGACTGTGGGAAAATATAGGAGCTTTAATTCTCCATAGCTTATATGCCACCCTGTAGGTGAGGGCTCAATTTAGGGCTCAATTTTGTAACCCTTACCATATTGAGAATTACTTATTCAAGCAAGTGACCCTAATTAAGTTTATTTACTACTCACAATGTTTCAGATTTGGGTCCTTGAGAAGGGTTTCATTCCAGTGCCATCCTGATATAACATTACTACAAAACCATAATCAGATATAATATAATTTGAAAATTATTGTATACTTCTGCTGCCTTACGTATTCATTTACATAGATATATTCAAAACATATGCATGCAGAGCTCTAGTTGCATATACAACTCCATAACGTATACATATTAAACAGTAACCAAAAGTTAAAACCTTCTGTTGCCTCAAAATGTATAACTTGTCCAAATTTTTCATAGCAAAGAAATTCTAAGCGCGAAATGGAATTGTGACAAATAAGACACTGTAAGTTGGCACAATGAGGAGAACATGTTGATGGTCTCGGATCAGTGGGAGCAGTATGCATCTGGTACTGGCATAGTGACAACCTTATTCTCCTTTTCAGAATTTGCTAAGTTCCCATCTAGTTTTCATTTGCCTCATAGTGCCAAGACTGGCTAATTGTGAGTCTGTGATATCACCTGTATGTTTGTGGATCAGTTGTATATTTCCATCTAACTATTGCTGGATCTTTGATCTCTGTACAGAAGGACAATGCAACAAAATATGTCTGAAGTTTTAAAAACCATCTATTTTACCTCGATATTTTTCAAATTTGCTAGACAAAAGTATACTAGATTCTGCACATCTGTAAGTCAAGCACTGTTGTTTGAGGGGTTAAGAAGGTGTGAGATAAATTTACCTTTTTAGATTGATTCCTACAGTGATGGATTCCAGAGGGGTAGCAATGTTAATCTATTGTGGCACTTAAGAAGAATAACACATTTATTAAGACATAAACTTTCATGGGTTACAATTTGCTTCATGAAAGCTTATGTCTTACTAAATTTGTTAATCTTTATAAGTGCTAGAAGACTTCTTATTTGTTTAAAGTAATGATAGCACCCTGGAAAATACTGCCTTGCAAACAGGGAATTAAACAGAGATCCATGTTGCTTTATGTTCTCTTGGAATCATGAAAGGAACAAAATCAATGTTAGTCAGAAGGAAAGAAGATATGGTCAGAAATATTAATAAATGATAATGTATGTAATGACATGAATGTATATCACATTCTTCAGTAAAGGTTGGTGCCTAATAGATCCCTAACCCAGAGTGCTAACAATCAGAACAGATGAGACAGAAAACCCGAATGCTGGGAAGCCATTTGAGATTGACGTTGCATGTGTGGTCTTTCAATTACCGTTGACACTGTGACCTGTTCTTGCTAAATTTAGAATTTTATCCTGGTTTTTTGCTGCTGCTTTGGATTGGTTCAGATCTCGTGTGTCTCCCCTGGAGTTATATACTAAAGTAATTTAGGGGTCACTCTTTTCTTTAGCTACTATAATCTGTAAATATTACCTCTCATAGGGGAATATAAATTATAGAATTAAAAAACTCACAGACATGCCATATTTGGCTCACAATTTGCAACGACGAGTTAGCCTGGTAACTGTACTCTTTCAATATGTGACTTTTAACCTCCTTTCTTTGAGTCATGACTGTTTACAGAAGGGGCAAAGTCCATATTAAAGACCTACACTATTTTTTAAAATGTATTCTTCCATAAGAAAAAGAGGAGCTACTGTTCAGCAAACCAAGCTTTTTTTTTCAAGAATTTTCATGCTCTACTTCTGATCTGAATAGCTAAATTTAGCACTCATCCCTATTCTACAGTCAGTGGAAATATGTAATAATTATTTCAATGGGTTGCACCTTGTGCCTTATTCTTGACTAATATAGGACATGACAATATCTGCTATATTTAAGTAACAACATGAGTGAAATCTGATTTTGGACCCTGACAGTGATTTACTAGTGACAAATAAATACTAGAGAAAAGCTGAGATATTTGTGGTGTACATGGAATGAAATTTTTCATGTTTATTTAAAAAAACAAAACAAAACAAAAAAAACCTCAAACAAAACAAAACCAGGCAGAATAATGCCCAATGGGATACTGGAGTAAATTGTCAAATAATGTATTTTATTTTAAATAGTTCTGGTTGAATAGTTTGTTTGATTATTGTAGTTTAGGTGTAGTCTTTAAAATGAGCTGATGTGCATTTTCAGTTAAATCCTTAATGCCTGTTCCTTTGTGCTACTTCTCAGAGATTTGATTCTAATACATGAAACAGAAAATGTTATACAGCTGAAAAGTTTGTCGGAATGGCAAAAAAATGAACCAAGTAAGCAGGGAGGCTTCTTTACCAAACAGATGAATTCCAGTGAGGAGGCAGAGGCTAGGGGGAAATTGGGCTGAATCCTAAAAGTATTATACCAGATCCTGATTGTTACCTCATATGTCTTCTTTTCTGTGTATTGCCTTTATTAGAGCAAGAACCCTGAGTGAACACAAGGGCTGCGTCTACACTGGTTAATTAAGTCGACTTAAGCCTGATTAAGTCGACTTAATTTACCCTGAGTCTACACTGCGGTTTCTTTAAGTCGACTTAAGCAGCTTGCTTAAGCCGACTTAAGGAAATTAAAGTCGACTTAATTAAAATTAAGTCAACTTTCTAACACCACCTTCCTAATCGATCTAAGGCTTAAGTCGACTCTCTAGAGTCGACTTAAGCCAGTGTAGACGTGGGGTAGCCCTAAGTCGACAAAGTCGACTTAGGGCATGGGTCCCTTCTCGCTGGGACGACTCAGGTCCCGGCAAGAAAGGACCGCAGGGCTTGCTTCCTTCTCCCCATGACCCACGCTCCAGCTGATCAGCAGCTGGAGCGGGGACCCTGGGGAGAAGGAAGCCCCACACTCTCCACACTCCCTCCTAGCCAGGATGAGGAAGGAGAGCTGGAGACCCGCGCTTCAGCTGCTCAGCTGCGGGCAGCTACAGCGGGGATCCCAGCAAGAAGGGACCTCAGGGCTCCCTTCTCGCTCGGACCACTCAGGTCCCAGCGAGAAGGAAGCCCCGCGATCCCTTGTCCCCGGGACCCATGCTCCAGCTGCTGCAGCTGGAGCGCGGGACTCGGGGACAAGCGAGCCCCACGGTCCTGACCAGGAGGGAGTGCGGGAGACCACACTCCCTCCTGGCCACGACCGCTCGGTCCGGCCAGGAGGAAGCCCGGGGCTCCCTTGGCCAGCGCTGCGCTCCAGCTGTCTCTCTAGACTCCACCTATCCAGGAGGGGGAAGAGCATATTTGGAAGCAGACTGGCTAACCTGGTGAGGAGGGCTTTAAACTAGGTTCGAAGGGGGAAGGTGACCTAGGCCCACAGGTAAGTGAAACTGAGGGAAACCTGGGGGAAGGCATGGAACTTGGGGGGTGCTGGGGCTGTAACAGCAGGAATAAAAGAGAGGGTAGTTG
>ML685779.1:12931343-13058396 GCA_007922175.1 Pelusios castaneus
TACAAATGCTGGAGGAACCAACTAGGGGCCTTGCACCTCTAGACCTATTGCTCACAAACAGAGAAGAATTGATTGGGGAAGTAGAAGTGAATGGCAACCTGGGCAGCAGCGACCATGAGATGGTAGAGTTCAGGATCCTGATCAGTGGAAGGAAAGAAGCAGAACACACACCCTGGACTTCAGAAAAGCAGATTTTGGCTCCCTTAGGGAGCTGATGGGCAGGGTCCCATGGGAGGCTGATCTGAAGGGGAAAGGTGTCCAAGAGAGCTGGCTGTATTTTAAAGAAACCCTGTTAAAGGCACAGGAAGATAACATTCCGCTGTGCAGAAAGAACAGCAAATGTGGACGGCGACCAGCGTGGCTTAGCAGGGAACTCTGTGGGGAGCTGAAACATAAAAGGGAAGCTTACAAGAAGTGGAAGCTTGGACAGATGACAAGGGAGGCATATAAAGATATTGCTCGGGGCTGCAGGGATAAAATCAGAAAGGCCAAAGGACAATTGGAGTTGCAGCTAGCAAGAGATGTGAAGGATAACAGAAAGGGGTTCTATAAGTATATCAGCAACAAAAAAAAGGATCAGAGGTGGTGTAGGTCCCTTACTGAATGAGGCAGGCATCCTCGTGGAGGATGATGCGGAACAGGCTGAAGTACTCAATGCTTTTTTTACTTCAGTCTTCACAGCTCCCAGGCTACTGCACGGGGTAACGCGGAATGGAGAGAAGAGCAGCCCTCAGGGATGGAAAGTCAGGTTAGGGAACACTTAATGAAATTGGATGTGCACAAGTCCATGGGGCCAGATGAACTGCATCCGAGGGTGCTGAGGGAGTTGGGGAAAGTGATTGCAGAGCCGCTGGCCATTATCTTTGAGAACTCATGGTGAATGGGGGTGGTCCTGGAGGACTGGAAAAAGGCAAATATAGTACCTATCTTTAAGAAAGGGAAAAAGGAGGATCCGGGGAACTACAGACTGGTCAGCCTCACCTCAATCCCTGGGAAAATCATGGAGCAGGTCCTCAAGGAATCCATCCTGAAACACCTGGAGGAAAATAGAGTGATCAGGAGCAGTCAACATGGATTCACCAAGGGCAAATCGTGCCTGACCAACCTGATTTCCTTCTATGATGAGATGACTGGATTTGTGGATGAGGGAAGAGCCATTGATGTGGTATACCTTGACTTTAGGAAGGCTTTTGATACGGTTTCCCACAGCATTCTCATCGGCAAGTTAAAGAAGTATGGGTTGGACGAGTGGACCGTAAGGTGGATCGAAAACTGGTTAGATCAACGGGCTCAGCGGGTAGGAATCAATGGCTCGATGTCTGGTTGGCAACCGGTAACGAGTGGAGTGCCCCAGGGGTCGGTCCTGGGGCCGGTTCTATTCAACATCTTCATTAATGATCTTGATGATGGAATAGACTGCGTGCTTAGTAAGTTTGCGGATGACACCAAGTTGGGGGGAATGGTAGATTCTCTGGGGAGCAGGGACAGGATCCAGGGAGACTTGGACAAATTGGAACACTGGGCCGAAAGAAACTTCATGAGGTTCATCAAAGACAAGTGCAAAGTCCTGCACTTAGGACAGAAAAATCCCATGCACTGCTACAGGCTGGGGACCGATCGGCTAAGTAGCAGAGCTGTAGGAAAGGACCTGGGAATTATGGTGGATGGGAAGATGAATATGAGCCAACAGTGTGCCCTTGTTGCCAAAAAGGCCAATGGCATATTAGGCTGCATCAGTAGGAGTATTGCCAGCAGATCGAGGGATGTGATAATTCCCCTCTATTCGACACTGGTCAGGCCGCATCTGGAACACTGTGTCCAGTTTTGGGCTCCCCACTACAGAAAGGATGTGGATAAATTAGAAAGAGTCCAGTGGAGGGCAACAAAAATGATTAGGGGGCTGGGGCACATGACTTATGAGGAGAGACTGAAGGAACTAGGCTTATTTAGTCTACAGAAGAGAAGACTGAGGGAAGATTTGATAGCAACCTTCAACTACTTGAAGGGTTGCTCCAAAGAGGAGGGAGCTAGGCTGTTCTCGAGGGTAACAGAGGACAGAAAAAGGAGCAATGGTTTCAAATTACTGCTGGGGAGGTCAAGGTTGGATATTAGGAAAAACTTTCTCACTAGGAGGGTGGTGAAGCATTGGAATGGGCTATCTAGGGAGGTGGTAGAATCTCCATCTTTGGAGATTTTTAAGGCTTGGTTAGACAAAACCCTGGCTGGTGTGATTTAGGGGGAGTGGTCCTGCATTTTAGCAGGGAGTTGGACTAGATGACCTCGTGAAGTCCTTCCAACCCTATTATTCTATGACTTAAAGTCAACTTATGAAAGTCAATCTTTTTAAAGTCGACTTTAATTCCCTAGTGTAGACAGAGCCAAGGGAGTTGTTTGAGAGTTTCACCAAAGTTCATGCACCAAAAGAGTTTTCAAGCTGCCGACACTCCTGCAACAGAACAAGGAAAATAGCTGTGAATTGTTTCTGGTTAAAAGAAGCATTTCAAGGATTCCATTTTTCAGCAAGAGCCAAAGAACTTATAGAGGGAATGCTATGAGTATTTTTGTACAAGTGCAGCATGCAAAACTCTGCCACCAACCTCATCAAAATCCTCGAACCTTTTTCTTGAACCCCTTCCTAAAGGGGCTTTCTTTACTTCTAAACTACGCTGCTAAGTATGCCTAGATTACATTTTCAAAGTGTGAGTGTGAACGTACAGGCACTCACAGGTTCATTACAGAAATCCCTGTTGCAGGTATGCAGGCTGGGATTGTGAGTGTGCAAAGGTATATGCATGCACATATAGGTGAATGTTGGGGAAGGGAATTCTCCCTCCCTCTATGGTTCCTCAATGCTGTTGGCAGTGTTCAGGTGCTGGAAAAATCCTGGAGCATGTAAAGGGAGAATTCCTCTGGTATAGGCATTGCATAGTGCCCACACAGTCTCCCCTATGGGCCCCAAGCCCCAGAATAGGGAACATGAGAAGAACTGGAAGATATAGGTGTGCACAGCCATATGGGTGTTCTCAGCGTTGCCACTCTTAAGTTATATTGCGAGTCCCCAGGCTCTTTCTTCTTCACCTTGCACTGCAAGTTTAGTGCTGCACCTCACAGAGGCACAGCACAGAATCTCAGCCTGGGTGTTATGTGTGAGAAAGTGCATGTACACTTAAAAACTATTCAGTGCTGTATAGGCTTAAATCTCGTTGCCACGCTAACCACACCTGCTAAATGAATGTTTGTTTTAGTAAATGCACCTCATTTTTTGGGTGACTTGAAAGAAATTAATACTTCTAATAGCAATTACTATATTATTCACAAAGCTGCCTATATCAACCTTTCACTGCCTATACAATTGCAATTTCTGCAACCAAGTATAGCATGGATATAAACTATAATATAACTTTCAATTGTCTCTCGATCCCTGACAGAAAGGTTAACAAATCAGGCCCTGTGGGGGAAAAAAATGGAGGGAAGAACATTCTGTCACCAGAATGGTTCTGGAGAATCCCTCTTAACAGTTCCATCTCTCTCTCACTCTGAGGGATCTCCAACTCGAGTGCCTTGGTTGGCCTCAACTGTTGCAGTAGGGCCCAAGAGATTCAATCTGTTGATAACAGAGATATACATTATATAGGGGTTTAAATATCAAACCCAACAACTTGAACCTCCTGGGCCCCAGAGAAAGGCCCTGTAGGTCACAGAGCCTAATGTTATGCTCACAGAGATGTTGTAGTCTGAATTTAATATCTGGAAAATGTTCTATAAATATTATTATTACTTGGGACAATAGCTGAAGTGCACTCTCTCCCACCTATAGTATTAAGTATATACGACTCCCCAAGCAGTTGGTACAATTTTATTTAGTCATTTTAAGTCTTTTTAAGGACAGATAACCAAATTAAGATAAGAATTAGTGTGTGTGTGTGTGTGTGTGCACGCATTGTGTTTGGGTAAGCAAAATTACAGTGTTTTTACATTTGCAATTACTTATCTAAATTGAATCCTGAGATGGCCACCTGTCTATGTTCTGGTCTACCAACAAATCCTCCTAGACTAGAAACATCTTACTCCAGTAAAAGACTGTTTTTCTAATGTAGCTTATACCAGTTACTCAAACAAAATAATCTATAGTACCAAAAGGATGCTTTTCCTAGTCTAACTGCATCCACACCAGGACTTTTCTTGGCACAGCTAAGTCAGTTAGGGTATGATTTTTTCACATTAATAACTGACATAGCTATACTAGCACAACTTTTAAGACAAGACCAGCCCTGTAATTTAATAGTTAAAAGTTCCCACAAAAAAGTCAAAATGATACCATTCTTCTATTAATTTAGGGTATCTTTCTTATAAATATTTTCTTAAAAACCATCACAATTACATCACTGATATAAAAGATGATCTTGGGGGAAATATATAGAGGTAGCAGGCAGAAAGACAGTTTTATTGTGAATTTAGCCAATAAACATGTGAACCAGTCAATGGCAAAAGTCAAAGGTTACTGTATTTGCCTTTAAGGTCAAAGCAGGAATAAAACTACTATCGAAGTATCCAGAGTTGAGAAGTCATAAATTTATTAACACTGAAGGAAAAATCTGAGCTGATTATAAGACTTCCAATAGGATTCTAGGTTCCTCTTTCAAATAAAACACAATCAATATAATCCATCAGAGCAGTCCTATGTATTAGATTTTTTTATTATTATTTAGGAGGTCTTTGCAGAGTTCAATTTATGTTATTGGCTTCACTTTGATATACAAGAGGCAGAGTGTGCTAGAACTCTCTATATACTATTCATCCTTTCCTGCATCAGTGCTCCTCCTCTAACCCAAGAGAGTAATCCATAGTCAAATAAATAGGTAAAAACAACTTAATTTTATCTAAACTATAGGTCAGGGTAGCATGTAGACAAGTATTAGTTTTGGCCCATCTCTAGTGATAATGCTGAGAGCAATGCATAGTCAACGATGTGATGTTTACTGAGAAGGAAGCCTGAGATACTAAACTTCAAAAATTGCTTACCGTATATTTGTACTTTCACACTGTATTACTTTTCATAAAGTTTCATGAGGACATTTAGGAGGTCATTAAACATAACCCCATTAACACTAATCATATTTTTCATAAAATTTTGCAATTATGTAAATATATGTGCACTAATTACTCAATTAGACCTACAGTAATTATATTATCTACAGAGACAATTATAATCTAAGATTACATTAAAAACCAAGTTGTACAATACAAATGACATTACAAATATTACTGTTGTAAAAACAAAAAGTGTGGAAGTTCACAGTTAAAGCTTAGGCCAGCTCTTCAGCTGGTATATATTAGTGTCAGACCATTGAAACACCCTCTTATCTATGTCTTTGCTCCGTGTCCTCATTTCTAGAGACAATTATAACAGTCAGGGATGCCTTAGTCATCCCCCTTTTTATTCAAGCCCTTGTTCCAGCAGTAGATAGGAAAATAATACAGGAAGAGATAATGTGACACTCTACTTCCCAAGGACCCTTCTGTGATGTGGGAATCCTGCTGTGACCTGTCAGGAAGAATCAGTCCTATATATCTACTTCCAAACATTTATGAGACTTAACATGAGATTTGATAAAAATGTTCAAAAAAGTCAATGTGCTGTACCTACAATGAATTTTGTAACAAACTTCCTGTTCAGTAGAATAGAAACAAAAATTGCATTAATGTTGAGCTATTGGATGGATCTAGAAAAGAATTTGCACAAGTGAAATCATCTGCAGAGGGGGCGCTGTGTTAGTCTGCATATAGCAAAAACAAGAGTCCTGTGGCACCTTAAAGACTAACACATTTCTTCAGCCATAAGCTTTTGTGGGCTCCAACCTACTTCGTCATATGCATGAAATGGAAACTACAGTTGAGAGGTGTGTGTCTATATATATATATATATATATATGCTGGGGTGAAGGAGGGCAAGTGTTAGCAAAATCTATTCAGTTAGGGTAGATGAGGTCCATTCTCATCAGTTGATTAGAAGGTGAGAATCTGTGAAGAGGGACAATTTACTTTTTGTAATCTGCTAACCATTCCAAGTCCCTATTCAGACCCAGTCTGTGTCAAATTTGCAAATAAATTCCAGCTCTGCAGTTTCATGCTGAAGTCTGCTTTTGAAGTTTTTCTCTTGGAGTATGGCAACTTTCAAGTCTGCTACTGAACATCTAAGGAGATCGAAGTGTTCTCCTACTGGTTTATGGATGTTGCCATTTCTGATGTCCGATTTGTGTCCATTTATTCTTTGGGATAAGGACAGTCTGGTTTGGCCAATGTACATGGCAGGGGGGCATTGCTGGCACATGATGGCATATACCACATTAATGGATGTGCAGGTGAATGAGCTCCTGATGGTGTGGTTGATGTGGTTGGGACCTGTGACGGTATCACTGTAGTTGATGTGTGCGCAGAGTTGGCAATAGGGTTTGTTGCAGGGATAAGTTCCTTGGTTAGTGTTCGTACTGTACAGTGTTTGGTTGCTGGTGTATTTGCTTCAGGTTGGGGGGCTGTCAGTAAGCAAGGATTGGCCTACCTCCCAAGGCTTGAGAGAGTATGGGATCATTTTCTAGGATAGGTTGTAGATCTTTGATGTGCTGGAGGGATTTTAACTGGTGGCTGTAGGTGATGGGCAGTGGTGTTCTGTTGTTTTCTTTGTTGGGTCTGTCCTGTAGTAGGTGACTCCTGGGTACCCATCTGGCTCTATCGATCTGTTTTTTCACTTCCCCAGGTGGGTATTGTAGTTTTAGGACAGTTTGGTAGAGATCTTGTAGGTGTTGGTCTCTGTCTGAGGGATTGGAGCAGATCTTGTTGTATCTTAAGGCTTGGCTGTAGATGAAGGATTGTGTAATGTGTCCAGGATGGAAGCTGGAGGCATGTAGATATGTATTGCGATCAGCTGGTTTTTGGTATAGGGTGGTGTTAATGTGTCCATCCCTTAATCATACTGTAGTGTCCAAGAAGAGGATTTCGTGTGTGGACTGGTCCAGGCTGAGGTTGATGGTGGGTGGAAATCTTCAAGGGACTCTTTCTCCTGGGTCCAAATGATGAAAATGTCATCAGTGCAATGTAAGTAAAGGAGAGGTACTTGGGGACGAGATTTGAGGAAGCAATGTGTTCTAGGTCAACCATAAAAATGTTGGCATACTGTGAGGCCATGGAAGTACTCATAGCCGTGCCACAGACTGGAAGATATAGATCATCTCCAAATCTGAAGTAGTTGTGGGTCAGGACAAAGTCACAAAGTTCAGCTACCAGGTATGCCATGTCATCATCAGGGAAATTGTTCCTGATGGCTTCTAGTCCATCTTTGTGTGGAATAGTGATGTAGAGGGCTTCTACATCCATCATAGCTAGGATGGTGTTTTCTGGGAGATCACCAATGTATTGTAGTTTTCTCAGGAAGTCAGTGGTATCACGAAGATAACTAGGAGTACTGGTGGCGTAGGGCCTGAGGAGAGAGTCCACATAGCCTGACAATCCTGCTGTGAGAGTGCCAATGCCCAAGATGATGGAGTGTCCAGGATTCCCGGGTTCATGGATCAGTGGACAGAATACCCCTGGTTGGGGCTCTTGGTGGGTGTCTGTGTAGATTTGCTCTTGTGCTTCTTCAGGGAGTTTCTTAAACAGATGTTGTAGTTTCCTTTGGTATTCCTCAGTGGGATCAGAGGGTAGTGACTTGTAGAATGTGGTGTTAGAGAGTTGTCTGGCAGCCTCCCATTCGTAATCTAACCTATACATGATGACTACAGCACCTCCTTTGTCAGCCTCTTTGATTATAATGTCAGAGTTGTTTTTTAGGTTGTGGATGAAATCAACTGGTCTACTTAGGTTCAGTGGAATTAGTGTTCACCTATTGATCACAAAGTGGGTGGAGAAGATCTCAACAGCTAAACTCTGCCCAGGAATATAGAAGCAAATTACTTTGGCATTTACGATTATTTCACTCATTCAAAAACATGATTAGATGTTTCTCTAATTGCCTTTGTTACAAAATATTTTACAAACAGAATATACCAGACTTCATTTCTAAGTATGTACTGAGGCATTGGCTTGACTTCTTACATGTGAAAGAGTAGACTATCTTATGAATACTGAATCTTATGAACATAAAGAGCAATGTGCCTTACCAGATTGCCTACATGAAGCATGAGATAAGAGACTTGATTTATATAGAAATACACTTCATTTAACTGAATGTGGTGTTTGTTTTTGATGTATAACCACACAAAAAATCTTTCCAGTAATACATCTTGTTTCCCAAGGAGTTGTGACATGTGGACAGATGTAGTTGAAATCATTTGCTCAGCTTCAAAAGCTCTAATTTATCAACCAAAATGTAGTGGTGCAGTGGCTCCACTATGGACAGGAAAGGGTTAACTGGCCTGAAAAGGGTTAAAAAGGGGGCCTGGCTGCAGCAGCCAATCAAGGGCGAGCAGCCTGTATAAGAGGAGAAGCAGTAGGGCAGAGGTTTCAGTCTGCCTGGGAAGTTGGAAGAGAGAAGGTCTCTCCCTTGCTAGCAGGCTTCAGGGCTCAGGACCACAGAGAGCTACAGTGCATCCACTGTGAGCTGGCCAGCGGCTGAGGATCCTAATCCAGAGGACTGCAGGAGCGGCTGGAGCAGTAGACTGAGTGTGAGGGCCCAGGAGCAGATGGCTGCTTGACACAAGGATAGTAAGCCCCTGAGGTTCCAGGAGGGGCACAGACTTGCTGCCCCCTAGACTCTTTTAAACTGTGGGCTGGACACAAGCGAGCTGGACTAGGACAGCATGGAAGCAGTAGAGACTAACCACAGCCACTGCCCCAAAGTGGGTCAGTGGGGTTAGTTGTACTCCAGAAGGAGTTGACTATGGGCTTGGCTGGAGGTCTAAGACCACACAAAAGGACTCAGGACTAGAGTCCCGCGTGTGGAGAAGCAGAACCCCAGACTGCCAGCAGGGGGACCACTTGAGCCTAATTCCCCAGCAACACCACCAGTAGGTGCCCTGCTGGTGAGTCTGGTGCTAGACACCACTACTCGTAGTATAGATAGAGAAATCAACTTGATGCAGTTAATGCACTAACCTGGAAGCTACCCTCCAGTCAAGCCCCCTTTCACGATAGGCATGGACAACAGTAACTCATAGGTAGAGATTTACAATATTTGGAAGTATCAGCAATTTTTGCAACTATAATCTATCACTTTTAGGGAAAAAGATGCATTCACCTATCCCTGGGGAGCTTTCCTAGTTACGGTACTTAGCAATCATCACATCAATTAGAAGAATTTTCTTCAGAAATATGGTCCCAATTCACATAGCAGCACTGCTGGTAAAGAATTACTGGTAAAGAAACACTGCCTAGTCATAAAATGCTTTTCATCACTTATTAAACACTGGAGCAGCGTGTCATTTTTACTTCCAGTAAGTAACCATTTATGTGCAGTGTTCTTTAAAGGAAATAATGTAGTTTATCTTTCATTCTTTACAATGTTTTATAGCAAAAATGATTGATTGAGAGAGGAGATCAGCTAGCTGTGTGGATTCATCCAAATACAATAGTTATTATTGTAGATCATCTCTCATGCAAAGTATGTTAATATCTTGAGAGGGTGGCAGAGGAGAGAGAGAGAGAACAAATTGTAGAATATGGTAGAAAATGATCATACAAGCAGAAATAGTATCATACTCAGAAATCAGCATAAATAAAAGACTGTCTCTTGCTAATTAGTTATAATGAGAAAAGATATAGTAATGTGGGAGGGAAAGATGAGTGTTGTATTGTGTCAGCTACAGGTAAAGTGCACAGTGCATTTGTCATGTGTTAAGATTCTATTGTATGTTACTTAGATTCCTGTACTGTATCTATCTCCATGGCATTGATGGCAACTGATTCAGTGGTTTAGAGGAATACAAGTCTAGAGTCACAAAAGGATGCAAGCACCTAACTGCCACTACAATGCATAAATCCCAGAATCAAGCCCCACTGGGATTCACAAAACCCCTGTTCAGCTGCTGCCAAACCCTGCAGGTGTCTGTCTGTGATTGGCCCCTAAATTTTTGCAGTTAATGTTTCCTAGGCATCCGTTTCTCTGCCTCTGGGCATGAGCACTACTGCTCTGCTCCAGGCATCCAGACACATTAGCCCCTGGACGATGCATGAACTGGGGGAAGATAGGTAGAACCTCACTCAGAACTGTTAGCCCAGTGGTGAGACAGAGGAGACCCTTGGTCAGAGGCAGCCTTAGGCTATCTGGGGCCCTAGGTGAAGGCCGATTGCAGGGCCCCTGATAGGATCCCCGCTGCTGGCCCTGGCCTCTCTGGGGGCCCAGCACCATGCTAGGGCCCCCAAAACACTCCCCCCCACAGTCAGCCCAGGTCCTCATGGCCATCCCCCCAGTGGGCCCCAAAACACTCCCATGGGCCTGGCGCCCCAAACCTCCCACTGGGGGCCCTGGATCCTGGCTCTCTACCATATGTCCTGCAGAGTGGAAGGCAGACACAGCTTTTGAGGTGGTGAAGGGGCCCCTTACTGTCTGGGCCCCTAGGCGGGCGCCTGCTTCGCCTACCCCAAAAGCCACCTCTGCCCTTGGTTCAAGTTCCCCCTCCCCTGAGGTGGGGGGGGGAAGTATTTGAACAGGGTTCTGCCACTCCCCAAGTGAGTGCCCCAACCCTGGGCTATGGGATATTCTCATACAGAGTTCCCTCAGTCTTTCCCATTGAAACTATTCCACTGTGGATAAACCAATGAGTCCTTGGGCTACAGAGAGAGATGGCAAGCATGAGAATGAATATAGCCTGATTGTTAGAGTGCTTGCGTGGAAGACCCAGGGTCACATCCCCCTGCTCCACTTACTTTTTAAATTGTTTATCCACAGTGGGAAGCTTCATCAGGACAGACTGAGGGAGCCCCACATCACACTATCACCCTAGAGGTGGTAGGTCCCAGTTCAAATTCCTTCCCTCCCTCAAGTGGAAGAAGGAATTTGAACCAGGGGTCTCTCCCATCCCAGGTAATTACCCCTCCTCACCAGTTTCTTGCAAAAATGACATAGGGGCCTAACTTCAGGAGAAGGTTTGCAGTTGAGAATGTCAAGCAGGAGAAGACACCTCTCTGCAACTTGGACTTAGGCACCAAACTCTTGGAGAGGAGCAGGACGTAGGGACCCACCTGTCGCCTTGACATCTCCCATTGACTGTCTTAGGCAAGGGAGCTACATAGTATGCTGGCACTTGTGAATCCCATTTTGAAGTGCCTATTTCTCCCCATTCATTGTATAGGGGGCCTGAATGCCTAATGCAGGCTTTGTGATTCTCAGTGATTTTCCTAGGCATCTATGCTCCTTCAGGAATCTAGCCCATAGAATTCCAGACAAATGTGATCGTGAGTGAATGAGCAATGCCCAACCACAGACAGAGATGAGAAGAAGTTGGAGAAGAGGCCAGGTTAGTGGAGCAAGGTAAGTACAAGTTGTTATAAGGTCAGTCTGGTAAAGTGAAGCAAGTCACAGAGGAAAAATTATACTGAGTAAGAAACTAGTCAAGGACCACGAGAATTATTGACTCTATATAAACTTCTGTGGGAACTTCAAAACTTTTTTTGCAGAATTTTGTATGAAATTGTTTACCATTTTCTTTCACACAATTATGTACCCTCCAAACTTCACTTTAATTTGTAATTTTGTACTAATAAATGTCACCTGACTTATCATGTTGACTAAATGGATGTTTTTATATAGGTAATTTGTAAAAACAATATATTCACCTATTTTAGCTCAGAAAGCCACTAGTTTTTGCTTGAAAATTGTCATTTTTTTTACTGGGAAATATTCCATACATTAGTTCTAACACCCCCCCACCCCCTTGTAGTACTGTGCTTTACAATGTGTCAGCAATGTTTTGCTTTATATTCCCAGATCTTCAAGAGAATTGCTGATCTGGAAACAGCCACATCTGTATGTGTAAGGGATTTTCCTTCATAAACAAGCACTATTCTTTACTAAATTCTGTACCAATGAAGAATCTTTGTAACAACATGTCTCTAGCATGATCTTCATTATTGAAACAGAAAAGTATCCGCTCTTGCAGAATCCTTTTGAAAACTGGTTAGTATTTTAAAAATAATGGCAAAGTTAGTTACTACTTACTGCTAGATTACAATGTAAACCCTACAGAAGTACATAAAATATCTGCAGCAATACTAAATGTGTTCATCACAAATAGATACCACAATATTAAATAGTTAGAGGAAATATTGAGGATTAGAATATTAGTTTTTGAGACTCACCATGAAGTCGGGTTTCTACATGAACTAGTGTGATGAAATCATTTCTTTACTTGCAATTGAAAAACTACTGGAGGCAAAAGTGTTCATAGGTTTTATATCGTAATCTGTAGTATATCCACAAAGCAGATTTTCACCTTGTATATAGAATGATGCACTTTGCAGACCTGTCAGGAATGCTTGTAACTTATCTTTATATAGACATCTTCTCTTTCTTTAATCTTATTCATATCAGTATGATTTTTTCTTACGTGAAATCCACTGCTTCAATTAGATAAAAGTGTCATCTTGTTTGCAAGTCACTTGAAGGGTCAGAAACACTCGGCTATATTTCATGCACCTCTTAACTAAACTGCTTAGTTTGATAAATTACCTATAGCCATCTTAAGCAGGTGCCACCTTAAACTCAGAGGGCAGCTGGCCCTTTGCGTTATGATTCACCAATGCTGACATTCTCTCATTGCTCAAATTACCCTGCCTGTCATGTTGACCCACTCTGTTCTCCCACTTCTAGCCTGCAGCCCTCCCTTCCACTGTCGTTTTCACTGAATGATCACCATCTGTCCTTGATACGACCCTGAAATATATCAGCTACCTCTAGAGCAGCAACCAGTTTCTTCTGCAGTGCTGCAATAAATGCTCATTTGTCTTCTTTCCTAGTCATGATGTCCAAAATGTGTAGCAGACACAGAATCTCAAAGGACTCTGACCATTTCACATCTGCTGCTTGACTATCCAGCTTTCATGGCTACATGTAGCAATAGATCACATCATCAGTGCTTATGTCAGCTTGACCTTTATGATCACATGGCCAGCCTACCCTTTTTTCTTGAAATGCCTTTTAAACTAATGTCCACTGAATGTGGCATAGCCAACCTTATCCAGATGTTACTACAAGTCTTGCCATCTTTATCAATAATGAAGGCCTGGTGGAGCATGCTCACTTTTTTCCCTTCCCCATCCTCTTTTTAAAATGAAAAAAAAAAAGGGGGGTCCAATTTCTTCCCTCTTCTTCTCTATATTGTTACTTGTATCCTGCACTGGGAGAATAGGATACAAGGTTTTAGTGACTAGGCAGGGATTTTTACATCTGTAAGGGTGTGAGGAGGGCCCCATTTATTAAAATAACTGGACTGGAACTCAAAATGCTATGACAGTTTATTAACTACATACATCTTGTCCAGGGGAGAGACATATGAACTTTAAAAAGGCTCACTCAAGCATTTCCTTGAGTTTCAAAACTCCTTCAGTTTTGTTTTGAATATCAGATGTTAATAAATTCAGCATCTCAAAGAAAAACTTTGTCAATCCCATTGCATTTCAGCTAGTTTTTTCACTGAAACCACATAAAGATGAAAAATACTTGATTTTGATGCAAAATCATGTATCAGCCTAGACTTGTCAAAATGGGAGCCCAGGTTTATTCAAAAGATTTATAAACCTTAGCAAAGATTTAAATGACACAGTCTGAGTTGGACATAAGTATGGCTTGTGTGATTTGGAGTTTTTGAAGCACATATTGCATACAGCTCAAGGGACACTTGAAAAGTGAGAAGACAGAGGAAAATGAAAAGATAAAATTAAGAAGTATCAGTTTTCTTTCATGCTCCTTCAGTTTAAGTAAAATAAATCTGTTTTAATTTAAACATGTGAAAAATAAATCATTTAATTTCTAAGGGGGAGATTTAAGGAGGATACTTTCACAATCAGGAAGAATATCTGGGTCACAGTCTTATGGCTCTTCTACACAGGAAAGCTATACTTGTAAAACCTAAGATGTGATTTTACACCATGATAGTTATGCTGATGTAAATATCTATGTACACAATCTTATTCTGATGTAGGAGAGTCCTTTCACGGTTTCTCTCATGTAGTTTGGGAAGGGCTTGAAGTTACACTAAAAAAGTTAATCTTATACTGGAGTGAGTGCTCACATTGGTGGATTATATTGTTATAACAATAAATATATATACCAGTATAACTTTTTGTAGGCAAGCCCTTGGATAGCAGGAATTTCTTTTTCCCTTTTAAAAGCCTATTTCTCTTTCATACCTCTCTGTGGAACTTTGTAGTGTGTGACATAATGGCCATGCTGGGTCAGACCAATAGTTGATCTAGTCTAGTATTCTGTTTTCCCACAATGCCCAGTGCCAGATTCTTCAAAGGGAATGACCAAAATAGGGAAATTATCAATTAGCAACAGATCCATCCTCTGTTTGTTCAGATCCAGCTTCTGGATCTCAGAGGTTTAGGGAAACTCAAAACAAGGGGTTGTGTCCCTGACCACCTTGGCTAAGAGCTGTTGATGAACCTCTCCTCCAGGATCCCACCTAATTCTTTTTTAAATCCAATTATACTTTTGGTTCTCACAACATCCCCTGGTAACGTGTTCCACAGGTTGACAATAAATTGTGTGAAGAAGTATTTGTTTTAAACCTGCCACCTATTAGTTTCATTGGGTAACATCTGGTTCTTATGTCATGAAAGGGCAAATAACACTTTCTCCACACCACTCATGATTTTATGGCCACGAGGAACCACAATTTACAGCATTTGACATACTTTCCTCCTCAAAAAGATGGACTTTATCTCATACACTGAAGATCAATGGATTTAAGCTTAATGGGATCAAAGAGAGAGGCGCTGAGAGTATATTCTAGAGTTTGGGGTCCCTCACTCAAAATGTCCTGCCCTGCTTTGTTTTAATGTGAGGAGACTCCTGCTTTTCTGTTGACAGCTACTGTGGCAATGTCATATGAGGAGAAAGCATATCCTTCAAAGAAGCAGACACACAGCTACTTAGCCTTTATATGTGGAAAGCAGAATCTTAAGTTTAATTCTCTCTAACTTACAACATGTTGGCCTTGTTCCAAAGCCCACTTAAGTCGCAGGAAAACAATCTCATTGACCTTGAGTGGAGGTTTAGTCTTTTTAAACTTTTAAACTTTTGCAAAAATCCTTGCGTGTGTCTAAACTGGCAACTTAGGTCGACTTAAGGATGCTTAAATTGACCTAAACAAAGCTGCATCCACACTGGGCTTTTCTTAAGTCGACTTAAGCATTTCCTTAAGTCAACATAAGGAAAACTCAAGTTGACTTAATAACACCTCGTTTTAGGTTGACTTAAGCCTTAAGTTAACTCCTTAACTCGATTTAAGGCCAGTGTAGATGGGGATTAACGCTAAACCGGCTTTATTAAGTTGACTTAAAGCCAATATAGCGGCTATCTCTGCTGTTAAATCGACTTAACAAAGTTGACTTAAAGTGTAGTCAATTTGTTAAGTCGACTTTGACCTTGTTAAGTCGACATAACTTGGTAAGTGTAGACGTAGCCCTTGTGCATACATCTCATTCAAGGATTTTATCACACTTACAATTAATTTATTGATATCTTTTATTATTTTTTATCCTACAGATGTTTGGAAAATAGCTTTTATTCCTACCTAAATTTAGATTAAAATATTTTTAAATAGATTAAGATTTTTCATGGAAAAAAGCTTTTGGTCAAATTAGACATCTATAATTTTTTATGGGGAAACTGATCTTTTTTGCAATTTTTCAGTTTTTGTTTTCTTAGCTTTTCATCAGAAACCGGTAATTTTTCTAGAAAGAAAATAATTCCCTAAAATAATATTTTAATGTACAATCCAATATTTTGTCAACCAGTCCTAGGTTATCCTCTTCCTTTGTGGTCTATGAACAAATATTCTATTATAGTAGTTGTTCAGGATGTAACTTATATAAGAAAGATAAGAAAGGCACAACTCCTATGGATCAACTATGGAACTCCTTTGGAAATCCCTTCTTAACATGTTAATGACTGCTTTGCTAATTCTTAATGTTTCCTTCCTGGTTTGTCATCTAGTATAATATCTACTAAAACACTACTGAACTTACTTGACTTCATATAGCAAATACAATTAATAGGCAATCAGCTGACCAAATATCTTAATGAGACGGGACAGCGTTAAATTTTGTCAATATCAAGGATACTTTTAGTTGGGACATCTGCTAATATACTATTCCAGATTAGGAAGAACTGATTAATACATGTAAATGGAAAGTTTTCATCTCTTTATACATGATTTATAGGTATGATTCAAGCTATGCCAATAACATAAATAAACTACTACCATGAAAAAAAAATCTACTTTCTGCTTTTTAAAAAGGGTTTCTGCTTGTAAGGGGAAGTGAATGCCATTCATTGACAGAAGAATGCCAAAAAGGAAAAGAGACAGGGATTTGTTAGAAAGTTAACTGTAGCCTGACCAAAAATGTGCAGGCAAATATATAAGATTCTTAAAGGAAGGTATGCTGACCTGAGACTTCACCATTATTTCTCAAGTTATGGATTGGCAATTCATGGATTGCCATTGTTTGTGGTACATGAGGTCCTTGGCTAGCTCCTTTTAAACTCCTGTATGCCAGTAATCCACACTAGCTGCTTTAAAAATATCGAATTTTAGAAGCTGCTATTTAACATCCTTTTGAGTTACTCTTTGTCTAAGCTACAGTTGTGTGCTAGAATGTATTAGCTAAAATATTAAGTAATATGTTCTAAATGTCTAATGTAGGCTGCCCCCCGAGTGTTAATTTGATCAGTTTAAAAGGTGATCAAATATACTGCACTTTGGCTAAACTGGTCTTTTGTGTCTAACACACCATTAAATCCTTGTCTAGACAAAGCCTTAGGACAAGATTGTCCCTGGATTGTGCTCTAAAGGATGGGTAAAGCAACATGGTGAGGGATGGTCACAATTCCTGCACTCCAAGGCAATTGCCTCTTGTGTGACCCAGTCAAACATAAGAGGATGGGGAAGAAGTGGAGCCATTTTCCTTCACCTTGCAGTGTGCTGAAGGACGGTAGAGTTTATGCACTAGGGAGCCTGACATGGGTAGGCTTGTATTTCCCTAATGTAGAACCCTTTCCCAAGCATCCCCACAATTGTGCAGCTTTCACTTATCCCAGTGCAGGGCTATGCGTGAATGGCACCATCTAATTGACTGGTTCTCAACCGTTGTGTCGTGACACACTAGTGTGTCGTGAGGAGCAGCAAGGTGTGTTTCCAGGACCCCCCACAGCTGGAGGACAGTGGCAGCTTTCCATGGTGGCAGCTTCCCAGCAGCAGCAGCTTCCCACAGTGGGATTTTTTCTTTCGGCGGCAGGGGACACTGTATTGCACACGGTTGTGCACGCTGCCAACCGTGTGGCAACACAGAAAGCTTGAGAACCTCTGATCTAGTTCATTGTTTGAAGTGAGCTTTGGTTCCCTCATTCCACAGCTCAGCTCCAGAGCATAAACTTAACTCATCCAATGAACATTTTGTGTTTAAAATGTGTTGATGCAGGAAAACTTAAAAAAAAAAAAAAAAAAGTTGACATCTCCTTAAATCTCATCATAAAAGACTTATAGAATAGTCTAAAAGCAGATCTAATATAGAGGAATTTAAGGAGTTAACAGATATCACATTCTTTCTTTGTGCAACTGTGTGCTACTGTTTGCACTCAGTGTCTGCTTAACACTTAACTCATCATTCATCTCCCTGACTCACTTTTTTTTCAGCTATTTACTTTGATACAGCAATAATGGAGCCCTTTGTGCTGCTGATGTGCACTCACCCATGTACTCCCAATCAACAGAGAATCTTTCTTCTTCAGAATTAGCTTCAATTAGCCCACTTAGAAATCTTGGAATGAGTGTCCTTCCTGACCTTCAGGCCAGGTTGTTTCTAGAAAATGATTTAACTAGACTGGGCATTAGACAGAAATGGCAGGTTTTGTTTACTGTCCAGCTGCTGGATGCAGTCTATGGTCATTAAAGAAAAGGAGTACTAATTTGTGATTCATAAATCAAAGAAACAGCACACCAACACCACATATTTATTTGTCCCCCTTCCCCCCCCATCAGTCTTTAAATTAAAAAGTATCTGGGTGTATTTCTCTAATGCTACCAAGGCAATTTCTATCTAAATAGAATACTAAATCTGCTAATAGCATTTATTGCTATGAATATCAAACTGGACTTATCTATTTTATTTCCAGTTTTATGGTAGGCTCTAAACCTTTCCATTTTTTTTTAAAGTGCACAAGATTTTAATTAGAGGTTCTGGTATTTAGGAATTTAACCAATTGTCAAAAGACCTTTTTTTTTAGGCATGGAAAAAGCAAGCAGCATTATGAATGAGGCAGTAGAAATAGTGGGAGATCATTTGCTGAACTCCCTGATAGCTTCTGCACTGAAAGTTAGAGAGAGAGAGAGAGAGAGAGAGAGAGAGAGAGAGAGAGAGAGAGAGCGCATTCCCATAAGTAACTGAAGATGTATTTCAAACTTCTATCTCGGAAAAAATGTTCTCCTTGGCCAAACTGTTTTTAGAAAGATTAATTAAAAATCCACTCAGTGCGTTGAAAAGAAAGTTCAGAGACAGATAGCCTGTTATGTTCTGTTTTTAATTTTCATCAAAATCTGCCCGGTATTATGTATCACCATAAAGTAGAAGACTAATACTATAACAATGTTGAAAAGTCACGTATATGATTCAACACACATTCAGATTGGGGGATTATAGAAATTTATTTGGTATGTAGTCAATAATAGAGGAATTATAATGAAAGGAATGAATTCATCCACATAAACTCATAAGATTTGTCATAGTGGGTCAGACTAATGGTTCATCTAGCCCCATATCCTGTCTTCTGACAGTGGCCAAACGCCAGGTTCTTCAAAGGAAATGAATAGAATATCAAGTGATCCTTCCTGTTGTCCATTCCCAATTTCTGGCTAATAGCAACCCTTGCTCATCCTGGCTAATAGATTAATGGAAGATAGGTTCATCAGTGGCTATCTAGTTTTTTTTTGTGAACACTATTATAGTCTTGGCCTTCACAACATCCTCTCTGGAAAGGAGTTCCACAGGTTGACTGTGTGTTGTATAAAGAAATACTTCCTTTTGTTTGTTTTAAAGCCGATGCCTACTAATTTCATTTGTTGACCCCTAGTTCTTGTGTTATAAAGAGTAAATAACCCTTCCTTACTTTCTTTCTCTACACCTTGTTATGATTTTGTAGGCTGTTATCATGTTCCCCCTTAGCTGTCTCTTTTCCAAGTGGAAAAGTCAAAGTTTTATCATTGTCTTTGTACGGAAGCTTGTCCAGATCCCTCAATATTTTCGTTCCTCTTTTTCTGTACTTTTTCCAATTCTAATATATCTTCTTTGAGATGTGGCAACCAAATCTGCATGAAATATCAAGATGTGGGTGTACCTTGGATTTATAAGGAGGCAATATAATATTTTGTGTCTTTTTATTTATCCTTTTTTTAATGATTCCCAATATTGTTAGTTTTTTTGACTTCTGCTGTATGTTGAATGGAAGTTTTCAGTTAATTATCCACGATGACTCCAAGATTTCTTTCTTGAGCAGTAGCGGCTAATTTAGACTCCATCATTTTATAAGTATAGTTGTTTTCCAATGCATTTTTTATGTATAGTTGTTTTTCAATTTGTATTAATTTCCATTTATCAGTATTGAATTTCATCTGCCATTTGTTGCCCAGTGTCCCAGTTTCGTGAAATCCCTTTATGATGTTTCACAGTTTATTTTGGACGTAAGTAGTTTTGTGTCTGTAGATTTTGCATCCTAACTGTTTACATCTGTTTCTAGATCATGTATGAGTATGCATGTATGCTAGATCATGTATGAGTATGTATAAGTTCCAGTGCAGACTCCTGGGGGGCACCACTATTTATCTCTTTCCATTCTGAAAATTGACCATTAATTCATACCCTTTATCTCCTATCTTTTAATCAGTTATTGATCCAGGAGAGGACATTTCCTCTTATCTCATAACTGCTTAATTTGCTTAAGAGCCTTAGGTGATGGACCTTGTCAAAGGCTTTTTGAAAATCTAAGTATAGTATGTCCACTGGATCAGCCTTGTCCACGTTGTTGACTCCCTTAGAGAATTTTAGTAGATCGAGGCATGATTTCCCTTTACAAAAACCATGTTGAGTCTGCCCCAACAGATCATATTCAACTGTGTCTGATAATTCTGTTCTTTACCACAGTTTCATCCAATTTGCCTGATATTGAAGTTAGGTTTACCAGCTTGTAATTGCTTGGATTGCCACCGGAGACTTTTTTAAAAAACTGGCGCCACATTAGCTATCCTCCAGTCATCTGGTTTTTAAAAGGATAGGTTACCTATTCAGTTAGTATTTCTACAATTTCACATTTGAATTTCTTCAGAACTCTTGGGTGGACTGCATCTGGTCCTTGTGATTTATTACTGTTTGTTTAATCAGTTTGTTCCAAAACCTCTTCTAATGCCACCTCAATCTGAGACAGTTCCTCAGATTTGCCTCCTAAAACAATGGCTCAGGTTTGGGACAGCAACATCCATGAAGACTGATGCAAAGAATTCATTTATTTTCTCTGCAATAGCCTTATTATTTTTAGAATTCTCCTTTAGCACATTCTGTATCATGTAGTATAGTAAACGCTATGTAGTAAAACAAGATCCTATTAAAAATGTATCTGCATTGCTTCCCCCATTCATTTAATATACATAGGTTAATAGGAAAGATGCTGGTTTGGACTTTATAGAATTTGCCAAAATGGATTAAACAAGTAAATTTGGTATCCCTTCTACAACAGTGAAAACCTGCTGCTTCAGAAGTCACCACCATCATTTCAACACATATATGGAATAAGATAAATTATAGTTCTCTGCACTGGCAGCAGTGAGAGTTTGCACTGTCCCAGTGAGAACTCCCCTCCAGGAATGACCAAATCCCCTGACTCCTTTGCAGAGCCAATTGTCAGTAATGAATATTGCTAGCCTGGCAACGTCCTTGCAATTGAAGAGTGTTAAATGTGATGGCCCCCGTCTCCACCACCACAATGGAGGTTGGACTGGGGACTTCCAGCCATAAATGCATGAGGCTTTACCACTTGAGCTAGAGTGTCAGTCTGGCAAACTGAGAACAGTAACATCACCCTCCACCCCGAGTCCTCTACTGATTGGGAACAGAGAGTGATGCATAAATCTCTCTGAATGGTAGGATACACAAGGACACCCACTGGGCTACACTCCTTAACCTACTAATAGGACCTATGGGACAGTCTAATCTCAGATCTGGTGTAGAGGCATTTTAGGAGTTGCAGATATCACAGGGACTGGGCATGTCAGAGTTAAAACATGGAGTCAGTGTAACATTAGATGAGTGGATCAGGAGGAAAATTCCTTCTTGCAGCTTCATGTGACCAGCTTACACCTTGGAAGTGTGAGTTTTAAATGTTTATCTTGTTTGAAGGGCTACAGATGTTAGTAGCACAGACTCCATTAGTGAATGTTCCCTCTGATGGGCTTTTGAGCATTGAATGTTGTTGTGAATTCTTCCTCCCCATTTTTCTAAGTCAAAACCAAATTCAAATGCCCTTCAGATGCTATACTGGGCTGGCTTGCCGATTTGGCTTGTCAGTTCCCTGAATCAAAGCCTCCCTTTTGAACAATGAATTTAAAAATGAGACAAACTAAAATCATGGGTATTTACTAGTTACTTTACATAAGACTATTGGCCTGCCAGCAAAATCTCACATATGTGTGTTAAATTAGTTTCAAGTCTCATTTCAGCAACCAGTATATCATGTCTTGGAGTAGAAACTGTGCTGACCACATTTCTCCTAAAATGTCATCATCTAGCCTCATGGGAAGGAAACAAAAGAAAAGAACTTGGGGGCGATGGAGGGAAATGCATAGCAGGACAAAGTGCAGGGTGACAGATACTTATATTTTATAACGAGAGTAGATTTCTCTTACCTGGCATCATGTACCCTAACTGTGAAATATACAAATATAATGTTTAACATGGAATATCAGTGCGTGTACCTTAAGTTAATTAGAGAGAGTTTCACTGTACTATTGAAAGGCTTTAATGGATATAATGGATCCTAGAAGGTATTTAGAGTAACCAGTGACTAGTAATTTAGGAATTAAAATGCAGCTTCAACAAATGGCATACTACAGTGCTAACAAGATTAGGAAGTGTGAGCCAATTTTCATATGCAGAAACATGTGGAAAATAATTTCTAATCTGCAAAATGTGTGAAGGTATATTTATATTATAATGAAAAAGTGTGTGTGTGTGTGTGTGTGTGTGTGTGTGTGTGTGTGTGTGTGTGTAAATATATGATTTCTCACAGCCCAGATTCTTCTGCCTTATTAGCACATTTTCATTCTGAATATAATTAAACCCTCTATTGGAGATAGTATATAAAGCAACTAATGAGCATCCACTTGTCCCCTATGTTTAAGAATGAAAGCACACCTTGCGTACTTATGGGGCAAAAACTCATAGCACTAAAATCAACCCTTTTTCTTTTACATTTCCCAAGCAATAATTGGTTTTTAGCAGGTCTGTTAATTCATAAAATTTTGTTTTCTTTGTTTCCAAAATGCTAATCATCAGTTACTCCCAAAGCTGTTGCTGCTTCACATTTCCAGTAAGTCAGTTACATATGTACTGGATAATGTGTTCAATAAGCTTCACAGAAAATTAGACTGTACAGCATAGGCAGAGAGGATGAAAACCCGAACAACACAGAGCGTAGTAGTTAGACCTAGGATGGAGAAAGTGTATTACAGGCTTCATGCAAGACCAAGTGGTTTGATTTGCTGAGCTAATTCCTAGGTGAGAAATTTGTAAGTATGGACACCAAAGGGGGATATTTGAGCTGTTCTAAGGCAATGGAGATGGAGGAGATGGACCTAAAGGGTTGGACTCAGAAGAGGAGCACTGCAGAGCTGGTGTGCAAATGTCTGAACAGGGTCCATATTGTACATAGGTTTTGCTATGTAGGCTATTGAACAACCCCCAGCTCATTAAATTCTTGTGGCCATGCCTTTAGGACACTCTGCTAAAACAAGTTTGGTAATAAGAATGAATAACATGTGTTAACATTAACTTGCTGAAATAAAAATTAAGTTTCTGTTGGACTTTTGTGCTGCACATACAATAAGCATCTATTTACTAGAAAATGAATATTGCTCCCTTGATTTTTATAGGTTAGACTACCAAAGTTTAATCATGCCCAGACTATGTTCTTGGTTTGTAAATACTAGTGCTTTCCAGATGTCTGTCTAATTATTTTAAGATATTAAATGCTTTACTTTTTGACATAAACTTTCTTTCAGCTATTGCCTTTCTTTGAGAGATCCTACAATTTAGGCTTTGTTCATATATTCTGGATAAGTCAGATATGACCCAATATTCTCAATAACTGGGTGATAGCTCTGCCTTTATATATTCACATGTATTTTCCAATGAAATCAAAATGGTTATGTGGCAGTATCTGATAACGCCAGTGTGCTCTAGAGACCTAATGTAGTGTTTCTACATAATTAATGATGGGCAAGCCCTACAAGGTTTGAATTGGATTTCAGTTTAGATAAACATCCATAGGGTATGCTACACTCAAATGCTATGGTGATAAGAATGGTATAAGAATTAAAATATAACAGCATAGGTTCAGTTGCTTCTTCTCAGATTACCTGACACATCTGAATCTTTAGTCTCGAAAGCTCTCAAGAATAGACTTCAGGATGTATTTTTTTAAATGATCCGACAGCTTCTATCCATATTTATTAGTGCACCTTGGATCTGCAAAATTGCCACCTGAATTTTTGTATCTGTATTGCAGTTAGGGATGCAAAAATTGAGATACAACATTTTCAGGAGCCTGTAAAATGAGTCCAGTTTTCTGAAAATGTAAGCATTTTTTCCACCCAAAATATAGGGCACTTTTGCTTTCAATTCCAGCTGAAAGCAAAATAAAGGGGAGGGGAACCATTTCAGATCTTTGAAAAAGTTTAGCTTCTAAACTTGTTTTTGAAATGGACGAATGTTCACACAATATGATCTTTCTTTCTTTCTTTCTTTCTTTCTTTCTTTCTTTCTTTCTTTCTTACATCAACCCTAGCATTATTGAAATAAACTTCTGAACCCCCTGACTTTAAAATTACTTTTCAAAACTTACCCTTTGAATTTCCTGAAAAGACAGAATTTGAAATTGAACTGTGAACAGTCAGTAATTTTTCTGGATTTTTTTTTTTTAATTTAAACATTTCTTTGGAAAAGGCTTTTATCTCCCCCCCCCACCACCATCCTTCCTCTTCTTTCCCTGTCTGACATAACAAAAATTATGACCAGTCTATTCACTCATTCCTAGATATAGGACTATATTATCCTATCTGTTCCTCCAGGGTGCTCACTGATTACTTATCAATCACCGTCTGACCACCTGATTTTTAAAAAAAAAGCCTCTCAATGAACTCCCAATGTACAACCCTTAACTTCATATATAAAACTGCACAGTTGAGTGTCTATTGCACTCTCTTTATCTACACTTCCTCTCCCTTCTCTTCCAGGATTCTCTATCTCACTGCCATTTGCGCTGTCCCCAGAATCTCCGTGTTTTTTTTCAATCTCATTATTAAAACTCACCATTTTCACCTGGGGATTTGGCCGCATTTAAACTTTTTTTTGAGAGAGATATTTTTAGTGTTTTTGGTATTTGGCACTGTGCCTTTAAGTGTTGTGGTACCAAGTCAGAGAATCTGGACAGGGGAGCGATGAAGCACTTGATATGCACAGCACGTTGGAACCAGATACCAAATAAAGAAAGGCTCTTCTAAGCACTGAGTGTTCACTGAACACCATAAGCTATGTTTACACTGTAGCTCAGAGTGAGCCTCACAGACTGGGTAGACAGACTTGTGCAGGTCAGACTAGATGATCATGATGGTCTCTTTTGCCCTTAAAATCTCTGACTCTGTCTACCCAGGCTGGGAAACTCACTCCCAGCTGTAGAGTAGACGAATCCATGGTGTTCATGAAAGGCACTAGATTCCAAAGACCAATGTCCACAATTCATCTACTAAACAGTGTTCGTACCCCCAGGGTGCAGATGTAACCCCCTATGTTTATCTTATTAGGTGGTGCTGGGCAATTTGGGCCATCTTGTTGTTTCAGACATACTCAACTGTGAGCAAAGTAAAAGTTGAACATGATTAGTAGAGAACATGACAACTAAGGACGAAGTCCTTTCATTTACAGTTGGACCATGTTCCTTGATTTAGAAAATGATGGGGAATTAGTAGCTACTCTCCAAAAAAGCACAGGAGTCATAGTATAGCCTCGATCCTACAAACACTTACGCATGTGTGTAACATTACATACATAAATAAAATTAAGAACATACTGCTTAAGTGTTTGCAGAATCAGGGTCTATGGCTTAAAAATTAGTAAAAAAACAAAAAAACCAACCCCCCCCCAAACAAAACAAAACAAAACAAAAAAAATCCAACCCCAAAAACAAAAAGAGGAGGATGTAGCTATAGGAAAAATCAAGACCCCTTTGGCCCCTGTGATTTAATTTATCAACCCCATAGGCTTATGGAAATTAAACCTGGTTTAAGACATGAGAATCAGGCTGTTCGTCTGCAGATGGCTTAATGGCCACCTTTTTTTCATCACCACATTAATTTATTCTTTTCTCTTTCTTTACACCAGAGAGTGCTTCTGTCTAGAAGTTGGGAAAATAGTTGTACAAACATAGTTTTAATCCAAATGCATCTGTTTTTTAAAAGTTATAGAAGTTCTGTGAAATTATAGCATCTTGGTTAAAAGAAAAATCTCATGTATACAGAAAAAATCTATCTTTTTACTATTTGAATGTTTAAAAATTTTGGTTGGCTCTACTCTGTATGATCAGGAAGAAGTCATTTTCACTGTTTCTGTAAGGGCAGTCTTAATTTGTGCTACGTAAACTTTATTTTATTTTATATATTTATTTATTTTGGTAATCAAACCAGCAGTAGGGTCAGGTTAGAATGATTTACTTCAAAACTATGCCTGGTCTACACTAGACTATTTGGTTGACCAGAATTAGCTTTTTTTTTTTTTTTTTGGACAAAACAGTGCTGATATACACACACTGCAATTACTTCTCCCCAGCCCTTGCTGATAAAACCACCCTATTTTTTGACAAAATAAAACCACCCAGATCAGAGATGTAGGGCTTATGTCAGCTTGGTTAGGATATTGCATTATCAATGTAGATCCTGCATCTCCCTTACATTGGCTTTGGGGCTGTCTTTCTTGTCAAGTTTTACTTTTCTGCTGGAGTAGACAAATAGACAAGAAAGTCCCCCTGAGAGCTGACCTGCAGGTGTCTAGTGAGAAACACTGGCATTGCACCCTGCTCCCAGCTGTGAGTGGGGTGAGAAGCCTGGACAGCTAGACCCGTCCCTGGGTGCTTCTCCACCCACTCCCAGCAGAGAGCTGGGACAGACTTGTCAGTTTCATTGCTCAGCTGTTAAACTGAGATAATTGCCTAGTTCCCAAAGGAAACTGGGGAATTGAGAAGTTCCGTGTGGGTTTGCCAGTGGGAAACAGGGAGGGGAGCAGAAGGGAACAGTGAGTAGCGGGGCAGCCCATTGGAAACCTGGAAGTCTGTGGGGTTCTCATAGGGGACCTGAGAAACTGATCTGTCATCTCCCAGTATTCACTGCCCCATCAGGTTGCTGGAAGTAGTCCTGGTGAGGATGCACTCCACTGATCCAAGGAGGGTAGTGTGGACCTCAGCCACCAGTTATTATTGCAGTAGCTATATGTCGACTTATGTTAAGTTGACTTATTTTTCTAGAGTAGACAAGGCATAATTCACTCTTAAAGTTTCCTCCATCTTGTAAGTTTGATTTGTAGCGAGATCCCAGATACCCAAAATGGGAAACATTGTTGGAAATGGTAGAAAGCAGAATGAAGCCCCTGGGACTGCCAGGAAAAAAAACACACTTCAATGTGACCATGTGAAAAAGCCGAGAGAAAAGCTTTGGGGTGAATTGCTGTTTGGATAGAGGCTTTGAACAGTGAACAAAGGAATTCCCTGTGATTCTTGCTGTGTTCTGGGAAACAGGACTTCATGTACATTTTTTGTAATAAGCAAGATTGCATTTAAAACCAATCAACAAATAAAATAAAAAATGCTTGCTTTCATTATCAATTTCCCCTCCTTGCAGAAACAGGATCCTGACTGTTGTGTAACCACTCATGTTAAAAGGGGTAACAATATTTTTTTGTGTCTAAACCACACCTTAAATTATTGAGGGTAATAGACTTTTTAAAATAAATTTTGATTGACACTATTTGGCTTCTTTACTCAGCTAGTGTGAAGCAATATAGCCCTGTTAGCTAAATAGAAGTTCTATCAATTTATATCACTGAGAATCTGGGTCTTTCCTTATTTCTGCATTAATTTCAGTTCACATAATGAAAATCTGTAAAGTCTACTACACCTTCAAAAACAATGAGTCCTGTGGCATCTTAAAGACTAACAAATTTCTTCGGGCATAAGCTTTCCTGTGCTCCAACCTGCTTCGTTAGATGCATGAAGTGGAAACTACAATAGACAGGTGTATATATACATATGCCAGGATGAAAGAGGGCAGTCTTGAAGAAATTTGTTAGTCTTTAAGGTGCCACAGGACTCTCATTGTTTTTGCTGTACACAGACTAACATAGCTACCCCTCTGGAAATTACACCTTCAGTTTCTTAATGCTTCAGTGTATGAAATCAAACACTACTTAAAACAAATAGCCACCATACAACAACACAGAACCTTTTTTACATTTGAATTTTATTTTAAATTGTGGAAACATTTCATTCGGTTTTAAATTTTATAGAAGTTTTTGTTTTGCAGAACATGGATTTGGGGCCAAATTTAAGATGATTATCACTAGAAAATGTAAAAAATTGATGCTTCTTCATGTGTGGGTGTGGGTGTGTACACATACAATTTATGCCCAAAAGCAACCAATACACTTTCCTAATAAATCTAGTTCAATGTATTATTAGTGACTTATCATATTTATTGACTTTTCATCTAACAGAAATTATTACCGTAGATTGTTTCCCCTTTTGAATCCAAGCATCTAGTCAAAATTTGGGACCCTTTGGGTGATTCACTTGGAAGTAAAAATTGTTAGTCTGTTATTTTCTTTGTAGCAATTATGTTTCTTATAAAAAATGTCTCTGAACACAGAAAAAATAGCATGAAACAGCTTCTTTTGCTCAAAGTATTAAATGCACACTTTTAGCCTGCGTCCCTGACCCAAAAATCTCTTCTCCATTTTCTTCCAGGGTCAGCCACTGTCTGTTCAATTGTCCCTTTAGCCTGTATCTTTATTCTTATCTGAACTTAGTTTCTGTGTGATCGATCTTGTCCACCCACACCTATTTGAACCAACAGTCAGCCAACAGCTGCTGGGTGGGTCATACATTCCTTTTGTCTTAGGTGGGACTTATGTTTACAGTTACGTTAACTGAAAAGTGAGCTCACACCTACCACACTCAGTGGGGTTATAACAACCCATAACAAGGGTTCAATGCTTATACCATTATCTAAAATAAATATCTGATATGAATGACTGTGCTATGCTATTGATTATGTTTTTCAGACTGGCTAAGTTTCAAAATTGTGCTGCTGCTGGTAGTATTCTCTCTGTATAGCTGTACTTCCTATTATCTTTAGCACATGTAATTGTTTGCTGCATTTTTCACAGGATCATATATAACTTATTGAGAAACACAGTTCTAACTTAAAAAAAAAACCTGATAAAGATCAAAACAGCATATACGTTTCTTAATTTTCCCTTTTCAGAAAATAAAAATGAAAATATTCATTTGAATGGTCCAATACCTGTGTTTCAATTAATTAAAGGGTAGCTATCAGACATTTGATATCAATAACAAAATAACTGGATGCTTACTTTTGCACTTTGACAGCTTGAATCATATATAATTTGTAATTTGTCATGTGACTTCACCTTGCATTAGGATATGACATGATTTATAGAAACATGGCAAAATGTAATAGACATGTAAGTATCTATGTATTATTGAAAGAAGAATCCTCCTTTTTCAGATTTGATAAAAGCAATTAATTCACATAGGTATATTTTATGAAATACTGGATAAAATATATAAAATGGATGTGTACAAGGGGTAACTGAATTTTAGTTGCTCTGTTTAGGGATGCATATTAAAAACTACATGAAAAACCGAATTTAGGTTTCAGAACCAAATGCTCAAATACTAGGAGATGCCAGGATGCAGGTTGCCATCGCAACCTTCATTCTGCCTCTTGTGTGTATGATATAATTTTTAATTACACGATCACTATTTTATTCCTACAGGAACTCTGCCTCCTTCAGTGCACAAGATGGACAGTGCTCAAAGAGGCAACCGTTTCGGTATTTTTTTATCATTATCGTTCAGTTAGTGGCCCATACCCTGTTTACTGCCTTTAGTATTCAATGAATGCAGAGATATACATTCCCTCAATTGTTTTCTAGGGCACATGTAACTGTAAAATTGCTGTGCAATCTAAATATTGCATTTAAAAAAAATTGAAAATTTTTTTGGGTTGCAAAATTAAGCATTCAAAAGCAAGGAAAAGCCTATATGAAGTTTCCTTAATTTTGTGTTCTAGTACAATGAAACTGCACTGGCTGAAGCAGACAGATTGTGGAAAAATGGTATCTGATAAAGTTAAAGACTGTGCTATAATGCATATTCACAAGGGAGGCAAATTAAGATTAATTAAATCCTCTGGTGGGCATGCAGAAACTGAGATTTTTCAAAAGCTTATAACTTTGCTAGGAATTGTTTTTTTTAAAACACAGGCAAAATTTATTTGGTCCCTAATCTCATTCTTAGAAATGTCTGAACTGTGTTGGCTGAAATTTTCCAGAATATTACAGTCTAATATAGACAACTGGCATGGGAAATTTCAGCTCAAATAGTTAAAGTTTTGCAAAGTTATAAATAACTGAAATTAGGAGTTTTACTATGGGAAGAGTCAAGCATAGAGTTGGTTGGAAAACCTTTGACACAACTATTTTCCATCAAAGAATGTATTTCAATTAAAATTGAAATATTTCATGAAATCATGTCAATTTCATAGAAATTTCAGTTTGGAGACAGACTGAGGGAAAAGTTCGCACAATGTTTAAATATTCCATCTGAATTTTTTGTTCAGAAATTACTTTGTTTCAAATTTTTATTTTGTATTACATTTTATATTATAATATATGTAACCCGTTTGCTGAGCCATGACGGCAGCAGCAAAGGACCGGGTTCTGTTTCTAGGGGTTCCCAAATAATGTTACACCAACAATTGGCTCGAGCCCCCACCCAGTCTTCTGGGAAATTACACATCACCCCCTGGGCGCCCTAGAAGGGCAATACTTCCCCACTCGCAAGCACCAGTCTGAGTGTAGCACATAAAAGGTTTAATAAAGACTATATAAAGGCAACATCAAAATGCAGCACTGGTTGGGATACAGTGCAAAGAGTCCCACAAAACCCAATAGACAGAACTCATTCCACCAGTAAGGGGAGGAGGGGGAGTCAGCCCTCAGTCCTCCCCTCCAATTGTCCTCTGCCACCTCAAGGTCTGCTCACACCACCCACTGGCCACTCACACCCGCTGTCCGCAGACGCTGTCTGGGTCCGCCGGCTCTGCCGCTGGCCTCTGGTCACACCTGCTGTCCGCTGGCTCCACTACACCGCCCGCTGGTCACACCTGCTGTCCGCTGGCTCCGCCACACCGCCCGCTGGTCACACCTCATGTCTGCTGGCTCTGCCTGCTGTCTGCTGGCTCCGCCCACTGCTCACACCTGCTGTCCGCTGGTTCCACCTGCTGTCAGCTCTTGGTGATTTCAGCTTGCTGGGAAGTGTCTGCTTCCCTAGTGATTTCAGCTCGCTGGGAAGTGTCTGTTTCCCTGGTGATTTCAGCTCAATCAAAGTAACAATAGAGCCTCTACAAGGAATCTTTAGGTCTATTCTTTAACAATGGGTGGGGAGATAGGTGTTGGCTTAAGGCACAACTCCAGCAGAGCTAGTGCTCACACCCCTCCCCACCTCGTTTTACAATTCTGAAAACTAGGGTTGCTCACTTTTCCAAGTTCTCTATTGCTGATGGTGACGTTTCCATCAGCTGCTTGGTCAATAACAGATATACAATCAAAGAGTAGCATATCATGAAAGAACAATATTTCCTTTCCCCCTTCTGATAAAACACCAGATTTAGAGGATTTGAACCAGTCACACATACCAACTCCCATCATGCCCAGCCTCTGGGTGAAATTATGCTGAGTGTCATGCAAATACCAAGCACAGGTAAATCAGTGACCCCCCTCCCTACTTAGCTGCTAAGCAAGAGAGGCTCTCAGATTCCTAACCTTGCTTACATCCTTACATATAAAATAAAAAACCTAAATAGAGACAATCTTTTTGAATCGGTCAATAACACATTTCAATTGAGCAAAATAATTGTCTTAGAATGTTCTTTTGCAGAGATTTTTTTAAAAAATTGAGGGTTTATTTTGATTTGGAACAAAACCAAACTGAAATCTTGAAATTCCCTCATGAAATGGAATTTCCATCCTCCACACAGCTCTAGTTGTGGGCAATCTTAATAATAGGAAATGCTTCCATACCACTTACAATAATTGCATTAAAAATATACCTGGCCTACTGGAGATCACAGACCAGATTCATTTCTCAATTACAACAGTGTAAATCTGAAAGTAACTGAATCTGTATCAATAGAATTTACATTTACAATAGCATAATTGACAGCAGAGTTTCTTCCAAAATGTTGAAAGTTATGGGAAGCTGTGACAAGAAGTATAATTGTAATGGGGTTTAGCCTAGTTAGTGTTGGAATTTTATAATGGAGAGAGACTTGTAAGACTATAGAAAGTAAGGATAATGTAGGAAGATACCAACGTGTATTGCTCTTATATGACATAATGAAAGATCAGAGGGCTGGTAAATTTGTACAGGAGAAAAAAAGCAGCAATGCAAAAATGTAATATTGAGATCAATATGATCATTCTACATTTTGCCATTTTTCATCCACTTAGTGCATAATAAGTAATTGCATGTGGCTCCCTTTGGTACTCTTTTAACAATTCAGTACACTAGAAGTGTCATTTAATGTTGCAATTAACCTGCAGAACCTCTGTAGTCAGACAACCGACGACAACAAAAAATGCTTACAGTGTTGATGAGTTTGGCCCTGCTCCAGCTGATATGGTGGCTGCTGCTCAGATTGTCTCCTCACTTTATGGTAACATAATCAGGTTGTCAAAAAGTGGACAAGATTTTTTGAGGCAATCAAGTGCTCTATTTTAGTTTAAAATGCTGAACTGGTCCAACTGGGACATATTTAAGGTGGTCATTAGGCAAAAGTTGCTTTGAATAAGATGGACCCAACATCTGTGCCTATTATTACAGATACAAAAGAGCAAGCCTCTGAGGGAAATGTGAGTGGGATCCAAATGGATGAAGCAGCAGGACTGAATAAAATCTTCTGATTTAGGACTTTCACTGCTTATTGTAATTAGCATTTGAAAAAAACAAGATCAATTTTTTTCCCTTGGGGAGGAGGAGAAGTAGGAGTCCGATTTAATTAAGAAAAGCATTAACTCAAGGCATCTACCTAATCAAATGTTAACTATAATCAGAACAAGCAAAGCAGAATGGTTTTTTAGTGATTTAGTTGTTTTCTTGTATAGCTGCATGGATTCCTTATGGTCATTCTCTTTGTTTCAGCTGAAAACTCTAATTTTAGTTCATCCTTCAAATACTTTGCTTTTTAAGACTAATTGATAGAACCCTCTTACAGTAGATATTTATGACACAGATTTTGTTTCCAGGTATTTTATTTCCTAGAGAGCAAGCAAGGTTTTTGTGTAGCTAGGAAGGGGAACAATGTACTCAGTTCGTTCTGTGACAATCTTTTCGTTCAGCAAGTTATTTGAATTTCTTTTTCTTTTCTTTTTTTTGTCACAGTGTTGATGGGAATGATGATAATTTCTTACAAAAGTTGCCCAGGCATTACTTCAATCTTAGATGAATGCATTTTAGATTGTTACTTTTCTCATTTTACTTTTATGTTTGGGTAAAAGTGTTTTCATCACGCTGATGCCATCCAGCTTTCTATCTCTAGCTCACCCAATCCATCCAGCCTCTGCTGCTGAATGCTTTACCCATGTCTGGTTGAGAGTTGGGTGTGGATGGGATGCTGCAAAACTGTGGGAAGTAATCAGAAGATGATGTGATGAAGGTTCCATCTGCTCCTTTCATTCAGTGTATGCCCAAATCAGTAATTTGTTGCTGATGTTTGAATGATCATTTAGAAACAGTGACTACAAAAGGATTTCTCACGTCCTCAGCAGGGCTATGTCTACACTGGGGAATTTAAGACAACTTTAACTAAGTCCACTTAGTGTGTCCACACTTAAAAATAAAGTCGAGTTAAAGGAGAACTTAGAAAGTCGACCTAGAGCATCCACACTGGATGCTCTAGGTTGTCCTTTTGGGGGTGGTTGGGGCACCTTGGGGTGGGCCCGGGGGGCCGGGGGGCACCCCATGCCCAATGACAGGGGGCTCAGCCTTTGCCCCATTGTACCTAGGTACAATGGGGCAAAGGGGGTCAGGGACCCTGGCAGGGCATAGGGGCAGGGTGGGAAGGGCTCTGCCCTGCCAGGTGGGGGGGCATGCCAGGCTACCGTGCACCCCTCCCTGGCAGGGAGGGCATTAGTGTAGCCCTGGGGTAGCCCTAAGTCGACTTAGGGCTACCCCATGGCTACACTGGCTTAAGTCGACTCTCGGGAGTCGACTTAAGCCTTAGGTCTACTAGAAAGCAGGTTTTATAAAGTCAACTTAATTTTAATTAAATCGACTTTATTTTCCTTAAGTAGACTTAAGCAAGCTGCTTAGGTCGACTTAAGAAAACTGTAGTGTAGATGCAGGGTAAAGTAAGTTGAGTTAAGCAAGCTTAAGTCGACTTAATTTACCAGTGTAGACACAGCCCAGGTCAGGAGAATAAAATTATTTCTTTTGGATATGAATCTGGCTATCATAACACCCATCTGTTTGTCACCTCAAGACTAGGCTACTTGCATAGCAATATACATTATCCTGCACTTTGTCAGCCTGTAAACAGAAACTCTTCTGGAATGCAGTGGCTTGTGTATCAAGCATTACATCACGCTAGAAACATATGATACTGTGCTCCTGGAATTGTGCTGGCTGCCTTCTTGTTTCTGGGTGGAGTTCAGGACTTTAACTTTTATTTAGAAAGCCTTTATTTATATAACTGTTTAGATTTAAAATAATAAAGATGTCTATTCAAAACTATTTGGCACCCCAACATTACTAACACAAAGTTCCAGCCATATTAAAATAGCCATTTCAGCATGAACTCAGCCACTAGACCGCTACAGAAGCTCCTTTTCCATACCTTCTTCATCACTGGAAATAACCTTTAGCGCTCTCCAAAAGCTCATCAAACTGATTTAGTTTAGGATCTCTATACTGGAAGGACCCATATTGCCACAGCTGCAGTCAACTGAGGAACTCAGCTTGGAGCTGTCTCAGTTTAATGAAAGGGAGCTAACACCTTAGGGTATTTAATGAAGGTTCTCAGTTTTTGGACTGTACTCCTCCATCTGGTCCCAAATAGCCCAATGCCGCTGACATTCAGGTTATGTTGCAAGATCCATCTACTTACCATTCATGCTTTAGGCAAAGCAAGGGTATGATGAAGGCTGTCCCTTGAGAGTGAATATTTATTACTATATTTTATTATTTATTAGTGCATTGGGGTTCCATTGTGCTAGGTGCTGAATGTATAGATAACAGTGTGTCCCTGCCTGGAAAGATCATAACATCTAAATAGAAAAAGGATGGAAAAAAGGAGCCATTATTCTCCTTGTTTTATAAAGGAGAAACTGAACCCCAGAGAGCTCAATTTAAGATAACGTATACAGGATTAGGGTCTAAATTCTTTGTCCAATGACACAGCGAAAATATGGGACACACCCTCATAAGTGAATCTAGATTTCCTGAACTCCAGATCAGCAGCTTTCTTCCAAGCTGATCTAGTGTAAACTCACACATTTTCTTATATCTCCCTCCCCTCCATTTTAATGCAAAAAATAGTCATCCTAAACAGGAGAAACATTAAGATGCTAAGTACTTTCTTGCTCTTCACAAGTTCTATTAACTTGCAATCATGTCCTGTTCAAAGATGTAGATGACCCATGAGCATCTTCCAGACAGAAGACAGTGAGAACAGTAAGCAAAAGTGAATATCCTATTTTGTCTTTTTCATTGTTTAGAGTATCATTACATTTCTGACAAATGGTGCAATTTAGTAATCAACCTGTGAATTTAAAATGTCATCCTCTCTCAATTTAAATTTATTCCTTCAGAGGTTATCTTTTACATTATATAAAGCTTCCAGCCTCTGGACTAAAAAGAATGGATACATACATAGGTTAATGGTGCAATTTACATTTACATTTTTTTTAAGCAGAGGGCCCTATAGGTAAATGTGCCATCTGGGCCTAATAGTCGCAGACAGCTAACCTAGAATAAAGCGGGGTGACTTGTGCCTCACTGTTTTGGCTTGCTTTGTCTCTCTCTGTTTTAGCTTTCTTGTGTGTTATCATTCTGTGAATTCGAAGAAATGAATTAGTGTTAAGTTTCAACGATTCAGCAAATGTTTTATGTATTTATCTAGTTTCTCTGTTGTGTGTTGTACAAAACATAATGGGGTCTCCCTGCCTGAACAATTGTTAGTGCAGCAATATGGGGCATAATTTCAGGCAGCTAAGTTAAAAGTCTTGGCCCTATTCAATTAGTTTGTACCTGTTTCACCAGCCTAATTAATAATATGTACTGTGGCTTGATTAGTGAAATAAGATCTTGTCTACTTTTGAGTCTTTTAAATATTTTTTAATATTCCGTCTTAAACAGGTGTGGGACTGTGTTCAGAACGTATTAACAAAAAGTGCTTTAAGACTGTATTTTTGGCTGTCTACAATTAAAAAGTTAAGTTGTCTCTGTTAAGTCAACTTAACAAGTTGACTTAACTTTTCAAGTTTAGACAGAGCCTTGGCTCCCTGCTGAGAAGGGAGCTGCAGCTCATTTCTCACCGGGACCTGCATTGCCTTTCTGCCGGGACCGTGCGGGTCCAGACAAGAAGGGAGCGCAGGCTGGGGGTCCCTTCTTGCCAAGCCATGCGGGTCCGGGGAAGAAGGGAGCTGCCGGGGCTCCCCCTTGGATGTTCCCCTGTCCATGGAGTGCCGGCGACTGTCTTCTCTGGTGCTTTGTGGACAGGGGATCCCCGGAAGTTCCCCTGTCTGTGGAGCGCCAGGGAAGACAGCCGCCAGTGGCTCCTGGGACCGGGGAGCCCAGGGGTCTTCCTTGTCCCCGAGCCACCCCAGCCCTAGGTCAACTTAAGGAATTAGGTCGACCTAGGGCGTCCACACCGGTGTTAGGTTGACTTAATAAGGTCGACTTAGACCTTAAGTCGACGTAACAGGTGGTAGTTATTAAGTCAACTTAAGGACACCCTTAAGTGGACTTAATGAAAGTCCGGTGTGGACATGGAGTAATTTAGGTCGACTTAAGCATTCTTAAGTTGACATAAATTGCTAGTGTAGACATAGCCTTTGGGTTTTATGTATCATTCTTTATTCTAAACCTTTTGAACATTATCCAGTTAATTTTAATGAAGGAAAACGATATTCTAGCATGTTACAAATCAGTGTCTTGTTACACAGGCATAAAATACTCTTGGTCTGAATCTGCACTGTTATAAACCTGGAATTATGCCACTGAGGCTGATAGAGTGACACAAGTGTGAAAACAGGATACATGAGAGCATAACTGATTCTGTGTATATGTGCATTTAGGTGATGTTACTCTAAAATTGAATTTTCAAGACGGAACTGGTTCATTACTACTCAGGCAGACCCAAGTATGTCTCTCCAAAGCAGGTTTCAATCCTTCTGTCATATTTATTTGTTTTCTGTGCTCACAAGGCAAACTTTGTACCTCTGAAAGTGATTGATTGCACTGAAGAATGAAACTCTTTATACACAGGCCACCTATGTTGATCACCTCTTTTGACTTCTGTGCCTCCCCATCTAATCTCTGACCCAGCTAGATAACAAACAGAAATCATCTCTTTAGGCTCCACACACATTCATTATTGAACTGTACCAGCCTGTGCAGAGCATAAGAGGAGATTGTGTATCTTATGTAAGATAGTGGGAATGCAACATGATATGAATTAATGCAAACATGTGATAAGTAGTGTCACACTTACTTTGCTCTGGTGTTTAGAGATGGCAGAATATTATTGTTAAGGGTCTGATCCTGTGAATCCTTGATTATGTGACTAGATGGTAAGGATTTTCAGGATCAAACTCTAAATCCCTTTACTTAATGTCTGTTAAACCTTCAACAATTGCATATTTTCTCTTTTGAAAGGCTTATTTTAAAATTATATCTAAGAAAAATCAGTGTGTGTGTGTATGTATGTATATATCTATATAAATGTATGTATATTATATCTGGCATATATTTTCAAACTTGACTAGTGATTTAGGGAACCATTAAGTTATGGGGTGCCCAACTTCAAATACCTTTTATGGGCCTGATTTTCAGAAAGTGCTAGGCCCTAGTCTTTGAAAATTGGGCCCCATTTATAGATGTAAACTGAGCACCCAAAATATGATACACCCCACAACACAAGTTACTTCTGAAATTGTAGGCAATGAGCATTTAGGAACATAAATAACTGGACTGGTTTTTCAAATATGTTAAATACATGAAGCTTCATTCACTTCAACACCCAAGTTTTAAAATATTTCCCTGTGTTTCTTGACATATGCATGTGCCACATCCTATGTACTAGATTTACATATGACTTGTTTTCAAGAATGTCAAAGTGTGTAATTCCCTTTAACATCTATGGTTACAAAATAAATGTTTAGAATTTAGGGCTAGTCTAGACATGTTGGGGTTTGAGGATCTCAAATGAAACCTTCACTGCACCATCTCCCTTAGGAGGGTTGTGGGAGGGCTGGTGCATGGGTTGCCATACACTCTCTTAGGGAAGACTCGCCTCTTAGGACCAGGTAAGGACAAAAATATAATAGAATATTAAGGTTGGAAAGGACCTCAGGAGGTCATCTAGTCCAACTGCCTGCTCAAAGTAGGGTCAAACCCAACTAAATCATTCCATCCCAGGGTTTGTCAAACTTAAAAACCTCAAGGATGGAGATTCCACCACCACTCTAGGTAAACCATTCTGGTGTTTCACCACCCTCCTACTGAAAAAGTTTTTCCTAATATCCAACCCAGACCTCCCTCTACTAAATTTTGAGACCATTGTTTTTTGTTTCACCATCTGCCACTGCTGAGACCAGCTCCATCCTCCCTGGAACTACCTTCAGGTAGCTGAAGGCCAATATCAAATCTTCCCTTGTGCTACTCTTCTGTTGACTAAACAAGCCTAGTTCCCTTCACCTCTCCTCATAAGTCATGTGCTCCAGAGTCCTAATCACTTTTATTGCCCTCCTCTGAGTTCTTTCCAATTTGTCCTCATCCTTTCTGTAGTGGGGAGCACAAAAGTGGACACAGTACTCCAAATATACCCTCACCAGTGCCGAATAGAGGGGAATAATCACTTCCCTTGATCTGCTGTGAGGCAAGTCTGCACTGTGACGGCAAGTAGATGAATATTCTCCAAGGTGCATGTGGACTATTTAATTGAAAATTTGTTTTCACCGATGATGAGCATCCACAATTCCCGTTTATTTCATTTGGTGTTCAGAATCAAAAATCCTACTCCAGATGCATTTACTGCATGACTTTTACAGCTCTGTATTTACACTGTGGTTAAGCAGAAAAATACAGAATTCTGATTTACTGCAAAATATGGAAACATGGAACCCACGTCCTCACCAGAGAATGCCAAATGTTTATCCTTTTTTATGTTCATTCCTGCTGTTCTTTATTATGATGACACTGTTTCCATCTTCATTTGTGCATCTTTCTATAACGGCAAATACTTGCCAAATGTAAATATAGCAGTAAAAGTTCATGGAAATAGAAACAAACATAGAAAATATACTTTCCATTCATATCCTATATGGAGATTATTCTGTAATGTGTTCCTTATGCCAAGGCAATCCTTTGTTTTCTGGCCTACCCAATTATCTTGCCTGTTATCTAGGAGAGGGGTTCTCAAGCTTTTTGTGTAGTGACACTGTTGGTAGCATTCACAACTGTGTGTGACACAGTGCCTTTGTCGCTGAAAGATCCCCCCACCCCCAAAAACCCATCACCACCAAACAAACAAAATCCCACCGCAGGAAGCTGCTGTTGCTGGGAAGCTGCTGCCTTGCTCTAGTTCCAGGTGGCTCCCGGCAACACACTTCCTGCTCCTTGTGAAACTGTATCGTATCACAACACAGCCGTTGAGAATGACTGGGTTAGGCCATAATATACATTGGGGGAAAGCACATGATAAAAAGTGGTTGCAGTTTACTGTATTTTCCCTGTTTTAAATAGAAGGAACATCAAATATGTTTTCAATGGATAAGTGATGTGGTAAACTAGAAAACAATTGACTTGAATCTTTGGGACTGGGGAAGGAAACGTGTATAGTCCCAGACACCTAGGCTATGTCTACACTTGGAAATTTAAGTCAACTTTAGCTAAGTCTAATTAAAACTAGGTGTAATAAAGTCGACTTAATTTTCAAGTTGCTTAAGTCAACTTAAGGAAACTGTAGTGTAGACACAGGGTAAATTAAGTCGATTTAAGCAAGCTTAAGTCGACTTAATTTACAAGTTTAGACGCAGCCCTAGTAAGCTGCAATAGTTTATCTTGAAGTAGTAAAATTAAATTGTCGAGCTCAACTAGAAATAACACTGAACATTAGCAGAGTCGGTACTTTCTGGTTCTCACTGGATACTGTGCAAAAATGCACAGCAATCAAAGAAATGAAATGACATCTTGCTGAATGGGTAGAAAAAAAAGGCACCCTCTTTTGTATTTAAGCATTCAAGTAGAAACACTAAGCACTGGCAGGAATGTGAGAGAGAACCAAAGCGTGACTTCAGCAACAAGACTCATAAAAAAACAGTCAATAATCTATTGAATTCTTTAAAAGAAAACCTCAAAGGCCAGTGCTAATTTCCTTAATATGGGGGCAAGAGAAGGATATTGACTTATTTCTGCTTGTCAAATATGATAGAACCAGGATTTCTCATTCAGACCTCTTTTAATTTGAACCATTTGGTGCATGATCTCCTCTGAAGTCACACAACATATTTCCAGTGTTGGATAACTGCTTTTGTGAGGTTGTTATTCTCCTCCTCAATTTCAGAGTGAATTACCAAGAAAATTGTAAAATACCTTGTCTTCATGCAAGCCTCTTGCATGTTTGCTTCACCTCAAGCTTCAGTTGTGATTTCATCACCTTGTACCAAAGAGAAAATAGTTTTAGAAATTTGTCAGAGATATCCTGGTTCACCATTGTTTTTGCAATATTATGCTGGTGTCATTTCATTCATTTCAGTGGAGTCACATTGATGTAAACTCTTATGCTGGAGTAGAGAATTGAACCCCTGTATATTGTGTGCACATTATCATATATCTTGCAACATCAAACAAGATTTACGAATTCAGTCTATAAGGCAGTCTATTTATTGCCTAAGATACTTTTTAAAGTGGAATCACTGGAAATATTGTTCACACGTGAAATAATAATGAAATGTAAGGAATAGTAGTGAAATATTTATGAAATATGAAAAAAGTTATGATACTTACATGTGGGCCTTATTTGATTCACAAATTTGATTGTCTCTATTTAGACTCTGAAAGCCAAAGTTTGTTTCATTACATGTTGGTTGATATGGGAATCCTCCCAGAGTAATTAAAGGGAGTTCTGAATCTCAACAAGTAGATTGCTTATCAAATTTTTATGGCTATCAAGAGGGAGAGGAAAATACAAAGAGAGGAAATTAATTCACACACTAATGATTTTTTTAATTAGTATTTAAAAACCCAAACTTCAGCAGTATATTTTCCTGTAGGGAATGATATAGCATGATCCAGGTTATTAGACCAAGTGAAAATATTAAAACAAACTTATGGATATAATACAATAAAAGATGTTTGAAGGTCAATAGCAGCAATCAAAGCAAGTATATGAAATTATTAAATCTAGGTAAGGACTTCATACTACTCTTTTTCCCCCCTTTAGAAAATACTGTAGAAATCAAAATATTTCAGATAAAGCATAAAGGATAAAGGATTAAACAAATATATATTTGGTTAAGATTAGAATTATTTTAACTTGGATCTTTGTAAATTAGATGTTTTATGGTTGGACAAAGACAAAAGTGGAAGCACAGTTACTTCTGTTTTCTGATCTTATTGTGGATATTTTATTGTCACTAAGTCTATGTCTATGTCTACACTTACTAAAATTAGTTCGAATTAGTTAATTTGAACTAACTAATTCGAACTAATTTTAGTTAGTTCCAATTAACTTAATTTGAACTAGAAAAAATTAGTTTGTACTAAGCAAGTGCCATTCATGGCACTCGCTTAGTTCGAATTAGCGATTTACATTGATTTCAATGGCCCGGTTAGTTTGAACTAAGCAATTAATTAACCCTTAGTTCGAATTAAGGAAGCCTTTAATTAGAACTAATTAAAGCCTAGAGTCGCCGTGGCTTTAGTTAGTTTGAATTAAGCTTCCTTAATTCAAACTAACTTGGCAGTGTAGACATAGCCTATGATGTGAAAATTCTATGGCATAAATCAATAGTGTATTGTCCACTCTGTGCCACTCGATTTTACTGGTAGCAATTAGAAGGAAAGAAGACTCCTTTCTACCTTCCTGCTTGACTGACTAAAATATAACTGGGTATTGGGGCTTGGATTTTCTGGGTATTTCTTGCTATGCACAAGAGGTCTGTGAGGGTGCAGAGAAGGAAGAGGAACGGGAGGAGTCTTGGTTCCATCCACAGGCCTACTATTCACTGGCCAGATGGGAGCAGCAAGGAGACTTCTGATCTTTCAAGTATTAGCATTAGCTTAATTCCTCTATGGAGGAGGAAAGGAGCAGGGAAGAATTCTATCTCAGTTATAGCACCATCCTTTATTCCAGGCTTTGCCGAAAGGCACAAACCAGTCCAAAATAAATTATTCAGAATGAGGGTGTAAAAAAAAAAATTACAAATTAACCTTTATTTCGAGTTTCCCAGGAATAAGAGTAATCTCCCTGCTACATTGAAAATGATGTGTATTAATCTATCCTGCTATATGGCAATTACAGAGAGCGTCCACAACGTCTAGGGAAAAACATGTAAAGATAAAATATACTGGAACTATATGCAAATATACAAAAGGAATGAAAGGACAACCAAATTAGGTTTGAAAGGACAACACAAGGAATCCCTATAATAAACACTTACATATAGAAAGGAATAGTAACTAAAAATATTGAATTGAAATAAAATACTCACTTTCATTTCACAATCTCTTCACAATTTCACAATCTCCGGCTCAAATTCTGCAATTTGCTGCATCTGGCGGAGTTCTGGGGAAGCCAGTGAATTGCAGGATCTGGGTCTTTGTCTTCAGATAGGAATATGCTATCCATTTGTGGCCTCAACAGTCAAAACCAGAACTTGTCCTGCTATTAGCACGCTGAGATGGACATTGAACCTTTCATCTCAAAGAAGAGATGAGGCTTTCCATCTGCTAAGCAGCTGAGACTGGGATTTTGGTTCTATTCCAAGCATAGCCTCCACTCAGGATATGCAACAGAAGTCTGATCTTGAGCCTGGGTTCAAACCTATCCCCCTTTGTCTACACTGCAGTTGTGTTAACCCATGGCTTGGACCCATGGTCCCAGAACCCTATAGGTCTGAGCTTAAGATAAGCCAGGACATAGGGGCTGAGCTCTATTGCTTTGTAATATAGACACAGACAGGCTTACCTCAGGTTTTGGGAGTCAGCCAGAAGTATCCCACAATTCCATGAGACAATTTCCTTAACCCTCTCTATCTCAACAATCTGCAATCCCCTTTATTGAAAATGGAAGTCACATTCCCATTGCAAACAGCAGCAGCTCTGGTCAGCATTAACCCATTCTAGTCTGATCACCAATTTGTAGGAATACTATCAGAGAGCCTCCTGGGTTTGCAATGGAGAGTGAACTGATCAAGCCTTTTGCAAAGTGAATTGCTTCCTGGTAACGTGCAGAGTGGGCAGTGAAGTTTTACCACAGTCCAAGGGCTGGAGCAGCCATATTTTGGGGTGCATTGTATAGACTCTGGGATATGGTTACTTTGACTCAGACATGCACACTGCAGTGTGGATGCCAGAGCCCCAGGTTAGAGAATGTGTTAGAAAAGTCTTAGCATAGGGTTAAAATACAATGTAGATGATCAAACCCAGAGTTCCTAACAGGGATCAGCTGACTCTAATTCTTTTAACCTTGGACTTGCATTGCAGTGTAGGCATATCCTCAAACTATCTTTACCAATTTATTTCCTTTAGGAAAGCAAACAAGGAGTCCTGTGGCTTTTTTAAAGACTAATGAATTTATAATGCTAGAAAATATATCTTATAAGTTTCCTGGGTAACAAGCGTGTGCCCCATATAATGTTCTCTTTAAATGTCCATTATGCTTCACACCGGTGCATCACTTGCATTCTCAAGAATCTCTGTGACTACTGTCAGTCAAGTTGCAAGCAAAATAAAATCAATCACCAAGCTGCTACAGAGGAATGAGTGATTTTTCTTGAGTTCCAAAGGCTGGAATTATTTGTCTGCCTTTATAGAAAGACAATATTCTGAAAGTCAGCCTTGAATAGAGTATAAACTTTAAACAAAACAAAACAAAAAACCTCAAAACTGTTTGTAATAAATTGGATTGTGCATTTTTAAAAACCAACTGACAACTGCATTTTTGAATCTGAAGATTTAAAGAAAATTATTGGCATAGAAGTTTTATTGCTTGGCAGAGGTCATGAAGTAGACTTCAAGTAGTGAGGTGCTTTATAAAATATAATTTCAGTACTTAAAATAGTATTTGGAAGTCTCTTGTCAAGGAAGGACATTAGTTTTCCATCTCTTTTGCATATTTTATTATTAAGAGATCCTGGCTAAAATCCAGGGGCTTAATTTGCTATGCGCTGTCCATACACACAGGCACAATAAGCCTGAATCTCAGAGAGTGTGCAGTTTAAATAAACAGGACAGATAAAAGGTGGAGAAAAGACACATCCCAATTTTACAGATAAAGAACTGAAACAGAGAGAGGCATCATGAACTGAAGATCACACACAAGATCTATGGCAGAGCTCAGAACTGAACCCCAATCTGCTAAATCCTCATCCAGTGTCTTAACCACAACGTCATCCTTCCGCCCTACCTCAGACAATAGTAGTATATTTGTTGCCTCTGGGGTTGATCAGAAGAATCCCATATACTTTCTGCTGGTAGTCTCCCTGTATAAATAGTTAGCAAATGTTAGGTGCTTATTTGACTGAGTATCAAATACCTGGAAACTGGAGTTTGATTAAATGAAAGCGTTTTAACCACATACTGATGTTAAACCTCATAAAAAAAAAAATCAATATCAGGAAAAAAAAGAGCGGGTTGAAAAATTTAGAATGTCAATTTTTTTTCTAAACAAAACCCAACAAATTTTTCAGAAAGAAAAAAAACCTGTGAAAATCTTTCAGTTTCTTGACTTTTTTTCTTTTCAAAAAGAAAGAAAAGCCTACAAATAAATGAATTATATAGCACTTTGACAAATGGAATAAGGCGAATTTGGAAGGAAAAAGTGACGACATCAGAATTCTCAGATTGATACTAGAATTGATTCAGACCAGGGGCATCACTAGGCACTGGCCAAATGGGGCATGCGCCCCAAATATATCATGGAGTGCCCCAAGCCCACCCTGAAGCTCTCTGTCAGCCTTGAACCCTCCCCTGCTCACCCATGCACCAGGGAGCCGGGGCCAAGCAGGGCCTTTTTAAATCTCCTGCCCTGAGGCATGCCCAGGCATGTGGCCCAGGGTGGGAGATGTAAAATGCCATGGTCCCGCAGGGCCTGCCAGGAAGTAGGCTCCAGTGGCTGGTGGCTGTGGGTCAGTCCCTTTGTCCGGTGAGGGTGTGTCCCCCCTGAACAACGGGCAGTAGAGATTGGGAGCCAGATGAGGAGCTAGAGATCAGAAGTGTGGGGTTGGGCTGAGGAATGGGGAAGAGATTGAGAGTGCAGGGGGGAGGGGGAAGAGATCGGGAGCGCTGGGGAGGGGAGGAGGAGATTTGGAGCCTGTGGCTTGAATCCTTTTTCTATATAGTAACGCACCTAATTTAGATTATAGGTATAGGTGGGCTATGAAATTTCACTCTAAAGTTCCTAGTTAAGGGAAAATATTCCATGCTTTTTCTTTCTTTGTTTTCAGAAATGGCTCTTACCACATCATCATGAGCTGTCCCTTGCTTTGTTTGACTGTTGCCAGGATGTGTGCAAAGGAAGGACATTATTCTCAAGTGCCCTAGGAAGGGAGCAGGTATATATTAATAGAGAAGTGCATCATTCAGTACTACTTCAGCTTAGCACTCTGGTAGCTCTCAGACAGAATACTCTAGACTGGGGCTTGACAAAACTGGGGAGTCAGGTCACCATGGCAACTAGGGTTTGTAGCCTGGCTCCTAGCTCTGCTGTGGAAATGCAGCAGAGGAGTGTCCTCTGGTGACCAAAATAAAATTGTTAACACCTAGCTGGGAGCCAATTTTGTCGAGCCCTGCTCTAGACTAATGCTAAATGCATCCTGATACAGATAAATGATGCACCTTGATCTGGGAAGGGGTACTCTGAAGTACAGCAAGTTGAATGCTTACTGTGATAGGTGGTGCATAAGGCCCGTACCTTAGTGATTACCACACCCAGCTTTTGACCCTCTGTCTCTTATGTTGACCCCTTCTTTATGTTGATAGTGGATATTTACTTGACTTCTCCCAGTCTTTCTAGTAGTTTGTCAGCCCATGACATGGGAAATGCATCTAATTTTAAATTCACCTTGAGGAAATTAATTCAGAACTGTGTCAACCTATCCTGTTTGGGCACCAGCACAATGAAGTTATCCACTCACTATATGACTCTTCCACAATGCCTAGATCCAACATGGAATTCCAGGCTCACAGTTTCCCACAGCTTCTTCAGAAGGAATTGAAAACCCTCACACACCTATCATCCAGGTTTGATATCAATATAGTGGAACACCAGAGGTGTTTGGCTGGGCAATGCCAAGAATACTTCTGGTAATGAGAGACAACAGAGTCCTGTGGCACTTATAAAGACTAACAGATTTATTTATCGCATGAGCTTTCGTGGGAGAAAATCCCACTTCGTCAGACGCTTTGAAGATAGGAAAGTTACAGAGTGGGAGGAAATTAAATGCAGGGGAGTGTATGACATAGCATCAGGTCAGGCTGTAACAGCAAATCAAAATAGGTGTTAGGATTCAAAACACTGGGGAACAGCACATAGAAGAGGGGGAGGTCAAATCACTTGTTGTAATGTGAGAAAAATCCATAGTCCCTGTTTAACCCCAAGCCAACTGAGTCAAATTTGCATATAAATTCGAGTTCTGCAGTCTCTCTTTGAAGCTGTGATTTGTTATTCATCTATTTCAACACAGCTATTAACAAGTTGTCAAGGGAGTGAGCAGGGAGATTGAAGTGTTCCCCTACAGGTTTTGCAGTGTTGCAATTTCTGATGTCAGATTTGTGTCCATTGATTCTTTGGCGCAGAGACTGTCCTGTCTGTCCAATATATAAGGCAGAGGGGCATTTCCGGCACATGATGGCATAAATCACATTGGTGGATGAGCAGGTGAACGAACCCTTGATGGAGTAGGTGGCATGATTAGGCCCTGTGATGGTGTCATCAGTGTAGATATGAGGGCAAAGTTGGCAGCGTGGTCTGCTGCAGGGCTGTGTTCCTGCTTTAGTGTTTCTGCTCTGTGATCTGTAGTTGCTGGTAAGTATCCTTTTAAGATTAGGGGGCTGTCTGAAAGCAAGGAGAGGTCTGTCTCCTAAGGCTTGAGAGAGTGAGGGATCATTTTGTAAAATAGGCTGTAGTTTTTTGATGATGTGTTGAAGAGGTCTGGCTAGGGGGTTGTAGGTGGTGACCAGTGGCGTTCTGTTGTTGTTTTTCATGGGCTTCTCCTGCAGTAGTTGACTTCTGGGTACCCGTCTGGCTCTGTCAATTTGTTTCTTCACTTCTGCGGGTTTGTACTGTAGTTTTAAGAATGCCTGGTAGAGATCCTGAAGGTGTCTGTCTCTGTCTAAAGGGTCAGAGCAAATGCGGTTATATCTTAGGGCTTGACTGTACACAATGGATCGTGTGGTGTGTCGAGGATGGAAGCTCGAGGGATGTAGGTAACTATACCGATCAGTAGGTTTGCGGTATAGGGAGGTCTTTATGTGCCCATCGCTAATTTGCACTGTAGTGTCCAGAAAGTGGATCTCTTGTGTGGAGTGTTCCAGGCAATGAGGTTCTGGTAATGAGGTAATTGGTTGACAAACTTGTCCTTAGTGTGGACCATGGAAGTCTCCCGACCTGTGCAGGGATAAGATATCGGGGCATAAGATCCCTGGATGCCAAGTTCTGGGTGGGAAGGGGGGAAGCAGGTGATCCTGGTCCTTCCACACATTCAAAAGGTTGATGTCCCACATCTGGTTCTGCTGGTTTCTCTTAGGTTGTCAGATCTCGTGGTCAGTCTTCCCTACTTGTCTCACCACCAGCCATGGGGCCAATAACTTTGATTCCAATGTTGGCAGCAGAAGCAACTGTCTCCTGGCTAGAACGCATATAGATAGGCCTCCTTGTTATAGATCTACTCTTGTTGGTACTGTGCCTTGTTCAAGTTTTCCCTCGCAATCTCCTCCAGGGTCTTCAGCTTCTTTGAGAGCTGAATGACATAATTGCACCATGTTCATTGTCCCAGAGTCTTACTCTTCCGGTATCTCAAGGAGATCCAGAATTGCCTGAGGCTGCCCTCCATACAATAACTTGAATGGGGATAACTCTGTGGATGGTTGAAATACCACAGTGATGGGGAACAACAGGTATAGGAGTCATTTCTTTGTTCTAAGAATTCCATCTCACCAGACAGCCAGTACCATGTTAGTTAGGCCCCAGTGCACAGTTATTATCTGTGAGGATGGTCCCTCCTGCAGGTCCTGAACTTCCTTTGGGGCACTCTCCTCCTGACACTCTTCCTTGGCCACTGCATACACATCCTGTTTTCCAGGGTTTTTCGGCCTCAACTCCCCTAAAGATGTACCACCCCACTCCTGGAAAAACCTCTTCAGAAAACCTCCACTCAAGCCCTAGGATGACTAGACAGGCCAGGTCTCTAACCATTCCAACTTGCAGCATCTCAGTGTGGTTTTGCTGGGTAGGGATGGTAGGTCTTCCTGAGTACACTAGACGTAAATCATAGCTCTGTGCTTTCTCTTGGCACCATCTGCCATTAGCTCACCAGAATCTGGCTGAAGCCAGAGTCTATCAGTCCTTGCTCTATTACTCTATCCATTCATAAAGAGACTAACATTTTCCCTGGGCTCTTCTTTAGAGCCTCAATATATGCTGTCCAGGCCTGTTTGTAATTACAATCCATGAGTAAGCAGTCTACTTGGAAATGCCCTTGTTCTTCACAGGGGACTCAAGCTCCTGTGGTAGAATGTCATCCTGTCATTAGTTCTACTAAGAGGGATGATCCATGTTTGCAAGGTCATTCAACTGAGCTCAGGTCTCTCCTGAACAGGGTGAAGGTGGACTACTGAGCTGCTCTTTCAGTCTTCGTACCCTTGCTCTCTGGGGTTGAGTGCCCCAGTTCTCTGAAACCTATTTGACTGTCTTTGGGTGTTGGCAGTATGTAGCCCAAGGATTGCACCAGGTTGACCTTCGTACTTCTGCTTTGGACCTAAAGGACCTCATATAGCTCTCCACCAGGGCAATGGCCTATGTAAGAGTTTTGGGATGGTCCCTTACCACACATTCATCCCCGCCAAGGGGAGGCTTTATCTGAACTGCTCCATGATGACAAATTGTGTGCAGCTCCCTGGCTGGAGCTAGCATTAACGATATTCTTGTAGCCTTTGGGCAACAGTCCAGTGTGAAAGCTCAAGAGGAAATTTCTCACAGCAGAACTGTGGTTGGTATGTTTAGGGAAGAACCTCGGGGGATCCAGGATGGCTGCCTGGAGTTGGGCATAATCCTGGGCAGGTGCCACCTCAAGTCCCTGTTACATGGCTTGGGCCAGTCCAGTCCAATGGGCAGCTAATGGGATGGCCTAGTGCAGTGGTTTTAAATCTTAGGGTCGGGACCCAGTACTGGGCTGCAGACCCTTAGGCACTGGGTCGTGGCACCCCCTGCCACCACAGCCCAAAGACTGGAATATATTGCTCAAAGATGTAATTGTTGGGTTATGAGCATAAATTATTTTTTTTCAACTGGGTCCTGAGGAAAAAAGTTTGAAAACCACTGGCCTAGTGGTTCCACAGGCTAGTGAGTCACAGCAGCAACTATTTTGAAGGTGACAAGGATTGCCTCTGGGTTGTCCACAGACTCCATCTTTCTCAGTTGTACCTGGATGGATACTGTTGGGGTGGAACCTCCCTTACCCATTGTGAGACTTTCTGCAGCTCCGAGTGGCTGTCAGAGCATTGTCACCTGCTGGATAAGCCAGCACCACCAGCTCTTTAATCAGATGCTGGACATTGAGCTGTTCGAGGAGTTGACTTTGCTACTGGGGTTGCTGGTTAATTTGCTGTTGCTGGCTTGCCTTAGCCCACATTAGCAAGATCTCAAAATCTATTTCTGCATTATTCCTTTCTCTCTCCCTCTTTTCTCTGGCCTACTCTCAGGCCTGAGACACTATGCTGCTCTCATTCTAAACCACATGAGATGGGAGTCTGGAGGGTTGGGTGGTCTAGTGGTTAGCATACCCAACTTCTGACACTTTGCCTTCCTGTTAGGGTGGTATAGGTGCTTGTTCCTGACCTTAGTTAGAGAGTCTTCAACCTTCCACCTGCATCTGGGCGTTGGTCTTAAGGGATCCAGCCCCAGCCCTTGTGGGAGGCAATGTAGGCAGGTCTTGCAGAAAGTCTAAGTTCACTTCCCTGGGCTACTTTCTACCTCTATTTCCCTTCCATTTGGGGTTGTGTTGCTCTTGCCAAACTAAACTGCTTTACAACAAAGCAGTCAAACCAGTGGTTCCCAATCTGTGGCCTATCTAGTACAGTCAGTCACACAACAAAAAAATGGAGTCCAAAAGAGCAGGGCCCTGCAGGACTATTTATTTCTTCAAGGGGTTGGTAGCTATAGAAAACTCTGCATCTAGGCCTTCCTCATTCTATACTCCACTCTCAGGTCAGCCTTCTGAATGGCTTCTTGAAGAAGAGATTCCTTTCTCCTGCAGCCTGTCAAATATCTTTGGCCTGGGATTCTCAGCTCTGTTTTTATCTGCACCTCCAACAGCACATACTCCACAGGTCTGGAGGGGCAGACTTACTGCAGTATGCCATTTTAACATATTTGGGTCCAGTAGAGGATTTGTATACCGCATCGCACCTACCCATGACTGCAGTTTCAAATATGTAATGTTCTCTATTTCTCAGATTGAGAAAGTAGAAAACTTTGTAAAGCTTTCTTCATGGAATGTAGACTTTGTATCATTTTTTTGTTAACCTTTCCTTGCAGTGAGAGAGTGGCAAATTGCCCTTCAGGAAATTTGCAATGGGCAATTTGACTCACTAACACTTAATCCATGTTAGAACAGAGTGATTGCCAGAAATAGGAAGTAGCAAAAAGCTGAACTCCCACAATACATCAGTAACTAATTTTACCTTTGTAAGACGCAAAAGAAAATAGATCAGCTAGACCTGATACAAACAGATGTAAAGAGCTGCCAGAGGAAGCCACTTGCAGTGTACAATAAGTTTACTATGCCCCCCAAAACCATTGCTACATATTCTTGAGCAGCATCTGCAGGCACCTTATTTATTAACTATGTATGTGCATATGTATATGTTATAGGAGTGCTGTGGTGTGTGCATGCATATACCTGTGTTTGTGTGCACCCCACATATATAATACACACATATACATATAGTAATCCTATAACATCAGCAGCAAAATATTTTCTTGATTTAGTTTGTAGCTGTGCTGAATTTACTTGATTTTAAGTAAGTTAATTTCCTGCACTGCATGTATGACTAAACCAAGAAATGTACAAAAGCAGGATTGAACAATGTAGCACAATTCAGGCTGCTGGAGGTATAGTGGTTTGTTAAGATGTTTCTAATTTCTCTTTCCTAGACAATCAAACTCAGCTGTAAAATTTTGCAGGAAAAAAATGTCCTTTTTGGCACAGTTGAATGGGAGTATGCAAAATATGGAGAACCTTACAATGGGGTGTTGAGTAAGAAACTCAAGGTCAGTTTGTTCTGTGGAGGAGTGAAGAGGGAAGGTGATCCCTTCTTATCACGCTGTGAAATATTGGGGAGAAATTTGCAGGACTTCCATGTGCCCTCAGAGCACATTATATCCCCAAAAGATCAGGGAGGAAATGGCTCAATTTCCCTGTGCACTGGTTAGCAAAGTTGCTGTAGCAAATTGTGTAATATGTTACAGCCCCTAAGGGGGAGCAGTGATGTGTTACTTTGCCTGGCAAGGGCTGCTCCATACCATCCTTCATGTGGGACTTTGTGATCGGCACAATTATGTCCTAAAGTAGCTTGGTTTTCTAAAGATGTTTAGTATAGAAAAATTCTAATGATAATTGTGGTTTTTAGTTACTTTTTAACTAGGAAGAAAGGCTGGTCTTGTGGTGAAGGAATAAGACAGGCATTTTGGAGACGTACATTCCAGTCCTGGTTGTGATGTTGTCTTGACTTAGAATATTACCTTGGGCAAGACACTCAGTCTTTCTGTGTCTTGGTTTCCTTAATCTATGAGATTGATTACAATATATGAAGTTAAAAAAAAAATCCCAGTAAAGTGCTCTGATATTCCTGATTGGTGAAAAGTACAGTACAAATCTTACAGGGTAGATAGTCTTGCTCACTCCTTTCGGAGAGACCCAAAGAATAGTTTTGAGCAGTTGCTCATCTGGCTCCTGTGAGTCTCCCAGATGAGGTTAAGTTGAAAGGGATGGTGGTGGTGCCTGAAGCCTACCTGGGAAACGGGTTGTAGGCTGTCCATAAGGATGGGGTGTCCTGTGGGTATGAAAGGTTAAGCTGGATATATATGACAATCCTTTCCATTAATTTTAAATATATGCATAGGGAGCACTAAAGGCAATGAACTTATAGCTGAAACTATATAATTCCTCCATGTTTTACAGCTGAGTTGCTTGCACTTACATGACACCGTTCATATTAAAGGATCTTACAACTAAAGTCTTGGTTTGCAAAGGGAATTGTGCATAGTCATTTCCTCTTCTGTTCAAGTTCTTATGCAAAGCCCATCACTGTGATATCTGTCACCTATGTCCTTGAAATCACCCACTGATGAAGGGCAGGTACCTCTGGAATGGAACTCAGCAGCACTGCAACATTAAAGTCCAATGTTGGGCAGGAAATGAAAAGAAAATACACATATTGTAATTTGGTGAAGGCACCAGTTAACTCATGTTTCTGGAAAGTGCTATAATATGTTTCATGTATTTATGTATTTATGTAATTCTTACATAACAAGCACCAGAAAAATTAAAAAGACCACTGAAACTCAAATGATTTCTCAATTTTCATAAACAGTTCCACCAATTTTGCTGCTGCTTAAACATACATTTGATCTCCTCTAACCACCTTTATAAATAAATATAATTTTAAAATGACAGAACATTTAAACTTTTCCTTGAAGAGATTCATTTTATCTTTCCACTTAACAGAATTGTATTGGGTAAGCATTATTTAAGGCATTAATTGCAATAATGGCTTTTGAAGGAAATGCTATTAAGAATGGAAGTTATCTTAAATCATGCTATCACTGAATTATGGTAGCTCTTCTCTGAATAACAGCAGTAATCCATTCAACAGTAAAAATATTCTCAAGTCATATGGTAAGTTCTTCATTTTAGCATTCATAGTAATTGCAATATCCATAATTTTAACCAGATACTTTTTTGTTTGTTTGTGCTATTGCTCCGTATATTGATAACTAAATATATTCTGTGAATAGAAGGTTCTGGAGATATGCTAAAGACACTAAATTCAGAGTCAATGGATTATTATCTTATCTGACCTATTGCAATTAATATATTAGGACTATGAAGTGCTCCTCCATAATATTTTAATGATTTTAATCAATTCTGTGAAGTATTGCAAATTCTACCACTTATTACAAGAACTTGCGTAACACTGAAGTACTTAAGAATACTAATAAATCAATCAAAATAAAGAGTGGCTGTTAAAAAAGCTTTAAAATATTTCTTGTTTGCTTTCAGGTACTTTTTTGGGTGTTTTTCTACTTCACAATTTCTATATGTGACTTTTTTATATTTCTGGATATAAGAAGACATTATTAGATAGTTTGTTAGTTAACAAATATATAGATATAGTTAATTGTGCTAGAGAAGTCACACGTTTCTGCTATATCTTTTTCTATGTTTTTCTTTTTAAATCACTAATTACTGGATAATGAGAAAATATAAAGCCAATTATATTATAAATTTAATTTATCAAAATGTAATTGAGATCTTTCATAAATATCACAAAACCTTCTTTTTAAAAGTGATCCCATTTTACATTTACCTTCAGAATTCTGCAGTTACAAACTGTCTCATCTAGATGTCATAGTGAACACAAACTGACATGGAAACAGTCATGGGGCTGTGTTACCAGTGTAAATTTTCTGCCAGTAGATGTCAGCCAATTCTGAATATTTCTCCGAGGCTAATGCTACTTTGCCTATAGTGCTCATGTCTGTGTGGTGTCCCAGTTTCTATAGGGCACTGGAAAATCAAACTACCCTGCCAACCTTGATAATAGGAAATAATTCCTCTGTGCTGCAGACTGCGCAGTAGGATTTTTAATAGGTTTCCTTCCCCCAACTCTTCCCCTTTCAGATTTACAAATCATATCTGTTTCTGAAAGAAAAGGTGCAAATGCCTTGTGTTTTCCCCTTCCACTCAGCTAGCTGTAAGCTTTCTAAGGAGAACTCATCCAAAATTGGAGAGGCAGAAGCCTGGAGAAAAATCCTCTGCCAGTACCAATGGATAATAGTTGAGAGACAGATCAAGTCTTTGTCAATTAAATACAACACTTGGGCATCATCCATCAAAGTGGCAGAAGCCCAGTCACCAGATGTGACCTGATACTTTGGGGGATTGGGTCTTACTTCACAAACACTACCCTGTCTACCAGCTGCTTTTCTGATGACAGCCATTCTATTCAATAAATAAATGTGTGCAGCCTCTATTGGCTGCCACAGGCAATTCTGCAAGTCCTGCTTCCAGAACCAACCTGCACAAAGTGGAGCTGTAAATTATAGCACTAATTAATCATACAACCCTATCACACACAGCCTTGCTTGATACTTGTTGTTCCCCACTACCAAGTGAGATTCAGGTGTAGGATTCCAGTAGCAACAATCAGCGAGATGCAAATAGCGGTTAAAACATGTTTTATTAACTAACAGATTACTTAACTAATACCCAGACAAAGGGATATATGCAGAGTACTAAAAACAAAGTAATATAGACCAGTTTACAACCCATTCAGCAAGCCCGTGAGGGAGTGACCACCTCTGAAGCACCTTCCAAGGTCCTATGGTGAAGTCCATTGAAGTCAGGGAACGAGCTGTAATTATAGCCCATGAGGTCCCTTGTTTCATAGGGAAGGGGTGATCAGGCCCTCCCCTAGTTACATAGACTGTCTGCTGGGTTGTTGATTCCCACTACCTTAATTCTACAATCTAACAACTAGATAACTACTTGTTTACCACATAACTTTGCAAAGTACCCTTAAGTTGTTTGGGGCCCTCCATTGCCCACTATTTTATACTGTCACAAAATCTTCCGCTTGCCTTATACTTGTTCATTGCGCAAGTACAAGCCTAAATAGCTGAAGTTCGCAGCAATCTTCTGTGAAGCATGGAGGATGAGCACCTGAGAAGGTCTTTCAAGATGTAAAATGATCAGTATCATGAAAAGTTTATTGGATGGATCAGTATTGAAACTGGACTTGGGTCCTCAACTTCCTGGCTTCTGCTATTATCCTTTTGCACAGTTTTGCCCAAGGTGTACCAGATGCAGAGTAATTCCTGTATTGCATACAGTTAGCATAGCTGATGCTCAGCCATCTTTTAGCCCCTGATATAATCACAGAAACAAGAAGGGACCATGAAAGGTCATCGAGTCCAGTCCCCTGCACTCACAACAGGACCAAGTACCATCTTAAACCATTCCTGACAGGTGGTTAACCTGCTCATAAAAATTTCCAATAATGGAGATTCTACAACCTCCCTAAACAAATTATTCCAGTGGTTACCACCCTGACAGATAGGATTTTTTTTCCCTAATATCCAAGCTAAACTTCCCTTGCTATAATTTAAGCCCCTTGCTTCTTGTCCTATCATCGGCAGTAAAGGAGTATAATTTTTCTCTCTCCTTGTAACAATCTTTAAGATACTTGAAAACTCTTATGTCCCCTCTCATTCTCATCTTTTACAGACTAAACAAATACAGCTCTTTCAATTGTCCCTCGTAAGTCAAGACCTTTAATCATACTTGTTGCTCTTCTCTGGACTTTCTCCAATTTGTCAACATCTTTCCTGAAATGAAACACCCAGAACTGGACACGACACTCCAGTTGAGGCCTAATCAACACAGAGTAGAGCAGAATTACTTCTCGCATCTTATTTACAGTGCTCCTATTAATACATCCCAGAATGGTGTTTGCTTTTTTTGCAACATTGTTACATTGTTGACTCATCATTTAGTTTTTGGTCCACTCTGACACCCAGATCCTTTTTTGTAGTACTCCTTTCTAGGCAGTCATTGCCCATTTTGTATGCATGCAATGGATTGTTCTTTCTAAGTGGAGTACTTTGCATTTGTCTTTATTGAAGTTTGTCCTGTTTACCTCAGACCATTTCACCAGTTTGTCCAAATCATTTTGAATTGTGATCCTATCCTCAAAAACACTTGCAACTCCTCCCAGCTTGGTATGATCCACAAACTTTATAAGTGTACTCTCTATAACATTATCTAAATCATTGATGAAAATATTGAACAGAACTGGACCCATAACTGATCCCTGTGTGGTACCCTGCTTGTTATGCCCTTCCAGCATGACTGTGAACCATTGATAACTACTCTGTGGAAGTGGTTATCGAACCAGTTTTGCACCCATCTTATAGTAGCTCCATCCAGATTGTACTTCCCTAGTTTGTTAATGAGAAGGTGATGTGAGTCTGTATCAAAAGCCTTATTAAATTCTAGATATACCACATCTACCACTTCCCCTCTATCTACAGGCTTGTTACCCTGTCATAGAAAGCTATCAGGTTGGTTTGACATGATTTGTTCTTGACAAATCCATGCCGACTATCACGTAACACTTTATTTTCTTCTAGATGTTTGCTAATTGATTCCTTATTATTTGCTCCATTATTTTTCCTGGTACAGAGGTTAAGCTGACTGGTCTATAACTCTCTGGGTTTTCCTTATTTTCCTTTTTATAGGTGGGTAGTATATTTTCTCTTTTCTAGTCATCTGGGATCGCTCCAGTCTTCCATGATTTTTCAGAGATAATGGCCAATGGCTCTGTTATCTCCTGAGTCCACTCCTTGAGTATTCTAGGGTGCATATCATCAGGTCCTGGTGACTTGAAGACATTTAACTTGTCTAAGTAAAATTTATAACTTGTTCTTTCCCCATTTTAGCTTCTGATCCTATCCCATTTTTACTGCTGAGAGTGCAACTGGAGTTTTGCTGTGCTCTATTGAACTTCACTGGCCAGAATTGCTTCTTGTGATCACTGTAGCCAGATACAACTTAGAACAGCCTGAGCAGGTGTTAAGAGAAGGTGGTGACCACAGCTCTCCCATCTCTGCTAGAAGTAGATAGGGATTTCCTACTCTTCCCCTAAGCATGAATAAGCATCACTCACTCCTCTTGCTGGAGTAATGAGAGTTCCTCATCCTATTTAAATCTGCTATGACCACTGGCCCTGAGACTCCTTGAAGCACAGATTTTGTCAATAACCCTTCTCTGTGCCATGCAACCCATGCTACCGGGTGCACTAAGCCCTAATCAGGTGTGGGAAAGAAGTTTTCAGTTGTATTCAAGTGAGTTACTGTTGAATTAATTAGCAGTGATATGCTTAGGTTTACTTCCTGTTGGAATTCTGCCCAGCTAGATCCAAGTATAAGCATGATACAGTGAAGTAGGGTTCCACTACTTTGTTACAGTGTAGGAGGAGGACTTGGTGGATGGGGGCTTGGAAGCTTGTGTGCTCTCCTTTTTCACTCCACCAGTTCATTCCCTTTCTCCTTCTACATTTTATTACCTCTGTTGCAATGGAAGGCAGCAATTGTACTAGCATTTTTTAAAGGGAGAGAAATGAACTGAGTGGGTATTTTTTTCCATTTCAGAATGATCTTAAGCAACCTATGAGCTTGGAAGAACTTGGTTATTGCAAAATTATAAGCTTAAAAAAATCCAAACAAACAAACAAATCAAAATAAACCCAGAAAAAAACCTCCAACAGTAATTTGAACCAAGGCCAGAGATTGCAGTATGTCACAAGCTCCATTTTTAGAGTGGAACAACTCATGTATGGTCACTATTATTTTAAAGATACGTTTCAGATTCTTTAAGATTAACTGCTGCTGAAGAAAAATTTTATCTGCTACTGTGAAACTTTAAGACAACCATTCAGTGCAACAAATGAAACAAGGAGTCAATAGCAAGCAGGCGAGTTTCTCTGACATGCCACAGCTGCTAGCTAGACCGAGTTTGCTGTGACACTGAGGCCAATGTGCTGTTTTCTGGCAGACACTGTCATGCTGTCTGAGGTTGATAGGCAGCTAAGTGTCCATGTGTGACCCTGGAGTTCACATAAAGGTTTCTCATTCCACTTTAACACCAAGTCACTATCTTGTTTGCAAATAACCCTGGCATTCAGTGCTTGATAAGCCAAATATTTGAACCAGGTGACATTCAAGTATTTTTATCCTGTAACACTCTGAGTAATGAGTCTCTCACAGTCACATGGGCACTGGCACTTGATTGTACATCATGTAAATGGAATGTTAACCACAGTTCAGTGAAGTCAGGCTTTTGGGAATCCCTAGAAACATTTAGAACTTTTCAAACTGTTCTACAGATATCACAAACTTTATTTCTTATTTTAAGTTCATGTTTAAAAATGTATGAAGTCAATCAGAATCCCAGGAACAGATATGTTTTCCAACTTAGAATATTTATTTATAGTGTGACCCAAAATAAAAAAAAAAAAAAAAAATCAAATGTAACCAGATTTTCTTGGAATGAATTACTTTCTGTTGTGACTTTTTTTTTTTTTTTTTGGTCACTGATGTCAGTGGGAGTAGGCTCAGATCCCTCATCTTTTTAATCTGGACCCTTCCTCTCTGCCTCTCAGGCTTGATTTCTCCCTTTCTGCTGATCAAGGATCCTTCTCCCCTTGTTCTTGTTTTCAAGGCCTAGATTCTGTTTTCTAGAAACACCTAGTTTTCTATTTTTTGGGGGGCTCCATCCCTAAATCCATTGCTACTGACAGACGGTGGCACATGTGAAGAGACCACTCACTAGGGGCTTATCTACATACATGTTTTGTGCTCCTTTAACAACATCAGTTTGAAATTGGTATAAATCCCTAGAGTGGATGCATTTATACTGATATATTTTGTCAAAAGCTTGTCTGCACAAAAAAGCTGCACCACTTTAATTATAGTGAAACTATTAAAGCAGCGCATTCCCCTACTGTGGGAAAACTGATATATTGGTATCACTGGGTAGTCTGGCTACAGCATGCCCCAACCTTCAGACAGTCCTGAAAGCGACCTTGTGTGTGTTTCCCTGTTCAGAGGATTTCTTTACTAATTCACACTCTTCTGTCTCTTTATACCCTTCTAACGTTCTGGTTTTATAACATAACAAGCCTTCAAAATAAAGTTCCCAATCCTTCTTCATCTATTCATTTACTCACAGATTGGCTTACTTGCAGGCCAGAATGCCCAGGTTTCTCTAGTGGAGCCTATTCCCTTCTAACAGCCTCTATTGCCAAGAAGCCAGCTACAACAGGGTCAGTCTCCTAGCAACATTGGACACAGCTGATCCTGGCATGGGCTCTCTGATTGACTACCCTTCTAGTTTGGTGGAGAGACAAAGCTAGCTACTCCTTGACCCAGCAGCATCCAGAGCTTGCTCAATACATTCCTCTTCTGCAGCTGTGCTTGGTTCTGTTTTCTGCTCCTGCTCAAGTGCCTGCTTCAGTACCTACCCTTCTCTAGCCTTGATCCCACCCAGCTCTGCTTCTTAACAATATCTCTAGCTCACCTACTGGCTCTTGCATTTGGCTTCTGATCCCTGGCTCTGGCCCTCTTCTTGCCTCTCCGCTATGCCCTCAGACTACTTGAGGTCCTGATTCTTTACTCGAGCTCAACTCTACTCTGTCCTCCAGGCCTAGCTTCCACTTGAGACCAACCACTGGGCTTGACCACCCATATTCCTGTTCTGATACTGACTGTTTGAGCATCACAAGAGAGGATTACTGAAGACCAGGCTTGGCTGTGATATAAACCACTGTTAAGACCTACCTCTTCCTGATGAAGGTAAGGCACACATTGCAGACCCAGGTTTTGGCTATCCAGAGCCTTTAGGAACCAAAGATTCCACTATTGGCCCAGTTTGAAGATGATCTCAGGATATTTTATCACTTTCTGAATCAGTCATTTCCTGTTCATCTTATAACTTGTCATTTGGCACTGATCAGTCCCTAGTAGTAGTATTATCTGCCTAACTGGAGCAGCTTGAGGAATTCATCCAAGCTATCTATGGTCATTGTTTTCAGTGACTTGAATCATGCTGGCTCCTACTAGGAAATAAAGCAGTCATCAGCTTGGCTGCAAAATTCAAGCATTTAGTGGTGATTCATCAGGGTCCCAGGCCACAGGCAGCTTCTAGGTCACTGGCTGTGTGCAGGGCCTTAGGCAGCTCCTCAGCAGTGTAGTTTTCCAACTGCAACGCCTGAGGAAGAGGAGATGCATCCTTTTCCCCATCAGTTTAGCCTAGACTGAGCTCCAGGGCTCTCCTTTTATACTTCCTGCCCAGCTCCCCATGAGATAGGCAAGATGGTTCTGGCTCCACACACCTGGGGGAGGGCTGTCCCTCCCTGTCTATCTCTGATGGAGGCCATACCCCCTTGCTGCAGCATGGTTAACTTCATGCATGTCAAAAGTCCCAAGCATAAAGAAATGTAATCTGTTTAAGTGCTAAATTAATCTGTTTAAGGACTGCGTGTTTGTGGGAGAATATAGCCTGTCATTTTGAAGTGGGCAACTTTTTGCTAGTCTTCACTACCTCTATATGACCAGAGTGTAGACTTGGATAGTGCTACCATCTTTATCCTTCTAATGTAAAGAAATGTTTCCAGAAGGTGTCACAATAATGTCCTAGATAGGGTGAAATGAGTTTTCATGAATGTTTTCATCTGGAATCTAAACTTAGGGAATTCCAATATCAGAAGTCATGGAAATTTCACCAATTCCAATAGCTTCTTTTTCAGCTACCCAAAGACCTTACAACAGCCTTTTTGTAGGCATTTTGTCTCACTTATAGTGCATCACTCCACTCCAAGCTCATTCACTTCAGTGAGTAACTTTTGATTTACAGTGGTCTGAGAGGAAAATCAGGCCCACTCACATTAATGAGAATACCTCTTATGTACCCATCCAGAGCTAGATTATGCTTTGATTATGTTGTTTAAAACAAAATTGGCCTTCACTAATTCCAAATTTCACTTGATGTGTTTTTTTCTGAATGTAATAATTCTTTTTATAGGAATCCAAGGAAGGATGGTTAAGTGTTTAAGATGCTGTCCATGGACTTGGGAAGGCTGAGTTCAATTCCTTGTTGCACCACAACTTCTGAAGTAATCTTGGGTAAGTTATTTAATGTCTTTGTGCCTCAGGTTCCCCTTCTGTTTAAAATAAATGGGGATTAATAATCCCCACTTCACTGTCTCATAGATTGTTCTGAGAATAAATGCATTCATGATCGTAAGGTGCTCAGATACCACTGTAATGGGTGGAATATAGGTGCCTAAATTAGATATGCCTGTTTATCTGGCTGATGTAGTGCTTTGTTGAAAGGAAGTATAGCTTGCGCACAGCTAGTTTCCTAAAAGCAAAGGAAGTTGCACTTTTTTAGCACATGATGAGTTTTATGGAGATTATGACCCTGATCACATACAGTGGTCACTTAGGCTATGTTGTCACTTTCAGAGTTAGCTCAGGTGGTTGATCCCCAGATTGGCCTATCCTAGGTTTGAGCAGTTACACTGCAAAGTTACACTCAAGTTACTGAGTGCTAATTAATGTGGCACTCCCCTATATCAGCCTTTAGGACTACTGGAGTGCATGTCATATGATTTTAAAGATAGCAACTCTTATTTTTCCCCCCAGTAATTAGTGTGAGAACGTGTCTGTCTTTCTAGGCAGGGGAATTATGGGAAGGCACTGGAGGACTTTCAGCACTCAAGTGATTTAGCCTGCAATCTCTTTACAAAGTGGGTGGGTTACTAGAGTGAGTGAAAGCAGCATTCTGGCTTTTTGCCTATACCCTAGAAAGGGCCAACTTATTTTAGTATAAATCACTCTGCATTTGGGCCAGAGGTTTATGTGTACATGGGAGAAGGGGTTAAAGGCAAAACTCAAATAACCATCCAAGTTAATTCTGTAATGAAGACAAATGCTCAGATAAAAAAGGAATTTGAACTGAGATATATGATAAAAATTCTGAGGTCTGAATACCTGCTTATCACTACCATGGTACTCCTGGAAAGATCTATGTTTTATGGGTAATTCTACCAGCATCTGGTGAGTTGAGATGGGTATTAAAACAGATGATATCAGTATTGATTGATTGGCATCTTTCCCTCACCATAGAAATCTGTAAAAAGTGACTGGTTTGACTTTGTTCATGTTTTGTTTTACTCTGAATATTACATTAGCATTAATAAAGATAAAAAGTTCTTCCAAGCACATTAATCCTTTCTATAAAGCAAGAGATGATATTTAACTATATTAATTTATTCATCCAAGGGGACAAAAACAGTGTAATGATCATGTTCACATTCAGGATTTCGGTAACTAAATTCAGTGTATTTTAATTCCTGTATTAACTAATTTTTTCCCCTTATAAGTAACTATTAAGGACAGGCAGTCAATGGCTCTGCTTCAAAAATCAGAATTAATCTTGATCGAAGCTTTTGGAATCAAAATGTCAGCCCAACTTTATGAGATATCTGCCAGTAAAATAAATGTTTTAATAGTATTGCAACCTGAATACACTGAATTATTTCTAAAGAGATTGAAATGTAGCAGTGATCCATTAAAAGTAGTTTATTCACTTGGATTTAGCCAGCACTAGGGTTATTTATTTGTATTGTAGTTTCCCTGGGTAAAACTGCAGTTGCTGTGATATTCTGGAAATGAAAATTCGTAACAGCTTTCATTCTCTCTTCCTATTCAATTAATAGAAGATCTATTTAGGTTGTCTTCAAAAGAAGGGCTATAACTATTCTAATGTAATATGAGTCTTTTTTCTTCTTCTCAGAATCTTCTTACTGATTTTGCCATCTATATAAAAGTTCCTTCAATGTACATAGTTCCCCTTTGATTGGATAATTATGAATTTGTAAAACATGAGGTATGAAAACATGTTGGAAAGTATGGAAATGCAAAGTCAAGTTAATCTAAACAACCTTAATTCTGCATCTGTATCCCATCCTACTGTCTGAAAAAAACCCTGTGAGAAAAGTCTCCATATCATATTTTGCCAGCCATCACAATATGATTCCCATATCTTCATCAATTATGACATTCTGAACATACTAATGTATGTGTTGTCCATCCACAATATATATGGCACCTACTTAATCAGAGACTGGAGGACTCAGCTTCAGACTTTGACAAATCAGCACGATGACCTATCAGATTTCTTAGAATCTTTGAATCCATTTGATTTGTCCCAGGCTTTAACAAATCTACAATATATCAGTAAATTTGAAGAATTCACAGACTTTACTTCCATAAAGTCCTTTAACCCAGAAGGTACTGCTATGGACTTCAAGGAATCTCTTTGTGATTTGTTATCTGTGCTGAAGGTTGCATTTGTTTGGATAGGTGATGGTTTAATGTATGTGGTTGACAGAAGAAAAATCAATGCATTATCCCATATTTCTGTGAAGTGGTGTAAAGTTACTACATCTCTGGGCCAGGGAGCCCATTTCCATGGCATTGAGAATTCAGCATTCACTCCAGATCAGTCTATCACATATCCTAGATGGTGGCTGAGCAAGTAATAGTACAAGCATTTGGGGTACAGATTGAGCAATCACTAAGTCGGTGTATTACCCCAAAAATCAGACTCAAGGCACCCCCACAATGTCCTGCATATATCAGTAGCTCACTTGTCAGTTTGTCTGGTTTTGATAGAAGAAAGGGGGTAGAGTTCTCCAGCAGAATTGCCAGGGTTTTACCTCTGAACTGTAGAAAACTCCCCCAAACAGACTAATTCTGTTGATGCATGAGTGGACACAGATGCAGCTTTCTGCTTGAAGAATTAACACTCTGTAGTTATTTTCAAAAACAAAAATATTCTTTATTGAATGCATCAATAACTCCTGAGAAGAGTATATTAATAGAATAAAACAAATTCTGTCAGAACAGTTATCATCAGAGTACCCCAGCAATACCATGCAATTGGAAATCGCCCCAAGTGTTTACAGTTTTACTTGCAGTGATCAGACAGCAAATTCTCACTTAAACATTAAAACTGCACACATAACAAACATACAAACATAGACATTCAACTTTATGACCTCAGACATGGACACTTATATGCCTATTTTCTCTTTATACTATCATCATCATGCTTACTTTTCTGCAGGCTTTTCCCTCTGATCTGTCAAATGGCCCTTCTTTCCCGTCACAGCCACTTCTTAGCTTTTGTCATCCCCACTGCTCGGCTGCCACCACTGCTTTGCTACTGCTGCTGCTTGTGGTGATCACTTGATTGGCTGCACCAACCTCTCCCTTTTCTTCCCTCTTCAGTGATTTAGCTCTCTTCTCCAGCTCTTGATCTTTTTCTTCTCTTGATGATCTCTTCCCTACTTGCTCTTCTTTTGATTGCTTCTTACTACACATACAAACCTGTCAGCTTCTTGGCTTATATGCAGATTTTGGCCTACTCTGATTGGTTATTCCCTCAAACCCTGTCATTAGCATACCTATCCACCAATCATCTTTAAGCCTTCTCTGATTGGTTCATACGATGGACCAATCACAGCTGTTAAACTCCTCTGTCGATCAAAGTCAGACCTGGTTGAGAACTTGTGTCATGCTCAACTGATCCCTCCCTTCAGGTTTGGGATTAACTTTATTTCATCTCAGCCTGTTTGCTATAAAATGAATTACTCCAAGCCTATCATCATTCTAGTTTTCTCTGGCTGTGATTCCCTGGAGCTGCCCTCTTGTTATCCCTGGCTGTAACTGCTTAAAACTGTCTTTATTAATTATTAAACCTTTATAACTATAAACAATTACACATTTATAGGCAACTCAATATTAGAATTCATTGTCGCCACTCCAATTCTTTCTATTTTAAATAAGTTTAATTTCAATTCTTTCCTTGTTTCAGCTAGTGGTGGCACAGCAATGTTCTTAATGCTGTATTCTTTACACAAAACAGTGCAGCCGAAAAAATCTCTTGTATCAAGTAGCTCAGACCTTTGGGATGAGGACTGAGTAATCATCCAGTGAATAGCTCAGGTACCTGGCTTAAGAGTTAGCATTCACCCAGCCCTGAATGCAGGTTGCGGGAGGGGGACTTGGGCTCTCTTTGTTCCTCTGGGTCTCAGCCTAAAGCCCTAGAAGACAAGGGTGTCCCCACCATTGGGTTGACGGGGAAATGTCTCACCTTTCAACACTACTACAGGACCAGTATCTTGTTTACCTGGGCTGCTTCCTACCATTGATTCCTTCTGGTTTCCAGTCTCCTTACCAAGTGGCCCACTTTCCACTTACTCTTCAGATTTTTCAGTCTCCCAGGGCAGTAGTTTGCATTCTTTCCAAGCCAGCTCAGAAGAGTCATTATCCATATTCAAAATCTGTTTGAATATTTGCATATTGTGTGTGTCTTGATTACCTTAGAAACACACATGATCTTCAGGTCATTTTATAAACTTTGTGAAGAATTTTCAGAAATGCTCAGCATTTCTGCTCCTACTGAAGTCAATGATACATTTCCCATATACAAAGAGGCAAATTAATACTTTAACTGTAGATGGATTTTATTTTAAATCTGAAACAAAACAAAAATGAACAAGAGCAAAGTCATGATAAGAGAGTTTGTCCTCTCCATGGTAGTTTGTTCTGATCTAAAAACAAAGCAACTGCCCTTCTTTGCCGGGTTCTTAGAAATGCAAAGAATCAATATGCAGAAAAAGAAGTTCATAAGATAAATAGTGAAATTTACCACAGTAAAGCTTGCTGGAACCCAACACATAATTCAAGTACTCCAAAGGCTGTGATTTCATTGCCAATGTGTTGTAATATAACACATTCACTCATGTTACAAAGTGAAACCACAATACACTCACTTTTAATATAAAATTCTCCTTAACCACAGCAAATACATACCCTATTTTATACCTCAGAAGCAACAATCTACCAACATAAACCTGTCATTTCAGTTTTGTATATTTTCTGTCACACAGGCATGTGTGCTGTATGCCTCTGCAATCTTCATTTCCCTGACTCACTGACATAAGTTTCTGTCCAGCCATAAAGCCTAGTTTCATTCTCAAATTACAAAAGAAAACCTTGCCTGTGTGCCCATCTCTGCATCATAGATTATTCTCATTCACCAGTCACATATATAGGCTCCATGCTTATGCTTTTATTGCTATGTCCAGTGTCAATATTGAGACACTGTCCATGAAAAGTAAGATTCCCAATTAATAAAATACATGTTTATTCTAAAACAACAAAAGTCCTATGGCACCTTAAAGACTAACAGATTTCTTCAGGCATGTTGAGGCCAAAGGCTCATCTTCCCTTCCTGTAGACATAACAAGAACAAAACAACTTTAAGCAGCCCTTGTGAGAGGTAGAGGTACTGAACATTATGGTACTTCTTTGGCCTAGTCAAAACAATATGAAGTTCCAGCCAAAACTCTCTCTATTACTCATTTGTGGACAAAGAACATTGGATGCTGACTTATGTTTAGTGGGTGGAATTAGTGAGAAATGGCTGTAGCTCAAGTACTCAACCTACTGTAGAGAGGGACAAGCATCAATATAGTTTCTATTCTGCATTGTCCTTATCTGACCTCTCCAAAATGGTTCCATTGACTAGCTTTTATTATAATTGTCTTTTATTTATAATTTTTATATTACTGACAAAGCTAGCTTAGCCACTTACTGGTTAATATGTTACTTGTCTTAATACCTATACCTAGGAACATTGGGTATTTTTTGCCTCTTGTGCTAATAAATATGTTGAAGATGATAGCTCAGGTAGTACATGATGGGGGCTCTTAGGAGTGCATAGATATATGAAAAGATTCCATGCGCAGAACTCTCAGTTGCATATGGAGACGCCCAGATGAATGCAAATCATACAATTGTGGATGTATGCACCCTTGTCATGAATGTATGTCAGCCCATCCTTTAAAAAGAAATCCTGTATCCCTGCATGGCTGGAACCCTTGGGTCTGTGATCAGTCTCAGTGTTTGAAGTTTCTGAGTGTCACGGGGGTAAAGATAAACAGCAAAGTTTAGTATGTAAATCGATTACCAAGTTATCTTTTGAGTATAGACTAACAGAAACGGCCAACACTGGAGTTTTGGAGAGAGTGGGAGAGGTTGTTGTTGTGTTGTGTTTCCCCCCACTCCCCTAAAGCCAGGAACAAAGTCTTCTCTATGAAGTATAAGTTCCTGGCTGTGCTGAAATAAAAGACGTATAATTTGGAAGGCTAAGTACAGACATGAAAATGCATCAGAGAGGCTAAGGAGTTCTCAGACAATCAGATTCAGGAAGTATCACTGCTCAGCTTCAAAAAAGGAACTGACCGGTAAGCAGGGTGTAGCCACAGGTTGGCCTAGGTGGGCCAGGGACACCCACTTGACCCTGCAGCCTGCCCACTTTAGCCCCTGGCGGTGGTGTGAAATTCACCACCGTGGCCGCAGGGTTGCCCAGCAGCCAGCGGCTGAGCACGGGGCAGAGGTGCTGATGCCTCTGCTCCGCTCGTGGCTACAGGACCCAGTGGCTGCGGTCGCGGCAGTGAGCAGGACAGCAATGCCTCCCTGGGTGGTGGGGAGTGGGAGTCTTCCACTCACATGACTAGAAGCTGCCCTTGGCTGGGCCCACCCTAAACTTGCAGGGGCCTGGGCAGAAAACAGGGGCTGGCTACGCCCTTGCCAGTAAGGAACCAGAGTGCCAAGCTGGCAGCTCATAGGCAAGAGGACCAGGCAGCATTCTACCTGAATGGAGGAGAAGAACCTGGGCTTACTGGTTGATCACAGGATGACTATGAGCTGCCAGTGTGATGTGGGCGTGAGAAAAGCTAATGCAATCCTAGGATGCATGAGATGAGGAATTTCAGGTAGAGATAGGGAGGTGTTAGTACTCTTATACAAGATGCTGGTGAAACCTCACCTGGAAAATTGTGTGCACTTTTGGTACCCCATGTTTAAGAAAGATGAATTCAAACTGGAACCGGAGCAGAGACAGGCTACAAGAACAATCTGTGAAATGGGAATGAGTGGAGATTTAAAAGGTTTGGTTTGTTTAGCCTAACCAGAAGCAGGCTGAGGAAAGATATGATTGCTCTCTATAACTACAACAGAGGGATAAATATCAGGGAGGGAGAGGAATTATATGAGTTCAACATCAATGTGGATACAAGAAAAAAATGGATATAAACTGTCCATCAGGAAGTTTAGACTTGAAATTAGATGCAGGTTTCTAACCATCAGAGGAATAAAGTTATAGAATAGTCTTCCAATGGGAGCTGTGGGGGCAAAAAACTTATCTGGCTTCAAAACTAAGCTTGATAAATTTATGGAGGGGATGGTATGATGGGGCAGCCTAGTTTAGCAATTGACCGATCTTTGATTACTGGTGGTGGACATGCCAATGGCATGAGATGGGATATTAGATGGGGTGGGTTCTGAGTTATTACAGAGAATTCTTTCCTGGGTGTCTGGCTGGTGAGTCTTATCCACATGCTCAGGGTTTAATTGATCACCATATTTGGGATTGAGAGGGAATTTTTCCCCAGGGCAGATTGGCAAAGTCAGTGGCGGAGCAGTTCACCTTCCACTGTACAATGGGGCTCACTTGCTGGTGGATTTGCTGTATCTTAAAGTCTTTAAACTATAATTTGAGGACTTTAATCATTCATACATAGGTTAGAGGGTTATTACAGAAATGGACGGGTGAGGTTTTGTGGCCTTCATTGTGCAGAATGTCAGACTAGATGATTATACTGGTCCCTTCTGACCTTAAAGTCTATGGAGGTTGAAAAAAGTGGGCAGCCTGGAACCACCAAAGGAAAAGGCACTACCAAGAAATTCCAAACTGCTAGAAGTATTCAGTCATCATCAGTTCTTGGCCTGGAAATTCAAAATAGCTCTGAAGATCCACCGGTCAGATAGAACTGATAGCTGCATGTAATGTTCCTGAGGAGACTATCCTGGCCGATCTGCAAGATAATCAAGCAACCCACAAAGATTTCCAACAATTAAAAGAAAACAGAAGGTCCTTGTTCGGGCTTCCATAGTAAAGATGGAAAGAATGTTCTGCAGGAGACAGGTGAACAACAGAATTGTGTGGCATCTCCCAGAATAATGACAAAAAATGTGATTGCAAGACTGCATAGGCTTCTGAAGCTGGTGGACAAGGCTCCACTTATGATGGTATGTATTGGTACTGATGACTCTGCTTATCTGGTCCTACACATATTATAGATGACTTCAGAGAACTCCCAAAGTCTAAAGAACAGAAATGCCGATGTGATCTTGGAAATCCTTCCTTGTGAGGAACGGAAGATAAAAGGTAGAACATTCTGGAAATGAATTATTCACTGGTTAAGTAGTGTAAAGTAGTGGGATTTGATTTGCGGAACTTTGGGCCACCTTGTATAGGGAAGACACAATTTGGATGACTTCCACCTAACTAGAAGGGGAACCAGCCTTCTAGGTTGCAGTTTGGTTAGATTTGTTAGGAGGGTGTTAAATTAGGAACAAACAGGTGTTATTGATAGGACTCAAAGGGTGCATCTACACTTACAAATTAAGTTGATTTAAGGAGGCTTAAGTCGACTTAATTTACTCCTTGTCTACACTGGGCTTTCCTTAAGTCGACTTCAGCTGCTCCTTAAGTCGAATTAAGGAAAAGTTAATTCAAATGAATAGCATCTCGTTTTAATTCGAACTAGTGCTTAAGTCAACTTTATTAAGTCGACTTAAGCCAGTGGAGATGCGGAGTAGTGCCTAGGTGGACCTTTTTAAGTCGACTTAAAACATTAAGTCGACGTAATAAGGTCAAAAAGTGGCCACATCTACACTTGAAAAGTTAAGTCCACTTCTGTTAAGTCGACTTAATAAGGTCCACTTGAAGTCGACTTAAAGTTAACCTTATTAAGTTGACTTCATAAAGTTGACTTAACTTTTCAAGTGTAGACATAGCCAAAGAGGAACTCTTCATCTGTAATAATAACAATAAGAATACTCTTCACTTGCAATATTTAGTGCCTTCCATCCTAGGACCTGAAAGATTTTCAAACATTAATTACATCTCACTACAGTCTATAAGTTAAATACAGTATTCTTATTGCGTCAGATATATACATGGATAAACTGAGGCATAGAAAAGTTAAATCAATGAACATTCAGAAGTCAGTGGTAGAACCAGGAGGTCTCCTAGCACCCTGCCCTAATAATAAAGCATACTGCGTCCAGAATATGAACATCCACATCTTAGTCTCGTTAGTTTCATGGGAATGACCAAGGTATGGAAGACTCACCAGGAATTAAAGTTGAACCTACTTTTCTTATGTATTTAATATTTCATGAATGCTAAAAATCTGACTTTGGATGAAGTGGTCAATCCACTCCTCAAAACTGAGTTTTACAGTCTTCAAAGGTTGTTGCTTTAATCAGTTTATTACATTTAAAAGCCATTTTTCAACATTTACACAATTTTTGGAATGTGTGACAAGGTGGTGGGTAGATATGTTCCCCCACTTTCCCCCCATTGCAAATTAAGCTACTAGTCTGATATAACTGGAAGGTTTTGAAATGCGCTCATGGAGCATGAGATTGAAGGAAAGTTGCATGGCTTCAGTTTATACTACTATTACTACAAGTAATGGGATCATTTGGAAAATTATCTACTGTAGGCTAAGTGGTGAGACAATGAGAGAGAGGGATTGTATGTTGGAAAAAAGAAGGGGACAAGCTGTCTTTCTCAATTCCTCCTGTCCTCAGCTATGTGAACTGACAGATGCTGTTTACCAGCATTTTGCCCCCCTTAGACTAGAATATAATGGATACAATTGCTAGTTTACGAATGCCTGCAGTTTGCCATTGTCTGTAACTAAGGGAAATCTATTTCCATACATTACGATGATGCAGTTTAGGCTGCAGTAGACTGAAATGAGCTGAAATTAGAAGAATTAGAGAGGACATCTGTGGGAAAGTATGAAAGATTAATGTTAAATATTTCAGTACAAATGAAACAGTTGCAATGGGGTGTTCAGAAGTGATTAACTGCTATTGAGATTATTTTAATAAGAATGTTATTCACATTTTGCAGAGAAAATAATTATTTGTGGTTTTGTGGGATGGAAAGGAAAATTCATCATTGCTGTTTGGACTCTGAAAAGACTGCTGTGCTTCCAAAGCTCTCTAACAAATTTTAATAAGAGGAAGAATAGTCCAGTTGTTAGCCCACTAGTTTAGGATGTGGCAGAGCTGCATTCTAATCCCTGCTCACTCACAGACTTCCTGAGTAACCATGGGGAAATCGTTTTTAACGTATGGCCACACAAGAGCTGTAACATACCAACACTAACCCTGATGGAGCTAGTGTGCTGAAAACAGAAGGGTGGCAGTGTAGGAGAGGCTAGCTGTCCTGAGTTACATGCCTACAGTTTTAGAAGGGATCAGACTCAGAGTGGCCTTTTCTTTGCACCACCTCAGTCATGCCTCTATTATTAGTAAGCTAGCTCAATCAGAGTTAGTGTGGTTATGTTTCCTTGAGCTAGAAATTGCACCTGACAGTTTTAGTGTAGACACATATTTAAGCTACATCTACACTTGGCATTTCAGATGTGATTCCCAGTTCATATAGAAATATGCATGCTAGCTTTCATCAAACTAGAACTCCAAGAAATACAGTAGCCATGGTATTATGGGCAGAGAGAGTGATGGCATGAGCTAGCTGCCCTGAGCACAAACTGACCTAAACCCTGTGAGTATGTACTCAGCATAGCTGGCCTGTGTCTATGCTCATTGCTGCCCATTCTAGCATGGCTACATTACTATTTTTAGTATGCCAACTCAATGAAAACTTATATGAGTTACATCTATGCAAGCTTGGAATCACACTGTTAGCTCACAGTGTAGACATACCCTCTCTGTCTCAGGTCCCCTGATCTTTATATAAAGCCCATTAAAATTTCTATCTAAATATTTGTTATGCATATCTGAGCACCTCACAATCACTAATGGAGTCTATCTTCATAGTGCCCCTCAGATATGAAGAGTGGCTGCTCCGTAACTCTGCTCTACCCCATTTGTGATTTCATGTTTTCTTTATTTTTGATCCCCTCCGCATATCTAGCGGAACTAGTTTGTAAAATGCTTTGGGATTCATTAAAAGGGTGATAGATTGGGCTTGTTGGGAGGGAGGGAGGGTGCTGTGTCCATATCAGATAACTATTAGAATCATAAAGATTATTGTGAGTCTTCCCACGGCCACCTTAGTTCAAAGAGGTGAAAGATTTTAGTTTATCCATTCTTAAATTATAGTTGAAGATGTCATAATTGTATCAAAGTTCTTTTACTTTTCAAAATCATTCACCATAAACTTTCCACAAGAAACTATTGTAGATTACTTGTGAGCAGTCCTTGAGAATATTTGATAGTCAGAATTAGGATGTGTTTGTACTGACTGGACAAACAGATCACACGGTATTGCTTGTGATCCCTGATTGTATATGCATAGCTTTGAGAATTAGGTTTCTGTTAATCCTCTCACTTATGAGTTTAAAACTTACCTTCCATTAATATTTTCTAATGTTTGTTTGAGATTTGCTCCTTCAACAAACATTCTTGGCAGTACATTTATTTGCTAGAATATTCATGGTAAGCAAATGCAGGAACATAGCTAAAACACATTGATATTTTTCTGTGAGTGAATGTTTACAGAAAATTCAGAGATGTTCACTCAACTGTAATCATCATCACTGTTTGAACAACTAGCTCCTTAGTTATTGGATGAAGGAATAGATATCAATTATTCTGGAGGACAAAGGTAAACCTAGCTGAGACTACCCTGCAATTTCCATTAAAAGAAAGTAGAATCTTCAGTGAAAGATAGAGCTCTATGAAATTAAACTAAACATGCTGTGTACCATAACCAAGTGATCTGAGCTCACAGTTCCTGTCTACACAGTTACACATTGCATCTTCCAATCCATCTTACTAATGTTTCACTAATCTTGTAAAGAAATAAAAAAAAAAGCACCAATGTTATTACCCATAAAATAAAAGCATGTGCATAAATTAAAACCAATGGAATTACTCACATGCTTAAATTAAACAACATTTGGTCTAATACTAAGCACTACTGTATTTATGGGATGAACAACTTTTCTAAACTTGATACCTACTTTTGTTGTTGGCTAGATGACAGATGTGTAAGTTAGGTCTGCCCTTAGGTCCACATAATAAAGTGGATTTATGTGTCCACATTGTGCTTAGGTTGATGTAAGGAGTCAATTTAAGGGTTAGGTTGACCTAACCGGTGGTTCTTATTAAATCGACCTAAGCATTTATTAAGTCGACTTAAGGAATTTCTTAAGTCAACTTAATGAAAGCCTGGTGTGGACAGGGACTAAGTTAGGTCGACTTAAGCCTCCTCAAATTGACCTAACTTGCAAGTGTACACATAGCCCAGGGTTTTTAACCCCTTCCCCATTGGAGTGGGGAAACCCACCCCGTTACACCCCATTTTATGAGTAGGAGAACTGCAGATGGAAGGTTAGATGACCAGATTAATTGATTGTCCAGTGTCGTATGGGATTGTGCTGGGAACTAAATACAAATCTCCTGAATCACATTACCCTAGATATTAGCTCATCCTCATGTCCTAGTTCATTGATTCGATCAAATATATTGTTTATTTTCAAGATTTGTTCCTCATAAACCCAGGCAGTTTGCTGCTCAGGCTCATTGTCTTTTACATACTAATCAATTTCTTTTTCTTAATAATAGATGCTTTATTTTATTTGTGACTTAGGATGGACTTCCTTCATAATAATTGTGTGGCTTTATCTTATTTTCCTTCCTAAACGTCATTACAGCATTTTGTTTTTTATTGAGTCCTCGGGTATCATCTTAGTTTTCTATGACTTTTCAAAAATAATTGCTAGTGATTTACAAAATTCATGAGCTAATTCCCATAACACCCTGGAATACACAGCATAGCACACGTCTGCTGACTTATATATGGTTTGTTTCCCCATGCACATTTTTAAAATGAAAAGCTTTAATAAAACAAGCTTATTCACATTCTATCTATTTACAACATTTTTCTTTAGTCATCTTTTGAAGGATCAAATTTAAACATATAAGACAGTAGTAAATCCATTTTAGATTAATTGTTGATTTTGTTTCTTTTCTGATATATTAATGCCCCTGCAGTACGCCCTTTCCTTCTTTTATATTTTACATTACCTTCTTGTGCTAGAAGTACTTTTTTGCCTTTTTGTTACTGTTTTTTTTTTTTTTTTAATTTACCTTGAAAGACTCCCCTGTTTGGGAAATGAGTTTATCAATGATTTTTAATTCTTTGGAATCAACAGGGACATGCTGCCAAAGAAGAGATGCATATGATTTAAAATGCACAATTGAACTTGCACAAAAAGATTAAGAAAACCAAGAGCAGTGTTTCCTTAGTCTTTTAACACCTGGAATCCATTTTATTATTGTATTAGAAGAGAAAGTACAATCAGAGACCTGGAGATAAACCAGAATATGCTTAACCAATAATCCAGGCAAATATCAGTAAAGGTCAAAGTCTTTTCAGTCTTTAATGATGTAGCCAAACACTCATTCTGAATGCATGGGATTCACATGAAAATTTCATGCAGAAAAATTATAATCCAGGACCCCAATTTAAATTAAAGGAAAAGCTACCAATATTAAGGAATTTTTATTATAAGTGGGAACTGTACATAAGGTCGAAATCATAATTTCCATTATTAGATTGGCTCATTAACAGAACCCTTGCAATGGAATTTCCAGAAAAATGTATATGTCTATTCAAAGAAGATTTACTGGATCGTTAGTCAAATATCTTCCTATTAATGCTTTCATGAATGATCACACTTGTTTACAGAAATAACATTAGTATGTGTGCATGTAGAACATACAGTAAAATAACCTACAGTAATCTGTAAGTATATTGTATTTCTGGAAAGGAATCATTTAATAGCAAGGGACAAAAAATAAAGGCACTTATGGAATGACTCCTGGAACTGAACGTGAACTGTAAAATCCACAGTGTTGCCATGCTGGAGAGTAGGATATAATCAGATGTCAAGATGTATAGAGTATTTTCCTGTTCAAGCAGCCCACAAGGAAAGAAAGGTCTCATTCCTGCTGCTTGCAATACGTGAACACCCCTAAGTCACTGTGGCCAATTCTGTCTGGGTGAAATTAAAATAAAAACACACATAAAAACAATAAGCTTGGGAATTGAATGACATGTGAACGTACTGAAAAAAAATCAAATGCATAGGACAGTCCTTCCAAAATGCTAATGTTAAAGGGCATTGAAACACTAAGGCATGCACCATGAAACATTTGGTGCCTTTTAAAAAAGGCCAAGAAACAATGGTTCTTTGGAAGTTCCAGGAGACCAAAAACTAGAGTCCTGTCAATGCTTCAAGGTCTGTGGTGACCAAAAAGCCATCTGATCACCAAAACTAGAGTCAAAAGAACCAGACCTGACTGTAAGGAGAAAGAAGCAGGAAAGGGGCAAAGACATTTAAAATGATACTTGGAGCAGAATAGATATTGAGCTGATGCAGAAAAGGTGCAAACGAGAGGAGGTTCTTTGCTGGCCATGATCAAGAGAGAACTGACTGGAAAGGTCCAGACACAGCAATTACGTTTTGTGGTAGCTTGTGATCACCAGTAGAAGAAGTAGTTCATGTTCCTACCCACTGTCACTGCCCTTAGAGACCAAGAAACCCCCAAAATCTTGGAGTTCTGCTTTTCTTGCACTAAGGATCTCAGACACAGAAGTGAGACTCCTGCGCAGCTGATATCTTTAGAGAAGGAGTTTTAACAACAGAGTCTCACCACAGCTCACCTCACCTAGAAGTCAGCCTGTGGGATAACTCTGGGCAGACAGGGAATTCCCAGTGCTGCATGCCCTTTAGTTCCTAAGGCAAAAAGAGCATGAACTAAAAACTCCAAACTTGAAAAGTTTGTTTCCTTCTCCCATTCTTCTTCCACTACCATCTTAGTGAACTGGAGTTACTGAAGTGCCTTCCAGCTCCAGACAGCCATCAGGGGGACTTGGGTTACCTGTTAGTGTGGCTTTTAAGTACGAACTGACATTTTGGTGGTAGTTAGACTTTCACCAAAAATTGCCTAAGGTGCACATCCATGGATTGCCTTGAAGAGGTGTCTGGATTTCTCCTTAAGTTCTAATGCATTCATACATCACCCTTTTTTCCACTATTTTAAACATTAAATTATTGTTCAGCTAACAAAGTGATAGATACATTGTTTAATATTTCATTTGGCTATGATTCATGCTTGCCTATTGGCTCATCTGTTCCTTTTTTTTTATTAAGTTCTTTTTAGTTTGTGCTGGTCCCTGTAGCATAACTTTTCCTTTCAGTTTAAGTGCTGCAAGACCAATCTGAGGTCAGACTTGTTTTGCTGAATTGAGATGAAAATAAGTGTCTGAATCACATAATATCACTTTCCCCTTTTCTTGAATATTTTAGAACTCTAGAAGAACGGGATAACAGAGTGCAGAAAAGCACATAGCTGTATCTCCAGATTTCATTCTTTTAAATTTTCAAAGCAAACACCTCCCTCATAAATGCCAATGGTAAATCCTTCTGTTTATGTGGAGGAGATGCAGAGACTAGTTAAGTGCACTAAATTGTCTTTTCAGACTGTATCATGAATGACGGAAGTCTTAAATTTTGTGTTTTTGTATAGCAAAGATGTTTGATTTATAGTGGACAGAGAGTAACTACACAACTACTAAGGGATTTGCCAATAAATGACACGAGATTGAAAACAAACGGTGTGTTTGTGATTTTGAACACTAGTAGAAATCAGGAGTTAAATCGGTTAAATTCAATGAGGTTATAGTGGTATAAAACTACAGTGTGTGAAACACAAATTAGGTTCACAATTTTATTAAAACAGTTGATAACACTTTCATTTTCATTACATAATTTAGAGGTATCAGGAAACAACTTTCTGGGAAAGGATGAATGGGCTTTACCTAAACCAAAAAGAAACCAGGTTGCTGGAATGTAAAATTTAAAAATGTCATAGAGGAATTTTGAAACTAAAAGCTGGGGGAAAGCCAACAGGTGTGGAGGAGCACATAGTTCAGACAGTGACATGCCTTAGGGGAAAACATATTAAAGGGGAAAGTCTAGCTCCTGGTAAAGAGGAAAAGACAGAAGTTCATAAAGTACAGGTAGGAATTAAAGAGAAAGAGTCAAACAAAGAAGAGCCATATTAAATTATATCACATGAAGAAGGAAAACTCAATATTGTCTAATTTTTATAAGTGTTTGTATGCAAATGCTAGAAATCTAACTACTAAGCTGGGTGAACTTCATACTGGATACTAAAAAAGGATAATTATATAATAGACATCACAGGAACTTGTTGGAATTATGATAATCAGTGGGACACAGTAATAGACTTATAGACTTTAAGGTCAGAAGGGACCAGTGCGATCATCTAGTCTGACCTCCTGCAAAATGCAGGCCTCAAAACCGCACCCGCCCACTCCAGCAATAGGCCACCAACCTATGACTGAGTTATTTACCTCCTTAAATCTTGATTTAAGGACTTTAAGATACAGAGATTTCACTGATAGGTGAGCCATGCCCTGTGCTACAGAGGAAGGCGAAAAGGCCCCAGAGCCCAGGCCAATCAGCCCTGGGGGAAAATTCCTTTCCGACCTCAAATATGGCTATCAGTTAAAACCTGAGCACTTGGGCAGGTCTCAACAGCCAGTTACCCAAGAAACAAATCTCTGTAATAACTCAGAACCCACCCCATGTACTCTCCCCTCTTAGGCCACTTGTATATCCACCACCTGTAGCCAAATATCAGTCAATTTACAAAATAGGCTAATCATACCACCCCCTCCATAAATTTATCAAGCTCAGTTTTGAAAGCACTTATAGTTTTTGCCCCCACAACTCCCTTTGGAAGGCTATTCCAAGCCTTCCAGCATATAAATAATAGCAACGTATAAAATACATAGGAATGACAGAATAAGTCATGCATATATAGGGAGAGTGGCACTGTATGTGAAAGAAAGCTTAGAGTCTAATATAGTAAAAATCTTGAATGAATCAAATTGTACCATATAATCTCTGTGCATAGACACTCCATGCTTGAGGTTAGTAATAGCAATATACTACCAACCACTTGAACGGATGGTGACAGTAAATGTGAAATGTTAGGTGAGATTAGAGAGACCACAAAACCAAAAACCAAAAGCCAATAATTTCAACTATCCCCATATTAATTTGGTATATGTCTCTTCAAGATGGATTGCAGAGATAGCAGTTCTAGACACCATTAATGACTAATTCTTGGATCAGCTAGTCTAGGAACCCACCAGAGGAAAGGCCTCCAGATTTGATTCTAGCAGTTGTAGGTAAGCCTAACTCCAGTACCAGGAAAACTGGATGAAACCATAGTAAAGAATAGAATTATCAGACACACAGATGAATAGGATATGTTTTGGAAGAGTCAACATGGCTCTAGTAAAGGGAAATCATGCTTCTTCGATCTGTTGAAATTGGTCAATGTGTCATTTCCATAAAAATACTGTCAGATAGCTTAACAGGTCTAGTACATTTTACAAGTTTTTGAGGTATGCATTTCTCTCCATATCTATAGTTATGAGTCCACACTAAGACCTGGTCTATACTGCAGCGCTGGGTTGAAGAGAGATCTGCAGTCTACGTACTGTAGAATGCGTATCTCCCATTGACTTATTTACCCTTCCTTACCACGGCATCTTTACTGGGCTGCGCTGATGGGAAAAGCTCTCTGTTTGACACAGCATTACCGGTACTTTTTTCTGGGGGCTGGAGTTCCTGCATTGAATGGAGAGCACTTCTGGGATTGATTGAGTGGGTCTCCAGTGGCTGCTCAATCAATCCTGCTGCATTGATCCATGGAGATTGACTCAGGGATTTCAGTGTAGACAAACCCTAAATCTCCAACTTGAAAAAAAAAAGATTGAGGCTCAAATCATTGATCAGTTTCCATGGCTTGGGATCTGGTACATGTGAGGCAACATCAGAATGCTGGAGATCCCAACAGGTATGCAAACACAGTTTCAAGAAAAGAGTTGCAGGTGACTCCAGGTAATAGCATGTGGTGTATTTCTGGTGACAAGGAAGAAATTGCCAATTTATGTGGATTTTTTAATTAGACTTGTTAGCTTTTAAGGCATGCTTAAATGTTTGTACAAAGCATCCTTTTAGTCCATTTGTAGCAGGACCTCTGAAATTCTTCAGAACAAAATTGAGGTGCTATGCGCTTCACTTTTGTCCTGGTAAATCAAACTAGCTAACCAAGGATCTAAGATGTCTAATGGTCTTGACAGGTAGAGTAGAAATCACTTTGAAGATTTCTGGCCCTTTTGAAAGGACATTGATTATAATCAAAAACATATAATGTGGTAATGGTCTGGCAAAGCCCATATGAATAGAAGACCAAGGAGTCTGAGGCCAGAATCAAGAATATAGACGAACTGGGCTAGGATCATGCTAAATTTGCTGATATATTGTACACTTCATCTTCCTCTCAACATCTATGTTGATCCGCAGCCACCAGACATGACTCCAGGCTAAGACTTTCATCCATAAAATGCCAAATGACCTCCATGAAAAGCTTCCAAAACTTGAGATTTAAGTGAGTTCAGAATGATCACTTACATCTACCATAAGATGCAACTGTGATTAACAGATAATTCACGTGGATGTAGCATGGACTGTGTAAACTGAGGACTCCTATGATCCAACACTTTACTTTGTAATAACATTCCTTTAACAAGAAAAAGCACATCATCCTTAGCCATTTCTTTGTTGATAACCATGTTAGAGATGGCTAATCGATCCATCAAATTGAGATAAACACTTTGTTCAAAGATTTTTTGGTTTGACAGCAGCTTGAGCATAGTAAGCATGACAGCCCATCAGTATTGCTTTGCCAAGTCTCTTTATGGATTTGAATAGTACAGGAATGAGTTGAAAGTAGCAATGCCCATCACTGAATGCAAGTAGTAGCTAATGATGGAATTCCATGTTTTAATCCAAAAATTGAAAACACAACTTGCATTTGGCTAAAGCATAACCTCCGGAAAGGCATCCACTCTTGATTTAAAGACAGGAGATGCAGAATCCAGCACGTTAGAATCATAGAATAATAGGGTTGGAAGGGACCTCATGAGGTCATCTAGTCCAACCCCCTGCTAAAAAGCAGGACCACTCCTCCTAAATCACCCCAGCCAGGGTTTTGTCTAACCGAGCCTTAAAAATCTCCAAAGATGGAGATTCTACCACCTCCCTAGATAGCCCATTCCAATGCTTCACCACCCTCCTAGTGAGAAAGATTTCCTAATATCTAACCTTGACCTCCCCAGCTGTAATTTGAAACCATTGCTCCTTGCTCTGTCCTCTGTTACCCTCGAGAACAACCTAGCTCTCTCCTCTTTGGAGCAACCCTTCAAGTAGTTGAAGGTTGCTATCAAATCTCCCCTCAGTCTTCTCTTCTGTAGACTAAATAAGCCTAGTTCTTTCAGTCTCTCCTCATAAGTCATGTGCCCCAGCCCCCTAATCATTTTTGTTGCCCTCCACTGGACTCTTTCTAATTTGTCCACATCCTTTCTGTAGTGGGGAGCCCAAAACTGGACACAGTACTCCAGATGCAGCCTGACCAGTGTCGAATAGAGAGGAATTATCACATCCGTCGATCTGCTGGCAATACTCCTACTGATGCAGCCTAATATGCCATTGGCCTTTTTGGCAACAAGGGCACACTGTTGGCTCATATTCATCTTCCCGTCCACCATAACTCCCAGGTCCTTTTCTACAGCGCTGCTACTTAGCTGATCGGTCCCCAGCCTGTAGCAGTGCATGGGATTTTTCCGTCCTAAATGCAGGACTTTGCACTTGTCGTTGAACCTCATGAGGTTTCTTTCAGCCCAGTGTTCCAATTTGTCCAAGTCTCTCTGGATCCTGTCCCTGCCCTCCAGAGTATCTACCATTCCCCCCAACTTGGTGTCATCCGCAAACTTACTAAGCACGCAGTCTATTCCATCATCAAGATCATTAATGAAGATGTTGAATAGAACCGGCCCCAGGACCGACCCCTGGGGCACCCCACTTGTTACCTGTTGCCAACCAGACATCGAGCCATTGATTCCTACCCGCTGAGCCCGTTGATCTAACCAGTTTTCGATCCACCTTATGGTCCACTTGTCCAACCCATACTTCCTTAACTTGCCGATGAGAATGCTGTGGGAAACCGTATCAAAAGCCTTGCTAAAGTCAAGGTATACCACGTCAACGGCTCTTCCCTCATCCACAAATCCAGTCATCTCATCATAGAAGGAAATCAGGTTGGTCAGGCATGATTTGCCCTTGGTGAATCCATGTTGACTGTTCCTGATCACTCTGTTTTCCTCCAAGTGTTTCAGGATGGATTCCTTGAGGTCCTGCTCCATGATTTTCCCTGGGATTGAGGCTGACTGGTCTGTAGTTCCCCGGATCCTCCTTTTTCCCTTTCTTAAAGATAGGTACTATATTTGCCTTTTTCCAATCCTCCGGGACCACTCCCGTTCGCCACGAGTTCTCAAAGATAATGGCCAGTGGCTCTGCAATCACTTCCCCCAACTCCCTCAGCACCCTCGGATGCAGTTCATCCGGCCCCATGGACTTGTGCACATACAATTTCATTAAGTGTTCCCTAACCTGACTTTCCATCACTGAGGGCCACTCTTCTCTCCATTCTGCATTACCCCATGCAGTAGCCTGGGAGCTGGCCCTCCCTGTGAAGACTGAAGTAAAAAAAGCATTGAGTACTTCAGCCTTTTCCACATCATCTTCCATGAGGATGCCTGCCACATTCAGTAAGGGGCCTACACCACCTCTGATCCTTTTTTTTGTTGCTGATATACTTATAGAACCCCTTTCTGTTATCCTTCACATCTCTTGCTAGCTGCAACTCCAATTGTCCTTTGGCCTTTCTGATTTTATGCCTTCAGTCCCGAGCAATATCTTTATACGCCTCCCTTGTCATCTGTCCAAGCTTCCACTTCTTGTAAGCTTCCCTTTTATGTTTCAGCTCCCCACAGAGTTCCCTGCTAAGCCACGCTGGTCACCGTCCACATTTGTTGTTCTTTCTGCACAGCGGAATGTTATCTTCCTGTGCTTTTAACAGGGTTTCTTTAAAATACAGCCAGCTCTCTTGGACACCTTTCCCCTTCAGATCAGCCTCCCATGGGACCCTGCCCATCAGCTCCCTAAGGGAGCCAAAATCTGCTTTTCTGAAGTCCAGGGTTTGTGTTCTGCTACTTTCCTTCCTGCCATTGATCAGGATCCTGAACTCTACCATCTCATGGTCGCTGCTGCCCAGGTTGCCATTTACTTCTACTTCCCCGATCAATTCTTCTCTGTGAGCAATAGGTCTAGAGGTGCAAGGCCCCTATTTGGTTCCTGCAGCATTTGTACTAGGAAGTTGTCCTCAATATTCTCCAAAAACTTCCTGGATTGCCTGTGCACTGCTGTATTATCTTCCCAGCAGACATCAGGATAATTGAAGTCCCCCATAAGAACCAGGGCCTGCAGCGATCTGGAAACTTCTGTTAGTTGTCCATAGAACGCCTCATCCACCTCCTCTTTCTGGTCTGGCGGTCTGTAGCAGACACCCACCACAACATCCCCCTTGTTGCATTCTCCCCTAAATTTAACCCACAGACTTTCAACCATCTTGTTTCCACTTTCATAGTGGAGCTCCGAGCAGTCATACAGCTCTTTTACATATAGCGCTACTCCTCCCCCCCTTCTTCCCTGCCTGTCCTTCCGGAACAATTTATATCCATCCATGGCAGTGCTCCAGTCATGTAAGTTATCCCACGACGTTTCTGTTATTCCAATTATATCATAGTTCCTTGTCTGTGCCAGTACTACCAATTCTTCCTGCTTGTTTCCCAGGCTCCTCGCATTTGTGTTCAGGCACCTAAGATACTGGGCCCATTGCCCTACTTTGCCCTGTTGATTCTTCCTCCTGTCACATCTTTCTCCTTGCAATTTCTCCTGGTGTCCTCCTTCCCCACTCACCTGAGGTATTATGACTTCATCAGCAAATAAAAAACAATTATTTGACCCCCCCCCCCAGTTCCAACTACCCTCTCTTTTATTCCTGCTGTTAGAGCCCCAGCATCCCCCAAGTTCCATCCCTTCCCCCAGGTTTCCCTCAGTTTCATTTACCTGTGAGCCTTGGTCACCTTCCCCCTTCGAACCTAGTTTAAAGCTCTCCTCACCAGGTTAGCCAGTCTGCTTCCAAATACGCTCTTTGGTAGTTTGGTCTAATAGCTAATCATTCTCAGCATTAAAAGAAATTGTGCCTAATTTCTAAATTGTATTTGCTACTTATCAGATTCCATTGGTTCTTATTATGCTTTTCCACCACTAGATTAAAGAGCCCTTTATAACATGATATATTATATCCTCCCTACTCCTCATTGCTTCCCTGTTTATGCATCTAAGGATCACATTAACTCTCTTTACCCAATATTGTTCTAGCAGTTCATGTTGAATTCCTCATCCACTAAGTCCTTGCAGGGTCACTGAATGTGTCCTTTTGTCTCCAAAAAGAACATTTTTTCAATGTTTTATGACATTACAGTAGATCTTTAAATATGTCTGGTGAAGTTTGCATCATAATAATATTAGTCTAGGTTTCCTATCTGTCATTAATTTTGGATGTATTCTTTTAATTGGTTAAATAGAATTAAAAAAATTAAGCAGCTTAACCCAAAAGCCTGAAAAAGAGTTTTCTCTGCTTTGGAAAGAGGTAAAATAGAGCAAGAAAGGCCAACTGATATCAGTCAGTTAGGACTGATGGAGAAACCACACTTCAGTGAATACTTTTTTATCTGCTATTATGAGATTTCAGACCTGGTATAAGATTGTATTTAATGTACAGGTAAAAACTCAGCAAGTCCATGGCATACATGTATCTGCCAAATCAAATACTTTAGTACTACCCTCCCCTGTTCTGTGTAGGACACTAGTCACTAACAAACACTGGGAACTAAGTGAAATCCAGTGTGGGAAAATGTTCACACAAACTGATTAGTCCAGCACAAGTTATTTCATAGGTCAAGAGCTCATAGGTCAAAGAGATAAAACTGGGATGAAATAATACAGAAAAAGTCATAATGTTTTTCCCACTCTCTGACACAGCCTTATCTATGGGAACAATGCAGTTACTACGGCATTAAACCTGTGTAACTGAGATCAGAATCCAGTCTTAAGTGAATCTAAATTAAAGTAACTTATACCTTCTGTGGGTCTACAGTGTACACATTACACAAACTTATACTTTGACTCATTTAACAATGTTAAATTGTACCAGCTGTCATACCTGCTTTGAATTAGATCTGTTTTCCCATCTGTAAAATGGGGATGATGATGATGATGATGATGGTTGATAAAGAACAAATTCAAAGAGTTGGTAAAGTTTCACTTCAATTACTCTAAGCTCTTACATGGTAACATTTGGAAAAAAGGTGTAAGCTTCTCTTAAACTCCCTTGACTATTAATATTTGTATAGTGCTTTATTATTAAATTCTCATACAACTCAAGGCAAGCTTTAAAGAGATGTTACAAACTGTAACCTTTATGGTAAACAGTACATTTAAAAAAAAATCACTTCTCCCTAATTGATAAACTCAATTCCCGCTTAGTTTCATAATTCATTTGTAATTTGCAATTTACCTGATATGTAAGAGAAATCTAAGCAGTTCTGCAGAGAATTTCTTCTTTCAAAATACTGCAGTGAATAATCAAGGAGATTTGTATTCATATTTAACTATAACACATAGCATTAAATGTGTGGTACAAACCTTTAAAAACAAGGAGATTCAACTGAAGGAATCACATTCTTTACCTTACCTATTTCCTTTGTGCCTAGCACATCCAGACACAGTATCTTAGAAAGAGCCATTTTTAACCTAGTAATTTTTTTAAGTAGATCCATGCTAAAATAACGTTAATATTTAACAAAAACAGATAAAGGTAAGATTGAATCTCTGGCTCTGCTAGGGCCTAGTGTATTAAGGGTTGGGATACCTCAACACAGATCTTATCCCTGTGTTGTTTTAGAGTCATATTTGCTTACCATAAAGTAATAGAACTAGACAAAAGCATTGCATCTCTTTGTCGGGTTCCCAGTATTCTGAGTAGATATGGTTTGAAATATGAATAAACAATTTTGCAAATAATATTTTTTCTATTTACAGAGTTTGAAATTAACCTCTTTCCCATTTTTTGTGAAGCTTTCAATGACACTTTTACAGGCATTTAAAAACCAGATTTTGGTAAATGAAAAAAATGTGAATTTTTAAAAATGATTTTGATAAAAATTTTAGCACACCATTATTGTGAAATGTTTGTTTCAAAATTGATATTTTTATAGCCATTTTTCTACCAAAAAGCATTACATGCTGCAAAATGTTCTACCACCTTTAAATTGGAGTGATTTGGGGAGAAAGGTTTTTATAAAGAATCAAAATAGTATGCAATCCATGTGCCCATAAAATGGGGGTTATGAAAGGAAATATGACATGGGACTAAAAGGTGATGAATAAAAGATTGGTTCCGAAATTTTTGGATGCCGAAGGACTATAATACTTTTTTAAATTAAATTTCTGTAGTGGAACAGCTTCTTCCTCTTCAAACTTTTCTTATGTTTGCATGGCTGAATGATGGACAGAGAGGAGGATTAGACAGAAGTGTCAATTGTTATGTTTTGGGGTTGTGGAATAATCTAAGATTTCTGACACCATTTAACTATTATTGTAATATTAACAATTATTTGATGTCATCAAAGTGGATTTGAACATTCCAGTGTTGAGCAAGGCTGCAGAGGCAGATTGCTTCACGAAGAAAGATGTCAATTCTCATACATGGTCCATGCTGCCTGACATGTGGCCTTCTTCATAATGATCAGTGTTGCTGAAGGCGTATCTTGGGATATAGTATGTAATTACTACATTCTGCCATTTGTTGTTTAGCTCTTTCTATGACTAGAATGATTTTAAGCAGATATAACCTATAACACTGGTTTAGAAGAAAGATCACCATTTTCTCTATGCTTATGATCAAGCTGCACAGTCAGATATGCTTTCACCTTGTTCTGTTCCCTGTGAGGTCAGAGTTCAAGTTTTCTTCAAGCATTACAGTCAGCAACAGCCTAGGACAGCAGTCAGTAGTAAGTTCAATATAATTTAATAGAATACATTTTTATTGGCAAAGTTACTCTGATGTTGTTTGCAGCATAAATAAATGAGATGAATATAAGAACAAAGTCTACTGCCAACCTATGAAAAAAAATGTCTCACATTTGCTGAATTGCAAGGGCTTTTGATATTTCAGGCAATAGATTTGTGATACAATCCAATGGTAAAATAGCTGTAGTCTGTATTCCTGATCATTCTTAGTATCCCGCATTGTGCACAGATGGGAAAAATGTGCTCGAGAGTGAAACAGTATAAGCAAAACCATTTTAAAAGAGCTGATAGCGCATACTAAAGTAGGGCATCTGATTCTACTTTTACCCATCACTGAAGTTCTAATTGCTTTGATATAACTGTGAGATTTTAATTTTGATTGTTAAGGCAGTCTGTTCACAATGGATTAGATCTGTAACTATGCCCAAAGAGAACACATTGCAGTCCAGCGGGAGGGATTCAAAGGTGCATTGAGGCTGACCTTTAATCCCTCGATCCCACACCTGTTGTACGCTACACATTTTGCCAGAATCAATTAAAATAGCCTAAACTGTACTCTAAATTAGGCTGACCGCCAATGACCCTAAAGAGCTGTTGTGTCAGTTCTGCAATAGTAGATATTTCCCCTAAACTAGAATGATCTTCCCTGAGCCAGGTATGCCATCTCTATGCCCAGATTATTCTGCTAGTGTGGAGCAAAACAACCACAACCACACAGAACCCACGAATCTGACTCTAAGACTTAGCAGAAAAGAAACACATGGATTTTGTTTGACATGACTTGAGTTAAAAGCCAGCTGGACTGAATTTGTATTTTCCAATTCTATTATACAGAAAAAATCTTTGATGTTTCTTTTAACAAGATTTGTTTAGAGAACTAAATATGAGATATATGGAGAAACAAAATACATTTCTGATTCAATCACAACTACAGTGCTTGTTGCTGAAGATCAGTTTTCCATCTTTGACTCCTACATATAACAAGGATGATCATCAATTGACAATATGTCTATCTTGGTTTTATATTTTTATTTATGAGGACTTTGTTGTATTCTCTCCATGCCACTGTTACTGTCTTATAACCACATTTCTTGGAAAGACCAATGGAAGGTCTTATTATTATGGATGTGTCTAACTTGAAGGGAAAAAAATCAAATATGGTCAAAACCCCAGTAGTCTAATCCCAGTTCATTGAATCCAGCAAGAGTTTTGTCATTGGTTTCAATGGGAGTATGATTGGGCTGCATGACTATAGACCTAGGGCAGGTCTACACTGCCTGATCTTTTTGGTGGCAGTTGAATGTAGATACACAAGTTACGTAAAGTAACTTATGTATTTATGTTTGGCTTCTCTACTCCTTACACATACACTGTGCTGGTTCAAAAGGGCCTCCCTTCAAACCAGCGTTATCCAGTTTCTGGGGTGATGCTGCAGGATCAACTTCCTGATTGGCTGAGTGGGTCTTCACAGACCTGATCAGTCGATCAGGAAGTTAAACTGATGGTGGCAAATTTGCCACCGTCAGTAAACACCTGCCCAAAGACAATGGAGAATTTATACTGTTATATATGGTTTCTGCTGAGTCCCTAACAGGGAATCAAAAACCAATATACTGTATCTCATCAGGAGAAAACATATTTTATCTCTTGATTTTTAAGTGTTATATTTGATTGTACATCTCATTGTGATGGATTTCTATCGTGGTCCCATTTCTAGAAAGGCACTCCAGAGGAGTAAGGAAACCTGAGGGCACTTTCAAAATGTGCTATTGTGATAGTTTATCGCTTCATATATCATTGATTCGTTTAAACACAAGTTTATTTACTTTTCCCATTGTTGTTTACAGAGCTCAAGGTTCCAGCAAATCCAGGGATACACAAAGAGGCATAACTGATAGCTAACTCACTCCTCTCTTTCCCTCCCATCCTCTCAGTTAAGCATTATAGACTTAGACCACACATCTAGGTGAAGATAAGAGCTAAGTGTAAGTAACAGACCTTTTAAATCCTGTGTAGCAGCTTCAACTAAGTTACAGTCCTGATAAACAAATTTAGGGTTGATCTTGCTGCCATTGAAGTTTATAGCAAAACTCCCATTGACCTCAGCAAAAACTGGATCCTTCCTCTAAACAGTTGTTCCTTCACATGAACATTTAGTTTTAGGAGTATTAAGAGGTGTTAAATTAATTTTACACAAATATTCTGGTTATACTTTTCAGTAGAGATGTTTGTCTCCTTTCACCACCTTCAGTTTTTCTAATTCTTGTCAGAGAAATGAAAGAGAGCATTTTTAACATCACTGATTTTTATTCAGCATTTTATCATTGCAATATTTTTAGACAGTAAAAATTCAGAGTCCTAAAGTTTGATCCTGCACTGCTAAAGACAATGAGAGATTTACTAAAGACTTTAATAGAAGTAAGATCAGACCCCAGGAGAACTTGCTGGAAAATAAGAGGAATAAATAAAATAAGAAAATAAGAAAGGAATAAACACAAGGAACATTCTGAGGTTTGGGAATAACCCTGTTTAACAAAGATATATGAATTAAAAGTTAGAAGAATGAGTAAGAAGTACAATAGTTATAAGAAAAAATCTGAAATGCAATCTTTGTAATTATAAAGTGCTTTTAATCAGTAGATTCTTGGATTGTGAGCAATTTGTGTCTTGCCTGTGTTTGGATGATGCCAAGCATATAGTGCAAAATTAACACAAATACGGTAGCCTGATTCTTTATGATTTGGGTTCTTGCCTGAATCCAACCACAGATAAAATTTAAAACAGAGACCCTCTGCTGCTCAACAGGTAATGTTATATGGATACTTCAAAATATTTTATAAAAACCTTGTATTGCAACAAGCATAAATAAGTGAAGAATTGAGAAAAGTTAAATAAACAAATGAATAACCAAATTACAATCAACTTCTATTTTGATACACAGAGGAAATATTATGCAGTTTATGTTTTAAACTATACTAAGATTTAGATTAAAAACTTCAGGTTAATATACTCACACCTGTGTCCAACAGCTTGGTCAAGAGAGGTGTCCAGTTCCTCAACTTGACAGGAGGGGTGGGGGGCTAAATAACTATAGTGAATATACTTACACTATTATAACAAAATCTAAGTAGCTAGTAGGAAGAGAACAATTGCTTTGTCACTGTTTCTTAACCTAAAAGCTGAAACTTAAAAGAAAGGAAGATAGATAAAAGAAGGTGGGAAAGCTAAAAAACTGCCCCCATCAACGGGGTTAGTCCCCTGTCTAGCCTGGGTCCTTCTGTACCTAAATAGAGGGTCTTCACCCTCAAAATTGTAGGGGTACATCTATTCTATTGGTTAATGGGCTTGTGAATATGATTGACGTATATCCTCCTTCCAGAACGTTTCTCTGTCTTCCCCTTTTATTATTTCTAGATATTCTTGTGGGTTTTAGATATTTAGGGCCAAAACTGACAAATCCCTGGTTGTTTTACTGTCTGCTGACCTGGGTTTCACAATCAAAATATAGCCCCTGCATCTTCACACCACTGCTCCTCGAACAGACCTACCTGTGCCAACATATCTAAATTTAATTTATCTTCTAAACTTCTATGCTAACTTATAACTTATGCCCTTCGCTGTTTTGTACAAGCACTATATAATTTCTACATAGACCTGTAAAGAACCTTGTGTTCTAACTATTAATGTAAAAATGGCTATGCTAACTTATGAACCTTTGCTAAGGATATAAACCTATCATCTATAATGACAAGATTCCTTAAACTTATAAAGAAAGATACATATGTGATGTACTGATGAATACGTGCAAGCCAAGCACAGGTTAAGTTAGGGGATACAAATACGAAACAATAAATGGTAGAGCTCAAATCACGTTATGAAGGTAGGCCCATATTATTATCATCCATATTTTTACAGAAGATGAAACTGAGGAACAAAGCAGAGGGGTAACTTGCAAAAGACCAGGTAGGAAATTGGTGGCAGAGTCAGAGACAGAACTCAGATTTTTCTCCTCCCAGCTGATTCCCTCATCCCCTGTGAGCTACTCCCTCAAAATGTAGGTGGCACCTAAGAAAATAATTTGGTTTTAGATGCACTTCCTTTGAAATCTCAATTCTGAAATACCACCCTAATCTGGCCTAGATGAGTGCTGTATGGATTTACTCTCTACATTTCTCGAAGTTTCAAAGTAAACTATTTGTCTCTTGCCCCAATCAGACAATGTACTCAGCATCAGTCTAGTGGTAGTGCTAATTTGAGCATGCTTGTCTGAGTAGCAATCTAACTGATATTTGTCCTCTTGAACTCATTATCTCTCTATTTATCATTTGTATTAAGATTTTATGGAGTAGCAGAACTTCTGGAGGCAATGCCCATGAAGAGAGGACAATGATCAGCTCCACGAATTGGCAGGACCAGATTATTTAAGCCAAAAGGAGGCACAGGAAGTTGTTGAGCACCTGAGAACTTCCTGGTTGATTGCTGTACCTGACCTGACTCTTATTGATCTCTGGACTTTGATTCTGACTCTGATCCCTTCCTTGGACACTTAACCTGAGCTCCGTGATCCAATGACTAATCAGACTGCCCAATTCCCAGTCCTGATATAAAGCTTCTATTAGTGGTTAACAATGCAGTGGCATTTTTCGGACTTAGCATTTTGTGTTCTAGGTAGACTGGTCGAGAACTTGTCTTCTGTGGCAAGCCAGAGCTGAGTCTTTCCTTCTCCAAATGCAGGAAATTTCAGTTGAAATATGATGCATTTTTATGTATTTTGTTGATTAATATCATCTGAGTTACTAAATAGATTAGACTCATAAAGCTAGAGAAAACTATATGCTGAGTAACAGATAAGCACAATGCAAAAAAGAACAACACATTCTACCATCTCCTGGAAAACTACCACTTAAGATTTTGAGGGGTGGTGGGAAGGAAAGCAAATGCCCATTGGATGTGTTATGTGCTCTTTTTATATGCCTCAACAGAGGACATGCCTCCAATTGAAGGCTGGGTGCTGTGTCTCATAGTAGGCAGGCAACTCTTCTGTGGCTGGGTATTCCTGTTATTTTCATTAATCTTGGCAGTTGTAAAGTTGTGTCTTTGCAAGCAGGTTGTCCAGCAAGTTCCCAGGAAGTTAATGCAATGGGTGGATGTCTCCCACTCTGCCTATGCTTTTATCATATACAGGGTTCCCAAATATAGTTGTGTGCTATTTGAAGCTAGATCCACAGCCATGCACCTTTAGAGGATAAAGAATAATATTGTTCCCACTGATACTTTGCTCTGCTATTTCTAAGTTTTAACTCTACTGGCCTCATCTTTAACATTGCACTTTCACACAGTTCTTTCACACTGGGGATTCCAGACTTGTTTTAGCCTTGATATTTTGATTATTTGCAGACACACTATAAATCCAGATAACATAATATTTACTAATGTAATACCTAACAAAGTTATGTGTATCAACTAGGACTAATAGATCTCAGAGTTAGGCGGACAGACACATTATCAAACTGCATATTCTGATTCTTATTTTCATGTTATCAAAAATACCATGTTGTCTGTTGCCGTAACATATGAACACTTCACAGAGAATTTTTCAAAAGTTACTCTTTCATTCAGTGCTTAAGGTCTGAGTACACTCCCAAGAAAATGCCTGTGGATTAGAGGAATTTATTGAAATAAGAAATCTCTATTTTAGAATTTCTATTAATCACTATTAAATAATAAGCATTTGCCAGCAGGAAACAAACAGTTGCTAAACAATTATCATGGTTATTTCCTGGTATAATTACAGTGAATGCTATGGTTTCTCAGGTTTCAATGTGTGGTATTTGTTGGCACAATTTGGAATGATGACCATTATTTCTTCCTGATTGTCCTGGACAAGAGTCCCTCTTTACATTTCATGAGATGAGCTTCTAGTATAGAAGACACTGGACTGTCAATTGCTCTACAGCTCTGGAGTCTTGTGGGGAGTTGTGCAAATTAATATGAGTATTTTGCAAAAGGACTTCTACTCTTACCATTGCCTTAGGTATAGAAGATTATAGAGTTATGCCAATTTACACCACCTGAAAATCTATCCCTATAAATGAAATATGGGGAAATTTAGGCTCAAAAGGAGATTGGGTTGTAAGAAAACAGCAGCAAGCCAAGCAAAGGCATTTTGCCTGATGTTTCAAGGTATTAAATGACAATTTGGGGAATTTAATGCATACAGTCAGCTCTGGTTGCATACAGCAAATTACAGCATGTCTTTAGTATTCTGGACACATTTTTCTACTTGAGTAATGCAAAACCTTGAGAAGAAGCTACATATAAATCATTCATGAATACAGCCTCCTTTTTCTTAGTTGAAGCTATTTACTGTAAATAGGATGGGATAATCTCTCAAGTAATTTGATCATTGCCTAATTGCAACACAAAACAGAGCTCTTTCAGCATGTTGGACATAATATTGTTGAAGCTATATTTTAAAATAAAAAACACCAAAACCCTAAAAACAAATTTCTTGATTTAGTGAAAAGTGACTGAATTAAGTGATTTGTTCACTGGTTTCAACACTATCAGTCATCTTCAAGAAATATAAAGTCATTGGTGATAAAATTTGCAGATGATAAAAAAATTGGGAGACTTGTGAAAAATGATGGGGACGGGTAGTTATACAGCTCAACCTGTATTACGTGGTAAGGTGGGCCAAGGTGAACAACATTCATTTTAATTAAGGCTGGTTGAAATTATTATTTGACAGAAATCTGGGTATCTGACAAAACATACTTTTCACAAAAAAATTATCTCCTTTCCATGGAATTTTAATTTTTTTATTTTTATCGTCGAAAAACCAAAATACTTCTATTCAGCTATGCTGTCAAGGTCCCTCATGGCTAAGAGCAAGGCCCGATTAATCAGCCCAGGGTCCCCAAACTGCCCCCCGCCATGTCCCCCCACCATGGGAGCCAGGTCCCTGCCTCCCCATCTCTGGGGTGAGCCCTGGTGCCAGACGGTGCTCTTGCCCTAGCCCTGCTATGGGCAGTCTGCCCGGGGGGAAGAGGGGCAGCTAGCACACATTGCAGTCCCCAAGGCCACGAGCCCTGGAGAGCTGTGCCAATTCAGAGCAGAGTGCAGATGCTATGCCAGCTGGCCCCACATCCCCCCCTCCCCCCGGGCAGAGTGAGCAGGTGCTGGCCAGTCCCGGCCCTGGGGGCAAACCAGCCAGCCCAGGGGCAGGGTGGGCGTGCAGAGCCCAGCCTCTACCTCTGAGGCCCTGCTACTCCCACCTTCCCACAGTGCCGGCAGAGCAGGAGCAACCTCAATGCTCCTGCCCTGCCGGTGCTGAGCTGAGCAGGAGGTGCAAGATTATCAAAGAAGCTTTAGGGGCTGGAGATGGGGGCCCCTCGTTTAGCCCCTGCGGTAATCCAGCCCTGGCTAAGAGAGCTACTATAATCTGTGTGACTACACAGGGGAATATCAATTAGAAGTAGAGATGTGGTATTTGTATAGGGATTGTACAAGGATGTTCAAAACTGGAAAGGGTTAAAAAGAAGCTACAAGAAAAATCTGAAGTCTTGGAAACATGCCTTAGAGACTTAAACTCAATCTATTTCATTTATCCAACAGAAGGTTAAGAGGTTACTTGATCATAATCTACAAATACCTACATGGGTAGAAAATTTCTGCTTGTGGATGGCTCTTAAATCTAGCAGGAAAAAAGCATAACAAGATCCACTGGATGGAAGCTGAAGCTAGACAAATTCAGACCAGAAATAAAGCAATTTTTTTAACAGTGAATGTGATTAGCCATTGGAACAACTTACTGAGGGACATGCTTGACTCTCTGTTATTTTCTGTTTTTAAATCAGGACTGGACATCTTTCAAAAAGATACGCTATAGTGCAAATGGACATTAGAGCTTAATGCAGAAATTACTGGGTGAGCTTTTCTTGTCTTTTTTATGCAGGAAATCATATCAGATGATTCCAATGTTACTTTTTGGCCTTAAAATCTATGAATCTGAGTAACATTGGAATCAGCTTCAACCAGTGACGCAATTCATTTTTTAAAAAATAGAACAATATAAGCAGGAGCGTAGCCAGCCTCCATTTTTTCTCCGGGCTCCTGAGTCTCCAGGGTGGGCCTGATAGTCCTGCTTGTGGTCACCTGACTGGAAGCTTCCTGAGGCTGCTCCTGTTGCTAGACAACTAGAGTATTGTGAGGAGGGCAAGGGAGAGAGGCAGTGAGTTTCTAGCCCTTGCTGCATCGAGGCTGTGGCGGCTGCCCTGGACCAGAGCTGCTGTGAGGCAGTGTGATTTGGAGAGCAGCCCACCCCCAGAAGTCTGCTCGCAGCACCACCACTTACAGCCACATCCGCCCGCTGCTGCCTGGTCCATGGCTGCAGCCGAGAAGCTCGCGTTGCTGCTGGGCACTCTGGTAGGCACGTGTGGGTGGGCCTGCTAGCCAAGTGGGTGCACCTAGGCTCACCCAGTCCCACCTGTAGCTGTGCCCCTGAGTATAACAAAGTGATGGTTAACAGATTATTACTCAGTGGGAAATCTGTGGTGCAGAGGAACCTAAATTCAGTTAAATCTATGCATTTTCACTGTGTGAGAAGGTATACTTTAGGGGTTTGTGCAAGAACCCACCTCTTGCATCCTTACTGCATTATTGGATTTGTGACTCCCTGCCGAATGTTTCCTCCCCTTCACAGTTTGGGGTGTCTAATGCAAGCAAGGGATTTAGATGTACAACTTTCATTAATTTCAATGACAATTATGCTTATAAGTGACCCTGGCAGCTTTGGAAATCTCAGCCTATCTTAAAAGGTATTCATTTAATTATGCCTTACAGTGGATAGGGGAGTTGTTGGAGTGAGTATTTCGGCAAGGTTACTAGTTCAGTTTAGTAGTTTGGTCTGTTTAATATAATTGCTCTTGTTTGTTTGATTATGAGAATTAAAGTATAAAATATGCATTCTTATTGGTGTTGCTGTTAAACTAACAATTGCATTCAAATGACTAGAAAGAAAACACGTTATACATTCCTTTTTTCCCCTTCTTGGTCTGTTTTCTAAATCATCACATTTTATACACGACTCATTAAGCAAAGTAGCACGTTGTGATTATGGCTCCACTTCACTCTGTTTTGTCTCCCAATCTTTGTTCTAGTTCATCTACCTTTTCATCTGTTTTTCTTAAACTTCATTTTAATTCTGCAATAGAGTTTTCACATTTACCAAATGAATAGGCACTGCAGTTCCTTTATTGAACAGCTTTCATTTCCTTTTGAAATCCTACCATTGTACATATTATTGCTTGCCTTATCATTCCTCTCTATAAAAGGAGTGTGTGGTCTTCTCTGTAAGAATTAGCATTGTGAATGTTTGGGATTATAGTTGGTTTTTATGGCCATTTACATTCATGTGTCTGCATTTGCAATGTAGATGGTAGCCCTTTGCTAAATGATTAATTTAAACTCTGTTAGGTATGCCTCATCAGTTTTAATTTTCCTGATTAATAATAAATAATTATTATTAATATATTTATATAACACTTTCCCTCCCAAAGGATTACAATGTGGGAATTAATCTTATTACTTTTTTCTGGATCTAATATAGGGTTTGAGGTGGTGTGTGGCTCGTTCTGTGGAACCCCAAGGATTAAATCCTTAAGTGCTTCCAAGAACCCAGAACAACTTTGAAATCTTGAACAAAGGGTCTTTGGAATGACTGAAAGAAAACCAGGCTGCCTGTGCAATCTGGTTTGCCTACCCTATGCTATCAGCCTCCCTAAAAGAGGCAAACAAAAGCTAAGGTTTAGGTAAGCTAACATGTTTAGGCTTTTATTATGTTATCCCTTTTTTCTCTATTTGTGGTGTTCCTAGGGATAAATGCATCTTGCTAGTTTTGAGACCGCTGTCCTAAATCACTCAATTTTCAAACTAGTCACAAGTTCTTGGAGATTATTCTAGAGCAGGGGCTAAAATGAGGTGGCCACAGATAAAAGTAATATGGTTCTGGGAAAGAAGGGGATTGTAACATGATGATCCTGTCAAAAAGTCAGTACTTAGCAAAGGTAACCATAGTGGAGTTTGAGATGGGAGTATAAATACAGCATACCCCTGGAACTGTGACAGTGTTCTAAGAAAGAGTGAGATAATTCTGTGCTTTTAAAATGTGGGCATCATGGTCCAGTGGACTGAACTAAAGACTAGGAACCATGCACTCTTGGATTCTCTCTGTCTTTCTTGTTATAACAACTGGAAGAAAAGGATAATCCCCTGCACACCAAGGAATCAGAAAATCCAGCTATTGCAGGAGCACAAAGGAATGTACAGAGTCAGCACAAACACTCAGCTCCCATCCAGAGGTGGGTTCATTGGAAGATAGACCTAATTGTTGGAATGTATGATTGCCAACAGTCCGGTATTATTGCTTGCCCCACACTAAACCAGTATGGACATATGAAGATGTAAAATGAGGCCCTATAATTACAAGTAGAGTAAGACTATTGCTATATTTTAGGTACCTCTAATTTCATCAACAGTAGCTAGTCATGGGGGGCAGTGGTCGCTCTGTGTGGGGTTGCAGAGAACGGCAGAAGAGGGCACCAAAAGCGTTTGTTGTGGGAAGTTTGCTGGCACTGAAGATGACCAGGAACACCCAAGACTCACTGCCAGACTGGAACTCTGTCCAGGATTCCTGAACTGCAGATGCATTGCTTGGTTTCTGCCCTTTCTGACTATGGTACCAGTGGGTCGTGAGTTGAATGTAATCTTGTTTTACTGCTTCCCTTGTCTTCCCTTGTTTTACTCCATTCATCCCTCTGTAAATGAATATTTCCCATTCCTATATTCATTGTATTCTTCCAGCGTGTGTGCGCTTATGTGTTTGTGTTTACTTGGTGAGGTGGAAAAGGTGCTCCTGTGGCTTAAGAGACTTTCCCTACTGCTTTCCTGTGTGTGCCTTTTCTTTGTCAGAGCTGCTTATAAAAAAAAAATCTTGGCCATGAGGGTGGTAAAGTTACACAGTATTTCTAATCATTTGAAGATAAATGTAAATCATTTTTACCTGCAAATTCTCAAAAATTCTTTCAGTACTCAGAGTAAATGTGGTAAATTTGAGGATGATGTACTGTATTCTTCATAGAAAATAAAGAAGTTGAATCCCTGCTTTAAATACAAAAGGAAATTCAGCCTTAAATATGGAGTCATGACCATAATTGGTTATGCAAACTGTTGTATACTGAATTTTAAATGCTTTACCAGTTCTAATTAAATTGTGTCTCTGGTGTCTTGTTTAAATTGTTCTAAGTTTGCATTGCTTTTTTAAAAGGACCAGCATGCTGCACCTTTAGGCAATGTGTTCAAGCTAGGAAATTTGCGATTGTTTCCCACTACATATTTCCTTTTAAATGGAGGCCTACATTTTCTTTTTCTATATAAACCCTATGACTATTGACCATCTTTTAAAAGGCTTCTATCATATTCAGTACAGGCACAACAGTCTGCAAACTGAACAATCCATTATTTTGTAACGCCATTCTTTGCTCTGGGGATGAATTTATTGAACTTTAAAACAGAATACCATAAACAATCCATTTCCTCTAGCATAACACCCTTCTACCAATCACCCAGTGAAGCTGCCCTATTTCACTTATTCTGTCCCAGTCAATGAACTGTAAATACATTTTTTTAAATGGTAAGGGCACTGGGGGACATATGTAATTCAGGGACTTCTTGATATGCATCAGCCAACTGTTCTGATATGTTAATCTACTCATAGGGAGCTTTTACTTGGTGTCGAATGTAAATCTAAGTTTGTGAGTTTCAATTTTTTTTTGTTATAGAAGATATAATATAGCAAAAGTTTTGGAATCAGTGACACCTGAGAATTTCAGTTGTTTACTATGAAACCTATTTAACATGGTTCCCGTGTACAGAGAAAAACAACGAACCTTCACATTCTATTTTTTAAAGCACAAAGGAATACTCTGGTAATTTTTTTCTTCATCCTAGCTGTCCACCTCCAAGAAATTAGCTGCCTAGTTACCAGAAATCCAAATCATCCTGAGAAAAGATGATTCTCTCACAGGAGGAGGAATTCAGTCCATTTCACATGGTGCAGGTGCAGAAAGCATAATATATTTGCAGTACATTTAATTCAATCTATAACTACTATTCAGTGTGTAGAATGAAAAACCCTCTGATGCCTTTTGCACACACAAAAAGGGAAGAATGAAAAATCTATCTTGCAGAGAATTTAGGTCAATCAATTTTTTACAGTCTTTCCTTAAGCTATCCAAGAGCTTAGTCACTAATGAAACCAGTAAATAGACTGCCTCTTTATTAAAATAAATGAAAACCTCATACATTGACTAAATTAAATATATCTGCTGACATTCAGTGGTCAGTGCAGGATTGTACAATGGGCCTTATTGGGGTATGGGGTGGGAAGATTTTTAACTGGAAGCAGAGTCAAAAATAGGCAAGAGACATAGCTCCTGTCTTAAGCCAAGGCACTGAACTTGGAACTTGTTCAGTATACCCATGCAAAGCATCAGTGACTTCAGTGGGGCTACACGGGTCTGTTCATGCAGAAAAACTAACCGGATAAAGGCCTTAGTTCTCCATGCCTTTAATGCACCATTGATGCATAAGAATGTGTGGAAGAGGATGTATAAACAATCTGCTCTCTTTTATACCCTTGCCCAGTCCTGTTGGGAAATCTTAGTACTGATTTCAGTTAGCATTCTAATGACAGAAGATACTTGGATGGTGTTGGATTAGGCATTGTCTGATGGTGGCTTGACCCCTTCTAATGGTCCTATCCCTTCCTTATCAGTCAGTGCAGCTGGTTAGGCATGCTACTGGTGGAACCACTGCTCCAGCTGGCACAGCCTGGAAAACTCTAGAATTCAAGTAAACTCAGTTGCAATAGTCATGGACAGTAGAATGTTCAGTGATCAAGGTGAGGTTCGTGAAAACCAGATAGGAAGCTTCCTTGGCTGCTGCCCACTCAGTATACAACCTGATAGGCTTCAGAGGCAAATACAAATCCTATCTTTTGGCCATAACATATCTTTCCCATAATGAAATCATCAGGGGAAACAATACCCCAAATGAGTGAACAAACAGCCACCATCCTCTTGCAATTGTGAAGAAAAGAGAATAGGGGTCTGTGAGAGACCCTCGCTAGGATTTATCAAATCTTGTTATGTGCTTCTGGTTCAAATGATGCACACAATGTCAATAGGGGAGCAGGCTGGGAAATGGCTTCCTGTGAATTTTTTTGAAAAAGAAAATGTTTTTCATTTTCATATTTTTTTTCTTTTAAATATTTCCAGATTAAGATGTAAAATCTCAAAATTTGCCACAATTCCCATATTGTTGAGGTCTAATATTCCTCCACACATTTGCTTCTTCACAACAGACTCTGCCCAACTTTGCTTCTTCCTGTATCTCTAATTGGGTTTCCTTCTGCTCTCCATCCTATACCCAATATCCCACAAGTTCCACTGGCTTTCATGTTCACATCTTCTGTTTCTCCCACTCGCAGCTCCATGTCTCCCTCCATGTATTTCCTATATCTTTACTTCGCTCCTCCTGCATGTACTGTCTCTTCCCTGTTCCCCTTCAAATTCGCCCACAAAACTACTTAAAATTTTTTTTCAGTGAAAACTGGAAAGACCCAGTGAGAGAGGAGTGTACATAATAGATACTGTGGATCACTTCAACCTTTTATAAGCATGAGATTGGGGAGGGCCACATCATTTACTAAAGGTGAAGTCATAGTTGGCTTGTGCAGGTCATCTCAAATGAGTGCTGACAAAACCTTTTCTCATTCATAACAAACAAGGAGTTTTGTGGCACTTCTGAAGACTAACAAATTTATTGCATGAGCTTTCGTGGGAGAGATCTCATTTCGTCGGATGCTTGAAAATGAAAAAAAAATAAAGGAGAGCGGGATAAATGCAGTAAAGTAAGTTGTGTTCTACGTGTGCCACTTATTTTGAGGCAAAAATCTATTTGGGATTTTTTTATCATCTTTTCTATTTTCCCATTTCTCAAAATTTGGATATATACCTCAATTTTCAAATCTGTACAGAAATGTGTTTTATGATTATAAGCTAGAATATCCTGGAATTTTGGATGTTACCCAAGACATTCAGCTGATCCAGATGAACCTGCAAATAAATTCTACCAGAACTGGGGAATCATTTGGCTAGTGAGCACTGATATTATACATCTCTCCAAGCTTTGTAAATTATAGGAATGAAAAGGAGAGGTGGAAATAAGGGAGGTGGGGGGCTAAAATCACTTAATGCTATATTGTTAACTAGCTGCCTCATTAATAGTGAAACAGGAAAAAATAGACCAAAACTGTGTTTTCTGGGCTATCCTTAGAAGAAAAAAATAATTGAAGGATTTTATTTACCTCAATTTATATTTATACTTTTATACACTTAAAAACTGAATTTAAAAGATTCAGTTTAATGCAAAAGCTTATTAAAATAAATACATTGTATTTGTCTTTAAAGATTTATGCTCAATTATTAAGCCTAAAGTATAAAAGAGGACAGATTAACTTTTAAATCAGATGCTAGCGTTAGACCAATTCCAATTAGAAATAAGGTACACATTTGTAATATTCAGGGTAATTAATCACTAGAATAACTTGTCTAAGTCGTGGTTGATTCTGTGTCATTTGTGGGCATTAAACCTAACCTGGATGTCTTTCTAAAAGACATATTTCATACAGAAGTTATGGGATTGATGCAGAAAGTAATGGATCAGGTTCTCTGGCCTGTCTTATGCAGATGGTCAACTAAATGTTCATAGAATCACAGAAACTGGAAGGGACCGTGAGAGCTCATCGAGTCCAATCACCTGCATTCATGGCAGGACCAAGTACCATCTTAAACCATCCATGACAGGTGTTTGTCTAACAGGCTCTTAAAACTTCTAGTGATGGAGATTCTGCAACCTGCCTAGGCAACTTATTCTAGTGGTTAATCACCTTGACAGTTAGGACACAATACTCCAGTTGAGGTCTAATCAGTGCAGAGTAGAGTGGAAGAATTACTTCTTGTGTCCTACTTACAATGCTCCTGTTAATACATCCCAGAATGGTGTTTGCTTTTTTTTGCAACAGCATTACACTGTTGATTCAGATCCAGCATGTGGTCCACTATGACACCCAGATCCCTTTCTGCAGAACTCCTTCCTAGGCAGTCATTGCCCATTTTGTATGTGTGCAATAGATTGTTCTTTCCTAAGTGGAGTACTTTGCACTTGTCTTTGTTGAATTTCATTCTATTTACCTCAGACCATTTTACCAGTTTGTCCAAATCATTTTGAATTGTGATCCTATCCCCCAAAGCACTTGCAACCCCTTCTAGCTTGGTATCATCCACAACTTTTATGTGTACTCTCTATGCCATCATCTAAACCATTGATGAAAATATTGAACAGACCCAGACCCGATCCCTGCAGTACCCCGCTTCCAGCATGACTGTGAACCATTGAAAACTACTTTCTTCAGTTTTCTATGATTTTTCAAAGATAATGATCTTTTCTATCAGAATGTCAACACAGCCAACAGAAGCAAGCCTCCCACCCCTAGTTAATAGATTTGGGTTAGCAAGCCTTGTATCTGCACTATAAAAAGTAGGCTGTACTTGAAGTTGTGGCTCAGGCTGGAACTTAGATTCTGAAGTCTAGGAAGCGTTTGGGCTTTCGAGGCTAAGTTCTAGCCAAAGCTGCAACTGCATGGTGCTGTGCGCACAGCCAGTTTTAGGGCACTGTCATGAGCCCTCTAAGTCCAAATCCATTGACCCAGACTGGGAGTTTCACTTTTGTGGGCTAGAGACATACCCGTATATTTCATATTCAATTTGGGCCACTCTCAGTCATTTCAGTACAGAAGTAGAGGAGGTCCAGATCTAGCAAGGCACTTATGCATATGTTTAAAGCTAAGTGTGGTCACACATGCTTTGCTGGATTGGGCCTTATGCAGGAGATGTCAGTGGAACTTGTGGTCCTTAACACCTCTGGTACCTTTGAAAATCATGCATTATTTCCATGAAGAACTGATAGAAACCATACAGATTATGAATAAAACTAAAATAATCTGGATTCTAATGTTGGCCCATTTAGTGGCATGCCTGTAACTGTTTTCAAAGTGAATTTAGAATGGCTCCAATGTGCAATATTATAGGGTCATGAAAACTAAAACCACAACTGTCAGATTACTTGAGATTTTGATGCATGTGAACTAGTATTTCTCAATCAGCCTACCTCTTGATCAAGATTTTTCTGCCTAACTAAGTTGTAATTTCAGTAGATCAGTAGCAGCCTAACACAGAAAACATGTGTCTTGGCGGATGTAGCCAAATGTATTTCCCTTAATAGCCAACAGCCACTTTCATGGAGAGTAAAATAAAACAGATCCAGCCATTTGTGAGAACTTCTTTTAGTAGTACTGGGAGGCTATTGTAACCCATATGCCTGAAAAGGCTATCTCTGAGAGACCTGCTGAGGGTGGGTTACTGTTGTTGGGCAGATTAGCGACCCACAACTGGAAACTTCCAGAGGCAGGGAGTGGTAGCAATTTGAGCATGCTCCACAGTGTACCCTGCTGGTGTGATGGGATGTTGTCAGTCAGATGACTGGAGAGCAGCAGTCTGTGCAGACAGCAGGCAGGAGCTGCCTTGAAAGGAGACCATGTGCTCAGTGTTCTGGAGAGGAGCTGAGCCAGGAGTGAACAAGATGTTTTCTCCATGTAAAGGAGTCATTTGCGACAGACCTTGCAGACATGCATATGGGACTGAGGGCTGGTTGCAGAGGAGAAGAGAAAGCCTGCATGGAATGCTACAGAGGATCCCAGCAAAGAAAGAAGAGGACAGCTATTTCTTGCCACTCAAGCTTCCACACTGGAACAGAGACTGTAGCTGAGAGTTGGGTGAACTCCACACAGACTTTGGGACTCTTGGGGATCTTTCATGCAAGGGATTGTTCTTGGTTAATTGTAGTTTGTTTTCTTAGGATAAGGTTTATTTAGTTAGTAGTTAATAAAGTTCATTGTTATGTTTGTTTTTAGTAGTATTTTAATGTGTGAGTGTAGCTCTGAGCAAGCTTCGCCGTGAGTCCTGTACAGACTGGATCCTGGGTCTCCAGCTGCTTTCCCCATAGGGGTTGGGATTGATTTCTGTGGGGCACTGGAGAAGGGCAACTGAATGAATTTAGCCCACCCGAAGGTTACACTATGTCTACACTTACCAAAGTTAGTTTGAATTAGTTAATTCAAACTAACTAATTCGAACTAATTTTAGTTAGTTCGAATTAACTTAATTCGAACTAGCATGGCCCCACTAGAATGCTAGTTCGAACTAAGCAAGGGTGCGCCTACACTTGTAAATTAAGTCGACTTAAGCTTGCTTAAGTCGACTTAATTTACCCTGCGTCTACAGTACAGTTTCCTTACGTTGACTTAAGCAAGTTGCTTAAGTCGACTTAAGGAAAATAAAGTCAACTTAATGAAAATTAAGTCGACTTTATTAAACCTCATTTTACTTCAACTTAAGCCTAAAGTCAACTTTTTTAAGTTGACTTAGGGCTACTCCAGGACTTCCCCACTGCCCTCCCTGCCGAGGGGAGCACAGGGAGAGCCTGGCAGGGCAGAACCCTGCCCACCCTGCCCCTATGCCCTGCCAGGGTCCCTGTCCCCCTTTGCCCATTGTACCCATGTACTGTATTGTGACTTAGGTGTCCAGCCCAGGCTAACCAGTGCAGCCCAATTTTAGGATATCAAGCATCAAATCTAGCAAACTGTTAGTGATCACACAGTACTAAAAAAGTAGTTGTCAGTTAAATTTGGATAATAGATACCTTCTGAAGACGAAATTGCAGTCTGCTAGCGTCCATTCCAGAAGCAGAAATAGAGGTTAAATTCATCAAGTGTTGTAAATACTGTGAATTATTTGTTCTATAATGTTACCATAGTTACAGTTGTGCACTTTTTCTCACATCATTATTTTTTTCTTTTTATTCATATGGCTCCACTGTAAATAGTGTTTTATTTTTCTGAGCATGCTATTTACAAAGCGAATATGAAATGGAGTTCACAGCAACATCAATACTGATTTTATATCCAATGTATTTTTTGGCTTTGGCATTTATGTTCCCTTGCATAAGTGCAGCATGACATTCATATAAAACAGTCGATCACCATTACTTTGCTGCTTTTGATTTCCATACTGATGTCAACACTTATGGTTACCTAATGAAGACATCATAAAAATAACATCAACTCTTATTTTGTCACCATTGCAAAGTACATTGCCATTAATGTGAAATATTGTTTCATAGCTGGAGTTATTACTAACCATACTAGAATAAATGCACTTCATGGGAATATTGATGGCTTTTTTAGAAGAAAGAAGTCCATAATGAAACTGCCATACAGTCTTTTTCAATTAATTCACATCTTCTTATTATATTTTTTTTTTCCTGGTTGCTTGCAGGTTTCTCAGGTTGATCAGTTAGTTTACTTTCTAGTAATGGAGGACTAGTCAACCAGAAACATTGCCGTTCTTTAGGGAAAAAAGAAAACAAACATGAAGCAACAGGCTCTTAACCTAAACCTAGTCTGACAAAATAGCTTCGTGTTCTACCATAAATTGTTTGCTCTCTGTAAATCACTTCTAATGTGAAAAAGCTTTTCAGTTACAATGCTTTTTATATACTTCTCTGAGCCTTAGACAATGTGAGTCCTAATAAAAAATAATATTTTTTTTTTTTAAAAAGAATGAGATGCCTGAACCTCTACTGGAATAATTAGAAATTTTCAGAGGGGTAGCCGTGTTAGTCTGTTGTACAGCAAAAAACAACAAGAGTCCTGTGGCACCTTATAGACTAACCGATTTTCTTCGGCATAAGCTTTCTTGGACTATAACCCACTTCCTCAGATGCATCTGAGGAAGTAGGTTATAGTCCATGAAAGCTTATGCCGAAGATAATCCGTTAGTTTATAAGGTGCCACAGGACTCTCGTTGTTTTTTGGAATAATTAGGAATAACTTAAATGTGTACAAGAAAAGTGTAACCCAGCATTTCAGTATGAAAATAACACAAAAAAAAATGGACAAACACACATCTTGAGTCTTATAATGACCTGTAAAAACTGAGATAAATGCTAATAAGAAGATGTGAAATTAAGGTAGAATCAGCAACATATTTTCATTGCTTTATAACTCCTATTTTAATGAACAACACACAACAGCACCTTGAATGTGAGTTGCAGTGATTATTTTTTAAAGCATTGTCTCCAGTGATGAGCAACACTTTCATGAAAGCCATAATAAAAAGAAGTGGATTTTAGTTTCTTGGTGAATACAGTACATTGGTTTGGAATACAGACCTTCAAAGACAGATCTACAACATGAACTAAACATTAACAAAGTCATAAAAATAGTGATGCTCAGTTGAAGTGTCATTTTCAGAAACCCCTAGACGAAGACATAATCTATTTATTTACAAGTCTGTAGTTAATTTGGAAGATTCACAAAATGTCTGATGGAATAATTTTTGAATTCATGGTCTAATAATTTTGTTTGAAACTCATAGGCTACTGAGTTAGTTTACATAATATTTTTGCTGTTTAATTTATCATGTATGTTTGTTCTGAGACAATTTTTGAAAGTACAAAAGGAGAATAATTACTAAAATGTAGACTATCACATTATCTAATATAGATATTAATTGGGGATGTAAGATACATCTCTATAATGTCTACTTATCTGTCATCTATTAGTCTGTTTACCTTCCTTTTTTTAATTCAAAAGTTGCCCATGCGGAACTTCTCTTAAAAGCTCAGTTGTTTTTTAACACTTTGAGTATTTCACCATTACAAACTAATACACGTATCTTTCACTGATAATGCACTGAGATCGTTCTTGAAGATTATGTGTAATTCTTCACTCTGTTCTTATTATCTGCTCTGTAAAGAAATAAATCTATTCTGGAGATCATGCTTAGCAAACTGCATTAAGTATGGAGTTCAGCTCTGTATAGAAGCCCAACAAATGCCTTTGCATCATTTAATTTTGTTCAATAATTTTGCACTCAGTGGCAATTGCAGATTAAGTCTTGTGGGTGCAGATGATAGACATGAGATATGTAAACATGTTATCATGTTACTAATTGATCACCCCAGCTATGCTGCACCTGTGATTGATCATGGGCACACAAATCAAAAGAGTGTTTTTGAACCTCTGCCCTAAGGGAAATATACACAGCTGCTAATTTTCAAAGTTAAATATCCCAAATATTTCAAATGATTTTTTTTTGCAATACCAAATGGGTCCCATTTATTTTAGAGACTAACAAATTGCAATGTTTTATTCATCTAAATGTAGCAATTTTTTCCTCCAAACTCAATTAAGCCTCAAAGCTAGATGAAAAATCTGTCTTTCACAATGAACAGATATCTGTCTAATAAACCAATAACTACTAATAATTCAAATAGAGTGATTAATTAATAACAAATAAGTTAAATAACAAATGTCACCTCTTTTTCTATTTGTGGAATATTTGAATTGCTTATGATTCTCTTAAATGTATTTAATATTTATAAATGCGCTAAAAGATTTTTCACAACTTTTTTTGTCTTTGTGACTTGGTATTTAAAATATAAAATTTAAGTTATGTTGTCCTGTTGTGATTGGTTACATAAGAGAAGAGATATGGTATTGCTATGTTTCATAATTACAGAAAGATCTTTCATAATAAAGTTTCTACAGTTGATGCTTGGAGAAAATGCATTTAAAATGTACTTTCTGTAAATATTCAAATGAAAAATGTATTTTCTATAAAAATTTGTGCTAGTAAAACTTGAAATCACCTAAAAGCACTGAGAAACTATGGTGATGAAGACCGTGCAAGTATTGCTGTAGACAGACTAAATAGGATAAAATGAAAAAAATTATGGTGCAAGGAAATTTAGACCTAAAATGTGAAAGCATATTTCTGGAAATTTGCTTACAGTATATACTCATTTCTTCTGTCAATGTAGGTACATATTATAAGTATGTAGATGATGCAAGACCAGAATTTTGTAAGGATATATACTCAATTACTTCTGCAGACTTTCATCCAGGATCTAAAACTGCAAATGAAACTATTTTTAGAGATACTTGATGAAATTATCAACTATATAATTTCTCTGCAGTGCATCATATTTTGTAAGTAGCTTTTACTTTTGTCACTCTCCAGGGATCTGATTCTGTACCACTGAAGTCGATAGAGGAGATTTACTGATGTCTTCAGTGGTATCAAGATCAGGCCACAACTCATTGATTTGCTTCAGGAAAAATCTTATTTGGGTAGAGAAACATCCATGCCATTTTTATTCAAAAAAACTCACAATATTAAATAACCAAATAAAAGGCTAAAATGTAAGGTTTAGCAGTCTTTAAACTCATTGCTTCTGTATTGAGAGGCCTTGTTTCCTGCTCCATACAAAGCTACTTTATATGTTACATTTATAGCTGAAGAATTATTGGCTATAACGTACCTAATCTCTATCTGCTAGTAGAACTGTGTTGAGAGCAGGTGACTGGGAGTCAGGAGAACTGGGCTTTACTGTTTGTTCTACCACCATTTATGGCTTTGGCAAGTCATTTACCTTTGTGCTTCCATTTCTTGCTGTGTAAAATGGGTAGAATGCTTTCACACTTCATAGAGGGGTGATGCCATTTAGTTACTTAGGACCCAGTTTAGCTAGACACTTCAGCATGTGCATCACTTTAAAGTTATAGTAAATTGAACTATTTAAATACTTAAAATTATGTGCATACTCAGATGTCTTGCTGACCTATGGTGTAATGGAGCAAAGAAACCCCACACCAGCAGAGAAGTTGTTAAAGAATACTTATGGGCCCAATTAGCCCTGCCATGGAACGTCTGCAGCCAATGCCAGGCCTGGAGTGGGAAGAAAGGGAAAGAACCTGCCTCAGTTAAGGGCAGAATGGTGAAGAATTAGAATGTAGCTCTGCGTATCTGCATGAGGGTAGCTTTGCTACACGTCTGATAGCCAGGGCAGTCATTGAGAGAGAAGCACCGTGTCTTTGACCAGAAAAGACTATTGGAGAAGACTCGGGAACATTCACTGGTGCATGGACTCTAGTATTTACTTGAAGGATATTGTTGGGCCAATCCACTCCAGCCTTCCACCCATCCCCCACCAAAGGGTAAGAGTTATAGAAGCCCCCAGTGAACACAGGGAATAGAGACTAACTTCCCCACCCTTCCAGAGAGACTTGTGGCTACTGCAGAATGCTGGAAAGGTCTAGAAGCCAGTGCTACTCCAGGGAAGCCGTAACAAATGGCCTTTATATTCAGAAAGCACCTCACACTCCTCAAATGAAAGGCCTCAGATAAATACAAGGTATAAAATATTTTTATTTAAAAAAACCCAATGTTTAAAACACCCACATTTGGTATGTAACCAAAATACACATTAAATCCATTAAAACCCCTGTCAACATACAACATAACAATAAATTCAAAAAATTGCTTGGGGAACCTGAGGTGTGTTTCATATATGTAGCTCTGATGGACTTCAATAGGAGTTAGTGTTATAAGAACATAACATGCCTTGGAAGCAGACCTTAAACCTCTACCCCAGACCTTTTATTCAGTGTATGACATGTCATTTCTTATTGAGCTGACTACTTATTGAATATATGCTCTACAGTGCTAATTAAATCCCAACGTTTCTGTTCCTCTCTTAGCAGGCTATGGAATTAGTGAAGTTGCATGGTAGATAAGATGCTGGAACCCCTTCACAAAGTGTCTGCACAGCTGTGCTCTGCAGACACCGTCTGTGAAACAATGCAGAAATGTTCGGAGGATCCAGCTAGGTCAACACACGGGCCATACCTTACACCTTTTGGCAGGAGAAACAGCTGCCATGGTGGCTGACCTGCCAAATGAATGTCAGCAAAACTATTCTGTGTTTGCTACTGAAACCTGAGTTTGCGGTAGCCAATATGGAGCAGCTCTGCTGACAAATATTGCCAGATAGGTAAGAAGACTTCCTCCCATTGTGTACCCCCTACAATAAGTGAATTTACTCAGGAAGAGAGGGTTTGGTCTGATGGAGATTTCTAGATTCTAGATAGTTAATTGGTTAATAGACAATTAGGAATATATGATCATATTCTCAGTTTTGGTGATTTATAACAGTTAACTTTGTGTCCCATAATTTTGCATTGTTTATAGCCTTTTCTTTTGGGGACATTGAACTTTTTTGATGCACTGATTCAATTAGCACTTGGGACGTTTAATTAAAAATTGACCAATACCATCCATGGGTCTAATTTTGTAATGGTCAGGTTGCTGATAACATAGGAAGTGGTTGGCACCTTGCAGAACCAGGCCCAAATAGGATTGCTATGGCTACATTGTGTCTTTGGTGCAAGCACTCTGTATGGAGCAGCGTGTTAGTTGTTGGAAGCAGATTGTTCCACCCTTCCCTCGGGTGGTAATTTACTTCGCTCGATCTCCATAACTGGATCAGTATATATCTTCTTCTTCACTGTTTAGGTACCTACATACCTTCCTCCCCTTATTACCCTGCTGTGGGAATCTGGACTTGCTGTTACACTTTAAGTGTATAAAAGATCTACAAGACTTAAAAAGCTGAGTTCTTCTTCAGTAGATGTCTGCTCTAAACCGTAGTTGATTATCAGGCATGCATGCCAAATTTCATTAGGAAAACCATAAAAACAAAGGTGAATCTTCATATTTAACACCCCGCATTTGAAGCTCTTCTTGACACACGCTTCATACCCTGCAAGCAAGAGGAAAAGTTGTAGATATGTTTGGGACAAACAAATGTCCAGTTATGTAAAGGTGTACCAATGCACTAGAAAAGAACAGTGTGTGTAATAATCAATAAGCATGTAGTGGGGTTTCAATATCAGACAAGCCAAACAATCACAACTCTGACTTCAATAGGAGCTGAAGGTGCTGATCATCTCTGAAAATGAGGCCCACAGCCCCTCTCCCAGAATGGATTTATTCAGTAATAAATTATTAATGTTCAGGTCATCCAGATTACTTAGATCCAGCTTTAATTTCTCACAGTATTTGCAGCATGAACCCTTTGAGGTTATAATAACCTAGGACACATATCCATTAACTGCAGTCTGGCCCTCACCACCATCACCTGAATGAAATGTGGAGGGCTGACAGGAGGAAATCATGTTTTTTATGAACAAATGCATATAGTGTGTCAGGAAGGTATTATAAGCAAGTGATGAATAATTGGCATAATTTGTAACTTTAATAACAAGGGAACTTCTGGACACTACTATAAATGAGATAATTTGTTATCGTAGTAAGCCTGTTTCATATAAAGATTACTGTTAATAATACTGACACTGGTTGGTGAAGGGAATAAGCTCTTCTATGAGCTCCAATATAGATTTTATCGATGAAGACTACAATACAAAAATGATTTTGTCCTTTTAATGTTAGAGTTTTTTATTTAAGTTTCCAGCTCTTTACAACCAAGCTTTCCTTGACCCTACACAAAATCACTAATGTCACTATTCTGCCCTCTGAGCAGGTGCAGAACTCTTATTAACATTACTTTGTGTTGCACATTAACATCACAGGGGGAATAGACCCCAAATTAAATGGTTGAATTTAGTAGTCATGTCTGAGAGATCATCCATATAGCGAAGGTTTTGAAACAAAGATTCTCTACACTTTCAACGTGATTAGCAGAAACCATTGTTCAGTACATATATTAGTCTTCCACTTTTGCAAAGCCCATCTGCAGGTGATTTTATTACAGACTTCTTTCCCTCATACAGAACACAAATCCTAGATCAATGCATTAAAAAGAATCCCTGTACAGGACAGCAAATCCTGTTTTTCAAAAAGGTCTAGCTTTGAGTAGCACCTGCTACATAAAAATGAGAGTCCTGTGGTACCTGAGTCTATGTCTACACAACAAAAAGTTAGGTCAACTTTTTAAAGTCGACTTAATAATTAACCTTATTAAGTCAAGTTAACCAAGTGTTGTCCATGGACGTGGACTAAGTCCACTTTGTTAAGTTGACCTAACTGTCTTTAGGTCGACTTAACATAGTGGACTTAAATGTCCACACTGGGCTTAGGTTGACCTAAAGAAGGGTTAGGTTGACCTAAGCAGGCATAAGTCGACCAAATAAGCGGTTCTTATTAAGTTGATTTAAGCGTTCATTAAGTCAACTTAAGGAATTTCTTAAGTCGACTTAATGAAAGCCTAGTGTGGACACGGCTTAATTTAAGTCGACTTAAGCCTCCTTAAATTGACTTAATTTGCCAGAGTAGACATAGCCTTAGAGACTATCAAATTTCTTTGGGCATATATATATTTAAAAGTGGTATTAAAAGTTTGTAATTGCTGTCATGTCTTCTACCTTTATTTTACCACTCGGGGTGTGTATATATATATATATATGCCCAAAGAAATTTGTTAGTCTCTAAGGCTATGTCCACACTGGCTGCTTATTAAGTCAACTTAAGTGCAGCCTAACGTCTAACACCACCTCTTAAGGTCGACCTAAGGCTTAAATTGACCTTATGAAGTTGACTTAAGCCAGTGTAGATGGGGAATAGCCCTTAAGTTGACCTAATTGGCCTCCAGGCCCCCTCGCAGAGTTCCTGGCCACTCCTCCATCGACCTAGCACTTGCCAATGTGGATGCAGGGCTAAGTCGACTTAACAAGGTCAACTTTAAGTTCACTTAATGTCGACCTTGGTTAAGTTGACTTAACAGAGCCTCCAGTGTAGACGTACCCTAGGAGATTAATCAAGTCAATGCACAAAAGCCATCGGCAAGAGACCAATCATCAATGGCACAGAAGACTTCCAGAATGAGCTCTTTCAGGTATTGTGAGATAATTAGAAACCTGGGTAACTGTACAGTCAGGTCTATTCTATACAGGTTTTTATTCTACACTTAGCACTGTATTATCTGAATGTCTTCCAGTAGTGCATAAAACAGTGTTAAGTAATATCTGTCTCATGTGCTTTGTTCTCTTATCCTCTCCTTAGGGGGAAAATGTGTGCAGTGGAGCTTTTTGTTTTGGTGTTTTTCCTTACATGCACACACTTATACATCTATGTTAGAGAATACATGCTCTTAGAGCTGAGGTTGGTGAGGTTCATGATGGTCCTTAATTCCTGGACGTGTTCATTCCACAGTCTCAGACAAGCCCTCAAAAAAGTTCTGCATCCTGCATACGTTATTGTAAAGAGTTCTATTGTATCAAAGAATCAGAGGTGACAACCATGGTTCTCCATCAGAATCTTTACTTATTCTTTTAGACACCCTGGGCCCAGGTCATATGTGTGGGGAAGAGAACAGGATTGAGGTATTTGTGGTACTCTGTGTTGCTGAGGTGTACTTCAATGTTTTGTAATAGTGTCAAGCTATGTCTGATAGTGCAGGATTGATTTTTTAAGTTCGATTGATCATCAGTAAAGATGTGCTCAATCAAACCTGGAAGTCCCTGGGAAGTAAACACATTAAGACCACCCCCTTAAGTGGTGCAGTGCAATGAAGATGCCTTGTAGAAGAGGAGTTTAGAAGTTGATGGAGATATGCAAGCTACTCTGTGTAATTTGTGTAACTAATGTCTACTGCCACCAAATTTCATGGTAAGTGTAGATCAGGCCTTAGTTTCTTAAGTGTTGAAGGCTTTGTGCTCAGGTATATAGCTTTGTTGTACTCCAGCTGAGAGGTAACAAAGGCATGAATAATTGAGGCCAGGTCATCATCGGCTAAGATGGTACAGAATCTCCTACCCAGCTAGAGATGGTAAAAGTGTTACATGCAGATTCTACTATGTGAGATATTAGTATCAGCAGGGATTCAAGGAGCACTCCTAAGCTATGGACTGAATTGACCAAATGATGGTGTGTACCATCAACCAAAGGAAACTGCATCATGGCTGGAAATGCTTCAAAATGTTTTCCTCTATTTACCTGCATTACCTTTGTTCCATTTGGTTCAGCTTCAACCAGATGTCTGTTGTCTATGAACTGAACTGATATGGCGTGGTCTTATGTGTTGAAGGATAGAAAGAGATGTGTGACATTTGCATATTGCTGGAACTTCAGTTTGTGTCTTCTGATGAGTTCATTGAATGGATGCATGTAGATGTTGAAAAGGTCCAGAGAGAGATTCTTGTTTGACTCTAAAAGTGAGAGCTATGGTGGGGAGATACAATTTTCCATCACTATTCACTGGCTGCATCTTTCCATGAAGAACTCAAATCACTTTAGCATATTACCTTGTGCTCCTGCCACAGTTCTCAAGTGAGACAGCAGTACCTCCTGGTCTAGAATGTTGAATGATGAAGAGGGGTCCAGGAGAATGAGTATGGATGTTTCCCACTGGGCTAGGACAAGTAACCCACCCCAGCAAAAAAGAGTTTAATGGAGCCCGGGAGTGGCTATGGCAGCCAATTGGAAGGGCAAAAGGGAAGCAGCCAATCAGAGCCAGGCAGGCCCATATAAGAAGGGCTGCCAGCAACAGGAAGAGGGATGGTCACCCTTAGGAACTCCGAGGGTGAAGGCTGGCTAATCTGCAGGGTGAGACAGGCCAGTTCCTGGGATACAGCAGGGGCAGACTCCAGGGAAGGAATAGCTGCAAGCCCTGAACCAAAGGCTGTGGGTGGACTGCCAGACTGGCTCCATGGTAGAAATAGCCACTAAGTCCTGGAGTAAGAACCAGATACAGATGGCAGGACAAACTCTGCACTGGGAGCAGCTGGGACCTGAAATAAAGGCCTGAGTTTGGACTGCCTGAGCCAGTGACCAAGTGACCAATGATAGCTGAAGATAACCCCCTCCGAAAGGGGGAGAAGCAGAGACTGAGCCACAGCCGGAGGGCTGTGCTGCAATGTGGATGCTGGCTTGCAGGGAAGCACGAGTTTGGGAATGGAAGAAAGGACGGGCAACATCATCACAGAGGGTGCAGTGACTATCTGAGCAATTCCCCAAGACAGCCACAAAGAGGTGCCATGGTGTTGAGGAGGGAACCCATTACACACCCGCTACTGACTGTAGTAAAGTCAGTAAAATCAGACCCAGAAACAAAGTGTTTCAGCAATAAAGTATCTAATGTGCAGTGTTTTATTTCAGTAGTGACAAGCTACCAGAAGGTCATCATTTTAAAACTGATGTTGCATTGAAGCGTTTCTGTCACCCAATACTTGGAGGCTTGATTTTCCATTGCATTGTGTTAAAGGTAGAAAAGTTGTATAGAGTTCACTGTTTTACCATTGTTTCTATCCTCCAACCAGATCCGCACCTTAACCAACCACACATACCCAAGACCCTGATTAAGCAAGATATTTGGGCACATGTAGTTTTTTGAGCACAAGTGATCCTAGTTAAAGTTAATAGGATGACTTGAATGTGTAAAGTTATGCACATATTTAAATATCTTACTGAATTAGCATTCAGAATATGATTAGCATGTACCTAATATATGATACCAAATACTGATATGGAATATCAAATACTTGCAGAGAATTTAGTGTTCAATTTGTAGAGTTAAAAGATTTCCCAAAATAATTACCTAATATCAGATAATAAATTTTCAATTAACATGATTACTCTCAATGTTCCCACAGTAGAAAAAAAGCTAAATCTGTCAGATTCATAATTAGTTGTGAATTATTCACTTACCTCTCTTTATTTATTTTACCAAACTATTCTGTTTTTCAGGAAAACCCAAACCACATGAGTTTTGTATGCTTGAGAGTGGAGGGACTACTTGCTACTGCTCTCTTTGGGAACTGGATGCTGAATAAAGGGCAAAAGGTCACTGACACTTTCATTGTCCTATAAATTGGCATTGGTATATTGTGGGGAGCAGCCAATCACATCCTAATGGATGGAGAAAACTGTCACTTGCTGTATGCAAAGAACACTGGAAGAAGATATGTCTGCCTGAAGCAAAATCTCTTTGGTGCATGCCACAGAGTGGCTGGCCTTTTTGGAGAGAAATGGGGCTTTAGCCCAGCTTGAACAATATTGACTCACCACCTCAGGTGGGTAATAATAAGTTTACATGATTAATTGAGGCTAGAACTGGGGAGATAAAGGAGAAAAGGACAGACTCCTGGGGAAGGAGCTCAAGTGAGAGCTGATAATACTCCAGCTAAGAGACCTGGGAGACTCAGGTAAGACAGAAGGCTATGAAGTTGTAGCTGGCTTGAGGCAACTGATGTAGATAAGGGCAGCAGTGAGTGAAACTGGCTCCAGCAGGTAGTAAAGAAAATGAACACAGCTCAGAAAAAGATAGATGGGGACTTCTGACGCATGGAAAGAAAGACACTGGGATTGAGTCCTGGAAGGCCAAACTCCTGACTCAAGGAGAGAGACACCAAACAGAGGCAGAGACTGAACTGAACCCAGCTCCAGGAAAGAGGGCTGAGGTTTTATGATTCAAGGAGAGAGATACTGAACTGCAGTTGAGGTCTGGAGGACTAGTGTGAAAGAGCTAAATAAATAGGGCTATGTCTACACTTGAAAAGTTAGGTCGACTTTATGAAGTCGACTTAATAAGGTCGACTTTAAGTTGACTTAAAGTGGACCTTATTAAGTCGACTTAACAAAAGTTGACTTAACTTTTCAAGTGTAGACATGGCCCATTTTTGGCCTTATTAAATAGACTTAACGTTTTAAGTCGACTTAAAAAGGTCCAACTAGGCACTACTCTACTTCTCCACTGGCTTAAGTTGACTTAATAAAGTCGACTTAAAGTTCTAGTTTGAATTAAAATGAGGTGTTATTAACTCAAACTAACTTTTCCTTAATTCGACTTAAGTAGCAGCTTAAGTCGAATTAAGGAAAGCCCAGTGTAGATGCGGAGTAAATTAAATTGACGTAAGTCCCCTTAAGTCAACTTAATTTCTAAGTGTAGATGCACCCTAGGATCCCAGCAGGGGAATGTTTTAAATGAATATAGACTGGGTGAATTACTGAGCAACCTCTGAGAGTGGGAAACTGAGATAGGGTACCTGCAGAGTGACTTTTGGCCATGAGGGATATTTGAGAGGCAGCAGACCATATTACAGTGCACAAAAGTCAGAATCTTTTCAGTTTTTCCCTCATACCAGATTAGAGAGCTATCATGTTGTTGTGATTAGCTGCAAACATATCATCTTGCCACATGCAGAATATATAGTATACAGTTAGGAAAGCAGCCACTGTTAAAATACTCTGAGCATTTTGATTCTTAAAGGTCATACGTGATGACTGCAAGATACCTTGAGGCATCTAAGTGATTGGAATTGGTTTTGGTCACTCAGGGTCAAAGTTATATTTTTCTATTTATTAGGTTCTTGTGAATATGTCTGAAGGGTGGAATAAAATTATAGAAAGGTTAACTGAGATGTGGAAGCTGTTTTGTTAATGTTTGAGAAGGAAAAAAAAATACACAGTAGTTTTATCATGTACAATATCAACTTTTCTAATGATACTCAATATACAGCAGCTAAACTACACTTTAGCCAGTAAGGAATTTTCTCAGAATAAAATATAGTATTATTTTTATATTAGCATACAGAGCATCCCATATAGTAAATAATTGCTTCAATGTACTGAAAGTAATCTCTCTAAAATATTAGTCAAGGAAACCTCTCCTATTTTATGCAGGGTTTTCATTTAAATAATATAGTCATGGAATTATTTATTGTTAAATACAAAAGTAAACAAAATTGTTTCGAACAGTCTCCCATGCTCTTAAAGAAACATTTGAGGAGTGCAACTTGCTTCATTGTCTAATCAGGACAGAATCAATTACTTAGATGGCAAATGGACGTAGAAGAAGTGCACATAATTCAATACTTTGTTTGTATATAATAACTAGTTATTGGCTTGTTGGGACGCTAACATAAAGATTCATTGGCAAAGAAAGAGATTATTACTGAAGGAGATAAAGCCTTTAAAATATGAAATCATTATAATCATTAAATCTCAAGAACTGAAGTCAATATTCCAAATTATATATTTGTTCAGCATACTACTTCTAGAATAAGAGTAATAATATTAAAACAGTAAAACCAATTGTAGAAACCCTTGAACATTCACTTTTGGGTCCAGTCCTGTGAAGTTCACTCCCTGCAAAGTGATGAGCATCATTTAAACTTTTCTACAAGGGTTCAATGAGGCTTACATTGAAGTCACTGGGAATGTTAATTTTAAGTGGGAGTAGGATTCTACTCTTGAACAAGAGTAGTGTGTGCTCAGGCAAACTTTCCAGAGTTATGTAAAATTGCAGAAAACTCCAGTAAATAATTTGTGATTTCATTCAATACTGGCTATGTATGTGGACAACGTTTATAATTTCTGTTTGAACTAGAATATTGCTTCTTTCATTTCTATTTCTGATAATGCTTTGTCTTCTAAAACACTTGAATGATAGTTCTATCCCTTTTGCAACATCTTATTTAGTTATTCTCTATGCATAATGTTGATATTCTTGTAAATTTTTGTAACATTTTTCTCTCTCTTAAATGTGTGTTTTTTATTTAGTTCTGTTCTATTCATTGTCTTATCTCCTGTTTTTCTTAAAACCATATGCTATCGGGGTGGTCAAAATGTTTCTGAACAAAACATTTTCCGTTTGGAAAAGAGAGTTTCATCAAAATTTCCCATAGGAAAAGATCTATTTTGGGAGACTTTTCCATGAGAAAAAAATGCCATGATGGTGGCTCAATCACTGGGTAAGGCAGTGGTGCATCATAGGACATGTGGTATAATGAGGCAGCTAGACACATAAGGACATGAGGGACCTGGAACTACAACTCCAAGAGGTACAACAGTAGTTCAGGCAGACCAAGAGGTTAACAATGATCTAGCCTGAAACTAAATATTTCATTTCAGGTCAACATAGAACAATGAAACTTTTTGATTTGGGATGGTTGAAATATTTCACTTGAACATTTTCCAACTGAAATTTGTTTGAACTTTTCATTCAGCAAGAAATTTCAATATTTTGACTTTTCATTTAATTCCAGATAAACAAATGAATGTCAACATATTAGTGTTCACTGCAGGATGGAAATTTGATTTTTTCAATCAGTTCTAGTTATATCCAAACACATTTTTTATGATATGGTTTATTTTGTATTGTCTGTGATAGATATGTTTTGTCTCATGTAATTATTATTCATAAATATACCCTCTTTACTATACCTCAGGATGCATACTCAAAATTGTTCCTCTGGAGCTAAAATGTAGATAATTCAATCTCTATTAAGAATGGAAGTAGGAAAATAAACTTTTGACAAATGGAAAAAGACAAAACCAATAATAAATGAGTACTGCTACAGAGGCTAGTTTCCAAACATTAAATAAATAGAATACAAGGATTTTTCTGATGAAGGAACATATCTGTTGGTTTCAGGCATGTAGATTCAGATAAATGTCATTTATTCTCGTTTGAGTGTTTCTGTTTTGCAGCTTGGTATGAATGCTTAGGTTGTAACATATGAGTTTGACCTTGGTTTGATTTTCATGCAAAAGTTTCCCACAAGCCCAACAAAGATCCAATAGCCTGGAGGTGAAGCTAGACAAATTCAGAATGGAAATATAGCACAAATGTTTAGCAGTAAAGATAATTAATTATTGGAACATCTTACGAAGGGATGTGGTGTATTCTCCTTCACTGGCGATTTGTAAATCAAGATTGGATGTTTTTCTAAAAGACACGCTCTTGTTCAAACAGTGGCTAATTACAGGGAAATTCTACAGCCTGCTCTATGCAAGAGGTCAGAATGGATGATCACAGCTGTCCCTTCTGTCTTTATAATAATGTTACTTTAAATCTTCAAACTTTCTCCCCAAGCTTTAATTAGGATGTCTCAATCAGACAATGGAGAAATTAAAATTTGTATAAAAATTGACACTAGTTCTTTAAAAATTAAGGGGCAGTGTATTATGTGAATTTTCCTTGCTTATAAGGTAACATCAGACAATTTAATTATATGGTCAGTTCTGTGTATTTTCATGGAATTTATTTGGCAAGTATCATACACAGTAGTATGAACACTGAGAATTATGTATTTGACCATCTAACCCAGAGTTCAGGATAAATAATTTATTCTCTGTACTTTATTTTCGCAAGAAAAACTCCTCTTGGTTGCAGCATCTGATTTTCAGTGAGGTGATTTTTTTACCCAATTTTCCAGCTGGCTTGACTGATTCACAAGAAGGTCAAGTGATTAGCTGAAGGTCACGAACTGAGTCAGTGGCTCAGTCTGATTAGAAACCAGGATTCTGCCTACTGAGGGCTTTAAGCAGGGAGATAGAGATTGTAACAGGACAGTGACATATTTCAGCACAGAGGGGGATTATACTTTTTTTACCTTAATATAAGTTTCACTATCTACAGAAAAAACATTTTTATAAATCCAATATGTAATGGCCTTTGGGTCCCCTGCTCTGACTTTAGCTACTGAAACCTTCCCTAGGTTCTGGTGGCTCCTGCTGGGAGGTAATTAAAGGTTACAATGTGGTCTGACTCAGAGAACAAAACTGTCCTGATTTTAGGCTCCAGTTGCCTCACCAAACTACACATTGACAAACAGTGTCCGCATTAGGGGAAATCACAACTAAATTAATCATGTTGATTGGATGCCTCAAACAGCTGATATTAACCATTTGGGCCTTTTACTCCTAAAGGTCCTCCCATCATTCCTCACTGGAATCTTAGTAATAATGCACACTTATCTGAATCATTAGAATAATTTGCTGTGGGTTGAAGAAAAATTAATATATGCAGTGGTTGAGTTGAATTCATTTCATGTTTGTCCAGTCTCTTTCTGTAATTTCCTATTTTCAGCTTTCTTCTTCCATTTTTAGTTTAACTGGGAATACACCTACTGCATTTCAACTATGCAGTTTACTGATTTTTAAACCGTAAGCATTAATGTAATTGGATTACTTTGGATTTCCCTCTAATGTTTCTAGAAGGGCCTTCACTCAGCATTATAGACTCTTTCCTGGGGTGTAGGCATTGCATAGTCTTTAGTCTGGTATCTTCCTGCAGAGCACCCACAGCTTCCAGTAGATGTTTGTTGCCTTCTTCAAACATCAGGACTGCTGCCCAGAAGATGGCGCCCTTGCCCAGAGACAAAAGGGTGGAGTCTTGGTGAAGGAGACTTTTTACAATTGCTCACTTCACATCCGTGCAGCATTTCTTGTGGTTGCTTTTCTTGATTAACAGAAGATGTATGTGCTTTACTAGAAAATCTTAAATCTAGATGAACTAAGTTACCAATAGGTTGAAGTATTTTTTGGACTTTAAGCTATCAAGAGCAGTCAAAAACTTGTTTCAGATATGCCTTGGCATTACAGATTTTTGATGTTAAGGCTAAGGAAAACAAGATTTCAGCCTTTTTAGAAGCCCTGTTTCCCCTGGCCAATAATATAATTCAACATTAAAGTTGCAGGCCCAAGTTCTTAACAATTCATGTATTTTTTTTGCACATAACCAAAATGCTTGCTGCATGAGACCAAGGTGTGATCGTATGTGTGCAAATCCCTTACTTGTACATAAGCACTGCAAAAACAACTCGGGTGCGTCCAAAACTGAATGCACACTTTGAAAAATATGAATTACTTGAAACCAGCTCAGTTATAATACAAATAATAATAATAATAAATAATGAATAATAAATAAAAAAACCTGCATCTATATTGTATGGCAAAAATTCCTGTTCTGTTCATTTCCTTGAAATAATAATTGAATGAGAGTTGTATTGCTAGGCCATTCTGAAATAGTGGTTATTTGAAAAAGAAAGTAGAAAAGGGTTTCCTGTAGTTATAACTTTTTTCAGAAGGATAGAGGAATTAGAAGAAAGTCAGAATGGCACTCTATATTAAAGACACAATTATGCATTTTATAGTATATTTATAACTCAGAATCACAGGATCTTGAATGCACATAGATCAATGTGCTAACTAACAAATGCCAGGAAAGGGGTGCTAGTGGTGGTCTCTTATAGATCACCGGATCAAACCAGAGAACAGGATGAACTCCTTACAGCTATCTATAATGTGTGGAAAGACAAATTGTGTTGTTATGGAGGTCTTCAGTTTGGGAGACATATGCTGGAAGCCTCAGGCAGCCAGTATAAAACATCATTAGCATTTCTAAAAATTATAGATGATTTTCTAGCAGAAAAGGTATTGCGCCCAAAAGGAGGTTCCTTTGTTGGACTTCATTCTGATGTATAAAAATGAATTAGTCAGTGAACTGGAAGGAGATTGTTACTTAGGGATTAATGGTCATATCCTGATTGCATTCAATATGGCAAATAGAGAATAGTTCCAATCAGTAATGTAAAACAACGGGAGTCCTGTGGCACCTTAAAGACTAACAAATGGACTCTCATTTTTGCCATACACAGACTAATATAGCTACCCAATCAGTCATTTATATATATATATATATATATATAGTGCTTCAGAGAGGCCAATTTTCAAAAAAAAGGAGGGAAAATTATGAGTGAAATTGATTCAGAAGAAAATATCTAGGCAGCAAAATATAAATGAAAATTAGGACTTCTTAGAGAAGAGTTCATTAGATAGCCAACAAGCCAGAATTCCACAATCAAGAAAGAGGACAACTTTAGCTAAAAATCCTTGTCAAGTGAAACCAGCAATTATAAATTTAAAAAAAGCAATATGTAGCAAATGGGAAAAAAATAATTAAATAGCCATTGACATATACTAGGAGTTAGGAAGGGCGGAACATTTATAAGGGAATCTAAAGACATAAGGCAAAATCCATACCTAGAAAGTCTAAGGACAGTAAGGCGTTTTAAATATATTAGAAACAAGAGAAATCCTAACAATGGTTTTGGCCCATGGAGATGATAAAAAGTGTTAATGATACAGGAGAGGCTGAGTTCAGTAAATGGTTCTATTCTGTATTTGTACCATATGAAGATGATGTATTTTCAGTAATTAATAATTAGTAATTAGTAATTGCGGAGGATATTAGATAAAGTAGGTTAGAAAGAAAAATTTTTAAATCAAAAGGACCAGATAATTTGCACCCAAAAGTGCTAAAAGAGTTAGGTGAGGAAGATATGTGGCCTGCTACTGTTAACTTTTAAATAAATCTTTGAAATTCTAGGAGACCGGAAAATTGCTAATTTTTTGCCAATAGTCGAAATGGGCAAGCAGGATGATCTGAGTAACTATGGACTGGTTAGCCTGATATCAGTTCTGGGCAAACAGTGAAAAAGCTGATTCAGGGTTCAATCAATAAATAGTTAAGCCTTGGGAATATAATTGGTGCTATTCAACATGGTTTTATGGAAAATAGGTCATGTAAAAAAACCTGATTTGATTTTCTGATTAGATCATGCATTTGGTTGATAGAGGTAATTGCATAGAAGTAATTTACTTAAATTTTTGTAAATTGTTTGATTTAGTATTGACTGACATTCTGGTTAAAAATAAGCACTATACAATATCAATAATGCACATATTAAATGGATTAAGAACTATGATTGATATGTCTCAAAAATTGAATCATCATTGAATGAAAGTATTTCTTATTGACATTCCATGGTACTCGGTCCAATGCTATTTGAAGTTTTCATCAGTGAGCCAAAAGTAAATATAAAATTTGTGGATGACATATTGATTGGCAGATTGATAATAATGGGGGGGAGAGTAGTCATATGGAGAACTTTGAACTGCTTTGGTAACCTGGATGTATTCATATAAAATATGTTTTAATATAGCTAACTGAAAAATTATAAGTCTAGGAACAAGAAATGGATGACATACCTGCAGAATTGAGGAGATGTATGCTGGAAAGCATATCTGAAAAGGATATTGGGGTCAAAAAAGAAAACAATTTAACAGGAGCTCCCAGTGTGATGCTGAGACAAAAAGGGCCAATGTGATCCTAGAAAGTATAACTGAATGACAATAAGAAGAAAGGTGATTTTTACCCCTAAGTATAACATTGGTGAGGCTGATACTGGAGTCTGTTGTCTAGTTCTGAGATGTACATTTTACAAAGGATGTTGAATAATTGGAGAGGGTGCAGAAAAGACACACAAAAATGATCTGAGGGGTAGTGAAAATGCCCTACAGAAAGAGATTTAATTGATCAATTTGTTTAGTTTGAAGAAGATTGAGAGGTGACTTGATGATACCGAACTGGATGTTTTTCTAAAAGATATGCTCTCAGAGTTATTTCAGAAAATGGTTTTGTTATAAGGAGGTCAGACTAGGTGATCACAGTGATCTTCTGTCCTTATAATCTATGAATCTGTTAGTATCTTCATGGGGAGAAAATATGAAATACTACAGGACTTTTTAATACAGCTGAGCAAAGCATAATAAAATTAAATGACAGGAAGGTGAAGGATAAATTTAAATTGGGAATTTGATGTACATTTTTAACAGTGAAGAAAACAAACCTTTAGAACAAACTACTAAGGGATGTGGTGGATTTTCCATATCTTGATGTCCTCAGACTAAGATTGGATGCCTGTCAGGAAGATGTGCTTTAAACAAGCACAAGTTATGCTGTAGTCAAAGACAAATTATTAGGCTCAGTACAGAGGTAATAGGGTGAAAGTTAATTGTTTGTGGTACACAGGAAATCAGAGTAGATCTATGGCTTGTCCGCTCTGGGAGTAGGCTGTCAAATTACAGAAGGTGAAGGCGAGTGATCACAACAAATTGCTTGCTCAGGGTCTCGTGTCCCCACTGCTCACATTAGTTTCTGAAATGCATTGCACTGTAGATAGTAGGCATAAGGGTCTGTGGGAGGCAGTTGTCCTCTGCTCACTTCTCCCTTCCCTCTTCTCTAAAGAAAAAAAAGCAGGAAAAGTTTTCGTTGCTGTTTCTCTGCTACAGGCACAACAGAAAGTCCACGGTACTGTGTGCAGAGGAATTAACTGAGAACTTCCTGGGGCTGCAGTCAGGGGAGGAGCTATGTTGCTATGGTAAAGCAGACAGGAAAAACTGGAAAAGCTGCTCTCTGGCTATACAGACCTAAATTTGAATGGTAGATTTTAACTTCAATGCTATGTCACTTGCAGGGGTGGTGTAAGGAGGTTGAACTACAGCTCCATCTTTTTTCGAATGAACTGCTCTGACAGTGGAGACACAGACTACAGAAGGTTGAGGTAAGCAGTATTATGTTGAACTTCACTGTCCGTGTAGACCAGGGCCTAACAGAGGCTTCTGGCCATAAACTCTGATTTTACTTTTGAAGTACGCACCTTGAATGGAATCAATGTCATGTAACTGGTTGCAGCATTAAAACTATTTGAATAAATGGCCTTTTTAAGAATATCTCTATGCTACTTTTTCATGCATGAAATTAATCTTATTTAAGTCTCTCAAACACAATAAATTTGTATGGCAGGCAATATATAAAAATATATTATCTGAGTTGGATAATATTTAATTTGCATGTTTTGCAAGTACAACCCCAAAAATGACTAATGTCTATTTTAAAATATAAATGCTGTAGTATGACAGATGAGTATTATGCATTATGGTTTTGAATTATCCAACTACTACAGAATTTTGCAAGTGCAGATTTAATGGAATACAGAAAATGTATAAGAAAATTAACTGAATATTTCTTTGAAAAATGTTAACTATTAATGGCCTGGTTGTGCCTGGTAACCTGTTAACTTGACTCGAGACATAAAGCACAAAATTTACTGAGCTTGGATCCTAAGTGACACTTCCCAATAATGCATGATTGAGTGAACATACAAATGGGCACTTGCTGTGTTGGGGGAAGAAGGGGAGGATTTGGTGGTGGTGATGGTGGTGGGGTTTTTTTTCTCTCTCTTTTTTTCCGATAAACGAAAAGATTTTTAGAAAATACACTTGGGGTTAGCAAGTTAACTCACATGTCTTTTCCCACAGGAGAACTGACAAGAGTCTTAGTAGACTTATCCAATATCTAATGAAAATCTATCTGGCTCACTATTTATCTGCATCAAAGAACCATTGCTCATACTAATTGACATATTTTGCTTTGGAAGAGTCCAGATAGATGGATGATCTTGTGGTCAATTCATTGCACTGAGTATGTGAGACCTGGGTTCAACTGAGTGTCACATGTTTCCTGTGTAACCTTTGGAAAATCCATGCCTCAGTTTCCACTGTGTGTAAAGTGGGGATATGATTTCTTTTTTCTGTCTTTTCTTTTTCTTGTACTGTAGACTCTAGCACTCTGGGGTAGGGACAATCTCTTACTCTGTGTTTATGTCTAATACAATGGGTTGATAGTAGTTAATGTCTATGGGTGCTACTGTAATATTCATTATGACAAGAAAAATCAGGATTAGATGAAAGGACATATTGCCTATCAGGACTGAAGAAGACTGCTGTGTGGTACATGTACAGGGATTTTTCATTACACAGGCATTTTGATTGTTGTACAGATTACAGAAACTACTAGGTAAAATTATTTGTGCTGTGATTTGTTTTGGAATGTTTGATTGGATCCCAGAGCTAGAAGGCTTCAAAGGACGGACCTCTCTATTCTCTAAAGGATAAACGCCAACTTTGGCTAGCCTCATTTACATGAATTTTCAAGTTGCTTGCCCATAGTTCCGTATATTGTGCTTTGTTGCTACAGCTGGAATATTTTCAGATTGTAGAAATGGTAATGGTTTGTTACTTTGTGATGTATTCAGGAAAAGGCACAGGACTTGTATGAGATGTGCCTGGGAGAAAGTGAGCCACTTCACAGGTTGTGGACTCTGGTGTGAGAATGAAATTCAAGTGTAACAGCACAAGGTCGGGGGCCCTGTCCTAAAACAAGGGTATGGGGCCTCAGGGCTCCCCAACTAGAGATCCTGAGCCCTGTGTGGACTGAGTCTGTAGGTTTGGAAAAAATGAGGCTGAACTAGTTAATGGTCATAGCACAGAGTTAACTTTACAGAGAGGCCTCTGACCAGGCCAGCAGTGGCATCATGGACCTGGCTTCACAGTGAGGTCTGGCAGGTGTCAGGGCAGAGAATTAGATCAGGTAGGTGCATATTGGAACAGAATATGGTGCTGTAGATCTTTCTGCGAGCAAAGTACAGTCACCCCCTGATAACCACTGAGTCAATGCAGAAATGTGAGTGGGATTTCAGATGGGAGGGGATTGCTTTTTACTAAGCTATCTGGACATCAAGAAACCAAACAATTAATATTTGGAATGGTGGGGTTGGCAACTCCTGAGACACTGATTGAGTTTTGATCATTTATTGTATGTAAATATGTATATATAGTTAGTGTGGTTCTTTTGTTTCAATTTTCCCTCCCACCTCCTCCCCCCCCCCCCAAGGAGGGAAGTAGGGGGAAGACCCAAAACCCTGGTATTTCCGTGTT